>JAUIMM010000591.1:547500-1147500 GCA_031769625.1 Taudactylus pleione
AGGTGTTTTTCAAGATCTTGGTCTAATGTAAGAACCGGCTAGTGTATCTGGATAATATTTTGAATCTCCCACCACTCTGTATAGAAATCTCCCACAAATTGAATTACATTATCTTCCTTTGTAGTGGTGATTCTGTTTTCTGGTTTGTTTGATACATATTATTAGATATTATTAGATATTATATGTTGTTATATAAAACAACAGGAGTTGTATGAAGTGCTGAAGCCTTAGCAGTGCCGATAGCCTGGGCAATGTACAGTCAGTTCACCTGACCATTCCACCTACTGCAGCTGTCTATATCGAAAGCTACAGCCTGGCGATGCCCTATCCCCACAGCAAGGACAGTGCTGTCCCTGCTGCGGTGGCTGCCAGTTCCAGGTCTGCATCCAGGCTCTCACGATATTTGCAAGATCCTGCGCATGATCAGTGGAGCTGACCAGGACTGAGACATGGTGTATCAGCACTAGGTTGATGTGCTGTGTAGTCAGGCAAGGATCGCCAGAGGGGGAGTTAAAGGTCCCCTGCTCCAGTTGATGAGATGTTCATACATCTCATCGTTAGTGCTTCCTGCTTCACCTCGGTAAAGAAGTGGAGCAGGAAGCGATATAGCGGCATAACATGCCGCTATAATACATCTCCCCCAGAATGCTTTAATCAGTGTATTTATATTATACACACCTACAGGTAGATTTACTGTCCCAAAATTTGATAAAGCCACAGATTAGGTGTGAAATCCTATATAAATCTCTCTACGGCTGTTGACACCAAGTGGACGCCCCTTGAGTATGGCGATACGCAAATGTGGATGCACATGCAATACCTTCCTTTATCGTAACACCACCAGTATGCTTAATAGATGCTATCTTTGTATCAAAACACAATGTGAATTTCAGTGCAATATATATATCACAGCATAATAATCTTAGGTGAACATAAGTGAACACACACACACCAGTTTCTGTGGTCCAACGTACAAAGGTAAATATTGTATTAAAAGGATATAACATTATTATCAAAGTTATACAGTGGTATAAAACAATTCAATAAAAAGGTCAGAGTTACAAACCAGTATACATTCGTTCGCATGCGCTCCCTGGAGCCAGAGTACAGTCATCACCAGATGACTGGTAGAATACAGCTACTACTCTCTGGACCAGGGTAGCCTAATTTATACAGTTAAACTATGGGTGTATATAATAGCAGGCTGTGTCCTTCTCCCATTGGTCCAGGGGCAAGAGATTTCCAGTTCACTGTGGGTCATTGGTTGGTTCAAACAGTGAGCGATGCTTAGGCTCAGGATGCTGTTGCAGATGTTCACCTCTGCATTCCCGCCGAAAAGCTAGTTCAAATCAACCATTGTTATATGCTATATTAAATATAAATCCCGCATTGCTAATATTTGCTTGCCGCAATGTGCGACAATCTATTTGCAACCACCAGCTTACTGCTAACACAATTCTGTACATTATGACCCCAAACACGATGTTAATATATGGTTCTATCCCTGTACTATATGTATAGCTGGTTTTCTTCTCTTTAATACATTTTTGATTTGGTGTAAACAGTTGGTTGTATGTGTGAGTACTATGTGTAAATTATTGAGTAGGAGGCAGGTTTGAATTGTGTGAGCCACGAAAGCCAGGACATATAAAATACATTGGACATGTCACTATTAATTCTAATATAAATGTCTGATCTGTCATATATATACATATTGAATACAACTTATAGTTAAATGTACAGATAATGGCATGCACAGGGTGTGCTAATACAAAATGCAGTCAGGAGCTACAATTAAAGATCTGCATATCCTTAGCATTTTTTATGTTATCTGACCTTCTTGTTGTTTTCTGCAGATCAGAGACAATTACCCTACAGGGTCTATTTGATCACCAACCAATTTCAATTGTCCAAGCTAACAATTGAAGCATACATATGGTATTTACACTCCCAATCAATCCAAGGTCTATTTAATAGTTTTTAGACAGAACTATCTGATATTGTGTTTTAGGCCAATTTGAAATGAAAACTGGAATTTTGTTAAAGTCTGAAATATAAGTCATATTCCTTTGATAGTCTCCATAAACTATCACACCCAAAACATTTTTTAAATACATACAAACACTAATTGATAACTTAGGTATATTGCAAGCCAGACATCGACTATTCAATTTGTGTCGGGGATGACAGGGGTAAGGGTAAGTCAACATTTATATGTGCTCGGCCGGTATGCAATAACCACTGGTAGGATGTGGGGTCTTATCTAACCTATAAAGAAAGCTGGGAAAATGTATAGCTAGATATCCTATGATGTCTGACCTGGACGATATATATATATATATATATATATATACTGTACATTCCTATTACTATCTGATCATTTCAATTGTTGGATCATACACCAAATCTGCCTCATTTTCCATTTTCAACACTGCCCCTCTTCAGACTCATTAAATTTATATTTCTGGTGCCCACTTTTGCTGGGTCATAATTGGAACACATTTGAATATCAGGCCGATAATTGTGATGATACCCAGTATACAGAGTAGAAGTTTCCCTACATTCACCACCATTTCTTGTGCTCACTCTCCTAACCCAGAGAATCACTTGAGTGGGTTCAACCAGGTGACCCATCAAGTTAATTCCTTGCCCATGGCCACTAAAGTGCTTCCTCCTAAATTCCCACTTCAGCTGCAGTATTTCATCCATTTTCTGCTCAATCACCTCCTTCACATCATCCGTACTATTGGTGATGTAAGTGCATAATCCATACTGAGTTGCTAAGGTTACACAGTATCCACCCGTTACAGCTGTGACATAGTTCAAAACCATCCTGTGTTGCACAAGCTCTTTCTGGTAGGATTGCAACTCCCTACCAGTAAACCTGAAGGTGTCATTATACATCTCAGTGATATTATCAATCAAATTTGCCAATGCTTGGATGTATCTATAATTTATAACTCCTCTGGCTGTACGGTTGATATCTAAGGTGATGAGGAATTATATCCCGGTGGATTCCTGTATCAAATTTGAGGCTAAGGGTGCTTCCCTGTCTATGAGGTTTCTCTTACAAATGTGTTCATAATGAGTATGGGCATAAGGAGGGGGAGAGTTGTAGTGTATGTCTATAATTTTATCATGTGTAAGGTTCATGATTTCTGGTAGTATCCTTCCAAGATAGCATAAACCTTCAGAGTTCGCAGAGAGCCACTTGTACGCTTTTCTTCCACATATGAAATACACATCATCTGGGAGAACATAAGGAACAGAATGCATCATTATCTTTGAACACATTATTCTGACAAAGAATCCTGTCCCCCATCTACCCCATATGACTGGTACACATCTCCAAATGTATAATATTTGCACAGTACCCTAGTGATACTTTGCCAACCATTACTTTGTCATATCTATGTGTGTACCTACAGATGTGTCCACATACACCTTTCTGAAAATTGAGCCATGGCTTGCCATTCATGGCATCAGATAACCAGCCCCGCCAATATATACATGTTGGGACATGTGTAAGGAGGCTAAAATATAGTGTAGTACCACTTTTCAGAGAGCAGGTGGCATTTTTAGAAAAGTATACTGCGGCTGCCTAAGTAGAAAGCTGGAGAGGAAGATCCTATACAGTAAGCTGCCTCCCATTGCAGTATCAGACAAGCTTACAAAATTCCCTGCATGCTTTGGCTACATATACAGTAAAAGGTCATACAGGATAGAAAATAGCACTTGGAAATAAAGCTCCATATTTCATATGCTGAAAAAATTGTTGCTATATTTCTAGCTGGATCTAGAACAGAAGCTGTCAGTTTCAGTTCATTTTCACTATGTAAGAGGTAAAAGACTTCAGTATTTGCCTGTAGGTGTTATAGCATAGGAATTCATTTTGTAAAGGAAAGGCTGCACATTTTCCACAGACAGACAACAAATCACATTTTCATTAGCCCTCCCCCTGTCTTTTGTTACTACTCATTAATGTTGCCCTTTGTGTATTGAAACACTTTTCTCATGGCCTCAGTCGCAGAGCTGAGATCATGCAAATGCAGCAAGGAGGTGTGCAACACCTCCTTCTGCATTTGCATTTTAAATGGCCAGAATTGCACAGCCGCTCCTGTGCACTTATGTGCAGTTCTGCAATTCCATCCAGGCCCTTTGTGTCCTTTTATTTACCTCAAAATGATGACAATCAAAGGCTCCCATTTATTAACAAGTTTTATCACCAAAACGAGTGATAAATGTTACTGTGCATAAAAAATGTTGCTCAAGCCAATCAGCTCCCAACTGTGACTTTTCTAACAGTTGACAGTTGGGACCTGATTGGCTGGAGCACCATTTATCATACACAGTGAAATGTATCACTCGTTTTGGTGATAAAACTCATTAATAAATGAGGCCCATAGTGTAGTAATTTAAAATGAATGGGACACCGATGATGGTGATAAAATGAAGAGGACACCATTAGCAACCCCCGCACTTCTGACACAGCCAGTAAACCTGCACTAAAGACACCACTGGCACCCCCCCACTGCCAACACTGCCTTCACTGAGGACACTGCCAACACCACAGAGCTGCCATTCCATGTACTGAGGACATGATCAGCAACCCCCGCACTGCTGACACAGCCAGCAAACCTGCACTGAAGACACCACTGGTGCTGCCGACATTGCCGGTACCCTTCAATGAGGACACTGCCAGCATCACAGCAC
Organism: Taudactylus pleione; assembly: GCA_031769625.1. NCBI lineage: Eukaryota > Metazoa > Chordata > Amphibia > Anura > Myobatrachidae > Taudactylus > Taudactylus pleione. Next base: position 552,214 of record JAUIMM010000591.1, read on the forward strand.
TGCCATTCCATGTACTGAGGACACCACCAGCAACCCCCGCACTGCCAACACAGCCAGCAAATCTACACTGAGGATACTACTGGCACCCCAGCTCTGCTGACATCGCCGGCACTCTGCATTGATAACACCCCTGCACTGCCAACACAGTCAGCAAATCTACACTGAGGATACTACTGGCACCCCAGCTCTGCTGACATCGCCGGCACTCTGCATTGATAACACTCCTGCACTGCCAACACAGTCAGCAAACCTGCACTGAGGACACTGCTGGCACCTCTGCACTGCCAACATCGCTGTTACCCTTCACTGAGGACACTGCCAGCACCACAGCACGGCCAATCCACATGCTGAGGACACTGTCAGCAATCCCTGCAATGCTGACACAGCCAGCAAACTTGCACTAAAGACACCACTGGCACTGCTGACATCACCAGTACCCTTCACTGAGGACACTGCCAACACCAATGCACTGCCATTCAATGTACTGAGGACACCGTCAGCAACCCTGCTATACCAACACTGCTGTCACAGTATGTGCACTATTGGTGTATCCAACCCACACTGTATAACACACTGTATCCATGTTGGAAATTGGAAGCTGAACTGCCACATGTTAGTGCCGGCCACTATGTCACTCAGCTTAGTCAGCCAGCTAGCTGGATGCAACCTTTTGGCCTTAACTAGATGAAAAAAATAATATTGTGAGGTGGTCAAAATTGATTGGAAATGACTGTAAATAAATGTTATTGAGGTTAATAATACTGTAGGATCAACAACAAGCCCACTTTGTTATTTTTAACAGTTTTTTATGATATTTTAAGAAAATATCCAGATCGAAAACCAAAACGCAAAACACCAAGGAAAAAAATCCAAAACCAGATTCAGATCCAAAACCAGGGGAGATCCAAAACCAAAACATGAGGGTGGGCGCACATCTCTCTCTCTTTCTCTCTCTCTCTCTCTCTCTCTCTCTCTATGTATACATATATATATATATATATTTAAAAGGTTCGGCACTCTCAATATAAATGGGTTCATAGTACTGGGGTGCCTTTTAAGGAAACTTGTGGAGAAATTTCCATAAACATCAATTGTATTTCTTAATAAAAAGAAAAAAAGCACTCTCCAGATTTTCAGCACCATTAATCAGCTTTTAATAATATACCAATGTAATTTGCCAGCCAACGTTTCAGTCCAACATGGACCTTTGTCAAGGCATTGGGTTTCTAGACATCATAGTAACTGCATAGGAGTACATATAAACAATGTCAGCATGCAAAGTGTAACAGGCCCTTCAATCATACATGTGTATAAATGCCATAGTCTCTGTGTTTATAAATGGATCATGAGAGCAGTGTTCAGCCATGTAATGGAATAATGAAAATGACCTAGCACGAGGGCTGTCTGTGCAGGCAGATATAACCATAGAATATATGTCTATTCATAAACCACACACATATGATAATCTTGGGTGAATCTTGATATGTATACATCATATACCTGCATAACACTTTGGAGACACCAGCCCACAACACCAACATAGTCCATTTAGAAGTCCATCCAAGTTCGACCCAATCTCTACTAACCCCAGCATAAAAACCTACCTACGTCTTATTAACCAAGAAACCAACAATAGAGATAATTTGCGATACTACAATATTCTACCTCCTAACGAGAAGATAGCACTTAACAATCTATGTACTAATGAGAATCTGGTTATAAGACCGGTGGACAAAGGGGGAGCAGTTGTAGTACAAACTGGAGAGACTACAACCAGGAAATCCTAAGTCAACTTACAGATGTGAATACGTATACCAAGATTAGTTATAACCCTATGAAAGAGGTCAAGAACAAAGCGGACACTGTGCTACAAGAAGCACTCCTAACATGCCAAATTGATGAAGAGATTGTTTAAATAGAAATCACAGTGGCTCTGCACTCACCATAATAACTAATAATAATAATATTTCTATTTTAACAATGTGGTCACATACCATGTTGAACCCCAAAACTAGGAATGGTGAGTGCCGTGGATTAGTGCTTTTTGTTTATTATGATTAATTTTTATAATTAATCATTTTTGTGATCACATTTTCTCATGCACCCCTTTTAACTAGTTATCTAACTTGTGTCAGCTGTTTTCATAGGTGCTTTGCAGCAGGTGTGCTTGGTAACTGTCTCACATTTAAAACAAAGTTGCTGTGAGCTTTAAACCTTGATAGCATACCCTGAGTTTAACACTAATGTGATGGCTATGTCCATGTTATAATTCTGAGCAATAGAGTAGGGACTTGCAGTAAAGTGGGGTCCTGTGACGATGGGCTGCAAGCTTAAATGCATTGATCAATTCATGAACCAAAACCCCACTGTTTATTATGTTATTATTATTAGTATTATTATTATTATTATTATTATTATTATTAGTTATTATGGTGAGTGCAGAGCCCCTGTGATTTCTATTTAAACAATGTGGTCACATACCATGTTGCACCCAAAAACTTGGAATGGTGAGAGCCGTGGATTAGTGCTATATATATATATATATATATATATATATATATATCTCAACTGACATACTGTGTATACTTTACTGTAATAACTAAGTGGAAAACAAACCATTGTGCTTCCAGCTACATTACTGGTCTATGAATGTACAATGTAACCATGGAAAATGAGTACAGTTTTGGGAGAAATGTCGGGACAGAAAGTACTAAAGTGTCTCTAGACACAAAGGGCAACATTAATGAGTAGTAACAAAACACAGGGGTGGGCTAATGAAAACTTGATTTGTTTTCTGTGTAAAATGTGCAGCCATTACAAATTAATTCCTCCTCCCTCTCCCTTTGTGTTGAGGCAAACAATGGGCATGGTTATTCTAAAAAAGGAAATTAACACACTGTAAATTACTGATGGCCAGTTTTTGAACAATAATGTATATCTAGAAACAGTACTGTATATGAAATAAGGAGCCATATTTAAAAGCATTATTTTCTGTGTTTATCTAAAATGTGAATTTATGTCTCAGTATATGAAATATGAAACCATATTTTCAAGGGGAATTTTCTACACTAAGAAATCAATACACACATGTCGTGTTCACACCCTCTAAATGAAACATGATATTATTCTAAAAAGTTTTATTGTTATTACAATAATAATATTGATATTATATTATTGAATTATATAAATTTATTTTTGGAGAAAAAAAATGTTTACACTGGGATTCAAACCCTAACTGCCAAGTGTGATGTGCAGTGACTTTACCACTATGCCACAATAATGGTGGATGGGAAGTATAGAATCTGTCTTTTCAGGAACTAATGACAGTTTCCTAGTGACAGTTTTTCGGTGCTAGTACAGTGTTTCAGCTGCTACTAGCACCAAATGCACCAAATGCATTTAGCCACAAATCCATATAAGCCCATTTAATATGCACACAAGAAGCAAAGGAAGATGGCACTTGCCATCCCCCACTGCATGACACCGCCTGCACCCCCGCTGCTGATACCGCCGGCACCCCACTGGCAGCATCCCTGCTGCTGACACCACCGCTGCCGACACTGCTGGCACCCCTGCTCTGCTGGCCCACATACTGAGGGCACCATCAGCGAGCCCCACACTGCCGACACTGCCGGCACTCCCACACTGAGGACACCACCAGCACCCCTGCACTGCAGACACTGTCAGCAAACATGCACTGAGGACCCCCGCTGGCTCCCCTGGTCTGCCAACACCACCGGAACCCTGCATTGAGAACACCCCTGCACTGCCAACACAGTCAGCAAACCTGCACTGAGGACACCATAGGCACCTCTGCTCTGCTGACATCACCGGTACCCTTCACTGAGGACACTGCCAGCACTGCAGCATGGCCAATCCACATACAGAGGACACCGTCAGCAACCAAAAGTCCTCACTATATAAATACAGACAGTCACTAAAACATACAAAGGGATCAACCCTGCAAAACACGTACCATGGTGAACTCTAAATAGCGTCTATTCCCAAACCCCCAATACTTTCACACTGCACACTTACATAAAAGGTTCCATAACTTCAAAGTGTAATATTCAAGGTTTATTCATTTATTACTAATGGTGTGAAATAAAGATTATTTGATATCTAAGGTTTAGTACATGATAAGCAGACCTTGTTTGGTGTTGTACTGATCTACTCTGTCTCAACAGATTCCCGGTGTTATCAGTGAGAAGATCACAACATGCATCTGCTACTTATGGACTATAGAGTGTTAAAACACTAAAATGTACTATGTAATGTTAGCAGCTTAGATATGCATGCAGTGGGAAAAATGAGACAAAAGGCAGTCAGACGCTGACCTGTGTCCATTTGAATTGACCTGTTAACTGTCCTGTAACAGAAGCATTGTGACAGAGAAAAAAAAGGAATCATGCCAAACTTGCCTATTGTATTGCCTATCCCTGTAAGAGTATATATGTGCGCTCTCTGACCCCAATCAGGATTCTTCTTGCTGATGCTGTTGACGGAGGTTTCTTGCTGATGCTGGTATCTTGTCCCAGAGCTTGTGCATATGTAACAACTGTACCTTGGGTCCGTATAATACATTTGCACTAATTGTCTTTAGATCACAGTGTGTAACCATCTGTTTTTATGTTGAATAATAACCTTTTGTGCATTGGAAACACATTCAAAGTCTGAAGGCATTTATTAACTGTGCGACTCATTACTCTAATAGCAACAATTTTAGAAGGTATAAGCAGGATCGTATAAAGGTGTAGAAGGTATAGGCAGGATCATACAGAGGTTTTTACGAGGTATCGATACCTTCACTGAGGACACTTAGGGACTTCTCATGGACCAGCTCAGTCTGGGGTTGCACGAATTTCCTGTTTCCAGCAGACAGGTGAGCACCACAACCCCCTTGTGACAAATGCTGGCTGTGTTGGCAGTGCAGGGGTTGCTGATGGTGTCTTCAGTACATGGAATGGCAGTGCTGCATTGCTGGCAGTGTCCACAGTGACTGGTACCGGAGATTTCGGAAGTGCAAGTGCTGTCTTCAGTGCAGGTTTATTGTGTCGGCAGTGCCTGTATACACAACTATCATACGTTAGCAATCAAATCTGGCAATAAAATGTAAAGTGTATTCTTATTGCTGTTAATGATTGGTACATTTATATGCTTCCACATTCCCCACAAGCACCGGAAGTTACCCAGGCGGACAACTTCCGCTGCATGCTACCTAAACGTTTAGGTGTGAACAAAGCTTTCGTTATCTCAGGCCTAAGCAAGTATTATGTGCTTATACGCTCACACAGTTTTATAATTTCAAACAAATAAACTTATCCAATTTGATTCAGACTTAAAATGAGTGCTATAACTTATGGCAACAGTACAAGTACATCATTTATATAGTGTGCGCAAGTTCGCTGTGCATAATTTCACGCCAACAGACCAAACAAAATAGCTTTTCTTTGTTGCCCCTTGGTTCACACCAGCACCGCTGAGACTTTACAAGACAGACTTGGTTAAACAACATTAGATAGTTTTAAAATAAAAATTGTTTTACCTTGTAGAGACATGTCTCCACTCTTGGTTGTTAGACCAACATCTGAGTAGTCCTGTTAGTCCGTGAGTGTGAGTATGAGATGGACTGTACAGAGCCCCCAGCTGTGAAATCCTATTTAAATCTCTCTACAGGTGTCGACGCCAAGTGAATGCACCTTGCGTATGGCAAAATGCAAATGTGGATGCATAGTGTATGCAATGGGTGATGCATACGCAATGCCTTCCCTTTTTGTAACACCACCAGTATGCGCAATAGTCACTATCTTCATATCAAAACACAATGTGAATTACAGTGCAATATATATATCACAGTATAATAATTATACAGTTAAATTATGGATGTGTATAATAGCAGGCTTTGTCTTCTTCCATTGGTCCAGGAGCGGGATGTTTCCAGTTCAATGTGGGTCATTGGTTAGTTCAAACAGTGGGCGATGCCTAGGCTCAGGATGCTGTTGCAGATGTTCACCTCTGGGTTCCCACCAAAAAAGCGAGTTTAAATCAACCATTGTTATATGCTATATTAAACATAAATCTGGCATTGCTAATATCTGCTTGTTGCCATGTGCAACAATCTATTCGCAACCACCGGCTTACTGCTAACACAATTCTGTACATTATGACCCCAAACACGATGTTAATATGTGGTCCTGTCCCTGTACTATATGTATAGCTGGTTTTCTTCTCTTTAATACATTTGTACTTTGGTGTAAACCATTGCTTGTATGTGTGACTACTATGTGTAAATTATTGAGTAGGAGGCAGGTTTGTATTGTGTGAGCCATGAAAGCCAGGACATATATAATACATTGGACATGTCACTATTAATTCTAATATAAATGTCTGATCTGTACTATATATACATATTGAATACAACTTATAGTAAAATGTAAAGATAATGGCATGAACAGGGTGTGCTAATACAAAATGCAGTCAGGAGCTACAATTAAAGATCTGCATATCCTTAGCATTTTGTATGTTATCTGCCCTCTTGTTGTTTTCTGCAGACCAGATACAATTACAGTACAGGGTCTATTTGATCAACAAAAAATTCCAATTGTCCAAGCTAACAATTGAAGCAAACATACAGTATTTACACTCCCAATCAATCCAAGGTCTATTTTAAAAGTTTTTGGACAGAACAATCTGATACTGTGAACTGGGATTTTGTTAAAGTCTGAAAGATAAGGCATATTTTGTGGTGTATTTAATATTTTTGACACATGGATTTAAAGCAGCAACAGAAATAAATAATCAACCACCCTGGAAAAGCATCTATTTCTGTTCCCGGTAAAAATCAACAATCATTGGTGACTTTGCCAAACTGCAGGACAGTAAATATCTCCCATCCCCTACTGCATCATTTCACAACATTGCAAAGCTTATTACTGCACAGCCAGTTACAGTACAACCTATGACAGGAGTCAGGAACCATTGTGATAATGGGAAAGGAATTCTCATATTAGGAAATAAACCTCTTTTGTATCACAAACTAAATATAATTATATATCTATATTTCTCCAATAATAGAAAACTCCCCCATATGTGAACATGAAGCTCAATTTCAAAATCTCTAGCACAGTAATCTGTCTGCTCATCACTATTGTACTCTAAACATATTTTACAGAAACTGAATGGAAATATGTTTGTTTCAATGATGTGCAGTCAGGGGAGGCAGAACCTTTCCTGTCATACTTAGGTATACTACAAAGTTTTAACTATAAAAATTATAAGAAAAAAATTAAGAAAATATTAGAAATATCTTCTTTAAACTCTTGAGTGTAAAGTGTAGGGCAGGTGAGGCACTACTTCCCCAGTCTACCTTGTCCGCACCTCCCTGATCAAAACTCACCAAATTTCTAGCACTATAGGGGAGATTTAATAAAGCTTAGAGAGGAATAAAATTGGAGATAACTAGCACCAGCCAATCAGCTCCTTACTGTCACTTTACAGGCTGTGTTTGAAAAATGACAGTTAGGAGCTGATTGGTTGGTGCTTTTTATATCCAATCTTATCTCTCTCCAAGCTTTATTAAATCTCCCCTATAAACTGCTGCACCTTTGTATAATGGCCACATTAACCCTAGAGTTCATTCAGTACCTCCTTAGCCATTTACATCAGCACACATCACTGGTTTGTTTTTTTAAGTGGATTTTAGATTGTGAGCTCTTAGGAGCAGGGCCCTCTCCTCTAATGTGCTTTTAGTTCCATTAGTTAAACCATCATCTCCTCCCCACTGCCAACAGCAGCACGAGACGTATGTCTTCTACTATCACTGCTTTTATGGGTATTATTACTACTGATCCAGCAATGCTTATATACATTGTATCCCATGTTCTGCAATGTTTATTTAATTTGTATCCAATGTTCTGCAATGTTTATATACTTTGTATCCAATGTTCTGCAGTGTTTATATACATTGTATCCCATGTTCTGCAGTGTTTATATACATTGTATCCCATGTTCTGCAGTGTTTATATACATTGTATATACAGTGTTTTGTGCTAAAAGTGTTTTTTTTACTAGTTTGTTAATATTGTTTCTGTTTATACTGTATACTTTGTAATGTGCAGCAGATCCCTTGTGGCAGCCACATAATAATACAAAAATAATACAAATATTTTATAAACAATATAAAAAATAATCTTATTGCCTATAAGGGATATAAGTGCACATTCAAGGACACCCTTTCATATTTTTCTTGTACACTCAGTCACTGTATGTGTTGGGTGCAGCACCCCTGTGACTTCACAAATGAATGATAGAAGTTATGATCACTATATAGGGAAATCCACTGTTTTTGAGAATTTGATTGCAGCTTTGTAAAAGGAATGTACTGCAGTGACTTCTAAATATTGATAGTATATAATTAACCCATGCAGTAAAGCAGCTAAATAAAGGTTTCTACATTATATATTGTTTGCTTTCTCCTTTTCCTTTGAGCGTTCTGGCTGCAGATCATGTTCTGATTACACACAGATTGTGCCCTGATCAGATTTCACCTCCGAAAACAAAAGGCAGCGACACAAATTACTGCGCTACTAATAGAGTGACAAATGCAAGACTATAGGAAACCATACAATGTAATAATAATCTTTTATCATTCAACTTAGTTTATATATTAAATTATTTCATATTTACATATATTTACATATAACATTTTCCACTTCAAAATAAATCTGTTTTTTTTCTGAAAATGTCTTAAGATGCGTACACAGACAATGATTTTTTGAACGATTATCATTAACAATATCGTTTATCATTCAATTGTTGAAAAAATCATTCACTTTCTAAGTTAAAACGATGAACGATTATCGTTCATGAGCATTCACGTTTGTAGTTTTTAGTTTGTAATTTGTAGTTCAGTCAGACTGACGAAATCAATGATCTTCATTAAGGGAATATGCAAAAATCATTTGTAGTTCAAAAAAATCGTTCATTACACTTTAAAAAATGTGACAGATAATCTGACAGAAAATCGGTCATAAAATCGTTGATAACAAAATCGTTGTGTGTGTATGCAGCTTAAGAAATTGATTAATAAACATAAATCTTGTATAATATCTGCAGATCCAAAAGGAATAGATCATATTGTTTAGGACTAATCCTATTCTATGAGCCAGATTTAATTAACTGTGATAAAATGAAAACTTAATGCCGGAGAAGTTTTTGCACTATTCGCCAGTTTTGGTGCAATATTCTCGCATCTTTTCACAATATTTTTCACCCTATCCCAGAGGATCCCAAACACGGTCCTCAAGGCTCCCCAACAGTTTAGGTTTTAGCGATATCCATGGTTAAGCATAGACAGTTATATCAAATTGACTTTGGTACTACTTAAATCACCTGTGCTTAGCCATGGATGTCTCTAAAACCTGAACTGTTTGAGGAGCCTGGAGTACTGTGATTGAGAACCTCTGCACTATACTATTACAAAAGACGCAAAAACGCATGCATGCGGAAACTGCGCATTGGTAAAACTAGCGAAAAGTATAGCACATTTTGGGAAAATCAGTCTGTACCCAATAAATAGCCAACTGTCATAGGAAATCAATATAGAAGTGATATAATAGCCCTAATAAAAGTATTTTGGGTTCTTAAATTGTGTCAAATGGCTGTTATATGCATATTTGCATAAGTGTGGAAAAAGTATAAAAAGTAAAAAAAATTTGGAGAAAATTATTGTTGTAGTTAAATTGTGGGTACATTAAAATAGGTGCTAGAATAACTTTTGTATCAAAAAAGTGCAGTTTACAAACAAGTTTAAAAAAAGCCACCTGCAATCCTAGAAACACCTGTCCCACCCATACAGCCCCCCAGAGTACCAGATCTAGGACTTTAAGCCTGTTTTCCAACACTTTTTACATTTTCACCCCAAAAATGACATGTCATTTTTAAGAGAAATTAAGTTAAATAAAATAATATTTTGCCTAGTTAGTCATTAGGCGGATTTTTATCCAAAAATAGGGATTTGCTAATTTTTTCACCTGCTATGAGATAGTAAAATCTTTTTGCCATTTTTTTGTCTTTGGAATTTTCACACGTACAAAAATGTAAGCAATAGACTTGCGCAATTAGCATTGTGAAAACTTCTCACAAATCACAGCTTTTCACATCTTATTGAATTTCCCTTATATATGAGAGATAATGTAAATTATGAATATGCATCTGTCATCTCCTGTATGATATTATTATGCAGATGTTTGGAATAGTAGAAGTTATTATGTCCTACAGACATGTCCTTATATACTGTGGTTTGAAGGGATCTGTGACCTACACACAAACAATGAAATACTCCCTCCTCCACATAGTCAGTGCTCCTGACTATATAGGATTGGTAGGACACTGGCTGTGCAATACAGTAGCTGCTGCTAACTGATACCCCTTTTACACCAGAGCTAAAACCCGGGTTATTGCAGGGTTAACCCATGCAGCTCCTTGGTGTAAAAGGGTGAGGGTTGGATCACCGGGTCGAGTGTTCCAGGCAATCTCAACCCAGGTGAATAGAAGGTTTTAACATGGGCGTAGCCTGTGAAACCCTGCTCTGTGTATGGTGCACTCTGGGTCTTGATGACCTGGAGTGAGCCACATGCCGGCCAATTGGTCCAACTTCAGTGGTGCTTGGAGCTGACGTAATCTCCAAGCGTCCACTTTCACGCCGGAAAAGCCTGGTCTATGCATACCCGACTGTGGTGTGAGCGGCGCCGATTCGGGATTATCCCGAGACGGTGCCAGCTAAATTCCGGGTCTGATCCGGATAGGAACCCTGTTCCAACTCCAGGTCAGACCTGGAATTTTGGTGGAAAAGGGGTACGACTAACTTTCACTGAGAGCCCTGCTTACACTGCCTACTCATCAGATCTCACTCATAAAATGGGTTCTAAATTTGGGGAGGGAATTTTATATGTGAACCAAAACACGTGAGATCTGACAATGGGAAAAGTATACTTTGGCTCATTTTGGGTCCAAGACTGGCGCGAAAACCCTAGCCAGACTTGGATCTCTGTCAGATCCCCTAATAGTCCTTTTCTGAGTCCAGATCTGCTTATCTCTAATACCAACAATATATTACACAGTACTGTCCAATCAGAGATTGTGTTTATATATTCACACCACATACTGAGACTAAGGAGCTTACATTCTAAGTCTATACTTGTGTGTGCATGTGTTTGTGTTTTTCATCTGCTCTGATATGGTGAAACTTTTTTGCCACTTTTTGTCTATGGAGTTTGCACACTTGCAAAAATTTAAGAAATAGGATTGTGTACAGTATGTGGACCCAGCATGTGTGTTTGGAGGAGGGTTCAAGGAGGGGGCATTGGGAATGTGGACTCTAATAGCAGGTGGATTATTATTATTAGAACACTGTAAAAAATGGAAAGCTTTGAATAAGTGTATCTAACTCTTACACACCTAGCGGTAGATTTACTTTCCCCCAGTTTGTTAAAGCTGCTGATGGTCATTGGTTTTGCCTGATGCATTTAAGGTAGCAACAGGAATAAATTATAAACCAGGCAGGATAAACATTTACTTCTGTTGCAGCTCTAAATCCATCGGCCAAAACCGACAATCATCGATGACTTTGCAAACTTGCAGGACAGTAAGTATCCCCAATCCTCTACTGTGTCATTTATCAACACTGCATAACTTATTACTGCACAGCCAGTTACAGTACAATGTATAATAGGAGTCAGGAACCATTGGGATAATGGGGAAAGGAATTCTATTATTGGGAAAAAATTTCTTTTGTATCACTGAAGAAATATAATTATACATCTATATTTTTCCGATAATAGAAAACCCCCCCATATGTGAACATGATGTCAATATTCAAATTTCTAGCACAGTAATATATCTGTTCATCACTATTGTACTCTAAACCTATTTTATGGAATATGGATGGAAATATATTTGTTTTTAAATATTTTTTTTAAATTGTAAGCTCTGAGAAGTAGGGCCCTCTACCTTCCCTCACTTACTGTACACCATCATCTCCACACTGCCATCAGCAGCACCAAACCTATGGGCTCTGCTAACACTGCTTTTATGGGTATTATGACTGCTGATCCAGCAATGGTTATATACTTTGTATCCCATGTTCTGCAGTGTTTATATACATTGCATCCCATTTTCTGCAATGTTTGTATTCACTGTATCCATTGATCGGCAATGTTTATATACATTGTATCCCATGTTCTGCAGTGTTTATATACATTGCATCCCATTTTCTGCAATGTTTGTATTCACTGTATCCATTGATCGGCAATGTTTATATACATTGTATCCCATGTTCTGCAGTGTTTATATACTGTACATTGTATTGAATGTTCTGCGGTGTTTATATACATTGTATTCTCTCATTCTGAAGGGTTTATATACATCATATCCCATGTTCTTCAGTGTTTATATACATTGCATCCCATGTTCTGCAGTGTTTATATACATTGTATCCCCTCATTCTGCAGGGTTCATATACATTATATCCCATGTTCTGCAGTGTTTAAATACTTTGTATCCCATGTTCTGCAGTGTTTATATACATTGTAGCCCATGTTCTGCAGTGTTTATATACATTGTATCCCATGTTCTGCAGTGTTTATATACTGTACATTGTATCCCCTCATTCTGCAATGTTTATATACACTTTGGGCCTGATTCAGAGCTGAACGCTCTGACCAGAGTGCTCGCTCTGAATCAGGGCCCTCCTACCTTTTTTTGGAGTGTCCTCATGGACGCTCACATAGCTGTGGGTTACCACGCACAGCTATAGCGAGGGTCCAATATGATGGTCGCGATGGTCTTGACCATCGCGACCATCGGGCTTGCGACAGAGATGCTGCAGTAGGGTTGCCGCCGCAAGCCCTGGACTGATTTTGGCTCTATTAGACCCAAAATCACTCCCACTGACACTAGTGATGTCAGTGGGGCCGGCTTGAGACGGTAGGCATTCCCATGGGAACGCCTCCATCTGGCAGGCACGCCCCCGGCACGCCCACCAAAGGGGGCGTGCTGTCAATCAACATCGACAGCACACCCCCTTTGGTGCGAGACCTGGAGCGATGGTGAGCCCGTCACTCGCTGGGTCTCGTGCAGGCGCACGACGGAGCTCCCTCCATCGTGCGCATGTGCAGTGGGGAACATCGACCTGCTTGCAAGCTTCCTGCCGCTCACGAGCGGGTCTGAATGACCCCCTTTATCCTATGTTCTGCAATGTTTTGTGCTGTGTTTTTTTCCAGATTTGTTAATACTGTTTCTATTTGTATACTTTGTAAGATGCAGCAGACCCCTTGTGGCAGCAACATAATAATACAAACAATAATAAAAAAAATTTATAAATCTTATAAGAAATAATTGTATTGCCTGTTAGGGATATAAGTTCCCCTTACAGACACCCGTTCATATTTTTTATTGTACATCCAGTCACTGTATGTGTTTGGAGAAACACCCTGTGACTGCACAACTGAATGATAGAAGATATGATCACTAGATAGGAAAATCCACTGTTTTTGAGAATGTGATTGCCGCTGTGTAATACAGATATGAGTACTGCAGTGATTTCCAAACATTATAAAATTAACCCATGCATTCAAGGAGCATAATAAAGGTTTCTACATTATATATTGTTTTTTTTTTCTCTTTGTCATTTGAGTGTCCCGGCAGCAGATCAGATTTCATCTCAGAGACCAAACGGCAGTGACACAAATCACTGCGCCACTAATAGGAGAGTGACACAAATCACTGCGTTACTAATAGGAGAGTGACACAAATCACTGCGCTACTAATAGGAGAGTGACACAAATCACTGCGCTACTAATAGGAGAGTGACACAAATCACTGCGCTACTAATAGGACAGTGACACAAATCACTGCGCTACTAATAGGAGATTGACACAAATCACTGCACTACAAATAGGAGAGTGACACAAATCACTGCGCTACTAATAGGAGAGTGACACAAATCACTGCGCTACTAATAGGAGAGCGATACAAATCACTGCACTACTAATAGGAGAGTGACACAAATCACTGTGCTACTAATAGGAGAGTGACACAAATCACTGCGCTACTAATAGGAGAGCGACACACATCACTGCAATACTAATAGGAGAGTGACACAAATCACTGCACTACTAAATAGGAGAGTGACACAAATCACTGCGCCACTAATAGGAGAGTGACTCAAATCACTGCGCTACTAATAGGAGAGTGACACAAATCACTGCGCAACTAATAGGAGAGTGACACAAATCACTGCACTACTAATAGGAGAGTGACACAAATCACTGCACTACTAATAGGAGAGTGACACAAATCACTGCGCTACTAATAGGAGAGTGACACAAATCACTGCGCTACTAATAGGAGAGTGACACAAATCACTGCACTACTAATAGGAGAGTGACACAAATCATTGCACTACTAATAGGAGAGTGACACAAATCACTGCGCTACTAATAGGAGAGTGACACAAATCACTGCGCTACTAATAGGAGAGCGATACAAATCACTGCACTACTAATAGGAGAGTGACACAAATCACTGCGCTACTAATAGGAGAGTGACACAAATCACTGCATTACTGATAGGAGAGTTACACAAATCACTGCGCTACTAATAGGAGAGTGACACAAATCACTGCGCTACTAATAGGAGAGCGACACAAATCACTGCGCTACTAATAGGAGAGCGACACACATCACTGCACTACTAATAGGAGAGTGACACAAATCACAGCGCTACTAATAGGAGAGCGACACAAATCACTGCGCTACTAATAGGAGAGCGACACACATCACTGCACTACTAATAGGAGAGTGACACAAATCACTGCACTACAAAATAGGAGAGTGACACAAATCACTGCGCCACTAATAGGAGAGTGACACAAATCACTGCGCTACTAATAGGAGAGTGACACAAATCACTGCGCTACTAATAGGAGAGTGACACAAATCACTGCACTACTAATAGGAGAGTGACACAAATCACTGCACTACTAATAGGAGAGTGACACAAATCACTGCGCTACTAATAGGAGAGTGACACAAATCACTGCGCTACTAATAGGAGAGCGATACAAATCACTGCACTACTGATAGGAGAGTGACACAAATCACTGCGCTACTAATAGGAGAGTGACACAAATCACTGCATTACTGATAGGAGAGTTACACAAATCACTGCGCTACTGATAGGAGAGTGACACAAATCACTGCGCTACTAATAGGAGAGTGACACAAATCACTGCACTACTAATAGGAGAGTGACACAAATCACTGCACTACTAATAGGAGAGTGACACAAATCACTGCACTACTAATAGGAGAGTGACAGAAATCACTGCGCAACTAAATAGGAGAGTGACACAAATCACTGCGCTACTAATAGGAGAGTGACAGAAATCACTGCACTACTAATAGGAGAGCGACACTAATCACTGCGCTACTAAATAGGAGAGTGACAGAAATCACTGCACTACTAATAGGAGAGTGACAGAAATCACTGCACTACTAATAGGAGAGTGACACAAATCACTGCACTACTAATAGGAGAGTGACACAAATCACTGCGCTTCTAATAGGAGAGCGACACAAATCACTGCGCTACTAATAGGAGAGTGACACAAATCACTGCGCTACTAATAGGAGAGTGACACAAATCACTGCGCTACTAATAGGAGAGTGACTGAAATCACTGCGCTACTAAATAGGAGAGTGACACAAATTACTGCGCTACTAATAGGAGAGTGACACAAATCACTGCACTACTAATAGGAGAGTGACACAAATCACTGCGCTACTAATAGGAGAGTGACACAAATCACTGCACTACTAATAGGAGAGAGACAGAAATCACTGCACTACTAATAGGAGAGTGACAGAAATCACTGCACTACTAATAGGAGAGTGACAGAAATCACTGCACTACTAAGAGGAGAGTGACACAAATCACTGCGCTACTAATAGGAGAGTGACACAAATCACTGCACTACTAATAGGAGAGAGACAGAAATCACTGCACTACTAATATGAGAGTGACAGAAATCACTGCACTACTAAATAGGAGAGCGACACAAATCACTGCACTACTAATAGGAGAGTGACAGAAATCACTGCACTACTAATAGGAGAGTGACACAAATCACTGCACTACTAATAGGAGAGTGACACAAATCACTGCGCTACTAATAGGAGAGCGACACAAATCACTGTGCTACTAAATAGGAGAGCGACACAAATCACTGCACTACTAAATAGGAGAGTGACACAAATCACTGCGCTACTAAAAGGAGAATGACACAAATCACTGCGCTACTAATAGGAGAGTGACACAAATCACTGCGCTACTAATAGGAGAGTGACACAAATCACTGCGCTACTAAATAGGAGAGCGACACAAATCACTGCGCTACTAATAGGAGAGTGACACAAATCACTGCGCTACTAAATAGGAGAGCGACACAAATCACTGCGCTACTAATAGGAGAGTGACACATGTGAGATTACTGGGAATCATACAACTTAACCATAGTCTTTTATCATACAATTTAGTTATCTATTCAATTTATTTACATCATGTGTTGTACATCTAACATTTCCCACTTCAAAATAAAACTGTTATTTTTCTGAAAAAGTCTAAGAAATTGTTTAATAAACATAAACCTTGTACTATATCAGCAGATTTAAAAGGAATAGATGAGAGTAAAATATTGGTTAAGGACTAATTATATTCTATATATGAGAGATAATGTAAATTATGAATATGCATCTATCATCTCCTATATGATAATGTTCTGCAGATGTTTGGAATAGTAGAAGTTATAATGTCCTACAGATGTGTCCTTACAAACTGTGGCTGCTGTCGTTCCAAATAGCCCCTCTCAGTGCACCAGATCCCATGTGACTTGGCTGCGCTGAGTCTCTTTAACTGAAACTCTCCATCTCATATGCATAAATAAAACAACTGGAAGTGACAAGTCTGCATTGCTATCGTACACTGACCACTGGTGTTTGCAAGATGTGTACATCTGTGTGCGATCTGTGGGCCAGATTCACAAAGGATCATAATGTGACAGCAAGGCACCCCACTGCGATCGCAATGCAAACTCAGCACTAAATAAGGACGTCCACTTTACCATGCGCACATCTGTATTACTTAGCAGAATAGCGAAACCATCAGTACTGGCATACCTGTGTTCAGGCCAAACAACCTGCCCCCCGTCACCACCTACAAATGGCACTACCTGTCAATCAGTCTGCGATGGGTCTGCTTACCCTCTGCAATCACAGTCCAGATCACAGTGACTGGTTACAGCACATTCAGCTTGGATCGCAGTTGCTTTTATGCATGCAGTCAGCTGATTTTTGCGGCCAGCACATGTGTAAGCATCGCAGTGATACTTATGCATGCGTAGAATGCAAAAATTGGCTGACTGCATGCGTACGAGCAACTGCGATCCAAGCTGAATCAGGGCCTGTTTGTGATCTGTACAAATGTAACAAGGGCTCCGGTGTGATCAGCCACGGCTTTTCCTCATGCCGAGGTCCATTGTGCTTAATCTGTGACTTTCTCTATGTGTAAAACCAATTCCTACATGTGTAATAATTTCCTAAAGTCACAGCCTATTGTGTCTGGGGCTCTGACAGCTGCTTTGTGCTGTGTCTGTAATGTGACAAAGATGCAAAATGTAAAGAAATATGTTCTGACAAAGATGCAAAATGTAAAGAAATATGTTCTGCTTCTCATCTTCTCATCAGTGGCACCGAGATCTTGCACCATATGGCATAAAGCATTCAGTGTACGAAAACACATCTGTATAAGTCAGACAGAACAATATTATTAGTATAAGATTATAGATTGATATAGTCAGTTATGTTATTGAGGGGATGTACTTAGTATGCCAGCGGACAGGATGCCAGCCATCAAAATCCTGATTTCTGGAAGCCTGACCCGGGAATAAAGATAGGCATCGAAATCCTGATGTCTATCTAAATCCCAATGCTGGAATCTCAACAGATGCTATCCGATCAAAGGTACACTGGGGCATTAGGGTTAGGCTTTGGAGTTGACATTAGGGTTAATAACTAAGAGGGGAGGGTGCGGAGTGGGGAGGGTTAGGATGCAAGAAGGGAGGGCTAGGGGGAGAAGGGGGGAAGGTTAGTATACTTACCTCACCCCTGTCCCGATACCAAACATAAGGATGCCGCTGTCGGCATTTTGACAGTAGCATCCTGACTGCCAGTATTTCATACCCAACCCATTGTTGAGATGTCACCGTCAGATTTATGCAACATTACATCCTCATGTACTTACAGTATGCAGAAGACATTGGAGAGAAGATTCTGTCCTGGCCTCTCTAGAAATGTTCCTGGTTGATGGTTGATTCCCTCAGTAATGGTATCTTCTGCCTGAGAATATTGGTTCCTTGTACATCACCTAACTGTAAGGTGACATCCAGGTGTGGTGTTCTGTGTGTCAGATCTGCAGAGTGTTGCACACATGGATTGCAACAGAAACAGGATCACTAATATGTCAGATACCGTGTAACAGAAACTCAGGGGTATTCTAAAGGGCTTGTTCTCTCTTCCCATACTCATTACTGACAGGTGCAGGAGTGTGTATGGCAGGAGGTAACATAGGAGATACTGAGAGCTTTATATTCATTCTACATTACTATTATATCATCACCAGTAAATATAGAACAGTGCTACAGATTAGAAGACAAGTAAAACTTAAATTAAAAAGCAGCATACACAGGGGAGCACAGCACATAGGGACCCATCTCTATGTATTAGTGATTAAAAGTGGAACTAATTAAATAAAAAAATGCTGCTGATATTTTATTTCATATGATACCAATTATTATGATCAGCCAATAATATATATTTTACAAAGGTCAAAAGTAAAGTAAGGAACCAAAGATGTTGTCCACAAATACTATAAAATAGGAAACATAGGGTTACATTGACCATCATCATGACTGTGCCCAGTGGTGTAACTATGACTTTTGATCCCCCTGCCAAAAAAATTTCTGGCGCCCCCCAATGGCATTTTGGTAAAATGAAAACCGGGCTGTTTATAGGCACTTTGGCTCCCAGTGGATACAGATAAAATGTGCCCCTACCCCCCATAGACAGTTTACATTATTTGTCATTTTTCCACCCTCCTTATAGTAATGTCCCTTACACATTATGCCACACACCGTAATGCCCATTACACATTATAACACACATCATAATGCCCATTACACATTATGCCACACACTGTGATGCCCATTATGCATTATGCCACACATCATAATGTCAAATACACAATATGCCACATACCAAAATGCTCATTGTATAATATGCCACATACAGTTATGCCCCTAACAACATTTCATGCCCCACAGTATGGCTTCTAATTACTTTTAAATTACCTGCTCATTGTCAGGGGTCTCATGCTGGTTTCCAGGGGTTTAATGCTATGGGATCCATGCTTGTTGCCAGGGGTTTCATGCTCATTGCCAGGGGTTCCATGCTCATTGCCAGGGGTCTCATGACATAAGATGCAGCTTTCTGCATCTTCTGCTGGTGGCACCAGTATTCTAGGCACTTCTGGGTAATGCTATGTGCCCTGTGCTTCCCTGACAGAGGCTAGAGGTCAAGCAGGTGCTCTAGCATCTGTCTCCTCCTGGGAAGCAGACATTTTTGGAGGGACATTTTCAGAAGTTTCCATGCAGATTGCTAGGTCATATGGAATCTGCATAAATACTGCCCAAAACCACTGCATCCCCAAGCCTCCGAAGGTTCTGCAGGGGCTATTGTTATTCCCCTGACTGGGCCTTCTTTCTTATTAAGGGGGTATTCAATTACAGGCAAAATTGACAATTTTTGCCTTCGTTGGTGAAATCAGCCATCTGATTGGCCAATATCGTGGCCGATATCAGCTTTGAATGGCTGATTTTGCAGCCAATTTCGCCAATGGGCCTAGGGCAGGCAAAAAAATTAGCGAAATCCCTATTTTTGGGTAATAATGTGGGGATTTCTTACAGAAAATTTTGGGCAGCCCCCCCTTAGTGATTCTTTAGTAGGAAAAAAAATTGTAAAATATGACCAAAAATTTCAGCGGTCATTTTTTGCCAAAGTGAGCAACTTACGATTTTTTTTTGCTAAAGTATCATTAGGGGTGCTGTCAAAAGGGTTCCAAAAGAAATCCCACATTTTTATAGCCAAAAATAGGGATTTTAAATTTTTTTTGTATGATCTGGGATGGAGAAAACTTTTCTCCAGTTATTTTTCTCCAATTGCATTTTCACCTATTTTTTTTATGAAAATATTGCGTTTTTTGTCAAAAAACATCCGTTTTCGCCTATGGCAAAAAAAACCCGGTGGTTTTCACCGCTAATTGAATACGTCCCTAAGTAGGAACCTGATCATTGTATTTATTAAATCTTTGAACCCATGTTATAGGAGAGCTGAGTACCACCTAGGTACAGCCTATACCTAGCAGCATGTTGGGATAAGCTGGCCATACACCAGAATGTTATCATTACAACCAACTAGTTAGATGGATGGATTGTTAATCGGGCTGTGTGTGGGGGCAAACTATATTTCTATTGCTCCCAAACTCAACAAAATGGGCAGTGAAACTAGTTGGAAATATCAAACATGTTTAATTGCTTTTCCAATTAATTGCTCAATAATAATTCTAG
Source organism: Taudactylus pleione (assembly GCA_031769625.1). NCBI lineage: Eukaryota > Metazoa > Chordata > Amphibia > Anura > Myobatrachidae > Taudactylus > Taudactylus pleione. The sequence goes on from JAUIMM010000591.1 coordinate 572,951, forward strand.
TGTGAATGAAAAGTTTTATACCCCCACAACTGAATGATAAGTAGGTAGACACTGCCTTCTAGCATCCACCTACCTTTGTCATAGTCATCTCTTGGCTCCAGACAGCAGAAGTCGGACCAGGGACACCAAGCTGACCTTCATAAAGGAGAGACTGTACTGCAAGGAGCTAGCCCTCACTGCTCTCAACCAGCTCATGGACCCCAACCAGCACCTTTCCGATGCCCACACTTATTGTGCCTACCTGGGGCAGCATGAGTCCCAGCACTCACTGCTGCTCAATGACTTGAAGTTGAAAAGTTTCTCCTTCACCCCAGATTTCCAGAGCCTCTTTGACAAGAAGGAGCCATGGTGGAGTGAAGGGAGAACAAGGCTCTGCTCTACATCCAGAAGTTGTGCCAGAGCAGCAAGGGGTCCTTCCATCCACTACCAGGGAGAGTGGCTCACCCTCAATAAGTTCCAGTTTGTTAGCATATGGGAGCAGCCTAGACCCGAAACAGAGAATCAGTCACAAAAGGTACAGAGTGGAGTAGCCAGGGGAACAGGAAAGAATCTACAAAGTTACTGTAGTATTAGCCAAGGAGATGTGGCACACTCTTCAAAGTTAGGGTAAAGTCTTCTGGTGACCCAAATCTGTGCTCTACATGTCCCCACTGAAGGCATTCTTTACCCATCATCAGCGGTGGGCTATAATGTATAGCAATAGCCAATCCTGCACCAATTGCAACCAAAGAGCTTGCACTTCTGGTATGTATCTACTGTAGCCCTGGTGCCCTCACCTCCAGTCCAGATTTGTGTCTTGTGTGATTTTCCAGTTGGGGACACAAGGTGCAGATAGGTCAGCAGCTCCAAGGCACTGATATGCATTTTAGGGCAAACAACTACATAATGTTTATGAGGAAAAAAATCCCATATACATATAATTGAACCCACAATGTTGCATTATATGTACAGTAGGGGTGATTTCTGAAATCTGAACCCCCCCGAGCCCCCCCGATCCGAGTCCGATCCGAGTCAGGCTCGACTTTTCCCGCCTGACTCGGATCTGAAATCGAGGCAAAACGTCATCATCCCGCCTTCCGAGTCTCGCGGGTTTTGGATCCTATATAAGGTACCCACGTTGGTGCCATTTTCTCACTCGGCTGTGGACAGTGAAGAGGGAGGGTGGGAGTTAGGGCTGTGTAGTGTAGTGTAGTGTAGTGCTGCTGTTGTCCACTACTTCAAAGTCCATAGGGGCTGGCTGTGTTGTGCTGTGCTGCTGTTGTTAATAGGGGCTGTATCCACTACTTCAAAGTCCATAGGGGCTGGCTGGACTGTGTTGTGCAGTCAGTTCTCCATAGGGGCTGTGTCCACTCCAAAGTCCTGTGCAGTGTCCCAGTCCTAAAGGGGTGCTGTAGTGTTGTCCAGGGGGTGCTCTGTCCATCAGGGGTGCTCCCCCCAAGTGCTAAAAAAATAATATATTTTCTGTGTTTGTGAATTGTGTGCGCAGTAGCCGCACGTGCATCAACAAAGTAGTGCCATGCATGCGCCTGTGTCATAAGTAAAGGGCCAGCTGGCTTGACTGTTAAGGGTGCTGTAACCCCTGAAAGTACACTCCAGTCCAAATAAAAAAAAAATTATTTTCTGTGTTTGTGAATTGTGTGCGCAGTAGCCGCATGTGCATCAACAAAGTAGTGCCAAGCGTGCGCCTGTTCATAAGTAAAGGGCCGGCTGGCTTGACCGTTAAAGGGTGCTGTAACCCCCAAAGTACACTCCAGTCCAAACCCCAAAAAAAATAATTTTCTGTGTTTGTGAATTGTGTGCGCAGTAGCCGCACGTGCATCAACAAAGTAGTGCCAAGCGTGCGCCTGTGTCATATGTAAAGGGCCGGCTGTCTTGACCATTAAAAGGTGCTGTAACCCCCGAAAGTACACTCCAGTCCAAACAAAAAAAAAAATTATTTTCTGTGTTTTGGAATTGTGTGCGCAGTAGCCGCACGTGCATCAACAAAGTAGTGCCAAGCGTGCGCCTGTGTCATAAATAAAGGGCCGGCTGGCTTGACCATTAAAGGGTGCTGTAACCCCCGAAAGTACACTCCAGTCCAAACAAAAAAAAAATTATTTTCTGTGTTTGTGAATTGTGTGCGCAGTAGCCGCACGTGCATCAACAAAGTAGTGCCAAGCGTGTGCCTGTGTCATAAGTAAAGGGCCGGCTGGCTTGACCGTTAAGGGTGCTGTAACCCCCGAAAGTACACTCCAGTCCAAACCAAAAAAAAAATTATTTTCTGTGTTTGTGAATTGTGTGCGCAGTAGCCGCACGTGCATCAACAAAGTAGTGCCAAGCGTGCGCCTGTGTCATAAGTAAAGGGCCAGCTGGCTTGACCGTTAAAGGGTTCTGTAACCCCCAAAGTACACTCCAAAACAAAAAAATATATATTTTTTGTGTTTGTGACTTGTGTGCACTGTGGCTGCACGTGCATCAACAAAGGAGCAGCGCCAAGCGTGCGCCTGTGTCCCATAAGTAAAGAGCCGGCTGGCTCATTTCTTAAAGGGTGGTGTAACCCACAAAGTGCACTACTCTCCAGCAAAAATAAAAAAATATTTTCTGTGTTTGTGTGCGCTTTAGCCGCACGTATATATCAATATAACATAAATGGAGGACCAAACTTTCTCCGATAAAAATAAAATAGGGAAAGATCAAGAACCACTTCCTCCTAGTGCTGTTGCTGCTGCTGGGAGTTGTTCATCATCCCAGAGAGGAAGTAGGAACATCACTACTTTTACTAAACAATTGACCCTCCAACAGTCCCTAGCGATGAGGATGAAGTACGACAGCAGTCATCCTGAAGCAAAACGTATAATTGAGGCCTTGACTGAAATGTTGGTGTTAGACGTGCGTCCGGTATCCGCCATTAGTGCAGTGGGATTTAGACAATTGATGGAGGTAGTGTGTCCTCGGTTCCAAATCCCGTCTAGATTCCACCAGCATCCTCAAAGCAGCAGCGACAAGCGTGCGTCTGTCTGTTAAAGGGTGGTGACACCCTCAAAGTGTGCTACACAAACAATTAAAATATTGTTCTTTTTTTTTCTGTCTTTGTGAAATGTGTGGGCTGTAGCCGCACCTGCATCCTTAAAGCAGCAGCGACAAGCATGCGTCTGTCTGTTAAAGGGTGGTGACACCCTTAAAGTGTGCTACACAAACAATTAAAATATTGTTCTTTTTTTTTCTGTCTTTGTGAATTGTGTGGGCTGTAGCCGCACTTGCATCCTCAAAGCAGCAGTGACAAGCGTGCGTCTGTCTGTTAAAGGGTGTTGTAACTCTCAAAGTGCTCCAAAAAATAAAAAAATGTTTTTAATGTGTTTGTGACTTGTGTGCGATGTAGCCGCACTTGCATCTTCAAAGCAGCAGCGACAAGCGTGCGTCTGTCTGTTAAAGGGTGGTGACACCCTCAAAGTGTGCTACACACACAATTAAAATATTGTTCCTTTTTTTTCGGTCTTTGTGAAATGTGTGGGCTGTAGCCGCACCTGCATCCTTAAAGCAGCAGTGACAAGCGTGCGTCTGTCTGTTAAAGGGTGGTGACACCCTCAAAGTGTGCTACACAAACAATTAAAATATTGTTCTTTTTTTTTCTGTCTTTGTGAATTGTTTGGGCTGTAGCCGCACTTGCATCCTCAAAGCAGCAGCGACAAGCGTGCGTCTGTCTGTTAAAGCGTGTTGTAACTCTCAAAGTGCTCCAAAAAATAAAAATTTTTTTTTAATGTGTCTGTGACTTGTGTGCGATGTAGCCGCACTTGCATCCTCAAAGCAACAGCGACAAGCGTGCGTCTGTCTGTTAAAGGGTGGTGACACCCTCAAAGTGTGCTACACAAACAATAAAAATATTCTTCTTCTTTTTTCTGTCTTTGTGAATTGTGTGGGCTGTAGCCGCACCTGCATCCTTAAAACAGCAGCGACAAGCGTGCGTCTGTCTGTTAAAGGGTGGTGACACCCTCAAAGTGTGCTACACAAACAATTAAAATATTGTTCTTTTTCTTTCGGTCTTTGTGAAATGTGTGGGCTGTAGCCGCACCTGCATCCTTAAAGCAGCAGCGACAAGCATGTGTCTGTCTGTTAAAGGGTGGTGTAACTCTCAAAGTGCTCCAAAAAATAAAAAACTGTTTTTTTAATGTGTTTGTGACTTGTGTGCGATGTAGCCGCACTTGCATCCTCAAAGCAGCAGCGACAAGCGTGCATCTGTCTGTTAAAGGGTGGTGACACCCTCAAAGTGTGCTACACAAACAATACAAACAATAAAAATATTCTTCTTTTTTCTGTCTTTGTGAATTGTGTGGGCTGTAGCCGCACCTGCATCCTTAAAGCAGCAGCGACAAGCGTGTGTCTGTCTGTTAAAGGGTGGTGACCCCCTCAAAGTGTGCTACACAAACAATTAAAATATTGTTCTTTTTTTTTCGGTCTTTGTGAATTGTGTGGGCTGTAGCCGCACTTGCATCCTCAAAGCAGCAGCGACAAGCGTGCGTCTGTCTGTTAAAGGACATCGGTGACAGCATCCAAGTAGGCATGTCAGACAGTCCGTACCTGTACTGGCAGGAAAAAGAAGCAATTTGGAGGTCCCTGTACAAACTGGCTCTATTTTACCTGAGTTGCCCCCCCTCCAGTGTGTACTCCGAAAGAGTGTTTAGTGCAGCCGGGAACCTTGTCAGCGAAAGGCGTAGGAGGTTGCTTCCATAAAATGTGGAGAAGATGATGTTCATAAAATGAATTATCAACTCTTCCAGGGAGACCAGCCTCCAGAACGTACAGAGGGACCTGTGGTTCCAGCAGGGACGAATTAATACTCTGTGAGGATGAGGATGTACACACTGAAGAGGGTGAGGAATCGGTGGATGAGGAGGATGAGGATGACATCTTGCCTCCATAGAGCCAGTTTGTGCAGGGACAGATTAATTGCCAGCTTGTTTGTGGGGGCCCAAATGAACCAATCATTTCAGCCACAGTTGTGTGGCAGACCCTGGCGCTGAAATGATTGGTTTGTTAAAGTGTGCATGTCCTGTTTATACAACATAAGGGTGGGTGGGAGGACCCAAGGACAATTCCATCTTGCACCTCTTTTTTTTCTTTGCATTATGTACAGTTTGGGGCCTAGTTTTTCAAACTGCCATCCTGTCTGCCACTGCAGTTTCACGCCTAGAAGGGTCACGTGTTTGTGCCGCCCACTCGTGTCGCTTAGCATAGTCATCCAGCTACCTCGGTGCAACCTTTTGGACATAAAACACTATTGTGAGGTGTGAGGTGTTCAGAATAGACTGGAAATTAGTGGAAATTAAGGTTATTGAGGTTAATAATAGCATAGGAGCAGAAAAACCTACAAATTCTGTGATTTTAGCTGTTTTTATGCTTTTTTTCAAAAAAATACAGATCCAAAACACAAAACCCAGAACCCAAAACACGGAAGGGTGGTTTTGGCAAAACCAATCCAGATCCAAAACACGAAGAAAGATCCAGATCCAAAACCAAAACACAAAACACGAAAAGTGGCCGGTGCACACCCCTAATGTACAGTATATGGGAATTTTTTCCTCATAAACATGATTTAGTTGTTTGTCTTTAATGGGAACAATAGGTGTTGTGCCTCCCTCAAACCTGCAGCTTTTACTGGAGTTTGAATCATTTTATTATATATAATATTAACACATTCACCTAATTAAGTGCCTACTTGTCACATTTTTTATTTGGTGCATATTAGGGCAATTATTTTTAATTGGGCAGAATTTGTTTTATTATGCAGGAGAGCTGTAGGACAATATAAGAGGGAAGGCAATTCATGTAGTTAGTCACACCAGCTATAATAGTCTCTAAAGTTGGTTTGGTTACTTTGCTTTTTAACTTTCCTTCATCTTCCAATATAACCACAGATTAGTACTATAGAAATTGCATTAGTGAAAAGATCTGGGGCTTTATTTATGAAGCAGTGGCTTTTGCAAGCTGCTTCTACCCAGTGGGTTGCAGTTGGATATGTAAAATAGCACTCGCAATCAGTTTAAATCACCCCGGGCTTTACACAGACTGCATGTGCCTATTTAAATATTAACTTGCAACTCGCCAGGCAGAAGGGGCTTATACAAGATGTTGCTTTGCAAAAAAAAAGCCATAGGTCTGTTTTCTGATATTTCAATATGTCAATACTACTGTAAGGAGTAGCTGAAGCTAAAGGAGGGAATAGTCCATACTTTCTCAGGTGTCTCTCTCTCCTTGTATATTATATGTTTGGGGGCCTCAGTGAATCAACTTTTTTTTACAATGAGTTTATTCTACGGGCATCCACATTTTTATTGCTCCTAGGAGACATTTTGCACACCATTATACAGTATTTTTAAAATTATACCAAGCTGACATGAGTACTTTTTTATGGTTCCAGATGATGAGCATATCTGAGATACTTTGATGATTCACATACACTTCTAATAGGCTTCTCAAACGGTTAACTTGATTGGTCTTCTGAAAACAATACATGCTTATGAATGAGACAGTAAAGGTATGGAAAGTGAAGGCTTTATTTTCTATGGTCCATTATAAAAAAAATACTCATTTATGGAATATGTTTATGGAGGAGGATGGCTCGTCCCCCCCTTCCCCAGTTTTAAGTAAATAATTAGACTTGCAAAAGGTGTTTTTTTTTTCTTTTACAAAATACTTCTTCAAAACAAGCTGAAGTAGGCAAACTGTGGGCCTACTTCTATGACATCACAAGTTGGAGAGAAGTTGGCTGGTTAGATGTTAGGAGCACAATTTTAGTTGGAGGAAAGTTGATTGATGTATGGTCAGTGTAAGGCTTTCAGAAGCTCAGCTGATAATAGGATAAAGTTATGTCATATTTTGTGGCTAGAAATTGTTCTCTATGGTTGGTAGTGTTTTAATTGTGTGTAATTTCTCTGTTTTTGCTTGAACTGACTGATGGGTAAGCAGCCAATTAGGGAGTTGGCCACTGTCTGAGAGGATAAAATTGTTTACGTCGACCAGTTTAATGTAGGTGTCAGGATCCAACCAGTTTTGATTAGAGGTATTTGTCTGTGGGCACAGGGAAACTGACCACTGGGCAGTAGATGAAGCCGAGTTGAGATTGGAAAGTGCTTTAATGATGATTCTTGTTGGAGCATACTCTGGTGTAATGAGCTGGCTGGAAGTGTTAATGCTGTAGCAATGTACACTGAACACTGTGTTGATACTGGTAGGACTAAACACTAGGCTGGATACTATGGACTGTGGCTGGACACAGTAGAACTGGACACTGGACTGGAACCAGTGGACTATGGCTGTATACCAGGCTGGAACTGGACACTGGGCTGAAACTTGTGGAACTGGACACTGAACTAGCACCAGAGGACTTTGAAGGGATACCGATCTGGTACCAGCAGTGCTGGATGCTGTGGTAGCAGCTAAACTGTGTTTGAACACCAGCCTGGGGTCCATGGATTAGAGCTGGACACCAGGACAGAACTGGAGGATCTGGACACTGGGCTGTTTGCTAAGCTGGATTCAGTGGTACTGTAAGTATTGCCATACACTAAGCTGGACTCAGTGGTGCTGGAGTTATTGCTGTACTCTAAGTTGGAATCAGCGGTGCTAGTACTGTGATAAGGAACCAATGAAATTTGCACACAGGAATATATGTTTGCTTGCACGAGATTCTGAGGTAAATTGCATACCAGGATACAGGAACACTGCAACATAATGAGGAGTGGTTAACAAGTCTGAGATGAACTCCTGTGCAATTTGGAAATAGCAGGCAAGATACTCAGTTGAAACTCAAAGGTGGATGATTAATCTGGAAGGAAATAGCAAACTGAGAAGCAGACACTTGTACAAGGTAACTGAAGACTGGGAACTTGAATGCATTGAAGAGTTTCTGAAATCAGTGGACTATAGCTGAAGTCTGCACAGAGCTGAGAAGTTGGTGTCAAATATGTTGTCACTTGAATTGCATGAACTTAGTGGAAAAGGACCCAAGAAAACTCAGGAAAAATCTGTGACTTGGTAGGCTTAGCAGACAGGGAATCCAGCAAAGCAAGAACCTGTTGAAAAAAATAAAGGCTCATACACACTTAACGATATGCTCTATGAGCAATATCATTAAGTGTTGCCCTTCACTGTCGGGCTAAATGTTGCTCATGATGTTGGAGAGAACTCAAGGAAAAATCTACAACAAAAATAACTGGAAAGGTTCATTCAAGATCTTTGACAATTACTCTTATTTCTACGAGAACATCTTGAACCAACCAAAGGAAGCGGAATCTTAGGTAAGGAGAAAACTTTGTCTGAAAACATGGGACCTCCAAGAAAGGGAGTAGCATCATGATCAGGATCATAATCAGAGTCAGAGTCCAAGTCTAGCATTAGAATAAAATCCTTCTTTGTATTGATACATTCCAGAGAATCTCTATAATAACATGAAGCAGAGAATTCTACACATATTGTAACACTTGAAGGACCAGAAGACTGAGTATTAGAAGAACTATTGAAAGACTGGGTAGATGATGAAATCTGAGGTCAGAATATTCGTAGGAACTGCTGTATGAAGAAGACAGAGAATTATACCCAATTCTCATGTCCATGGTTGCAAATTCTGAAATGCTGCTTTTCTTGGGGGCATGGAAGTCCTTAGCATGCTGGCCCTTTAAAGGTTGATTTTGCTCATACTTCAAAGGAGTGGAGGACCAAGCAATAGATGGATTCTTGGCAGAACATTTAGAATGCTTGGAAGACTCTGAATGGGATGTCTTTGGACCAAATCCTTTTAATTACAGCATCACTGATCAACAGTAAATGTTGAAGCACTGGATCATTGGACTCAATAAGTTAGTTAGCCCATTAAAGGCTTGCCCCCTGAAGGTCAGAAAAAGATATCTAACTACATTGGCAGGATTAATTCCAGATGATGAATCAGACTACATAACAGTGAGATATCAATCCACCAGCACACAAAATTGAGTAATATCTCCATCAAACTAAGTAAATGATAAAGCATCAAACAAACTCTGGTACATTTAAACTTGCAATGAACATTGAGAAGCAGTAGTAGAGTCAGCCAGAGACTCTCCTGACTGGAGAGAGGATGTCATTTCTACAACTGACTTGCAAAAATAGGCACCTGGAACTGGCAGAACACTAAGAGCCCCCATTGGTGTCGAGACATTTTCATTTCCTTTTGAGGTTTAGGGCTCAGGACCATCAGTTAAGAAAACAAAATCCCTTCATGGGGTGGCAGGTTGAAGTATTTTACTGGGAGAAACAGATGGAAGCTTTTCCTTAGTATCAAATCTTTGCTTAACTTTATTACAGAAGGCTTGAAGGTTGCTAAATACTGGATCCTTAAACTCAATGAGCTTATTAGCCCACTCCAAGGCTGTTTCACTAAAAGCTGAGACTAAGTACTTAACTGTCAATACTGAAGTAATAGGAATTGGGGATGTGGCCTGAAAGTATGTGTAAGCAAGATTTCCATCAAGTAGAGAAAAGTCTGGTCAAAGGCTGAAGATGGAATAGGATTAGGTCCAGAGGAACTTGAATTGGCTGGAACCAAAGGAGACTGTACCAGACATATAGATAGAACTGGATTGAATCCAGATGAACTTGACTCAGCTGGAACTGAAGGAGATGGAATCTGGCTGAAACCAGAATGGGCAGAATTTGGGTTGGAAACAGAACAAATGGCAGTTCTTTGTCCTGAGACATGCTGAAAGTCTTGAGTGACTGTGCAGAACTCAAAGACAGAGTTGAAAAAATAGTACTTAGACTGGCAACCAACAGGGTGGAACTCTTAGGAGGTAACTGACAGGAGTCCATATCTAAATCTATAGCACTATGATTCCTTCCAGGGATCAATGCTCTGGAGACCCCCTCTGGGGATGAGGCCCTAAAGACTCCTTCTGGGGCTTGCAACTCAAGCACCCCTCCTGGGGTTGGCAAATCAGATGCCTCTCCTGAGGCTGGCAAATTAGATGCCTGGAATAGGACACCAATACTGAATTTGACTTTCTTTTTGGGTGACTTCTATAACATCACTATCTGGAATAGTGGGAACTGAAACTACAGATCACACATGAGATGATTTATATGACCTTTAGACCTGTCAACATTTCTTGACTTGCCAGGTGAACAGTCTTTAATGAAGTAATTAGAACTCCCACAGTAAAGGCAAAGGTGAAATTCTTTGTGATACTGACATTCAGCTTCTGAGAGCTTAGGCCGTGGGTAGCTCAGATGTTTGTCTTTGCTCTGCTTGGTAAGAGAGAACTGATCCCTAAAGGAGTTTCATTCAGTAGGCTCTTTCTGAAGGTATCATGATAATACTGGTTAGGAGATTTTGAAACTGTTAAAGCATCTGACAAAGTATTCCAAATAGTTCAGGATTCAGATAACTTTGTGACTGATAAGTCCATGAGCTATAGAGAGAAGTGATCATCTTCTCAGGAAGTTCATCCATAGAAGAGTCCACATGAGTTGATGCTTCTTGAAGAGATTGTGACATTAATGCTTGAATCTTCTCATAATTCTTCAGCCTGTTCATCTGACCTGACTTGGATCTGCCACTTGGGTCTGACCATTTGTGTCCATGTTAGGCCAGACCAAACTGTCAAGATCCAATCAATCTAGATATGAGGTTTTTGTATGTATGCAAAGGGACTGGGACCACCGGGCAGTTGATGAAGCTGAGTTAAGACTGGTACACTGAACACCGGGATGATACTGGCAAGAATGAACACTGGGCTGGATATAGTGGACTGTGGCCAAACACACTGGAACTGGACTTCAACCAGTGGTCTGTGCCTGGACATGGGCCAGAAATGGTGAAACTGGACACTAGGTGGGAACTAGTGGAATTGGACACTGAATTGTGTCCAGTGGACTGTGGCTGAACACTAGGTTGGGGCTGGTGGACGAGAGCTCAACACCAGTCCAGAACAGTGGATCTGGACACTGGGCTTGGAACAGTGGTACATGAGCTGGACACTGAGCAGACCTCAGTGGAACTTAAGGGAAGGTTGTTTGCTGAGCTGGATACAGAAATGCTGTAGGTATTGCTGTACAATGAGCTGGACTCAGCAGTGCTGGGGCTTTTGCTGTACACTGAGCTGTACTCAGAGGTGCTGGAGGTGTTGCTCTGCACTGAGCTGGACTCAGCGGTGCTGGAACTCTGACAAGGAACCAATTAAATATATAGACAAGTATATATGCTTGCTTGCAGGATATTCTGGGATTAATTGCATGCCAGGATACAGGAACACTGCAACAGAATTAGCAGTTCACTAATACAACAACTGGTTAACAAGTCTGAGAAGAACTCCTGTGCAATTTGGAAATAGCAGGTAAGATACTCTGGTGAAACTCAAAGGTGGATGATAAATCTGGAAAGAGACAGCAAACTGAGAAGTGGACATTTGTATAAGATATCTGCAGACTAGGAACTTGAATACATTGAAGAGTTTTTTTAAATCAGTGGACTGTAGCTGAAGTCTGCACATAGCTAAGAGGCTGTTGTTAGATATGTTGTAGCTTGAATTGCAGGAACTTAGCAGATAGGGCCCCAAGAAACTCAGGAAAAGTCTGTGATTTAGAAGACTCAGCAGACAGGGATCCAGCAAAGCAAGAAACTGTGGAAAAACTAAGAACTGTAGTATTACTACTAACTGGAGCCAGAAATAGCAATATGGCAATATGCTGCAATCAGGAGCCTGTGAGTCAGGATGTGTGTTTTTGCACTGGCACTGGATTAATTGCCAAAGAAGGCTTACATAGGATTTGCAGCTTTCTGATTGGTTACCAGTGTCAGCTAAGACAGGTGGCACTCTGATTGGAGTAATGCAAGCAGCTGACATGCTTCAACATTCTGACGTGCTTGCATCTGGACACAAACAAGACAAGAAGAAAACCTGATTTGCAGGACAGGTGGAGAAGGTAAGTCACATGACAAATTACTTAGAACATGAGTAAAGAAAGTCAGGATCATGACAGAAGGTCTTTGTATGTATTTACTAATCCTCAATGAATATGGTTTGATCCAAACTTTGACCTCAACCTGGCTGCACTGTGTGGTGAACTTCAAATTGTTGTTGTTATTGATGTGTTCTAGTAATAGGTCCAATTCAGTGATGCTTCCCCTCCATATGAAGAACACATAATCTATTAACCTCCTCCATAGGGCCAGATGTGCATCAAATTTATGTACAGACCAGATGTTGTTATGCTACCAATACCTCATAAAGAGATTTGCATAACTTGGCACAAAGCTAGTCCCCATAAAAGGCTTCAATATGTGACCTTTACCTCCTGTAAAGCCAGTGTCCAACTAAAAATATCTAGCATCTATTTTAACACACACAAGTACTAAAACTTATGCTATTTATTTGAATACATGATCTCATATTAATCCCTTATTTATTCCTAAAGTACAAATGATTTTATCCAACAAATAATTATATTTATTATTATACCACAAATATATTTTAACAATCCTTTCTTTGTGAATTACATTCACACATTTTATCTTTTAACTATGGAATTAAACAAAAAAAAAACATTCTAAAAATATGGAAGTGATAGGGCTGAAATGTTATTATTCTAATCAGAATTTTAAAAGGTAATTTTAACTATCAAAAGACAATTTTACATTAAAGTTGTGGCACAAATATCCTTTCTTTTTTATTTCTATACATTAATTTTAAAACTTTTTTGATATAATTATTTTCGTTTGGATTCTGATACAACAGTTATCAGCAAAGCTTTTGTTCCATTTTTACATAGTTTACCTAATATACGTGTTACACATCTCAAGAAGAAGTAAATCACTACACACATTATAAAAATAATAATAACATATTTTCCTAAACTCCAAAATAAACCTTTCCACCATTTAAATAATCCTGAAAATGTACCTAAAAACAATTAGGAGTCCACAAACAATCTTTTTCAATAGCTTGAGCATTATTTATTTTAAACTTACAGTACTCTTCAGTTATATTTAAATTATTATACTTTAATTTGTACAAACAATACATTCCTTAATATCTCCTAAATATATTCTTGTTATGTTGTAAATTACTTACTTTTGCATTATTGTTGGTTCAGTAGCTTTATTATAAAATGTTATAATTTAATGAATAACATAATATTTTGTTAACTTTTTATGTAGGGGCATGGTAGTGTTGTATTCATCCCTAGTTTTATTTCCTCATTTTTTCTTATCTAATTTACTTGCATAATATGGAATAGTATCAGACCAACATTATGATGCCTATGTGATACTTGAGAACAAACCCAACAATTATTTGTATTAAGTGTGTATCCTATCAACTGATAAAAAACATCTATAGAATGTTGGTCTCTAAAGTAATTAGGATCATCCTCACACTATTTTATACAGCACTTTTCTGAATGGTATTCACAATATTTACAAATACATGCTTGGATTGGGGATAATTTTTTACAGTGTTCTTTTGATATGAGTTTAGTTTCCTTTTTGTCTCTCCTTACCAAATTAGTCACAATATTTTTCTGTTATCCATTTACAGGTTTTAAAGCATAAACGTCAAGAAAAAAACATTTTCGAAAAAGCATCAATGTTATCACAGTTAAAAGTAACCATAATCTCATGTGTGGTTGAGGACCCATTAACTCTATATGCCAATGTCTTTCTGACTTTTATCTATTCCTCTTCACAAGAATTCTCTCACCTGACTTTGTCAGGGAGATAGTGTCTTGGGTTGGTAAGGGCTGAGACATTATTATGGTCTCAGAAATTTCCCTTACTTGTTAGTTGTGTGCTTTGGTGTAAGTCCACTTACTTTATCTGGATCTGATGCCTTTTTACAATGAGAAGCATGTGTCCAGTTTGGCAGGATATATTGCAGGTGCTGGGATATAGCTGAGAGATGGATCTGACTGACACTGGACAGTTTTCAGAATTTGCCAAAAATGTTTCATAAATGTACTTCAAATGATGCAACAAGGAGATTTCTAAATGGTTAACATTGCTAACTCTACTTACTAAACTTTATAAATGCTACAGATGGCTTGACAACTGTTGTCATGATTAGGGTAAAAAAAAATTCACACATAAGTGGTGTATTTTTGGTCTTATACAGAGGCATGACAATGACCTTCTTCTTATTTTATGATCATGGGCAAGAAATGCTTCCACTGGTGCCTGACTTAAACAAACAACATCCTTATCATCAACATACCCATTGAGGGCATTGGATACACAAATCTCTCCAATTGTCCTATTGCACTTCCTCAATTTCTATTTAAATGTACTAAAGTGAGAGTTTTTAGAAGTGAAAATGTTGCCCATAGCAATCAATCAGATTCTAGATATTTTCTTGTAGGAGGTGCTATCAAATGTTAAGTAGATTCTGATTGGTTGCTATGGGCAATTTCTCCACTTCTAAAAACTCTTACTTTAGCACATTTACCTCTTAGACTCTCCTCAGGGTTTTGTGCCATTTCTAAACAAACAGTTGATTCTTCTTGGCATTTTTTTAAGCACTGATTTTTTTAGTTTTCATTTTTTAGACAATTCTACTGGATTCAGAGTAAGATGGTCTTGCATCATCATATGATGCAGAGTAAGATGTATAGCATGTTGGAAATTGTATGTTTTTCTGCAGGAAACATTTCCCTTTTTTAGCAGTGCATAATTTTGTTTTGACTTCAGATGCCCTGACTTAAACCCTCTATGCCCTTGAGCACTGGCTTTAGTAGATGATATTGATGGTGAAGGACTAGTATCTTCATGACTTATGGCAGCAGCTGCAGTGCTAGTTCTTGGTTGCTGCTCCTGCTTTTCTATTGTTTGACTGTTGTGATCCATATCAATGCCTGAAATTTGTTGAGCCCACACACACAAAAAAAACTGATTTTTTTTTAGAAAATCAACAACAAGCAAGTGCCCACTAACTGCCAGCAAAGCACTATACAGATATTAATTTGGTAGACCTTGAACTACTGAATAACACACTGAATCATGGCCTGAAGATTTTTGAATACACACTATTTTTTGGCAGAAACCAAATGCCAACTGACTGCAACACAATGTGCAGACAATATTAATACGGTGGCCTTTGACTTACTGACCATTATTGTTACACTTAAAAAACACAGTATGAAAGCCTTAATTTGTTGAACACACTATTATTTTTTAACAGCAAACCCACCAACTGCGATGCACTGTGCAGATAATATTAAGGCAGTGGCCATTAACTTACTGACCATTAGTGTTAGGCTTAAACAACAGTAAGATTTTTGAACATACACTTTTGTTAATAACATCAAACTGCCCGCCAGCGGTGATGCACTTTGCAGATAATTTTAACGCACTGTCCTTTGACCATCTGACATTTAATGTTATACTTAATAAACACAAAAAGGAGCCTGAAGTTTTTTGAACACACACATTAGTTTTATAACAACAAACTGACAACTGACTGCAATGCACACACATATAATATTAAGGAGGTGGCCTTGACCTGCTGACCATTAGTGTTAGACTTAAAAGACAGTACCATGGCCTGAAGTTTTATGAACATACATTATTTTTAAATAGCATATACAAGTAATATATAATATAGAATTATGTTCCTGCAATATAAAAAATGTAACAATTTTTTTGATGACTGTCTATAAAAAAACTAGATCAGCCAATGTGGGACCACTGCCCATCAAATGTGTGTCATTTTTAACTGAGAAGTGTTGAACTTCCTCCATAGTTTTGCTGTATCTCCTACACCTCGGGTGGTCCTGTAACAAATTGCTTCTGAATCACCATGGGAGGGACTTGTTTCAGATCCAAAACTAGCAAGATCTGTCAATGGAAAGATGATGTTTTACCTTTCTTTGGAGTCCAAAAATGGTGAGGGGTTCAAAACCGGTGCTCAGATAAGCTTTGATCAGGTGAGTTTGGTTGTTTTTAGTGTGCCAGAAATTTAACCCACTCATCTTTGATTTAGATTGACTAGAGATACTAGTCAGAGTAGTGGTTTTTGTCCCCATAGGAAAATATACAGATGTAACACCTCCCCTCTCAGGGATATTAAATATTTTGTATGTATTGCTTAATCTTAACTGTAAAATATAATTGGGGCTTTGGGATTCAGTCAATAGAGCTTCAATGTTTGTCTATAACATCATGGATAACAATGGACCCATTTATGTACCTTTGACTCTAGAAAGTGTTTTCAGGATTATTCTCTAATTGTTTATTGGTCTATCATTGCACACTATAGTTTGATAGACTTTTGTCTTGTAATCACCACATGGCAAATCCACTTTTTCTCTATTGAACGCATTGAGCTTTACCCGGACAGTATCAGGATTTCCTAGTAGCCACCACACTTTTTCTCTATTGAACACATTGAGCTTTATTAGGACAGTATCAGGATTTCCTGGTAGCCACCACACTTTTTCTCTATTGAACACATTGAGCTTTATTAGGACAGTATCAGGATTTCCTGGTAGCCACCACACTTTTTCTCTATTGAACACATTGAGCTTTATTAGGACAGTATCAGGATTTCCTGGTAGCCTCCACACTTTTTCTCTATTGAACACATTGAGCTTTATTAGGACAGTATCAGGATTTCCTGGTAGCCACCACACTTTTTCTTTAACTTGCAATGACACCTATTCACTGCATTGGCCAGTTTTTTTATTTGTTGTATGACAATGAATTGATTTCTGTAAAAATGTTGCTACTTTTACTTTGCTTCTTAAAGTATGATCCTCTATTTTTTATGTCTGCTTATTTATATATGTATAGTGTTACACCTGACATCACTAATGACAAATACAATAGAAGCAGACATTCTAGATTACATTTATGTTTTGTTGTTGGGTGCTAAAAATAAAATGCAAATACATATTTGTACAAAGTAGGACCCATACAGCAATGAGTTCCCTAATTCTTACTGTTTTCTTATATATTACATTTTACATATGAGGGCACACTCATTTTGGCTTGTTTTCTTGTGTATGTGTGAAAATGTGCAATTTTATTGTGTGTAAAACATGTCCATTTCTTATATTTTGAAGGAATTATCCTAATTTTTTTATTGTCATTTTATTCATTTACATATTTAGTAAGTGAACATATACTGTACCTTTTATAACATGTACATTCTTACGTTATTGGTGAGTGTGATATTAAGATGTTCTAGTCATAACTATTATCAGTTTGGAAAACCTCAAGAAATTGAGTGTGTTTATATATATATATATATATATATATATATATATATATATATTGTACTTGAATAAAATCTTCAAACAAGTAAATAAGTCAAATTAAATCCATTGGGAGAATGATGCAAACAACTTGTGACTTCTAATTATTTTCTACACAAGTACATATTATTACATGAATAAACTGTTACTTAATAATCTATTAAAGGATATCAGATCATATTATAAGGAATTGTTTTTTCCCAAGCACACAAGTACTTTTCTGTCCATTTTAAGTCTCATCAGGATATTGTAGCATTTAGGGAAAAATATACAGCCTAGTATCCCAATGCTTGAAGCTAATATAGCAAACACCTCTACAATGACCATATGTTTCCCATCACTGCTCAGATAGGCTGGGATGGCAGAGATCCAAACACTGCAGAACACCAGCATGCTGAATGTGATGTATTTGGCCTCATTATAGATGTCTGGTAATGTCCTCACCATGAAAGCCAGAACAAAGCTCACAGCTGCCAGGAACCCCATGTAACCCAACATGAAAAAAAAGGCCAACACAGAACCCTCATTACATTGGATGATGATAGTCCCAGGATATGTGTCCATGTTAAACTCCTGAAATGGAGGAGAAACTGACAACCAGATAAAACAATTCAGCACCTGGACAGATGAGCAGATCAACACTAAAGTATTTGGTAATTTAACTCCCATCCATTTTCTCCAGTAGCTTCCGGGTCTTGTAGCCTTAAAAGCGATGCAAACTGTGGTAGTCTTGGCCAGAATTGAGGACACCACAATAGTAAATATGATTCCAAATGAGATTTGGCGCAGCATGCAGGTTATGTCCACTGGGCGACCAAAGAAAATAAATATACAGAGTAAACTCAACATAAGAGAGATGAGCAGAATAAAGCTGAGGTTCCTATTATTAGCTCTGACAATTGGTTTGTTCTGATATGAATAAAATAGTCCAATTATGAAAACAATTGTCACAGAAAATAAAAGAGATGTAACAGAGAACACTGTGGCTATAGGGTCCTTTTCATATGATAGAAACTCCTGAGCCTTGGCAATGCATTTGTTCTTTGCATCATTAGGCCATTCATTATCAGCACATTTCACACAACTTTCATTATCTGTGGAAAAAATGTGACATAAATTATATATTGTGCAGTAATGTTACTATCATTGTCCCTTTATCTCACTTTTCTATTCATCGCTCCCTAAATTGGGTAATGAATGTGTTCAATTAATGGAAAATGGTAAAACCTTTGTTAACAAACTATACATTAGAGATATGTTCCATATTTTTAAAATGTATACACTTTCCACCAATTCACTATGTTAATTATCAAGGACTGGGTGACGACAATAATTAACATTCTAACTTGCCGTGAGCACTGGAGAAATTCAACATTGTTCTGGTGTGGAGACAACTTCTTCAAGATCAGTTATCCTTGCAAATCCATTCACCGCTACTTTAGTAGTGGTGAAAATTAGCACTCCCAAGTCTGACCCAGCAATGCAACTGCACAAGCGTGAACTTGGGTTCATGAATGTGCAGCTTCTTGTGGATGGATCTAAGCAGTGGTGGAGGGAACCAAATGGATCCATCTTTGCTACTGGGACTTTTTTCAATAGGAAGGAAGATGGCCAATATTCCCACAGTCATGCTCCAAATTTTTGTACCTTACTGAGTGTAGTGTAGACAAGTGTATGGGACAGCAGGCCACATCAGGACTAAAAGGAAAACACTTATTCATTGATCATGATTGATGATCATCCATGATATCTCCTGTGTTACCTTTATGATGAATGGCCCCAATACTTAATTTATACAAAAGTAGGTGAAAGTGTTAATTTTCATGTGATTTTGTATAAAGTAAGTGATGATGAATAGACCCCATGGTTTTAATAGAGGAGGTGACATAGGGCCTGATTCAGAGCCGGATGCTCTTTCAGAGTGCTCGCTCTAATGAGGGCGGCATTTTTTTTGAGAGCCGACCTCCTGGCCTCTCGCTAAGCTGTGGGTGACTACCCACAGCTTTTGCAAGTGGCCAAGGGATGGTCACAATGGTAGCGAACATTGGGCTTGTGACAAGAGCCTTGTGGTAGGGTCTCATCCATCGCAAGCCCCAGTGAGCTTCCAGCTCTAATAGAGCCGGAAGCTCACTACTGAGGCCACCCCAAAATGGAAGGTGTTACTTTGGGAATGCCTCCATTTGGCCAACCACCCCCTGCCCACCTCCAAAACGGGGTGAGCTGTCAATCACAATCGACAGCTGCCCTGTTACAGTGCGAGACTCATATAGATGGATTGCCCATCACTGACCTGGTCTCGTGCATGCGCAGTGGGGGACCATCAACCCGCTTGCGAGCACTGTGCACTCGCGAGTGGGTCTGAATCAGGCCCATAGTTCCCTTTTTAAGATTATAGTTATTTATTACTTTTTATTTCCATCCACCTCATTATATATATACATATATATATATATATATATATATATATATAAATATATATATATATATATATATATATGGCCTGATTCAGAGATATACACTATGTTGATGTTTTTGCAGCTGAGCGATTATTGCCAATCTGCGCTTGGTGTGACTGAAGCCATTGTGTATAAGGACTTGAGATTAGCAGATCTGGTTTTCAGAGAACTGGACCAACCCAAACATAGGGGATTCAAAGGGAATCCAAGTCCAACTTGGGTTTTCCAGCCTGATTTAGATCCCAAAACAAGTCAAAACATCATTTTTCCATATTGTGGGTTTTTGCTTGAATACAAAAGTCCTTCCCCATGTTCAGGCACCATTTCATGACTAAGGTACAATTAAATAGGCAGTGAAGGCAGAACTCTCAATGAAAGTAAGTTAGTTAGTTAGTTACTTAGTAGTAGCTACTATGGTGTCCAGCCAGTGTCCCTTCAAGTCTGTATAGACAGGAACACTGTCCGTGTGGAGGTGGAAGCATTTCATTGTGTGTGATTCTGTAAATACAGCAGTGCATAGTCACAGGCCCCTTACAGTTTGTATAGGACAGGCAGGGGCACTGTGTCTGTGTAGAGTTGAGTAAAGAAGACTGGTGTGTTCAGTGAAGTGGGCACAATATATGTAAAAAATGCTGTGTTTTTGTCATAGTGGTTGTCACTACTGGTCAGTGTCACTATCACTGACACTGAGAAAAAACTATTTTTTTCAACTTGTGTGCATTCAACCAACATAGGAAGGCTGTGCCACCTTGTCTAATGGTCAGTGGGTCCCATCAAGGGTCACTGCCATATAATTTCTGCAGTGCAATTGTCTGTCTGTTGCACTCCCCCCATTTTTTTAATAGAAAGTACTCTGTGTGTGAGTCTGTGTCTGTGCTACTGTACCTTGTCTAATGGTCAAAGGGTCCTGTGCAACTGTCATAATATTTGTGCAGCACAACAGTGTTGTCTGTTGCACCCACCAAAAAAAATAAAAAATATTTTTTTTAGAAAGTAATGTGCTTGTTTGTGTGTGTTTGTGCATTCAGCCAACACAGGAAGGCTGTACTACTGTTTCTAATGATCAGTGGGTGCAGTCAAGGGTGACTGCCATAATATTAAAATAAAAAATATTTTTGTTTAATAGAAAGTAGCCTGTGCTACCTTGTTTACCAGCCATTGGATAAAGTCAAGGGCCACTGCCATATGATTGCAGCACTTGCAAAAACAGTTGAATTTTTCCTGCCACCAGCTGAAGCAAGATGTAGAAACAAGGTGGATTCCACCCATGATATGCCTCAGTGGATGGAGGAACAGCAAAAAGCCATCCAAAGATAAACAACAGGCCATAACATAGAAAAAATATGCATTATTCCAGCACACATCTTGAAATCTGGTCAATAAATTTTGGCGACAAAGCTTGATTCTAGGTTTAAGCCATGCATTGTGTCTTTTTTTCCAATGGACACAGATCTGAAGAGATGTAAATAGCTGTTTGTGAGCAAATTGTCAGCACAAGTGGCACATGACATGGCAACATCTCCTCCTTCAGTTTCTTAACAGTTTGACATCTGGTCGGGTTTAGAAGAATTGATGAAAATTTATGACAACTCTAATGTGAATTAATCTGTGGACAAGATGATGTTAATCAAAATGAACTTTAAATACCATGAGGAAGACCTTTACTGGAAATTATTATCAAAATTCAGAGGCACCTATAATGGAGGATTCCAGTAGGGACAAATTGATATTGTGTGAAGATAATGTTCATACTGATGCTGGTGATGATGATAATGGTGGTGACATCTTTTCTCTGTAGAGCCAGTTTGTCTGTACTGTAGAGTTCATTGTAGCAATGTTAGCTGCCCATTGGTATCTTTTTTTGGGGGGGACCAAACAAATCCATCAATTTAGTCACAAGTGGCAGACCATGTCGCTGTAGTGATTGGTCTGTTAAATTGTGCATGTCCTGTTTAATATATAACAACATAATGGTGGGTGGAAGGACCAAAGGACAATTCCAACTTGCACTTCTTTTATGTGCATTATGTGTTTTTTTTTTGGACATTGCTAACATGTTTATAGTTTATTATGCTGCCATGATGTCTGCCACTCTATTTCCTAGATGTGCCATTTTGGAAGGTGAATTGTCACAACCACTGAAATCTTCAACATGCATTAGCTGAAAATGGTGACTGCCAAAAATATCCAGAAACACTTATGGCCCCAGAAAGCATCTCTTGCAGGCCTGTTTAATTGTAAAAAAAATTTTGAACCACCAAGCTTATTTTGTGGGCAAAACATGGGACATGTTCACCCAGATGTAATTATTAATTAACTTCTGCCCTGGCACTCAAGTATGCGCTCTCCTCCAGGCAGTTCTGTGTGAAAAGGTGCCGAATCCCTGTGAGAGGGACTTAAATCAAATTCAAATCCTGTGAAATCAGTTGATGGGTTGATGACTTTTTACTTTAATTTTGAATCTCAGTCTTGTGGGAAAATCACAGCCGGGGCTCGAATACCCCTCCTTTGTCATAAACTTTCTTCAGAATCAAAAAATGTAATTAAATTTACCAACAATCCCTATCTTTCACTACATATATACTCTACTTCTCTACCTCCCACAGGCCACTGACATAGATCTTCATCAATGTAAATTCACTACTACTCTGTTTCCTAGATGTGCCCTGTTGAAAGTTGAGCTGCCTCATGCACTGAAATCTTTGACATGTGGTTGATGAATGAGATGAATGTTTTTCCTCCCCACAGACAGTATCTCCTGGATGCCCCTTTGATTTGAAAAAGAGCTCCACTGGGGCATTGACTGATGTGAATGAGGAAATTTCATCAGACAATAAATAATACAGTAGTTTAGTTGCAAAGAGTCCTTTGTTCTATTGAATAAAAATGACTACTATTTATAAAGTGATCACAGATCAAATTGTATGATGGTGCATGGTGCAATCTCATATGTGCTCCTGTGCTAAGCCCCTTGCTCCTCAATGTTCACTGAAGTGTAGGTAACATGCATCTCATATATCACTGCACTGCCACTTGACAAAAAGAGGTTGTTGCCTTTTAGAGATGCCGGTATATAATTATTGTACTCCCTTAGTCCATAAATGGCATCCGGTCTGGAGGTGCTATAGTGCTGATTCAAAGGTCTGTGTTACTGCAGCAAGTCATGGTGGGCAACCAAACAGAGCACTGAGCACAGAAGTTACCAGCTGTTTATATGGTCCGATGCAAGTTTTCTTGAAAATGCATTTCTTCCATTAGGAATTTCTTTAGAGTGGTGTGTTTTCAGGTTAGCATCTCCTCCTTCCTTATATAGTGTTTAAATTAGCTCATTTGACCACCTGTTAGAGTTCTTGCATGATACATATAATAGACAATGCCTTTATTAGTTCTTATTAGCTTCATTTGGCATATCAATAAAGAAAATTCTTGAATATAAATGAATACATTTTTTATAATGTGTATAAAAAAATCTACAATCAATACCTGAATACAAATACTACACATATACATGATAAAAATATCATATGAGAAAGGCTAAGACAAGGGGGCTTATCTAACAATCATTTCATATCATTACTTTTAAATGTATTTTGTTATTTTATACTATGTACCAGTCAAACTTGAAACTCACAATGTGTATAACATGATGACCCAAGACAATAAAGTGTTAATAATTGTAAGGGTACATTACATAATGCAGCAATATATAAAAATACAACAACAAAATCAAAGTGACTATGTATCATGTGTATATCAATATTGAATAGAGATGAAATAAATATAATATTATGTTATCACAGTAACCTAATAAAAGTACAATTATCTCCACAGGGTCCTGGCATAGATAGAAATTATACTAACTAAAAATAGTTAATAATGGATTGTGGAGACCACTAGAAAATGAAGAGAGATAACTAAAGAGAAAACAAAATCAGCTATGGTAAGTAGCACTAGCAGTAACACACCAGACACAAACAGCTGTCAAAAGAAACACTGGCTAAACCACCCATGTACTAAGTTACAATAAAGGTATTTGTGAAGATCTCCCAGATCCCGCCCACCCTTAAGTCACTGAGGTCTCAACAGATTCTTCACAAAACTGCATTAAGATCAATGGTTTCCTTTAGACCATCTGGATAGAGAGAAGTAAATTCATGTGTTAAGTGCACCTCCCTTTTACATAGCTGTCTGTAATGATCCCCTCCTCTACACATTAATTTAATATGTTTCACCCCCATGATGATTAAACTTCAAGGTTTCCATTTATGTCACAGAGAAAATGCTGGGAGAGACTGTGTGTCATGACTCCATTAATGATATTTATTCTGTGCTCCCCGAATCTAATATTAAGGTTTCTAAGGGTCCTACCAATATAGATTAAGTTGCAGCTGCATTGTAAAAGATATTACATACTGAGTCTTACAAATTATGAATTTATATACTTTATTTGAGAAGCATAGAAAAACTTCCTTTGTCTTATTCTTAGCATATGGACACATGACACACCACATACTACCACATTTATGGTTTAGTAGAAGCCAGCATGTGGTGTTTTAATTATTTGGTCTGTTGGTGGGTTTGAGAAAACTGGGGGTTAATTGGTTTTAAGATTCCAATTTTTCCTATAATATCATTGCTGGATTATCTGCAATGATATTCTGCAGAATGTTGTACCTCTTTAATAAGGGATAGTTTATATTTATCAGAATTTTGATCAAATAAGATGATTTCTTATATATACATACATACAGTATGATCTCTAATTTTTTATCATTGTTTAGTATATGTGTTGACAATTGTTCCACTTAGTAGTTTGTGAGGGTTTCAGGAGATCTGACCTATTTGTCTGTTTTACATCTAAGAATGTTTCCTCCAATAAAACACTTTGATACCCCTTTTCATAGAGTTGTTAGTCATTTATCTGGACTGATTAACCACTTGCCTGGCATGGTCATAATTTTCTGACCACACCAGGCAGTTCTTTATCAGCAGTGGACGTAAAATTCCAACCAGTCAGATAAACATGAGGGCGGCTGCAGGAAGAGGATCTTCCCGCAGCTGCT
Source organism: Taudactylus pleione (assembly GCA_031769625.1). Classification (NCBI taxonomy): domain Eukaryota; kingdom Metazoa; phylum Chordata; class Amphibia; order Anura; family Myobatrachidae; genus Taudactylus; species Taudactylus pleione. The sequence continues at coordinate 597,723 of JAUIMM010000591.1, forward strand.
GCTCTCAGAGGGACCTTCCAGTCCCTTTGTTTGCCAGCACCCACTCTCCATGTGTCTGCTGTGCTGCTGATCACTGCTGATCGGTCAGCAAAGCAGGACCCCTTACTCAGCAGCAGCAAAGATTAGCAGCCGCTGATAAAAGTAAATTAACCTCCCCCTCATGCCCCTGACATACCTGGTGCCTGTATCCAGTCTCAAATTGAATGTCGCAATGGTGTCAATGTTTATGATGTTTTTGATGTTCCGATGGTGGTTCCTATGTTCCAATGATTGAACAAATTTTAAGTTTTACAAATCTTAATAAAAAAAAACTTTTTTTGTATAAGCTAATATGGATGGTCCTCACCTAATCCAATAATTTTCCAGCGGTTTTTAGAAAAAAAAATCATCAGTTTAGTGGTTAAGAAAAGTTGTCTCTATGGTGCAATTATGCTTCAATCTCATGAGTTGTCCTTTAGGAATGTTGTCTCTCCAGGGTTTGTAATGTGTATTGCTGTAATGAAGTAAATTATTTGCATCAACCTTTTTATGAAAGGTAGATGAAACTACTGTATCACATTATTATCTATATGTAAATTGAGATCCAGGAAGGAGATGAAGGTCTTGTGAAAGTGATGAGTTAATTTAAGATTCTGGTCTTTTCCAAGAGCCTGTGGTTAAATATTCCTTTTCCTTTTGCTATATTCTATTAGTGCTTATTAGCCTGGCTGCTGGTCTTTTCAAGAGCCTGTGGTTAAATATTCCTTTTCCTTTTGCTATATTCAATTAGTGCTTATTAGCCTGGCTGCTGGAATGGATTCCCTTTCTTGTTGTGAAATAGACTGTTCAGTAGGAAGGTTTATCTAAATGATGCAGAAAGCAGTTTAGATTTGAACCCTAATACAGAATACACTGAAAAACAAACTGATATGGAAAGTTGTAAAACATGGAGAATCTCTTGAAAACTAAGATGCGCAACTGGTGGAACACTATTAACCTACAAAAAGATGTAGGTATATTTATGTTCCCAAGAGGTCTGAGAATTTTTAAAACACAATCATATAAAGATGATCCAGAACTCACAAATGAAAAGGACAAATTGGCTGAGAACTGCTCTTTGTCTATTCTGAAATTACTCATTAAATATAGGGAAAATAAAGTTTAACAGGTTACAAAACAAACAGAAGATTTAAAATCTAAAAAGACAGTTTTTATAGAGAGCTTATTTTGGGAGAGAAACTCTCTGGTTAATCAAAGAGCAGACGCATTTGAAAAATCTATTATTGAGAATAAGAATCAAAAAAACAAAAGAGATGTAGAGGATTACAGAACCAATACTTGTATAGCAGGCAATTCCAACAGGGGAAAAATAAATTGTATAATGACAAGGGAATTGTGAAAACCCCTAGGAGATCCCAATATTTAAAAAGTAAATATCAAACTCATAATAACAATTATGGTACACCTAAATACTGATTTCATATAAGAAACAATAAGTATAACCAGAGGAACAATACCCCTATTGCTAATTTAGAATCAAGAAAGTCTAAATGACAACATAAAAGCCTCTTAAAGAATCTTTGAGCTAGATCTCAAGTCATCCATGGAAAATACTACAATAGGAATGATTTCACTTCTTCGTCATCTCTTTTTTTAAAACTGGGCACCACACAGATCAAAACCAACAACAACACCCAAATCCCTATCAACCCCTATCTCCAGGGCATCCAAAAAGACAAAAGGTAAATATAGAGGAAAGAGGGTAGGACAAAAATAGTAAAAAGATGGTAGGTGTTACTAAAGGAGTCTTTAACCTATCTACAAAAATATTAAGTGAATCACATACTAGGTTATTGAATCACAGTCTTTCTTTTGCTCCATAAGCAGAAGCCAATATGTTTGATCTATTTGTGGAGCTGAATAGGTTCACATGCACTTTATGTCACAAAAACATTTTTGAAAAGAAAACATTTAAAAAGATTGATGAGTCAATAAACTCTATTGTTTTGGTTGATTCTGATCTTTTAGCAATTTCTTTTTTAGAAGATTTAAGTTGAGAAAACTTCTTAGAAGGATTAGAACATCTCTATTTTCAGTATTAACTCACATCAGAATAATAACAAAAAATAATATATCAATCTGAAAAGTTCCACCTAATAAAGAAATGACCTTATATTGACTGTTTTTATCAAAGTACATAAGATGGTCTGAAAAATATTTGCACTGCAAAAACAAAAAAAATCATGAATTTGTCGATGACTAAGAGAAAAGCCATCTAGGAGCTTAGGTCTGAAACCTCCATTATCATGAAACCTGCAGATTTGAGGAAGAGGTTGTGGTCCAAGACCTTGAGGATTACAAAACTAAAGCATACAGGTTACTGCTTGGCACCACCCTTCTATTCAAGGCTCGATCACATTCCTTCCTCCCTATACCAAATGTAATTTAAACTGATACTTGATCAAGCTTTAAAGAATTATGTTAATTCCAGGGAGGAGTGGAGTTTTCTATATGTTTTTTTTCCAGTCATCCCCACTTATTATCACCTGCCCAAAATTCACAAATCCCTCACCACACCACCAGGGCATCCAATTATTTTGGGTTCAGGTTCTCTCACTAGTAATTTGTCACATTACTGTATATTGATTTTTACCTTCAACCTTTAGCTTTGCCGCTTAAATCATACATTAAGGATTCCACCTCTATTCTCAATCTTATAACAAATTTTGAATGGAAACAGAGTTACAATATTTTAACATTAAATTTGGAATCCTTATAAACTAATATTCATTTTACCGAACAATTTGAATTAGTGTTATGTCTCAGATTGTATATATGAATAGAATCTGAATGGACCAACAACTAGAAATCATCTTAGATTGTATTTATTTGATTTATTCTCACTCATAATCATTTTCTTTTTGATGTTTCACACCTTTGACAGGTAATGGTAATGGCCATGGGGATGAGGTTTGTGCTTAATTATGCTAACTTGTATGTGGAGGACCTTGAGGATCAACACATGTGGGGTGGAGACTTTGGCACAAGCCTCATCTTCTATGGCCACTGCATTGACTATTTGTTTAGTATTTGGGATGGGGATGAAAAACAAGTAATTTTTTGTTGATTCCCTTTACAAAAATTTTCAAAATCTTAAATTCACTCATCAATTTTACATATAGATAATAATGTGATAGTTTCATGTACCTTTTGTGAAAAGGTTGATGCAAATAATTTTCTTCATTACAGCTGTGAACATTACAATCCCTGGAGAGGCAACATTCCTAGAGGAGAAGTCATGAGATTGAAGCATAATTGCATCATAGAAACAACTTTTCTTAATCAGTCCATAGAAATGATTAACAACTTCTTAGAAAGGGGGTATGCAAATGTTTTATTAAAGAAAGCATTCTTAAATGTCAAACAAATTAATAGGACAGATCTAATGAAACCCTCACAAATACTTAGGAGGAACAATTGTCAATACACATACTAAACAATGATAATAAAATTAGCCCTCATACCTTATGTATGTAAATGAAAAAATCAGCTTTTTTGATAAAAAAAATCTGATAAAGAAAAGCTATCCCTTATTAAAGAGAGCCCATTCTGAAGGATATCATTGCAGATAATCCAGCAGTGATGTTTAGGATTAATTAGGATCTTAAAACCATACTAGCCCCAAGTTTTCTCAAGCTCATCGACAGACCAAGTAATGTATTCACCATATCCTGGATCCCTACTAAACCTTTAGGTTTTTATAAGTGTGGTACTGTGGTACTGTGGCAGTGTGTCATGTGCCCATATGCTAAGAAAAAGACCAATGAAGTTCTTCTATACTTCTAATAGAGGTAACTAAACTTAAAGAACTCATCAATTGTAAAACTCAGTATGTAATCTATCTTTGACAATGCAGCTGCAACATAATCTATATTGGTAGGACCACTAGAAACCTTCAAATTAGATTTGCAGAGCATAGAAGAAATATCATTAGTAGAGTCATGACACACAACGTTCAACCAGCAATTTCTCTGTGACATAATGTGAACCCTGATAATTTAACAATCATGGGAGAGGAACACATTAAATGAACATATAGAGAAGGGGATCATTACAGACAGCTATGTAATAATACCTGGATGTAACTGGATACATGAATTAACTTCTCTCTATCCAGATGGTCTTAATAAAACCACAGATTTTAATAAAGTTTTGTGAAGAATCTGTCCAGACCTGTGTGACCTAAGGTGCCAGAAACTGGGAGATCTTCACTATACATTCATTGTAACTTATTACATGGGTGGTTTAGCCAGTGTTCCTTTCAACAGTTGTTTGTGTCTGGTGTGTTACAGCTAGTGCTTTTTTCCATAGCTGATTGTGTTTTCTCTTTAGTAATCTCTCCACATTTTCTAGTGGCCTTCACAATCCTTTATTAAATATTTTTATTTTGTTTCAAGTTTTCTCCACTTGTTTTCTATCTATGCCAGGTCCCTATGGAGATGCTTGTACTTATTAGGTTCCTGTGATAACATAATGTATTATATTTGGTTCATTCCTATTCAATATTGATATACTGTACATACACATTGATATACTGTACATCCCTGATTAATATAATTTCATATTGCTGTATTTTGTGTATAACCAAATTTAGACACTTTTGTTATGTTGTTGTATTTTTATATATTACTGCATTATGCTATGTCCCCTACAATTTGGGTCATCATCTAAAATACATTGAGATTTTCCATTTTGATTGGTACAAAGTATAAAATAAAAAACATTTGTAAGTTCTTATAGGAAATTATGGTTCATAATATTTTTAATATTTTTATTTTTTTATATTAGATAAGCCCCTAATTTTTTGATAAGCATTTCCTTTGTGCTATTTATAATGTATATTTGCATTATTTGTAATCATGTTTTGATCATTTAATTTTTCAATGCACTATACAAAATGGTATTAATTTATATTTAAGAATGTTCTTATTGATGTGCCAAATGATGCTAATAAGAACTAATTATGAATTTGTCTATTATACATCTCATGCAATAACTCTAGTAGGTGGTTTAATGAGCTAATTTAAGCCCTATATAACAATGGGGAAATGCTACTTTCTAAACAAACTCCTGTAAAGAAAATCCTAGTGGAAGAAATGCATTCAGAAAATTATTTCCTTTGGACCATACAAACAGATGGTAACTCCTGTGCTCCATACTCTGTTTGGCTGCCTGCTGCCCACAATATGCTGCAGTTACATGGGTCTTTGATTCAGCACTACAGCACCTCCAGACTGGATGCCATTTATAGACTAAAGAGGTACAATAATTATATACCGGTATCTCTAAGAGACAACAACCTCTTTTTGTCATTTATCTCATAACAGTGGTGCGGGATATACGAGACATATGTTACCCACACTTCAGTGGTCATTGAAGAGGAGGGGGGTTTTCAGCACAGGAGCAAATATGTGATTGCATCGGGGGCAGGTAGATATGCCCATGTGACCACTCAGTCACTGTTTCTCTCAGTAGATTATGTGAATTAAATGCTTTTGGAGTGTAATCCACCATTCTTATTTTATAGCTGGGCATGACAGTTTTGATTTACCAATCAACTGTCACAGTGCTTTTAAACATACAATTTGAGCTTTGATCACTTTGTTCTATTGCATAAAAAATTGCTACTATACATAAAGGACTCTTCACAACTAAATTATGATTTATTGTCTGAATATTGATACAGTATATTGCTTTAATCATTTATATGTAAATTATTATTGCAGTGATGTAGGTCTTTAAATAAGCATGCATTTTATTAAACCAACATGTTTTAGATATTGTTATTATTTATTTCATTTTTTATGCCACAAAATAATTATACTATTTAATTAGAAGATAATCCAGAGCGAAATTATCTTTATCTTTTTCCAAAACCAAAATACAAAGTTAATACAGATTCAAAAACAAAACACAGGAGTTGGTGCACATTTCTAATAAGGACATATCTGTACCACTTTTATATGCCTATCTTCATTTCTGATTTCTCATCACAAATCAGTTGGGTGCCTCAGCCAGTGTCCTCTCCATGTGGAGGGCATGTGGCTGTTTCAGACTAAACTTTTTTATTTCTTGTGATTGGTAGTCATAGCAGGCACATAACTGGCTGGTTACCTTGCTGTGGTGAATAGACAGCATCATTAGTGGATACAACTAACACAGGTGGTGGTTGCATGATATTTGATGGAGGTCTGGCTAGGGTTTGCAATTGTAGTTGGGGACTTAGTGAGTTAAAAATTATTGTGCATCTAAGCCTGTGTATTGTCATTATTAAATAGTGCAGTTGATCGGTGAGTTATTTTGTCACCTTAATTTGGTTTTCTAGATATCCCATTTATTTTTAATAAATTGTGACAAATGTATTATCTGCAATTCTTATAAAAGCATGATGTAAGGTTCAATGTTAAGTAATTTATTTAATTTATTTAAGGTTCAGGTTTGTAGCATCTATTTAATGAATAGGACAATTGGCAAGTTGCAGAATCTTTTGCCAATAGTTGGTGTATGGGAAGACTTTGACTCCCCAATATACTCTCGTTTGGGACACCTACTTTCCAAATTACTGTATTTAATACTAATTTATTTTCTAATCTGCCCAAGCAATGCTTAAAATTTAATGAGGGATATAAAACACACAAAAAACTATCACTGTTTTAGTGTAAATAAATATCTAGCACATTGTTGATATATATTTTTTTCATTTAAATCCACCAGATTCTACTGAATAATAGTATTTGTTGTCAAATTATAGATTTCTTTCTTTACTAAATGTAGACTATTGGGGCTATATTTACCAACTCCCAAAAATTCCTGATAAATATCATTTCATATTGCTGTATTTTGTGGCAATAATAAATTAATTATCTGGGCAATGTGTGAAAAAAATCATAATGGACATTGTCTCTGATAGGAAGTCTAATAAGTCAACTGATTGCTAATTAGATTTGAGCAGTTTAGTTTCCCTGGAAACCTAAAACACCCAAACTTAGGGGTTATTAAAATTTATGAGCCCAAGCTCAAATCTTCCCACCAAGTTTCAATCCCAAAATTAAACAAATGTCATCTTCCCAGAGTCAGATCTCACATGTTTTGGATTGTATATAAAAGTTTATCCCTTGTAATTGGGCACCATTTCATGCAGGAAAGCAGAGGTTGTGGGTGTGGGAATGTGGGCTAAAGCACTAAAGGCACTGCAATAAAAAAACACAATTAGCAAGCCATCAGGGTGCCATTAGGTTAGGAGGCATTAGTTAAGTTTAGTTTTAGAGTTTAATAGTATGATCTGGAGACAGGAGTAGATGTCTGGGAAGTGTGACTGCAGTACAGGTATCATTGTCACTTGTCAGTGTATGTGTGTTTGTCACACAAATTGCACACTCACACATTGCAGTGCAAACAAAAAAGGCTACTTTCTCTGTGTGGTGCTATTGATTGTTTTTTTATTTCTTAAAGAGAACCTGTTCCTTTATTGTTCTAGGAAATCTATCACTGCAGTATACTATAATCTTTTTCTGTGTAAAAAATAATCTACTATGTTTAAGGCTGCTGCACCCCAAGAATACCTCTTTGTTTTGAATTTTTCAAAGTTAAATATAAAAATTGCAATAATGTATATATTTTTTCTGTTGTATAATGCAAATAATGCAGTCTTTTCTAATTAAATAAAAAAATATATTGTATATTTCAAGAAATTGTTTGTTTAGATGAGTGACACACTGTATATTGCTGTTCTGTGTGTGTTGGTGTCTACCCATCATTTGCACACCAAAACAATTCTCTCAGAGATCTTTTCCTCCAAGTTCATGCAAGCAATTGGCAGTGTTGTCTGTGTCTAAAAAAACAAAGCCAATATTCCCCACTAAAAATTAGTGACTTATCCTTCCATTGTAAGTGATGTTGTATGTGAAGCAGTATCCCTCCCTCATCTGCACCCCAAAACAATTCTCACAAAGATTTGTGCCTCCAAGTGCATACAAACAATTGCTGCCTTTGCTGCCAATTACATCAAAGTACAGAGATTTATATAATGGTTGATTCCAGGGTGGATGAGCTAATAATGTATAATGATATTAACAGCACTGATGAGGATGAGGGTGAGAATTTAAATGAAAATAGCTTCTTTCTACTATAAGTAGGTTTAATAACAACATTGTGTTAGCCACCTTAAGCCATTGGTATTTTGCTTTATGGTGGCCAAAACAATCCAAGCACTTCAGCCACAAAAGTGGTAGTTTCTGCTTGCTTTGTTAAACTGTTAATGTCTTTTTTAATATTTAACATAATGGCAGATGGGAGCTTCTCAGCAAATAGATACTATTAACATCAAATCATATAAATTAATATTTAAATATTCAATTTGACTAGGTTCTTCCTTTAATAGGGAGGAATCAATCTAATTGCGATTGTATATGCTTAGTTTTTTCTTTTCTATTTTTCTGATTAAAACTAAAAAATCAAACTCATATTCATTCTTATTTTTTAATGGTTTGTTCAATATATATTTTCTTAAAAATATATCAATCAATCTTATTTTGATTCTTGTTTTTTCAATGATTTATTCCATCTATCAAATTAATTTTAATTTATAGTTATATTCTGTAATCAATCAATTAATAATCATTAAATTAATCAATTAATATATCAATACACCTCATTGGGTTTTGGGTATTTGTTGTATTGAGGTTAATAATATTGTAATAATACTACTACCAAACTACATGAACTTAACTGTTTTTATCCATTTTTATAGAAATCCAGATTCAAAACTAAAATCAAAACACTTAAGGGTAGTTTTGGCAAATTCTAAACCTGTGAGGGTGGTATTGGCAAAATCAAAACTAAAACACGGGGTCAGTGCACAATTGTACTGTTTTTGTAATCACTTTTCTTCTAGGTTCAGACTCCGCTTTAGATATCAAAGGGCAGCTATAAAATAGCTAAGTGTATAAGAGCTGGATACATTTGCTCATGTCACAGTCCATATAGACTTCTATGAGATTTGTGATAAAAAAAATATAGATACCACAGCAGTTACCACCAATACAGTATCTTCTGTGATACCCAAATAATACATAGGGGGAAGCTGAAGTAATGCAATAAGGGATTAATAAATCTTGGTGATCTAACATTCAAGTCTTACAAAAATCTCTATTGAACACCACAAGTTTATATGTATCACATTGTCTTTTTTCAGTTACCACCCATTAATATTTGTTAGAATATATTATAATTCTTCAAAGCAATAACTTGCTGGATGCTTATGATTGACCAAAGAGTTATGTGCATATAATTCTCTGCCAAACATTTGTACTTTCTAAGCAACATAATAAAATTTATACAAATACCATTGGATATTTCTCCCTCTGAGCATGGAATACAATCATAGCAACATGCATGATGTCCTCCTATTGGAGCTTTTCTGAAACCATGATGACATTCTTCAGAACATCGAGCTTGGGGCATCTATTAAAATCAAAGAGTTAAATATAAATTGGTTTAATAAGCTTTGGTCAATGACTTAAATGCTGTTGACTTTGGAACAGTGTAATCAATCTTCCAGAAAATTAGCAGCAATATGATATTGCCAGGGTGGTTTTTGTGGATATTTGTTTAGCTGTAACTTTTTCCATTAAAAGTTCTGGCAACTAAAGCTAGTATGTCATCCAGTAAGTGTTGTTCATGAAACTTGATCTGTGGAGGGAATGTTATACTGTACTTTGTTTTTGTGGCAATATTACATCAGGTGGTGACAGTGAGCCATATATTCTGTGTGGGGCTGGAAGGACCCACCTACACAGGATATAAAAAGAAATTGTGAGCACAACTAGAGGCTGCCAAGAGGAAAGAGCTCTGGTGAGGGCTAACAAGGCAGACCAATCAGGTCACTTTGTAGATTCAGTTCAGGGAGGACTGAGGCAGTTACAGAGCCCAGTGTGCCTGGAGGCCAGTGGGGCCAGGCTTGGCCAGTATCCAGACAAGCATTTAGGCAGGGAGGGCTGCAAATCTATGGGGCTGTTTGTGTGACTTTGTGGAAGTCAGGCCAGGAGGCTAAAGTCCAGACCTGCAAGCCAAGCAGGAAGGACCACAAGTTAAACTGTGTGAGATAGGCAGGAGGCCATGTGTATAACTGTATACTGCAAATGAGGCTGAAAGTGAGACATACTGTAACTGAGGCCAATAGTGAAACATACTGCAAATGAGGCCCATAGTGAGACATATTGTAAATGAGGCACAAAAGTGAGACATACTGTAAATGACGCCCATGGTTAGACATACTGTAACTGAGGCCAATAGTGAGACATACTGTAAATAAGGCCCAAAAGTAAGACATACTGGAAATGAGGCCCATAATGATACATATTGTAACTGAGGCCAATAGTGAGACATACTGTAAATGAGGCACATAGTGAGGCATACTGTATATGAGGCCCATAGTGAGACATACTGTAAATGAGGCCCATAGTGAGACATAGTGTAAATGAGGCCCATAGTGAGACATAATGTAAATGAGGCCCATAGTGAGACATACTGTATATGAGGCCCATAGTGATACATAGTGTAAATGAGGCCAATAGTGAGACATACTGTAAATAAGGCCCAAAAGTAAGACATACTGGAAATGAGGCCCATAATGATACATATTGTAACTGAGGCCAATAGTGAGACATACTGTAAATGAGGCCCATAGTGAGACATACTGTAAATGAGGCCCATAGTGAGACATACTGTAAATGAGGCCCAAAGTGAGACATAGTGTAAATGAGGCCCATAGTGAGACATAATGTAAATGAGGCCCATAGTGAGACATACTGTATATGAGGCCCATAGTGATACATAGTGTAAATGAGGCCAATAGTGAGACATACTGTAAATGAGGCCCATAGTGAGACATAGTGTAAATGAGGCCCATAGTGAGACGTAGTGTAAATGAGGCCCACAGTGAGACATATTTTAAATGAGGCCAATAGTGAGACATAGTGTAAATGAGGCCCATAGTGAGACATAATGTAAATGAGGCCCATAGTGAGACATGCTGTAACTGAGGCCCATAGTGAGACATACTGTAAATTATGCCCATATTGAGACATACTGTAAATGAGGCCAATACTGAGACATACTGTAACTGAGGCCAACAGTGAGACATAATGTAAATGAGGCCTATAGTGAGACATACTGTAATTGAGGCCAATATTGACACATACTGTATAGGAGGCCCAAAAGTTAGACATACTGCAAATGAGGTTCATAGTGAGACATACTTTAACTGAGGTCAATAGTGAGACATACTGTAATTGAGGCCCAAAAGTGAGACATACTGGAAATGAGGCCAATATTTGAGACATAGTGTAAATGAGGACCATATTGAGACATCTTGAAAATGAGGCCCATAGTGAGACATAGTGTAAATGAGGCCCACAGTGAGACATATTTTAAATGAGGCCAATAGTGAGACATAGTATAAATGAGGCCCATAGTGAGACATAGTGTAAATGAGGCCCACAGTGAGACATATTTTAAATGAGGCCAATAGTGAGACATAGTGTAAATGAGGCCCATATTGAGACATTCTGTAAATGAAGCCCATAGTGAGACATAGTGTAAATGAGGCCCATAGTGAGACATAATGTAAATGAGGCCCATAGTGAGACATGCTGTAACTGAGGCCCTCAGTGAGACATACTGTAAATTATGCCCATATTGAGACATACTGTAAATGAGGCCAATACTGAGACATACTGTAACTGAGGCCAACAGTGAGACATAATGTAAATGAGGCCTATAGTGAGACATACTGTAATTGAGGCCAATATTGAGACATACTGTATAGGAGGCCCAAAAGTTAGACATACTGCAAATGAGGTTCATAGTGAGACATACTTTAACTGAGGTCAATAGTGAGACATACTGTAACTGAGGCCCATAGTGAGACATACTGTAAATGAGGCCCATAGTGATACGTAGTGTAAATGAGGCCCATAGTAAGATATATTGTAAATGAGGCCCATAGTGAGACATACTCTAAATGAGGCCCATAGTGAGAAACACTGTAAATGAGGCCCATAGTGAGAAACACTGTAAATGAGGCCCAATAGTTAGATATATTGTAAATGAGGACCATAGTGAGATATACTGTAAATGAGGACCATAGTGAGATATACTGTAAATGAGGACCATAGTGGACCATACTGTGTTATAACTTTGGCGTTATAGTAATTGAGAATCTGGATCTTCAGGAGCTGGGAGAAGAGCAAAGATCTCTATAACATGTCCTACAGCAAATAATCACAGTTACCTTGAACAGGCAAATAAATTATAAAATCATAGGAATGTAGGTTGTCATGTGGTGTAAGAAGATGGACTGGTCTCCTCAACAGTTACATAGACATCTATAAAATGAGCCAGACCTTAAGGCTCAGTCTTCTGGGCAGGTCCTGGAACACCCTGGTTATCAGGTAACTCTTTTCCACTAAAGGAATATTCTGCTAGAGTGTGATACCCCATCCGTCTTCCAGCTGACCAGCATTGAAGACCATAATAAATATGACAGACCTATGTTTGAAGGATGAGAGAATGATACATCCCACACTCTATGCTGCTACATGTTATGAGCAGTTTAACTTTGTATACAGTAACTTATTTTTATAAATGTATGTGTATTTATTATTGTTGTTTATATTAGAAATTAATTGCAAATACCTGGCGTCTGCTATTGCAGATATTATTGTTTGGATGTAAATGACTTAAGTGAATGTTATTGATATAAATACTAAGGTCAAAACAAATAAACCACAAATAACATTATTGTATCCATACTTGCCTACTCTGCTTTATGGTGGTGAGAAGCTCCTGATGTTTCAGGTAACCCCCACACCCTCAAAAGTGTAGGCAGATCTCCTGCAACTCACCTACTTCCTGGTGAAGTGAGCAGGATGCAGAGATTTTACAGGTAATATGTGAATCCATAAAGAGAGGGTGGAGCTAATTCATGCAAATTGTGTCATTTAGTCCTTCCCAATCCTCTAGATCAGCAACTCATAGTGGTTTCCCATAAAAGGGGTAGACCTAATGACATCTACAGTATAGCCCTGCCTCTGTAGCTGACTGCAGCATCTCCTCCCCGGGCTGCTCCCGGAGAGGATGTTTGGAAAGCCAGTAATATGTCTTCACCATTTTAATTAAAATCCAGATACATGACCAAAATCAAAACACATTAAGGTGGTTCTGCAAAATCAAATCTAATGCCAAAACCCAAGATGTTTTTAGTCAAAACCAAAGCTCTGGAGCTCTTACACATCTCTAGTATAACTATAAGCATTGTGTAATTATTATATATACATTTATATTGACAAGTTGTTGAAAAGGCAAAAGATGAAAACTAAATTTCTTAAGAAATTTCCATCTGGTTGTAACATTACAGTATAACTTACCTTCCCATTTCTCCAGTGTATAGAGGATCCAGGGAATAGATTGTCACCCTTTCCGAATATTTTAAGATGTACAACATATCGTGATTCAATTACAAATGATATCCAATTCTCAAGATATATAGCAGAAGTAGCTTCCCCAGTTTTACCAAAAAGTGTATGGTTACAATTCTCTTCTTTATACATAACCTTCTCTAAGTATCTGTGGAGCTTCTCAAGACAAAAATACAGAAATGGAATATGTTAGAGAGAACCATTTATGAGCACAACTAGTATATAAGATTTTACAGATGGTATAATACAGTATAGTGATGGGGATGCTATATTCAGCAATGATGGAGGTAATTACAGTCATGAAATAAACACATATTAGCACATAGCTTATACTGCAAATAATATTCATCAAATCTTTACCATGGTTTAGATGTGATCTCTGATCACCTCCTATGTATAGTACTGCAGACCATGTGTTACATGTGGTCTCTGATCACCCCCTATGTATGGTACTGCAGACCGTGGGTTACATGTGCTCTCTGATCACCCTCTATGTATGGAAATGCAGACCATGTGTTGCATGTGCTCTCTGATCACCCTCTATGTATGGAAATGCAGACCATGTGTTACATGTGCTCTCTGATCACCCCCTATGTATGGTACTGCAGACCATTTGTTACATGTGTTCTCTGAGCACCCCCTTTGTTTGGTACTGCAGACAATGTGTTACATGTGCTCTTTGATCACTCCCCATGTGTGTTACTGCAGACCATGTTTTACATGTGTACTGCAGACCATGTTTTACATGTGTTCCCTTCATGTCACAATCCCGGCAAATGGAATATTGGTGCTTAGAATAATGGTGTCAGAATTCCGGCATCGGCATCCCACAGTTACTTAGTTGGAGTGCAAGGAGGGTTAGTATTAGGGGTTAGGGTTAGGCAGTAAGGAGGGGCAAGGGTTAGCACATATGTTCTATGATCATCCTATATGTTTTGTATTGCAGACCAGGGCCACCATCAGGGAGGACTGCTGGGAGTGGAGTCCCAGGCCTGAGCACTCAGGGGGCCCATCTGACATTGCTTTTGCTTCCCGACTGTTACTTACCTCCTGGTCCTATGGTAGTAGGGCAGTGCCAGCCATGACTGGTGGTGGGGGCCTGGCCATTCCTATAAGTATGCTGTCACTGCCCAAGCAAAGTGCCCACTACTATCCCCCCAGCCAGGCTACCACCACAAAATACAGTCAGTGAGTGAGTAACTGACATACCCAGCCATGCCACCTTCCTGCTCCACTTCCTACATTAGCTTGCATGCCCACCTCCCTTCCCTCAATAAAGATTTTCTGTTAACACTGAAGTAGGAAAGACTGAATGAGAGAGAGGAGCTGCAGTGGGCAGGTAGTGAGAAGAGCAGACATCCGAGCATACAGGAGACATGAGTAGTTGTGAGATAGGTAAAATAATTGTGTGTGTATTATTCTCCCAAACCTGGCCCAAGCAATTGATTGATTGTATATTCAGACAGAGGAGATAGAGCATGATGGGGCTGAGTCTGGGAGAACCAAGCTGTCCTTGCTACTTGTGCTTCATGGTATTCTCCCCACCCATACTGGCAGGCTCCAGCTAATTTTAATATGCTTCAATGTTTTTGATTTGCTCTACCGTCACTGTAAAAGATAGCTGTTTCTGCATATTTTTCTGATTTAAAAATCAAACAATATAGTTATTTCTTGTATATCAATTCCTCTGCAGTGTGTTTCCAACTCAGCATGGACCATTAGGAAGCTATCTCTTTATAAATTGATGTTACAACTATCTCCTCTATAAGCAAAGTACACTGTCTTGGAGTTATTTTGGACTCTCACAGTCCTGTCATTTCCATCTCAAAAATATCTCCAAGATCAGACTCTTTCTCACCCAGGATGCTGATAAAATTTTCATGCACTCACTGATCATCTACAGATTGGACTACTGTAACCTACTCCTATATGGTTTCCCCAACTCAGAACTTTCTCCACTCCAATCTGTCCTCAATGCTGCAGCTTGGCTCAAATTCCTCTCCAAATGTTCTTCATATGCCTCTTTTCTCATACAAGCCCTCCAGTGGCTCCCCTTCATCTTCATTAAACAATTCAAGAACTTTAAATTTGCTTACCAAGACATCACCCATTTTTCTACCATTTACATCTACAAACTTTTCTCTCTTCACTCTCCTGTCTGCCATCTTCATTCAATAAATGAACACCGGCTCTCATGCCAACTGATGACTTTCTCCCACTCCTGCCTTCAAGATTTTGCCCATGCTGCTCCCCACCTCTGTAATTCTCACCATCTCCCCATCAGACTCTCCACCTCTCTACAATTCTTCAAATGGGCTCCCAAGACCCACTATTTCATTAAATCCTCCCAGCTCTCATCCTAACCCACTGTTACATGTTCCTTCTTTCCTGTCTACCCCATCTGTGTCATGTATGTTTGTCTGCCCCTCCCCTTTAGAATGTAAGATTTATGAGCAGGGCCCTCAACCCTCTTGTGCTTCTCTTTACTTTTATTTACTTCTTACTCCCCATTATGGCACAAAGCAATTGTAGAATTGTATTACATTGCTAATGTAGGAATTTGGACTCTTAGTTGGCCACTTCCTCTAGTAGAAAACTCATAGATATCACCATTTTGTGTGATAGCTGTTCCAGGATCCTAAATGATGGCAACATTATGGGATATCTAGTGGCTGCATTCCAAGCTCAGCTGGGTTGCATATTCATTTTAGGGATGTGTGCTGACTCCCATCTTTTGGTTTTCATTTTGGGTCTGTATCTCCTGTTTTGGATCTGGATTTGGTTTTGCCAAAACCACCATTGTGTGTTTTGGTTTAGGTTTTGGTTTTGGATCTGAATTTTCTTTCAAAAATTGATAAAACTGCTAAAATCACATAATTTGATATTTTTATATTATGTTATATTAACCTGATTAATCTTATTTCCACTCAAATACTGTCAATTTTGACCACCACAAAGCTCACTATATAGTTTTCAATCAGTTTAGTCCCAAATGTTGCACCAAGCTAACTGGCTGACTTAGCTAAGTGGCAGTAGTGGGCAGAATAAAAACATGGTAGTTTAATGCCCAACATGGCAAATAAGGAAACATATAGAGGCCATGAAGGATATGGAGTATGTATGTAGTTGAAGGTAAGGAAATAATAGGTTTATTCGTAGTAAAGTTAATTTAATTTTTTTATTTAAAAGAAAATTTATGAGGGAAGAGGGGAGAGCATGGGTGAACAATTTGTCCATTGTTTTGCTCACAAAATCAACTTAATATTATTATTATTATTATTATTATTATCATTTATTTATATGGTGCCACAAGTGTTCCGCAGCGCCTGACAAAGTACATAAAGAAATAGATTGATTTACAGTGACGTACAGTACAATACAATACAATACATTACAGGACATGAATAATATACATTGCTACATTCGTGACCATAACACCCAGATAAGCAACTATGCAAAGCAACCAAGTGTTAGGTGCCCTGGTAGAGAATAAGAACTTTTTGTTTCAGAATATTTGTTAAATTAAGGGAGCATGCATAAATAATTCTGGACATATTTGGTATTGAGAAACTGCATGTCGAAGATTGCAACAGCTGTGGCTGTTCAACTACCAACATAGTACATGAGGAAACAAATATTTGTATTATCCAAGAGGCCCAAGGCAGTTGGAGTATGTATGTATTTGAAGGTAGGGAAAGGAAGGTGTGATTAGTAGAACATTTTATTAAATTTTTTAATTCTGAAGCAAATTATGATGAAGGAGGGAAGGGGAGGAGTGGAGGCATTTACAAAAAAATACAAAAAATATTTAAATTATTCACATCAGTTCTTGCCGCAGAAGAATCCTTCAGTGCTACACATGCTGCTGCTGGGAGTGGATTTTCATCCAAGAAGGTGACCAGGAAAACTACTAGTAGTACTTTAAAAAATAACTGTTAAACAATCCTTTGCAAGGGTGAGCAAGTATGACAGCAGTCACCCAGTTGCAGAGCAGATCACTGTTGCCATAACATCTACTGTAGGCTGGTATTAGATATGCATCCAATATCCATCAATAATGCAGTAAGTTTTAAACAGTTAATTAAGGTCCTGTGTCCCTACTACCAAATCCCATCAAGATTCCACTTAAGTAGACTAGCAATTCCAAACCTATACAGGGACATTAAAAAAAAACGTAATTAGTGGCCTCCAAATTCCCATTGTACCCACTGTCCACTTAAACACAGATATGTGGACAAGCTGAACAGAATAAATGCAAGATTTAAGATACAAGGTGTAAGTCATATGTTGTGTCTTTATTTTCCAATGGACACAGATCTGAAGAGATGAAAAGAGCTGTTGGTATGCATATTGTCAGCTCAAGTGGCACTTGATGCAGCGATGACTTCTCTTTTAGTTTCTCCAGCAAAATCTAAACTTTCCCCCCAAAAAACACTGGTGATACAGATGAGTCAACACAGCCAATTTTTTCTATCTTGTGCCCATTCATGACAATGGGCTTTTCCTTATCATGGGCAACAAATGTTTCTTCCACTGGTACCTGATTTGCATAAACAATTTCTTCATTAACAACATCATCATCATCATCATCATCAACATCCTTAATAGCATCAGCTATACAAATATCCTGCTCATCCTGGTGCACATCCATAGAAGCATCCTCAATTTCTATGTCAGCATGCTCACTCTTGTGCTTACAGTACATCATCTTAAGAGGCAGAACCACCAGTCATAAATAAAGGCAAAGGCCTTAGCATTTCCTTGCCACTTCTTGTGGTGAAAGGAATTTTGTTATTTTTATGTCTATCTGCAGCTAACTTTCAGTTTGATGTTATTTTTCATTACCACTGTAAGAGATTGGTTCTTTGATTTTAGATGCCCTGACGAGAGCCCTATATGCCCTTGGGCATCAGCTTTAGTAGATGATGTAGATGTATCATCATGACTGGTGGCACTGGCAGCAGCTACAGCACTAGTAATTGGTTCCTGTTCTACTCTCAGCGGATTATTCTCCATATCAACAGATACGAATGAAGTGGGGTACAGCACAAATGTCAATGTGTACCAATTTTAAATATTACACTGCAGTATCAATGATCTACAGTGTCAAAATATATTTTATGAATAAGAAAATAACACAATGCACTACCAATTACAGTGTCACAAGATTTTTTATGCGTAAACCACTGTGCTACTACTTACAGTGTCACAAAGATTTTTATGAGTAAAACACTGCGCTACCACTTACAGTGTCACAAGATTTTGTATGAATAAGAAAAGCATAACACAGTTTGCTACCACTTACAGTGTCAAAAGATTTTTTACCAATAGAAATTACACACTCCACTACAACTTATAGTACACAATACGTGGATGATAAACTGTGGTCTGGCCAGCAGTGTCACCAAACAATAATTTTTTTAACACTTGGGAAGAGCACCCCTGGACAAGGCAGCAGCAAATTGATGAACAACACAACACCCCTTTATGGACAACAAAGCACCACTGCGGAGAGGGTGGATGGACCACTTGCAAAGTCACAAATAAGTGGATAATAAACTGCGGTCTGGCTGGCAGTGTCACCGAACAATAACAGCAAAGCTAGCACACACAAAATAATATATATATATATATATATATATATATATATATAGGAACCAGCGTGCACCTGGCACTCAGTCAATGGCAATAATGCTCCGGTACCCTTCCAGAAAAGGCAAATATAGCATGTAGAAAGTGGACAGCACTTGTGGAGACTCAATGAAAAAATAACGATGAAGCAACAGTTGCTTCATCGTTATTTTTTCATTGAGTCTCCACGAGTGCCGTCCGCTTTCTACATGCTATATATATATATATTTATTTATTGTGGAATTAATTTTATTAAACTTTTTATTTTTTTACACTGGGGAGGAGATCACCTTGATTGAAAGAGCACCCCTGGATGACACAGCACACCTTTATGCACTGCAGCCCTAGCCCCTTGATGGACAGGACAACACAGCAGCACCCCTTTACGTACTGCAGCCTTAGGCCCTTTATATACAACACAGCAGCAACCCTTATTTTACTGCAGACATGCCAGCCCCTTGATTGACAGGACAACAGTAAGAAACCATTACCTCCCTGTGGCCAGAGGCCAACCCCATGTGTATAATGGCAGCCGCAGCACTAAAGGGGTTAACCCCCGTGCTGCTGCACCATTTTTTAAAAAAGGCAAAAGATGCCAGGTGCCCTGGTTTAAATGTTACCGGTGCTAGGCATCATCTTTATACTGTTGTAGGCGCTAGGTTCCCATTGTAAAAATGTGTGCCTGGCACTAGGCTTCGGGTGTGGGTTAACTATTTTGCCGGCTGCGGCCAGGACTCCCTCTGGGTGCAGCAGTGTTTACCCCTTGATGCGGAGCACTGGGGGGTGGGTGGTAAGGAGCCATTGAGTGCTCCATGCTGGGGACAGGAGCCTAGCTCCTGGTGCCCCAGATGAATGACAAGGCAGTGGCCTGCCTGGAACCGGAAGCAAAGCTCCCAGTGCTCTAGGCATCAGGGAACCACTGCAGCTGGGATGAATGCTCCGGACTGCAGGGCTTAGCACTGCATGCAGTGGGGCTGGGCAAGCCAGCCCCTCATGCAACTCTGCAGGGCCAAGTATCTGTATGCTGGGGGTCAGGAGTGCAGGCTCCCAGGACCCGCCCATGCAGAGAAGGAGGTCCAGGCTAACAAGAGCAGAGGGCTGGGGACTGGGAGCATAGCTCTCATCTCCCCCTGTACTCATAGGGTTACCGCCAGCAACTCCATGCCGGCTGCTTACTGCGGCCAGGCAATGGAGTGTCTCCATGAAACACAGCAGTGCTGTGGCTTAACCCCCATTGCACTGAATTGGGGGACAGTATGAGGCACCACATGCTGTCGTGGTGAGCTCTGGCAGAGTGCCAATGGCTGTTAACCCCTGGAATGCTGGGCCGGGGGTGGGAGCTGTGTGTGGGCACACTGGGGGACAGGGAAAGCATGCTCCCTGGGCCCCCAATGCAGAAATCTAATAGTGGTTGGACACTGCAGCCAGGACAGAGTCCAGCGGCTGCAGCAATCTAGGCTGTTAACCCCTGATGTGCTGCATGGCATCAGGAGAGAGCCCCAGCAGACCTACACAGCAGTGTTTATTGCTGGGGATAGGGAGCCTAGCTCCCAGCACCCCAGCTCTGGAACAGTTAGAGCCCAGTGCTGAGCTTGGTGTAACAATATTTATAAAGAAATATGTAACCATGTATCGGCGGCACTAAGCTGGCCACGTAGATTCCAAGCTGCAGTGCTGCACTGTGTGCAAAGCCTAATGCTGTGCACAGGCATGAAATGTGGATCTACTTAAAAATGAATGTTTAAAGTGTATAATTTAAGGAAAAGTGCACTTACCTGTGATTTCTCTGGATGGCCAGGGGATCCAGAGTCCTCGGTGGGCTTTTTGTTCCCCCAGCCCCTTCCAAAATAAATAAAATGTCCTCCTATGCAGCCTCATGCCTGGAAGTGGTATGAGGGGGTGCGTAGGAAACTGGCTAATGCAGCCAGCTAACAGTTTTATGGAGCTCCAAAAGAGTTTCCCTTCTGTGGCCTGGAGAACCTGCCATGGGACCCTGCTTGCTCACCTCTCAAGCTCAGGTTCAGGCAGAGGTGGCTGGCCTGGTCCCTTAGTAGAATCCTGGAAGCAGGGTTTTGGAGGGAAACCTCCACTGGCCCTAGACGAGCTGACTCCTAGGTGGCAACCAAAACACCAGGTAGTCTCAGGCTCAGGGGAGTCTGAGCCTGAGACTACCTGTCCCCCATTGTCCCCCCTGTCCATAGGGGACAATGATAAACATGCATGTGGCCAGCACATGCACAGGTAGTGCACTTAAGATGATTGGAAATGTGTATTGGAGTGGCATTAAAGAAGGCTTCATGCCTGGTAATATTGTACAACCATGTTTATCCTTTGTAGAGAAGAGCTGCTGATAAGATTCCTATATGCTAAAGTACTCCTTCATTTGTAAGGCTGAGTCTTTTTTAAGACTTTGAGCAATAAACATCTTGCCTGACTTCAATTGCATCTTAATCCTGCGACCAACAGAAATGCGCCAAACACTATTCCATTCTCTGGCTGTTCTAAGTAAGAGCTCAGCATCTCCAATGTCAAGCCCTCTGCCAGCTACCGTGCAGGCCTGGTCCATTGCGAGGGATCAGGAGAAATCAGCTGACACCAATCAGGGGGTGTGGCTGCAGCTAGTCAAATGCATACACAGCAGAAGCGGTTCCAGGTGCCAAGGTAGGAGCCTGAATTGTACCTAAGAAGTGGTTCCAAATGCTAATGATAGAGTTTAATGGTGGCAGCATCGTTACACTCACGGCGCAGTGGGCGGAGTCAGTGACAGGCGGTCACTGATGGTAAACTGGAATCCCTGATACCCCAAGTTCAAGTTGCGATCAAACCTCCCAACCTGTGAACGGGAGTTCGGGCTGGAAGCCATCTGGTCACAGAAATTGGTGGTATACTGTGGTGGTGGGATAATCCCAGGCGGCTTTTCGGTCACCCAACAAGAGAAGCCAAGTTACTTAGGAGAGGAGTAATTGCAGTTCAGGAGAATGTGCAGAGTGACTGATTGCAGTGGAATGGAGTTTCTTTAGACAGAGGTGGAAAGTGCGGCCAGCGTAACAATGGACACCCCTCAGAACTTGGTGAGAGCATCAGCAGTTATGTTTCTCAGCATTCCCCAGCATGGCAGGGATCCCAATGAATGTATACCCTAGTGGATCAGCTAGCAGAATTGGGAGAAAGGGCAAAGGAGCAGGAATGTATGCTCATCATTTGGATGTGGCATGATGAGCGAACACCACCGGCTGTGGCACCCCGAGCACTGTTGCACACTGCTGTTCCGGGATCATATCATATACAGTTTGCCAAGTTTGCAGTCAGCAATGGGGAGATTGATGGACATTTGCAAGTATTTGAAAGGACTTGTAAACTACACAATTTACCCAAGCAGGAGTGGGTCAGACACCTAGTGCCCACACTGAATGGAGAGGCCCTGGAGGCCTATCAAGGAGTTGCCACTGAGGACTGCGGTGACTTTGACAAAGTCATAAGGGCCCTCCTACATCGATTCTTTGTCACTCCTGAGACCTACAGGAAAAAGTTCCTGGCAATTCAGTCACAAGGGCAGAAGCACCCGACTAGCTACCAACCTCAATGGACGGTACAACCAGGGGAGCACCCCTCTTCTGCTCATCACCCCCCAAAGTAGGCATCCTGCAACCAGGGTGCTCTTGGCCAGAAACTACCCCTCCTTGTCCCTGCAAATCTTCAAGGACCACCAGGGCCCTGACTGGACAAGAAGTGCTACAGCTGCGGGAAAATCAGACATCTGAGGATTAACTGTCCCACACCCCAAGCACCCCAGACTCGTGCCCCAAATCCAAGTGCTGGAGCCCGGCTTGCCTGTCTAACCCGGGGAGGTGAGCCCAAAGAGACTGTTCATACTCCAGTCAGTCCAATGGAGTGTGGCAGGAATCAGGTGGACTCTATGGAGATTGTCACCTGCATTGCCAAGGGGCCACCCCAAAATATGCGGCAGCACCTGGGGCTGCAGGGGCAAGGATTAAGAGACTCTTGGGCCTCAATCTCTGTCATGAGCCCCCAACTTATTAACCCTGCTTCAGTACTGTCAGGTCACACTGCTAAAGTGACCATGGCAGGTGTAATGGAGCAAGAGGTACCTGTGGTGAGAGTCTACCTGAACTGGGGAGTTGGCTATGAAAACCCATAGATTGCTAGAGAGAAATAATTGCTTTCCAGACTTTGATTGTGGTTACAAAGCACAAACAGTTCTTATTGCAGCAAACAGTAAGTTACACGCTTTCATATATCACAATTAGCTCAAAGACAATTAACAAAAGGTACAGCTTGATACATATGCATGCGCACCTGTCGCAGTATACAGTCGTCAATCCTGAGGTCTGTGGTCATCCGAGAGAATGGCTACTGACTGGGACCAGTGCGTAGGTTATAAACCCTACAGATCATGACAACAACAATGTAGACAGACAAACATAATTCCATTGGTTCTTGGTCTTTGTAGTATGCTGTAGTTCATAGGACAGTTCATATGTTGCCACTAGGGGTTTGTCCCAATTCTCCAACAATGGGCCTGATTCAGAGCCGTTCGCTATTTGTGGTCGTTCGTTCAAAAACAAGGGGTGGCTATTCAAATGATCCGTTCGCAAATTGCAGTCTGTTCCCACCTCTAAGTCTGAATGAGCGAGCAAAACATACGCTCGTTTATTTGATAAAAACGCCCCCTGGCCGCACGCACCATACGTCATGTCCGCTATTTATTAGATTAATCGAGTACATCGTACAGCG
This sequence comes from Taudactylus pleione, assembly GCA_031769625.1. Lineage (NCBI taxonomy): Eukaryota > Metazoa > Chordata > Amphibia > Anura > Myobatrachidae > Taudactylus > Taudactylus pleione. The sequence goes on from JAUIMM010000591.1 coordinate 621,626, forward strand.
TATGAACTGCTCGCTATTCTTGTGGTTGGTGTTTTCAACCGCTAATTTGCGAGCAGTTCTGAGTTAAAAAAAAACAAGTGACGTGGTCAATGACGCTGCTGTATTAATTATGCACTCCCTTAAAACGCCCGTTTTGACCTTTAAGCACGCCTGCGTTCGGATCTCCACTCCCCGTTTTCAAGCACCTTCCCCTGTTACCACCCACATACGCCTCATTCTGTCACTCAAAATAGCAGGCCCTCGCTATATTGCGTACCAACGATTTTCGGCCGCACTGACTGGTTCGCGCATGCGTACTAAAAACCGTACGCATGCGCAGATGTGCGAACATCGCTCGGAACGAGCGTACTGCCGCTAGCGAGTGGCTCTGAATGAGGGCCTATGTCTTTCTTTAACTGGTTTAAGACATTACATACAGAGTATACATTCTAACCAATAATTTCCTATAATCCATAAGCATTAATCACAAGATGCGACTCCATCGCTGATAGATTCGAATATCTGGAAAAAAACAGGGTGCCAGTATAGTACCAAACATGCCATGTCTACCATGTTGTATACCTTAAATATTATATATGCACAATTTATGCACACTTTATACCATAATGATTGTCTAATAAAACCTTTTCTATATGTGCTTGCATAGGTAATAGTGAGATATTTACAGAACTACATAAGTGTGCGTTGTGCGTCTGAACACAGCGCAAATGTTGTGGTGCATGTATGTATTGTGCAAAATGCAATTATGTCCTGTGTGTTTGTGCATTTTATCTTACATATGCTAATGTGTGTTGTGCGTCTTCATATTAAAATAGTTACAGGGTATGTTCATGGGTATGTGCGCTAGCATAAGAGCATCTATGTGTTCGCATTGTGGATACACATGTGATTGTCTATGTGTATGCATGTGTGTGCAAATGTGCATTAGTGTTTGTTTCATGGATTAAAATTTTACATATATATATAATGTGCAATAATGGTGGGACGGCACTCCAAAGAAATTTGTACAGCAAAGTAAATGTATGAAAAAAAATCACTCACTGCAATGAGGACTAGTTCAGCGTTTCATGATATTCATAATTTCGTCAGGAACACTATCGCACATGTTATATATCTTTGGAGGAACACAGAGAGTAACTATTTGTTGTTTAGTGGAGTGCTGGCTATTCTGGACTGTATATATTAATATATATATATATATATATATATATATATATATATATAGCTTTATCCAGTAACTGGTATTTTTGATGTTATATCTGTCTAGATCTAATTACAAAAGGTCATATAAAATGAAGTTTGTCCTGCTCACAGGTGGGGCAAGCCTTGACCATAGTCAAGAAGTCTGATAACTTTAACAAAGGCTTTCTTATGCTTATTTATAATACAGTTGTCAGTACTTCTTAACCACATCAGCATTGGACACAAGGCATACAATTGCTTATGGTAATCGAACTTCTGACAATTGTTTCTAACTCTGCATTCAGAACACTTCTTCTGAGCATATCTGTGTCTCTGTTACACTTCAATTGCCACAGACATACTGTATCTGTATGCGGAGCTTCTCAATATATATGTAAACACTCACAGTATCTTTGTGTATTTTTAATTACTTGTCACAGACATACTCCTGCTTCTCACACACTTGACTAAACCTTGAATGACATATATATATATATACATATACAAATTTGTGCGCATCGGCTTGCTTCTGACGCAGAGTAGTGTATGATTTACTCTTTATTAGCCCATAAATTACTAGATCATCAGATAATAATTATAAATGATCATAACCAATTATTTGACTTTGACAGTCCACCCTTTGATAGCAAACAATACGCGATCACACTCTGATCTTAACCTTCTGAAGTCATGCATAATAATGTATTATTCAAGGTTATAAATGGTGCAACACGAATAGGTCACTGAACCATTAATAATGCATTTCAAGAGGGTAGAACAACCTTATATGCCATCTGCAGATTTATAGGGATCATTGGTGGGATGTGGGATCTCATCAAACCTATAAAGGAAATTTGGGGGCGACTGAAACTACATTATCTAGGATGTTTAAAAATAACATTAATAATACATCTATGCATGACCACACTATTTTATATTTCATCATCTGATGGTACACTCTAATTCCAGGTTGTAATACAGTTCTTCCTTGACCTTGGTGTCCATAATATCATTGCTTACCACCATCATAATCTCTGTTTCTCTGTTTGCTCTTGTACATTTTCCACACTTCGAGACATTAGGAACACACCTGACACACAAGCCAATTACTAGGATGACAATAAGTATGAGGATCAGGAGCTTACCCACAATAGCAACCATTTCCTGGACCAACTCTCCTAGACCAGAGACCCATTTCACAGGGTTCAACCAAGAGAACCACTCTTCTACCTTTTCCTCTACTTCAGCCAGTGAAGCATTATGGTTCTTTCGAAATTCCAATTTCTGCTGCAGAATTTCATCCATCTTCTGATCTATCACCTCCTTGGGGTCACTAGTGTTACTGGTGATGTACGTGCAACACTTGACACCAAATTGGGTGGCTAGAGTCACACAGTATCTGCCAGTCACAGCTGTTAAATAATTTAACACTAGCCTATGTTGCACAAGTTCTTTCTTATAAGACTGTAACTCCTTACCTGTATACCTGAATGTGTCTTCATACATCTCGGTGATATTATCTATTAATTTGGCAAGATCTTGGATATATCTAAAATTTTAAGTACCCCGAGTGATCCTGGTGGGATCTAGTGCTACCAAAATTTGGAAACCAGTTGTTTCGCTAATCAACTGTGTGGCTGTATATATTTCACCAGGTATCATGTTTCTTTTGTCACAGTGTTCATAATGCATATGAAAATAATTGATGTAGTGTCTTTATGGATACCAAGCATTTCACCAAGTGTAAGGGTCATAACCTCTTGGAGTACACTTCCCAGGTAACATATACCTTCAGTACTCGGAGAGAGCCACTTAAATGCATTACTTCCACATATAAAATACACATTGTCTGGGAGTACATAAGGAATAGAATACATCATTATCATTGGGCACAATTCTCTGACAAATAATCCTACCCCAGATTTTGCCATTTGACTGATACACGTTTTAGGTTGCACAAAAACTGCACAGTACACTTTTGGTACTCTGCCAACCATTACCATGGTAGAACTAAGTGTATACTTATAAAGGAAGTATCTTCCACTGGTAATGTTATGTTTAAGTCCACCATCTACTGGTGCATTATCTGCTCTGTGTGAAAAGGTTATTGTCTGATTGTTCCTGGACACCTCCCAATTTCCTGGTTTATTGGAATTGGTAATGTTTAAACATATCAGGGATCTATCCAACTTGTACTGGTGGAGCTTAAAATTTGGAGGCTTGGACATAATAAATTTCCCATCCAGCATCTTCCCCTTATGTAATCCAAGGACCTCAGAGACATTTACCGGGAATGGTACTAGTCCTACATTATGTTGTCCCTGAGGCACGTGAGAGCACACCCAACATTCAGTTTGATTTAAGACTTTACCCACCAATGTATGATAATCCGCTAAAGGATGCCATCCCAATACTGGTTATACTTGGGCTGGCACTGTTGGAGACATCTCTCATACTCACAAATACATACTCACAAATACAGTATTCCTCAGACAATAAACCTTCACGCTGTCTCTGAGTTTCTTGGATAACAGATCTCTTAGCAATTACTGTACTGAGTTTGGTCAGATACTGCGCTTGTGAATGTATTGCTCCTTCTCCTGACTCCTCTCCATCGATATCACCATCAACCTCTCCCTCCATCATCTGACCTCCATTACAGAAAGAGAACATCCCGAAACAAAACAAGGATGATGAGAACTCTGGAATGAAACAGAAATGCAACCCCAGCCCACCACGCCATTGCTGGAATAGTAGACTACAAATTTCCCTAGCTCAGGTATCTCACTGTAGTTTTTAACTCTCCCGGAACAAGTTTGCAATTGACAGAACTATGTTATCTGCCTCGACTCTGCCTTGTATCTCCACTGGTTGATTGACTTTTCTGCAGTGAGTGGAATGGACCCAGGTATCTCTCTCTGCCACTTTCAAGGATGTTGTACTTGTCACCAACACTTGATATGGACCTTCCCACCGATCTGTCAGACAACCCGAATGTACGAAATTTCTGATCATAACATATTCTCCAGGTTCAACATCATGACAGTTTGTTTCTGGCATATCATTTGACAACAATTTCAATTTCTGCTGCTGCTGTTTCAACTGTGTACTCATTGTTATAAGATACTTTACAGTAACCTTGTTGTTACTCTTCAAGTCTTCATGTGGACTTACAATCAGATGAGGTTGTCTCCCAAACAGTATCTCAAAGGGGGACAGATTAAGAGGGGGTCTAAGAGTTGTCCTGATGCTATGAAGGACTAGCAGTAAAGCTTATGGCTATCCTAGTACAGTTTCTGCCATGGTCTTACTCAGTTCATTCTTAATAGTACTATTCATCCTCTCCACCTTGGCACTGACTTGTGGTCGGTAAGGGGTGTGAAGTCTACTATTAATACCCATCAACTTACACATGTCTTGGAAGACATCACCAGTGAAATGAGTACCCCTATCACTTTCTATGATTCTAGGGATAATGTACCTGTATACATATTCCTGAACAATCTTTTTAGCAATAAAAACAGCAGTATTAGTGGCAGCTGGATATGCCTCTATCCAATTAGAAAACACATCGGAACAAACTAACACTTACTTGAGATTTCTGCAGGGTGGTAATTGGATTAAATCAATTTGTATTACCTGAAAAGGTCCGTCTGTCACAGGGATGTGGGATGACTCGGTTGGTATTGTTTTTCCAACGTTTTTCCTCATGCAAGTCAAGCAGGACATTGCCCTGTTTTCACCTTGGGAGAGTAGCCCAGTGCACACCAATATGCTCTGACCAACTTGCACATACCTTGCTTTCCCAGGTGAGTCAGACCATGTGCTGCTTCAGCCAAGCTTGGGTAGTATGCCTTGGGTGCCACTGGCTTACTTTGTCCATCTCTCCAGGGTATGGAGGACTCTTGTCCACATCCTTTGATCTCCAGACTGCCTTTTCCTGAATGTAACACAAATTTTGCATTAATTAATGCATATCAATTGTCTGAAAAATCATAATTTTATTAACTGGCATGTTAATTCTTAACCCTGCTGCCCATTTGGCAGCTTCATCTCCCCTGCTATTGCCCAGTGACACGGGGTCTTCTTCACATGTATGGGCTTTACATTTGATGATGGCTACTTCTTTTGGTAGCTGAATTGCTGTCAATATTCCATTTATGTGGTGTGAGTGTGCGACTGGTGTGCCTGCTACCATCATAAAATTTCTAAGATGCCATAGAGCCCCAAACTCATGTACTACCCCAAAGGCATACCTGGTGTCAGTGCAGATGTTAGCTGACTTACCTTCCACCAGTTCACATGCTCTCTTTAGTACCACCAGTTCAGCCACTTGTGCTGAGTGAGGTGGACCAAGTGGTTCAGCTTCTACAACATCATAATCATTTACAATGGCATAACCTGTGCATAATTCTCCTGTGTCAGTTTATATATGACAACTCCCATCCATGTAAAATGTCAATTCTGCATTTACTAGTGGTGTATCATGTATATCTGGTCTTGCAGTAAAGGTCTGATTTAAATACTCCACACAATCATGTGCATCAATATACCTGCAAAACCCACCTTCAATCAGCAACTCACCTCTCTCCAGCCTTTGTGCATCTCTAGGCACATATGGCAAGTATGTTGCTGGATTTAACGTATTAACCGTTTAATGGTAATATTTGCAAGTGCCATTAGAGCTAGTTCCCATTTTGTGAACCTAGCTGAGGAAACATATCGAGTTTGGGCAGAATTCAGCAATGTAGACACAGCATGCAGTGTATGAACAATCATATCAAGACCTAATATTACATCCTCACTCTTATCGACCTGAAGAGCGGTTGCTGCTACACTTCTTAAACACATTGGGAGTGATCTTGCCACAGTGTTCAATTGTGCACTGTAGTATGCTACAGGTCTGCTAGCATCACCATGTTTTTGTGTGAGGACACCTGCTGTGCAGCCTTCAGCTTCCGTACAATATAACTCAAAAGGTTTTTCATAATCTGGTATTCCCAGGGCAGGTGCTTTTGTCAGACTATCCTTAAGGTTAAGGAAAACCTGCTCTGTTTCCTCAGTATGTGTGACATGGTCGGGCTTTGAGGATGACACCAATTCCTGCAATGGTAATGCCAAAATGAAAAAAGATGGGATCCATGATCTACAGTAGCCACACATGCCCAAGAAGGTACGGATTTGATGTAGGTGTTGTGGCAGTGTCACAGTCTGTATGGCCTGTATTCTGTCAGTTGTAAAATGTCGTAGCCCCTGGGTTAGACAGTATCCCAAGTATTTAACCTTAATCTGGCATGGCTGTAATTTGTCCTTAGCAACCTTGTGCCCTGTTTGCGAGAGATGAAGCAACAATAGTTTAGTATCATTCAAACAAGACATAAATGAATCAGAGCACAACAATAAATTGTCTACAAATTGAATTAGAACAGATCCATTGGTGGGTTGAAAAGATTGTAAACAGTCATGTAGGGCCAGGGAGAAAATACTGGGGCTGTCTATGAAGCCCTGGGGCAATTGTGTCCAAGTGTATTGTACTCCTCTGTATGTAATTGTAAATAGGTACTGACAATCAGGGTGAAGAGGGACAGAATAGAATGCAGAACACAGGTCAATGACAGTGAAGTGGGTTGCTGATGGTGGGATTTGCATAAGAATGACAGCTGGATTTGGCACTATGGGGAATTGGCTCTCAACAACTTTATTTTTACTGGAAAAATGGGACTATTTGCTGGGCTAGCTGTATTAATTAAAATCCCCTGTTGTAACAACCTCTCAATTATGGTATAAACCCATAACTATACCTCTGGTTTTAACGGGTACTGAGGGACTTTTTGGGGCTTGCCTACCACTTTTTAAATTTACAACTACAGGAGATACATTTGCCATCAATCCAGTGTCCCGTCCATCCTTGGTCCAAAGTGAAACCAGTATTTGGGATAACATTTCTTTATCTTGGGATGGGCCTTGTTCTGAAATGGTACAGTGAAGCATTAACCTTTGGTGAGTGTCCAGTATATCCCTTAACTCATGCGCAACCTTCTCTGGGATATCTAGGAATATACCATCAGGGGTACAGTAAATGACAAATCCCATTTCACATAACAAATCCCTTCCCAGTAAGTTAGTAGGAGCTGCTGCTGCCAGAAGAAAAGAATGCCTGGTTTGCAGCAGCCCAATAGTAACCTCTGCAGATTTGGTTAAAGGATAATGCTGCTCTTTACCTGTTACTCCCATTGCTGGTACTGTCTTGTTGGTCACCTTTAAATTTGATGGAGAATTTAGAACAGATCTGGTCACCCCTGTGTCTACAAAAAAGTGTGTTTAGTACCAGCTACATCTACTGTCACAGTATGCTTTTCCCTAGTACTCTCTGTTAACCTGATTGGCTGTAGACTACAGGTATGATCTAACCGCTAGAGCTGACTATCATTCTCCAGTAAAGCATTAATGGCCATTCGTGGCTACTATGTGAGCAGGTGACTGCTTAAAATCTCCTACATTCTGTTGGTATCCTTTTGGTGTGAATTTTTATATTTTCTTATTATTTGTCCCCCAATTCCTCTCTTGACAGTATATACTTATGTGTCCTCTCTGTTTACATGTGTAACATCTTACATTGGAAAGTTGTCACTGTGTAGGCTGTGCATGGATAATTTGTGGTTGTAGGTGGTGTGGGGTTTGTGGCTGGGCATGTTGATATGTGTTTTGGTGTTGTGGTTGGTATGGGTGTTGTGGCTGTTTGTAGAATCCTTCTAAAGCTTGAATGCTAACAGCCATTAGCTTCTCACTTTGCATTTCTCTCTTCCTGAGGATGTTTTTATTGTGTTCTATAGTTGATTCCCTGAGGGCATCTACAGTAATCCCTCTCCAGTTAGGCTGAGAGGTTTGAACCCTGGTCTTTAGATTGTCTTTAAGACCATCCATGAGTACCGTGACAGCTACTTCCTTATGATGAGTGTTATCTTTTATATCTTCTATACCTGTATATTGGGTGATAGTCAGCAGCGCTCGGGTGAAATAATCTGCTGCAGACTCACTCTCTTTCTGTCTAATGGTAAAGATTTTACTCCAGTTCACTACAACTAGGAAAAATATGGCCAATTGGGTGAATATATGGGTGATGTTACTTTGATTATTCTCAGTTAAAGCGCCACCTCCATCCAATACACAATCCGTGATAAACTTTTTTCACGTCGGTATTGGATGGAAGACATGCACGTAATACCACTCGCCAATCTTTGTGGGTTGGCTCATGAGCATTACCTAAATCTTTTACAAATTTTTGGCACTTCGCTAATTATTTTCTAGGGTTGGGAAACTCTGTCATTATTGAATGTAGCTCTGCTCTTGTCCATGGACAATGCACTGCTACATCCCTTGTGGGTACTACCCCATGTCTGTCCGGATTCCCATTGGGAACTGTTATTGTCCAGACAGGATGCATACCTTCTGCTTTGCTATTTTTATGGTTACTTATGAAAACTTTTACCTTGGTACTCTGGGGTTCAATCTTTTACTAAAACGCACTATATTACCATCACCAGTTTCACTGCTGATACAGTTGGTTCCCTTTCTAGGTTTAGTGCTGTCTCTAACAGATTTACTGCATATGCAATGGCTGACATTTCAACAGGTTCATCATCTACACACACATTTTCCTTATGGTTACTCAGGATAGGGTACAAATTACTTGTTACATTTTTAAAAATGTTGGTATCGGCTGTATCGTTGCCTTCCACCGCATAGGGCGGTGGGGGCACGCATGTGCTAATGCCTATACCTTGGGCACTGATACCTTGCAGTGCATGCATGCTCCCTTGAGGCGTGCACCCAACGATAACCAGCACCTCGGGTGCACCTCCCTGTGGAACATGCGCAACGCTGTCTTGCATTGCGTGCAAGCTCTTTTGCATCATGCTCATGACACTACTTAGCGGCATGAGCACTCCACTTAACCACGTTTTCCCCTCATGCTGCCACAATTTAAAAAGTCATTATACTTGACATGTTTCTTTAGAGATTTCAGCACACAGATACTATCGCTAACATTATTCAACACCTCCACATCAAAACTGCCAATTTTAGGAAAAGGTTTCACACATTCCTTGGTCATCTTAACCCATACATCACAGTACACAGTTGCATACGCACCATATTTTTTATACATTATATGCCTTGCCGAACCTGTCAGCCATTCCATAAGCAACACATCATAAACTATTCCCAGCATCAAACTGGCACCCATCTGGCAAAACACTAAGAACTTTTCACTAGTGAATGTGGACCAGTGAATGATTCCAATAAAGGTATGTTCATGCACTCCTATCCCATTGTGCACAACTGGCCCACTAACCGTTATGGACAGCTTGCACAATGAGGTACAGAATAATGTCTTATATGATTAAAATGTCTTTCCGGACTCCTTTCAACCCATGTCCAGTAGCTTACCCTTTGTGAGTACTCTCCCTTGTTAGAATTTAAGTGTTCCAATAACACTTACCCTTTCCAGAGATTTCCTCCACTATCCCCCAAGCCACAATCACAGTCTGCCCAACCATGTGGTCCAGTCACAGTGTCCAGAGAACCTAACTGATCAATGGGCTCTGTGACTACCGTTGGGGGCCAATTTAGAAAACCCCTTGGTTTTCTTCAAGGTACAAAATCCCTGTCCTTGCTGCAATACACCTGCTATGTGTAAATACTCACTAACTTTCTGCACACAGTACCTCGTCTATAGGACTGACACACAGTCCCTATCTTTCAATTTACAAGCACGTTTGCTCACACACACATTTAGTTTTCTGCACAGAAAATAAACTTTTCACTAGTATGGCATTATGATACAGAGGTTATAAACAAAGTAATCGTTTTCAATATGACAATACTATCAGAACGGTTGTTTGAAACTCGTGGCAGCAATACAGGAAATACATATACGCTATTATGCAAATCGCACTTTAGCGTCGAGACAGACGATGAAAGAAACAAACTTTTCTCTCCTACCCCAGGTCCTAACCAGCGCTACTTGAAAGCACAGCGGATATTGGTTTCACAACATTGAATTGTGCAGGTTTGAAAACAGGCCCTGATTGAGAGCCGGATGCTCTGAAAGAGTGCTCGCTCTGAATCAGGGCATTTTTTTTTTGTTGGAGCGGCCACCTGGCCCCTCACATAGCTGTGGGTGCCCACCCACAGCTATAGCGAGTGGCCAGGTTGATGGTCGAGATGGTCAAGACCATCACGACCATTGGGCTTGCGATGAGACCCTTGTGGTAGGGTCTCGTGGCCGCAAGCCCCACAGAGCTTTCGGCTCTAACAGAGCCAGAAGCTCTCCCACTGACATCACGGGTGGTGTCAGTGGGGCCACACCAAATGGCAAGCAATCCATTGGGAATGCCTCCGTTTGGCTGGCCACCCCCCCGGCCCACCCACCAAATGGGGTGAGCTGTCACTCACCATCGACAGCTCACCCCCTTTGGTGCAAGACCCAGAGCGATGGAGCACCCATCACTAGCCAGGTCTCATGCATGCGCATGACGGAGCCGGCTCCATTGTGCGCATGCCCAGTGGGCAAACATCAACCCGGTCACGAGCTCTCAGCGCTCGCGACTGGGTCTGAATCAGGCCCACAGTGCATTCTTTCCTGCATATGGTTCCTTTTCAACCCTTTGTTGAGAAATCGAGATCTGGCCGCTATAGTGCGACTTCTCGGTAGCTTGGCCTCCGAAATTATGAGCCCCCAACTATGAATACACCTAAGTAGCTAGAGAGAAATAATTTCTTTCCAAGACTTTGTGGTTCCAAAGCACAAAAAGTTCTTATTGCAAGAAAAGTAAGTTACATGCTTTGATCTATCACAATTAGCGCAAAGACAATTAAATACAAAAGGTACAGGTTGATACATATGCATGCGCACCAGTCCCAGTATACAGTTGTCAATACTGAGGTTTGTGGTAATCCAAGAGAATGGCTACTGACTGGGACTGGTGCACAGGTTATATACCCTACAGATCATGATAACAACAATGTAGACAGACAAACTTAATTCCATTGGTTCTTGCTCTTGGTCTTTGTAGTACTCTGTAGTTCATAGGACAGTTCATATGTTGTCACTAGGGATATGTCCCAGTTCTCCAACAATGTCTTGAAATTACATTGTCTTTCTTTAACTGGTTTAAGATGCTACATACAGATTGTACATTCTAACCAATAATTTAACATAATCCATAACCATTGAAAGCAAAATGCGACTCCGTCGCTGATAGATTCAAATATCTGGAAATAAACAGGGTGTCAGTATAGTACCAAACATGCCCTGTCTACCATGTTGTATACCTTAAATATAATTTATGCACAATTTATACCATAATGAGGAAGTGAGGGCCACAGACAGGAGTTCAGGGCAGCTCAGCTTGCTGACCCATCTCTGGAACGCATTTTGTGCCACACTGGCAGTGGCCTATCAGGGATGGTGACCTTGAGTGTGACCTGGCAGGAAGGGTTAAAATACAGGGTAGCCAGTAAGGCAGAAGGGGATAGGCCAGTTAGGGAGCAAGGTTCCCTGCTTATGCCAAGTAGATTGGTGAGGACATGCAGCTTAACCATGGTGGATGCCACATGAGGTTCAGAGGCTGGTGATCTATCCGCCATCATTGTGGAACAGGTAGCGGACAAGGTGGTGAGAGAAGGTCTAGCTGACAGAGCATGTTCCCCTAGTCATTGGTCATTGGAGGAGGATGGTAAGACAGGTCTGACAGGTAGTACAGACAGATGCCAGGTGGAGATGACAGAGGTGCAGTGCTCAGGGTATAGTGTGGGGGGAGACAGTGGTAGGCCCAGACCAGTGGGGGTGGAGGCAACCAGAGACTGTCTCACAACCCCAAGATAGGTACTGACCTCAGGATCTGTGAGGCCCTACAGACAAGTTGTCCCTGACTGCAGCTCTGTAGTGGCCCCCCTTACAGATTGGAGTTGGCATTCCAGTCATTGAAGAAGGCTCTGGCACTAGCTCCAGTGCAGATGGCGCAATCAAGAACCAGGACATTGTGGTATGAACTAATGCATCATTGCAGGGACTGGGAGCAGTACGGAGCAAGCAGGAGCCATATGGGCAGGAGCACCCTGTTGCCTGTTTGAGCAGAATTCTGCTATGGTAGGAGGTGGGGTATACCACAATTGGAACCCAGTGGTTGGCAATTGCTGGGGTATTGGACCACCTTCTGCACTTTGTGTGCAACTGGACCCCCACAAGGGAAATGGACAGACTGTTGCGGTGGAGCCTTGGACTTCAGTGGAACTATTTGGACATTATGCTTTGCCAAGGAAAGGCCCACTGCAATATGGATGAACTGTCTAGGCCGCAGTTAAAGCCCCCCAGGTAGCTTCCTTTAACCCCCCAAGAGACTGCAGAACCATAAGCCAAATCATTGGGACATGGCCATCTGGTGGCCCACTTGATGGGGGGGGAAATGTGGCCAGAGGCTGGCCCCACATGTATAATGGCAGCTGCAGAACTGAAGGGGTTAACCCCTGTGCTGCAGTACCATTTTAAAAGGACAAAAGGCACCAGGTGCCCATTGTAAATGTGTACTCAGCGCTAGGCGCTCATTGTTAAAAAATTAAAACATATTTAAAATGGTATGTGCAGCACTTAGTCAGGATGGCAGGTCCTGGGCCACAGTGCTGAAGGGTGCAAAGCCTGATGATGTGCACAGGCATGAAATGGGAATGTATTTAAAATGTCTGATTTTAAATGTAATGTGGGTTTAAATGCACTTTTTGTATATGACATGACCTGCCTCTGTGGCTGCAGGAATCTAGATGCTAATTGTCATTCCCTTGCAGCAGGAGGTCTGATGAATAGAAAGGCTTGACTGGAAGTTTTCTGTGTGAAGGTGTGAATAGTGTCATATGGCTAAACCCTTCAGTTACAGCACTTCCTTTGAAAAGGCAATAGCCAGCAAGGTTGGTAAAGACAATTTGGTTGTTTTTAAGAAGCCCCTTTTGGATGTCACTTTCTGAAACCTGAATGTGATAAGGTTGGATCTGCCAAACTGAGTGATACTTCCACGAATATATAGAGATATAGTTCTTGCGCCACTAGAAAAAGTCACCAAATATTCCTCTGTAAAATATAAGGAATAGGTCCGATGATATCAGTCACCAACGTTTCTTGCACAATATTACTGTCTCAAATCTTCTTATTGCCCAGGATAACACTTTAATGAATATTCCAAAGATCATGTAAACGAGAAGAAAATAAAAATTTCTGTATGGTGAAGTACGTTTAGACAAACTTTATTTCCACATCAACATATAAAAACACAATCCAAGGATAGGGTAAAGATTAGCCATGTACCTTATTATAGGGGTGTAGTCTCCTAGCACCCAAGCAAGCATAAGATGGTAAAACTCCACTACGTCTCCTGGGAATGACTCGTGGACTTGCTTCAGTCTTGGAGATATCCCCCCACGGTACCAGTCACACACCAACGCGTTTCGACTCACCAATAATCAGAGTCTTCCTCAGGGTATGTGTGTCCTGTATGCCACTCACTTATATCCCCCTTACTGGTTTCTCATTGGGTAGGAAAATAACCTTTCAATTTTGTCTTAGTCCTAATCTGTCAGATCAATCACTATCCTTAATCCACTAGGTACTTTTTCAGTTAACCTGTATATATTCATTTCTATAAATAAAATCAAATATTAAATATATAATCCACAAATATACTTAATTGCGTTCCACAGCCGGAACGCATAGTGCTTCCTGTTTCCTGATTCCCCATTATCCATTTACTTCCGGTCCAGAGTGCATATCGTTCCATATCCTGCTGTCAATCTAAAGTCACCATGGTGACAGCCTCAACATCCTGATGCTGCCATACCTCCAAGGTCCTTACCTACTACTGTAGCTATCGGGAATGTACAACCGATAACGCTAGTCGCGCCTACCACATGACGCTAGTCACGCCCTCCACGTGATGGAAATACATCACGTCCAGCATCCTGGATGTGCTTGTTGTTCCCAACCTTCTTGGAACGCAAACACAGAAAATTGCGTTCCACATACGGAGTGGGTAACCGGATCAGTATACTAATAGTCACCATAAATGTGCAAAAAGCAAAATAAATAGTGATACAGGCTGGTTACAAATACATATAAAGCTGCTACAGCTAAACTTAATACCGATTTTAAGGGACACTAAAACCGTACCCAAATGGGTAGCCTCAACGTGCAGCACAGAATAAATATAATATATAGTAAAATACATGAATAATATATACTAATAAAAACAGATAAAAAAGTCCATAAACGATACATAACCATTAAAGAAACCACTTGAGCTCAAAGTCCGTATTCAATCCATTAGGGGACAAGGTGCATAGGTCATAAATCCATTTCATTTCAACCTTCGCCAGATCATCACCTATATTTTTCTTTTGCCAATGACAGGTGACCTGACTAATGCCCGTAACAAATTTAAGACTTTTAACGGAACATTCATGCAATTCTTTAAGTGGTTGGAGACTGAATGTTTCTCAAACCCTTTTTTTATATTTCTTAAATGTTCTGCCCAGTGTTCCCTTAAAGGTCTTGAAGTGCGATAAACATATTGGAGTCCGCACTGGCATTCCAAAAGGTATATACAGTTTTTGCTGTTACAGGTAATAAAATCTTTAATCTTATACCTAACCTTGGTCACATTGGAAATAAAGGTTTCAACTTTACTTGATTGTCCCCTGTGGTTTCTGCACATCAGACAAAGTCCACATCTGTGGAACCCTGTCGTTTTAATTCTGCCCTCTCTCTTGGGTGGCACTGCACTCTTAACCAACTTATTTCTTATATTGGGTGCCCTCCTATACACGAACTTTGGCTTCTCTGATATGATGGATTTTAACAAAACATCCTTCCCCAAAAGATGCCAATGTCTCTTAATTATTTTTTCCACTTCCTTATATTGACTACTGAATGTGGTAATAAATGACAAATCACTGTTATTTCCCAACTTTTTCTCTCCTCCCCTGATCGGTAATAAATCATCTCTATTAACCTCTATCATCTCCTTGATAGGGCCTTCTATATCGGCACTTTTGTAGCCTTTAGAGAGGAATTTATTTTTTAAGGTTTCCGATTGTTCTTTAAACACTTGTATATCTGTGCAATTCCGACGGACCCTTCTTATTTGTCTTTCGGAATGTTCTTCAACCATAACGGGTGATGATTACTACTCCAGTCAATATAGGAATTACTATCCGTTGGTTTATTAAAAGTTTTTGTTTTAAGGACTTTATCTTCTACATATAATACTAAATCTAAAAAACTGACACTCGAAACACTACTGTTAAAAGTAAGAACAATATTAAAAATATTATCATTAAGATAGTTAAAAAATACCTCCAATTCTGACTAATTACCTCTCCATATAAATAAAATATTGTCTATATAACGATACCATCTCACAATGTTGGGGGCAAGACTATTATTATTCCAAATTTTCTGGTTCTCCCTGTACCCCATGAAAAGATTTGCGTAAGATGGGGCAAACCGAGTGCCCATGGCAGTACCTTTACATTGTTCATAAAATTTCCCGCCATGCCAGAAAAAATTATTAGTGAGTATAAAATGTATGCCTTCAATTAAAAAATCAACCTTCTCATTCCCCAGGTCCCCCATATTCAAAAAGTGCTTCGTTGCATCTAACCCGTGAGAATGTTCAATTAAGGTATACAGACTAGTCACGTCTGCAGTGACCAAAATGAAATCATCCTCCCAATCAATGTCTCTTAATTTATTTAAAACCTCACTAGTGTCCTTGATATACGACTTCAATTTCCCAACCTCTGGTTGTAGGTGATAGTCAATAAAATGGGACAAGTTGGATGTAATTCCCTCTGTCCCAGCAACTATCGGGCGACCCGGAGGGTTTTCTAGGTTTTTATGGACCTTAGGTAATATGTAAAATACTGGGAGGCTGGGATTCTCTATCAAGATGTATTGTTCCTCCTTTTCCGAAATAATCCCTTTATCCCTATATTTCGTCAGAAGGGTCCTTAAATCCCTATTAATCCTCTCACTGGGATAACTCCTCAGAACTGTGTAAGTTTGCCTATCATTGAGTTGCCTCATAATTTCCTTTTCATATCCTGCCGTGTTCATAATTACAATACTCCCCCCTTTATCGGCGGGTTTAATCGTGATGTCTTTATTCTCACTTAATCTTTTTAAGGCGTTCCTTTCCTTCACAGTGGTATTTTGATTTCTCCCCCACTTAGGTTCGAGTTTCTCCAAATCCACTGTGACTGCCTTGTTGAAGCATTCCACAAAGCACCCCCGACTAAAGACGGGATTGAAAGTGGACTTCGGTCTGAAAACTTCTTGTTTGGTAGTTCCACTAGTTTGTCCTAAAAAGTATTTTTTCAAGGAAATCTTCCTAATAAATTTTTCGATGTCCAAATAAGTCTCAAATTTGTTTAATTTGTTATTTGACGCAAACTTGAGACCCTTTTTCAGAACACATTCTTCCTCTTTCGTTAGATTATGTGTACTCAGATTGAAGATCTTAACTGTTTCCTCTTTTTCTTTATTCTGACCTAATTCACTTCCCTTTAGAAGTGCTGATTTAGATTTTTTTGTTATTTTTTTCATCAGCCCCTTTCCCCTCTTTCCTCTTTTTTTGCGTTTCCTTACAGTCTGCGGGTCCATTTCCTCCTCCCTAAAAAATCCTCCTCTCCCAACACTTGAAATCTATTTTTCGTGTTCACAGGATTTCTTTAACTAGTTTCTCTTGGGTACCATTCATCCTTAACATAATAGGTTTTTCTCCTGTGGGTATTCCTGCTGTTTGGAAAGTAAACTTTCCAATTTCTTCTCCAAATCCTTTCATCATCCCTTTGGCGATAATTATTCCATTTCGCATCATTCCGCTGTCTCGTCCTATTTGGTCTATAATCATCATTCTCCCTATATCTTTCTCTATCCCTAAAATGGTCTTTATGTGTCAAATAGGAATTCCCCTCTCTTTTCTTTAAGCTATCTATACATTCACAAGGGGTATCGTCCCCCTCCTTCCATTTTCTCCCTCTAGGGGTGTGATTTTGTTCCTCCTCCTCTCCTATACAGAGAATATCATCCTCTACTTGTTCCTTATCTCGAACACTTTCCATTTTATCCCTTCTGAATTTTGTCTTTTTTCTCAGGATAACTTCCTTTTCTTTTCTAACAATCTTATTCTCCATTTCAATTTCCATCGCCTGATATTCCTCTATTTTATGAAAGGGTTCTAATTGTACTGTTAGGGCCTGAATTTCCTCCTCAATATCAACTAGATTTTTTCTCCTTTCCTGAATATTAAGCTCCATCAAGGCAAAGGAACAATCACTTGTTATTTTATCCCATCTCGTATAAAATTCGCTACTTTCATTTCTTGACGATGCTCTTTTATCTATTTTTAAACCTTTAGGTATTATCTGCTCTGCCACATATCTCTCTAATGTGGCTGCATCCCACCATACTCGACTTTCTCGCATCAATACATGTTCTAAACTCTTCAATATTGCCCCTACTTCGTCATCATTAACTCTATCCCTATCTCCACCTCGATGTTTCTCCCCTGTGTCAAATAGGGTATTGATTAACACTTGACGTTGATTCCTATACCCCAATATGATGCAGCTGATGAATTTATAGAGAATTTAAGAAGCCCCTTTTGGATGTCACTTTCTGAAACCTGAATGTGATAAGGTTGGATCTGCCAAACTGAGTGATTCTTCCATTGGGTAGGATGAATGTAATTTACCATTTCTTGTGAAATGATATACCAACATTTTAGAAGACAGTTATACTGTATGCTAAATCAGTTTATGTTTATGTTTGGGTGGTAGATTAGAAAGGAGGAAATTGGGTGACTCCTTTGAAATGTAATACGTGGTTATTTATATTTTGTGAGACCGCATGATTGGTTGAGAGGAACACAGAGCAGATTTATCCCCCTGTGATATTGTGTGTAAGAATGATGTAAAAAGAGGGCCTGTGAGCCCTGTATGTTGTACATCTTTGAAAATTCTTTGTGGAGAATTGTTGTAACATCTTGTATGCTGATTATTCCCCTTCAATCTGAAGGGATGAGTCTTCTTTGAGACTTTGAGAAATAAACACCTTTTTACCTTTTGCTTCAATTACATCTTTACCCTGCGACCAACAGAATTGCACCAAAAGGTAATCCGATCTCCTGCTGTTCTGGGTTGAGTCAGGTGTCTCCGAAACTCAAGCCCTCTGCCCGCTACCATGCAGACCTGGTATATTGCAAGGGATTAGGTGGGAGCAGCCAACTCCAAACAGGAGGTGTGTCCACAGTTATTCAACAGATATGCAGCAAGAGCGGTTTCAGGTGCTGGTGGTAGGAGCCTGATTGTATGTAAAAAGTGGTTCCAAGTGCCGTTGAAAGGAGCTTGGTGGTGGCAGCTTCAGTAAACGCCCACGGTGCAGTGGGCGGAGTCAGTGACAGGCAGTCACTGAAGGTGAGTGGGAGTCTGAAAGTGCTAACCCATGACCAGGGCCGGCCTAGACGAAAGGTGTCCAGTCACATACCTCTTTCTGGGCTGTGCCTTGTAGTTGAGTAATGATTTCATAGATCGCCCATCAATGCATGCTGTCACCATGAGAGTGCTGCACATCACTAGCAATATTGCTGGTAGGCATTTGCAGAACAATGTGCACAGCACAAGTAATAGCCTGGACAGTTTTTCATAGAATAGCCCACCGTGCAGAATTACTATAGTACTGTATACTGTATTAAAGACACTTTTTGCACTGTGCAGTACTATATGTGATTGGCCTGCCTGTCAGGGCTTACTGTACTATTATGTTCTGTAGTGCCATATCCATCTACTCTTCAATTATTACACAGAACTGTAGTGTTAATCAGTGGAGCACTTGCCATGCAGTGGTGAAGCTGTGTATTGCATGCTGTGGATACTGTCAAATCTCACTGCACCTCACCGCACCTCCCTGCGCTATTCTCATGCCACAACTTAAAAGCCTGTATGGCGCAACTTGAGCAACAACATAAGAGGACACATCTGTAGTTTTCAGAGAAGGGACAGTCACATAAAATATATGTATATACTGAGGCCCTCCAAGAGCAGTGGCGGGCCCATGTAACAGGCGGTGTGGCCTAATCACAGGAGGCATGGCCACACCCCCTTCAGGGAAAAAATTCTTTGCGATGATGCGCACTGGCAAGTGGGATGCTTTCAGCCCCCTCAGCCCAGCACAAAGCCAGGGGGGTGCAATTAGTGTGATCTCCTCACCCCCCACAGGCACAGGAGACTGCTGTAGCTGCTGCTCAGCAGCCACGAGCAGTCTCCCACTGCAGCTCAGCACATGCTGTGAGGTAGGGGGGGTGGTGTCGGACCCAGGGCCCCATTGTGCACCTCAAGAAGTCTGGGTAATTTGTACCCACTCCCCCCCTCGGCGCCCCTGTATATACTAGGGGTGTGCACCGGCCACTTTTCGTGTTTTGGTTTTGGATCTGGATCTTTCTTTGTGTTTTGGATCTGGATTGGTTTTGCCAAAACTACCCTTCCGTGTTTTGGGTTCTGGGTTTTGGATCTGTATTTTTTTGGCGAAAAAGCATAATAACAGCTAAAATCACAGAATTTGTAGGTTTTTCTGCTCCTATGCTATTATTAACCTCAATAACCTTAATTTCCACTCATTTCCAGTATATTCTGAACACCTCACACCTCACAATAGTGTTTTTATGTCCAAAAGGTTGCACCAAGGTAGCTGGATGACTATGCTAAGCGACACGAGTGGGCGGCACAAACATGTGACCCATCTAGGCGTGATACTGCAGTGGCAGACAGGATGGCAGTTTGAAAAACTAGGCCCCAAACTGTACATAATGCAAAGAAAAAAAGAGAGGTTCAACATGGAATTGTCCTTGGGCTCTCCCACCCACCCTTATGTTGTATAAACAGGACATGCACACTTTAACAAACCAATCATTTCAGCGCCAGGGTCTGCCACACGACTGTGGCTGAAATAATTGGTTTGTTTGGGTCCCCACAAAACAAGCTGGCAAATAATCTGTCCCTGCACAAACTGGCTCTACGGAGGCAAGATGTCATCCTCATCCTCATCATCCACCGATACCTCACCCTCTTCAATGTTGTGTACATCCTCATCCTTATAGAGTATTAATTTGTCCCCACTGGAATCCACCACCACAGGTCCCTCTATACTTTCTGGAGGCTGGTCTCCCTGGAAGAATTGATAAGTCATTTTGATGAACATCATCTTCTCCACATTTTGTGGAAGCAACCTCCTATGACATTCGCTGACAAGGTTCCCGGCTGCACTAAACACTCTTTCGAAGTACACACTGGAGAGGGGGCAACTTAGGTAAAATAGAGCCAGTTTGTACAGGGGCCTCCAAATTGCCTCTTTTTCCTGCCAGTACAGGTATGGACTGTCTGATATGCCTACTTGGATGCTGTCACCGATGTAATCCTCCACCATTCTGTCAATGGTGACAGTATCGTATGCAGTGACAGTAGACATGTCAGAAATTGTTGCCAGGTCCTTCAGTCCAGACCAGATGTCAAAACTTGGTCATGTCTGCCCTGCATCACTGCCAGCGGGTTGCTTAGGATACTTAAGTTGTTTCCTGGCTGGCCCAGTTGTGGGAGAGAATGAAAAAGGAGCTGTTGACATGCCACTTTCCGCTTCAACTGATAGTGTTTTCACCAGCAGGCCTTTGCACCTCTGCAGGCTTGTGTCATCCAGAAAGAGAGAGTCCACGTAGGCTTTAAACCTAGGATCAAGCATGGTGGCCAAAATGTAGTGGTCTGATTTCAACAGATTGACCACCCTTGAATCCTTGCAAAGCAAATGAAGGGCTTCATCCACAAGTCCCACATACCAACCGGAATCTTTTTGTCTTAGCTCCTCCTTCACTTTCTCTAGCTGCTTCTGAAAAAGCCTGATGAGGGGAATGACCTGACTCAAGCTGGCAGTGTCTGAACTGACTTTATGTGTGGCAAGTTCGAACGGCTGGAGAACCTTGCATAACATGGAAATCATTCTCCACTGTGCTTGAGTCAGGTGTATATCCCCTCGTTTGCCTATGTCATAAGTGGATGTATAGACTTGAATGGCCTTTTGCTGCTCCTCCATCCTCTGTAGCATATAGAGGTTTGAGTTCCACCGCGTCACAACCTCTTGCTTTAGGTGATGGCAGGGCAGTTTCAAGAGTGTTTGCTGGTGCTCCAGTCTTTGGCACACAGTCGCTGAATGGCCAGAATTTTTTTGGGCCACCCATAGCATCTCCTACATTCCTCTGTTATTTTTCAGAAAATATTGCACCACAAAATTTATTGTGTGAGCAAAACATGGGACATGCTGGAATTTGCCCAGATGTAATGCCTGCACAAAATTGATGACATTGTCAGATATCACAAATCCCCAGGAGAGTCTAAGTGGGGTAAGCCATATGGTGATGATTTCCCTCAGTTTCTGTAAGAGGTTGTAGGTGGTGTGCCTCTTACTGAAACCAGTGATACACAGCGTAGCCTGCCTTCAAATGAGCTGGCATTTCTGAGATGCTGCTACTGGTGATGCTGCTGTTGTAGTTGCAAAAGGCGATACATCTACCCGATGGGCTGTCACAATCATATAGTTCTTATTCTGCCCTGTTCTACTTGTCCACATGTCCAAGGTTAAGTGGACATTGGGTTCAACCACATTTTTTAGGATACTGTGGACACTTTTTCTGACGTCTCTGTACATTCTTTGTATCGCCTGCCTAGTGAAGTGGAATCTAGATGGGATTTGGTACTTGGGACACACTGCCTGCATCAATTGTCCAAATCCCACTGCACTAATGGCAGATACCGGATGCACGTCTAACACCAATATGGCTGTCAAGGCCTCGGTTATCCACTTTGCTTCAGAATGACTGCTGTCGTACTTCAACCTCCTCGCTAAGGACTGTTGGAGGGTCAATTGCTTAGTAAAAGAAGAAGTGGTGTTCCTACTTCCTCTCTGAGATGATTAACGACTCCCAGCAGCAGCAGCAGCAGTTGGTGTAGCAATGCAGGATCCTCCGGAGGAATCCTGTATAGGAGAGTCAGTCATGCCAGTGACATGGCCAGCAGGACTACTTCTGATCCTAACTGAGGAGGAAATTAATGAGGAGGGAGTTGACGGTGTGGATTGCAGGTGCTTGGAAAAGGGATTTAAGTGTACCTGGACTGCTTAAGGTTTTAGCCACAGTTTCTGAACTTGACAGTAACTTTTTATGAATGCACTGCAGGTGACATATAATTGAAAATGTTCCTACAGTAGGTGGTTCACGTTCCTGCCACCAACTTAATTCACCTTTACATTCACCTTTACATATGGTACATATGGCAAGACAGTTGTTGTACGGATTTGGATAGAAATATTTGCAGACCAAAGAGTTGGAATGTTTGGTCTTCTGCCCAGGCATGACCATGATGGGCTTTTTCATCCCACGGACAACAATTGTCACCCCCAGTGCCTGATTTAAACAAACCACTTCACCATCAGAATCCTCCTCCTCAACTTCCTCCTCAGTGCCAGCTACACCAATATCCTCATCCTGTTGTACTTCAACAGTGACATCTTCAATTTGAATATCAGCATATGGACTGTGGGTGTTCCTCCGTCCAGTGTTGGGAAGGGCAGGCATCGCAACCGCCACCACACTTGGACTTTCCTTGTGGTTTTATGATATCTTCTTAAAAAGCACAGTTCTTTGCTGTGCTTTTGCCAGCTTAACTCATTTGATTTTTGTAGTGGGATGAGGGCTTCCTTCATCATGTGAAGCATGAACATAGGAGAGGATCTTAGCCGTTCCTTGCCACTAAGTGTCGTAAATGGCATATTGGCAAGTTTACGTTTTTCCTCAGATGATTTCAATTTATTTTTTAAGGTCATTTTCCTGAACTTTGGCATTTAGGATTTTATATGCCCTCTACTTTGACATTGGGCATAGGCCTTGGCAAATAACGTTGATGGCATCTCATCATCTATGTCATGACTAGTGGCAGCAGCTTCAGCACTAGAAGGACGTGGTTCTTGATCTTTCCCTATTTTATAGGACACATTTTTGTCCTCCATTTATGTGATATTAATGCATGTGTGGCTAAGGCGCACACAAATATAGAAATATATATATATATTTTTTAAGGCACTTTCGGGGTTACACTAACCTTCATCAGATAATCCAGCCAACCCTTGATTTATGACACAGTCGCATGCTTGGCACTGCTACTTTGTTGATGCACGTGCGGCTAATGTGCACACAAGTCACAAACATAGAAAAAAAATATTTTTTCATTTTTTGGAGTACTTTGGGGTTACACCACCCTTCAACAGATTAGCCAGCTGGCCCTTGACTTATGTCACAGGCACACACATGGTGCTGCTACTTTGTTAATGTACGTGCGGCTTCAGCAAAGACAACAGAAAAAAAAGAATTGTTTTTTTTTGCACTTGGGGGGAGCACCCCTGATGGACAGAGTACCCCCTGGACAACACTACAGCACCACTTTAGGACTACAGCCTTTATGGGACACTGCACAATACAGCCCAGCCAGCCCCTATGGACTTTGGAGTGGACACAGCCCCCATGGACAACAGCAGCTCATCTCCCACCCTCCCTCTTCACTGTCCACAGCCAGAGTAAAAAATGGTGCCGACGCAGGGATCTTTTATAGAATCCAAATTTCAGAAATCCGAACCCGCTCATCCCTAGTATATACACCTATGGTATGTCTGCTACATGTGGAAATACCTATTTTATGTACATAATATAGATGTAGGACCAACTCTACACAAGGACCTCAGTATTTATACTTACTTTAATTTCCTTTGTTTTAAATAAGTTTCTTGTTCTATTCTTGTTGAAAAATAAATACATATAATGCAAGGCAATAGCCATACTAGTGACAGCCATGTGCACTCTGTAAGGATGTGCATCCCTATTATAATATACGTTACTTGAAGGAAACTCCATTCGAGTACAGTTCCTAGTTGGTTTAGAGATTGATCCTTTAATATAGTGATTTTTTAACTTATTTTTAGAAATGCAATTATATTTTTGTATCAAGATATCCTCCAATAATGGGTCTTCTGTGGGATTGGATTGATGATAGTTATTTAGAAATTGCTTAAGTCCATGGATGTCATAGAATGGAATTGATAACACAATACTGCAGTTAGCTGGTGATCTAGATTCATTATTTTTAGGCATTACTAAATCTGATGCATCTGCCCATGAAGTTGGAAAAATAAATGTCTTATTAATGAGAGATTGTGTCATTCCTTGGATTAAAGATTTAAAGTTCTTGGAATCTGTGCCACAAATTATTATAATGTCAGTAACAGAATTACGAATAACATTCCTAATGGCTGATAGTTTGGGATCATTGCCAGGAACTGCTAGAACCTTGAATTCCGTACATATTCCATAATCCGCTAACTGTCTGCTCAGCTGCTGGAGCTCCTGCTCTCCACTATCATCAGATGAAGAAATTATCCCGACCCAGTTCCAGCCAAACCGTTTCAAAAAATTTGCAATTACCAAAAATTCCACTTGAATGTTGTGAAGTGTTCGGAAAAAATGTGAATAAATTCTTCTGTCACTCAGCACAGGGTCTTTTGCTCCATAACTGATCTAGAATGGACATGAATTATAGTTATAATAATGGACATTAATAATAATTATAAAAAAATTATGAAATAGACTATTTTCTTTTCTTGTATCTATATGAAAATGTGCAAAATGTATCATTTCAATAAAAAAAAAAATTCCCAGTACATTTACATTTGCTATATCTATATTCTATAGGTCTTTGTGCTAATAAATATATTTACTAGTTATCAGCAATAATAAGTAAAAATTAACACATAAAAACATGATACCTAAGTAAAGTTACATGATAGATTACCTAAATGCTCTTCATAGCCCAATAAGCTTTACACATCAAATTGATAAGCTACCTTTGAATTTTTTGGATGTGACTGTTGACTGTGAGAATTGCCATTTGGGATCCAAAGTGTTCCGTAAAGACACAGATCGAATCAATTTGCTGCACCCAAGGAGTCATCACCTAGAAAATTTAAAGGAAAGCTTGCCCATATCACAGTTTATGCGGGTGCTATGAAACAATACCTCATCAGAGACTATGGAGATCCAAATTTCTGAAATGAGACAATGTTTTTCTTGCATAGAGCTATTTCAGTGCCACTATCAAGAGATGCCTCTCTAAGGCGAGGTCTAGGTACTCACAGTAGTAAAGAGGCCAAACAACACTTTGGACCAAGTTAGAATGATTGCTACCACTATCTTTGACATTGAATCACACCATGTGCAGAAGACATATAAAAAGTATTGGCCCATTATCACCACGGACCCAATTTTTAAAAGGAATGAGTGAGAAACCTCCTATGTGTTCCTAACGTCGAGGTGCTAATTTGAAACAACTCTTGATGAGGCCAACAAATCATTCACAATGTTCACATACTTCCTGGTTACTTTCACGTAAGAATGGCTGTTTTAGATGTGCGGATTGCACAACCTGTCACTCAATGTTGGTTGGCACATTTTGCTCATCCACACAAAGGAAGAAGATTTGCCTCAAATTACATTGTACTAGTGACCATGTGATATATTTAATCATTTGTTAATGCGGACACTATTATGTGGGGATGACAAACTGAAATTTTAGGGAACATATGGCCAATCATCATTTATCGGTCCAGAATGCATTGTTAACCAACAACTCTGATAAGCTGGTTGCTAGACATTTTGCTTTCATGAAAAAGTATGTCTCTAGTCTCAAGTGCAATAGATCATTACCCTAAGTTACCACGTTAGGGTGATCGAAAGAAGCTATTATGCCAACAAGAAGCAAGGTGACTTTACGAACTAGACACTATGGTCCTCAGAGGTCTTAATGAGTTTAAATCCTTTTTTGTGTTAATGGGTTTTAGTATTTCAGCAGAATCAATATTTTCTTTAGTTATTTGTTTGGTTTGATATTTTATCATTTTTAATTTTATTTATTTGAATTAATTTAGATTAAGCATGTATTGGTAATTATGTGCACTATAGCTTTTGTCCATTGCTGTTGCTGAGTGACTTTACAGGTATTTATCTATTTATCATTTAATTGATATTCAATATGCCCTTGCTTTATTAAGTAACATAGTCATGTACACTCCACACAATACTATATACTGTGGTTGGTTACTTGCAATGCATTTTACTTTTACTTTTACTATTCATAATGGCGATTGGTCACTATTTTGCTTAATTCACATGTTTCTATTCAGTGTAGTGTGAGTAAACTTTTAGCTTCTCCATTTGATATTACTTTATTTTCAAAAAGATAAATTAAATTAATATCAATCCACATTTTTTTTCTTTTTGTATGTGAGTTAACAACTTAGCTGCACTATTATTGTTCAGTGACACTGCCACAGTTTATCATCCACATATTCTTGACTCTGCAGGTGGTCTGACCACACTCGGCGGGTGCATTTGTTGTCCATAAAAAAGGGGTGCTCTCTGTGTTGTTCATCAAGAGGCTGTTACCTTATTCAGGGGTGCTCTTCCCCAGTGTTAAAAAACATATTGTTTGGTGACACTGCCGCTCAGACCACAGTATAAGTTTGTTGATATGGAGAATGATCAAATGAGAGGAGAGCAGGAGCCACATACCAGTCTTTCAGCTGCTTCCAGCCATCATAAAGACAAGGCAGTCATCGTCATCTATGAAGGTTGATGTCCAAATCAAACAAGCAGTGTTTTATAGTGTTAAAGAAAAAATAAAATAAAGGATAAGTTAGCTTCAGAGAAACAAAAAATTGGCAATATTCCATTTACTACATGGAGCGGCAAGGAAAGGATAAGGCCTTGGCCATTATTTATGAAAGATGGTTCTGCATTTTATGATGATGTAAGCCCTTCCCTCTGTAGAAGTGTCAAATAAAATAAAATTGCTAAGGCACGTGAACCAACTGCCTGCTCAGAAAACTCACAGATCCCTGAGGAGAGTCCAAGTGTGTCCGCTTTTGCCATGTGTGAGCCTGACCTTTCTAATACTGTACTTAAAAGGATCCTCCTTCCTCCATTTGTGTGCACTCTGCAAACATGCTGATGTAGAAATCAAGGTTGCTTCTGTTGAATTGCACCAGGAGGATGAGGATGACATTTCTGTAGTTGGCGCTACCAAGAATAAAGAGTATGCTGATGGTGAGGATGTTGATGTTGTTTGTGTAAATCTGGCACCAGTGAAAGAAACCATTGTTGCCCATGATAAGGAAAAGCCCATTGTCATGCCTAAGTACAAGACAAAGAAATGCACTGAAAGGTCCACCTTCGCGTATTAACTTTTCTATATCAAAATACAAAGTTTCTCAAGCCAATGTGTGGAATTATTTCTATCCAAATCCGAACAACAATTGTCAAGCCATCTTTACCCATATCATGCCAGAGCAAGTCGAGGTAGGAACCTTAGCCATCTAGAAACCTCCTCCATGATACGTCATCTGCAGTGCATCCATCCGAAATGTTTTTTTCAAAATTCAGAAACTTTGGCTAAAAGAGTATCAACAAGCAGTCCAGCATCAAATAGTTCCCTTCTCTCGGCTGGATCCAAGCACCTGGTATCTTTACCACCAACACCTTCATCAACAATATCCTCAATCATGATTAGATGCAGTCCTGCATCCAATTTGATAAGGCTCAGTCCCTCCCCTATCATGGATTCCTGTAAAGAATCCTTGATCACTATGCCTGCTGCTGTAGCTGGGAATTGATCTGCATCCCAGAAGGGGACCAGGAAGACTACTACAGGTAGTAGAAGTTCTAAAAAACAATTGTCTGTTAAACAATCCTTTGCAAAGGGGAGCAAGTATGACAGCAGTCACCCAGTTGCACAGCGGATCACTGATGCCATAACATCTATGATGGTATTAGATGTGCATCCAATATGTGCCATTAGTGTAGTGAGTTTTAGACAGATAATTGAGGTCCTGTGTCCCTGCTACCAAATCCCATCTAGGTTCCACTACACTAGAAAAGCAATTCACAGCCAGAACATGGATGTTAAATATTAGTATCCTCCAAAATGCCATTGCACCCACTGTCCACTTAACCATAGATATGTGGATAAGTGTAACAGGGCAAACACAAGATTACATGACTGTAACAACCACTTTGTGTGTGTATTGCGTTTAGTGGCACCAACATCAGCAGCAGTATATAAGAAAAAGCAGTTTGTACAGAGGCAGGCTGCTCTGTGTATAACCTGTTTCACTTACAGGCATACTGCTGACAACCTAGTAAAATGACTCAGGGTCAAGTCATTGCAAAATGGCTCACCCCGCTTGGACTCCCTGACAACAAGGGAGAGTTGACAAGTATGGTGTGACTCCTAAGTGTTGTCATCAGTGACACATCTTTTTTGGTAAAACTGTGTTGTGTAGGTGCTGCACTTCATTCATAATTGTAAACACTGTGTGACTCTGCACAGATGGAGTTGTCATTAGTTTAATAAAATAGATTTTCATCCAATTGTTGTGTTCTGAATCTACGACACTACATTCTTGATTATAAGCACTGTGCTATTCTGCAGTGTGAGTTGTCATTAGTGACACAAAAATAAAAAAAATGTTTTTTGTATTGTAGGTGCTGCACTGCGTTTATAAATATAAACACTTTGTAACTCCATGCTTTGTTTGTTGTCATTAGTGACCAAGAAAAATTGTTTGTTGTTTTATGTACTGTGCTTTAGGTGCCGCACTGCATTCATAAATAAAAGCACTCTGTGACTCGGCACAGTGTAAGTTGTCATTAGTGGCAATTTATTTTTTTTAAACTGGTATGCACTGTAGGTGCTGCACTGCATTCACAAATATGAGCACTGTGTGAGTCTGTGCATTGTAAGTTGTAATTGTGTGACTCTGCAGTATGAGTGGTTATCAGTGACAACATTTTTAAAAAAATAGTTTCTTTTTTCTACATATGGTGTGTTCTGTAGGTACCTCACTTTGTTCATAAATAAATATAAGAACAGTGTAGTTCAGCACAGTGTAAGTTTTCATTACTCATTAATGACAAAAAATATTAATAAAATAGTTTTTTTGTACAACTGGTGTGTGCTGCAAGTGCATTACTGCATTCATAAATATAAGCACCATTTGATTCCACAGTTTGAGGTGTCATTAGTGCCAAAACATAAAAAAATGTTGAAGTGAAACAAGCTGAAGGGGAAATTTGTGTAGCTGATGCCGGCACTTATGAGGATATTAATGATGAGAATGTTGTTTGTGTAAATGAGGCACCAGTGGAAGCAGTTCCACTGCCTGTTATAAGTTCCAGTATGCCTGTGATATGAAGAAGGCCATTGTTATGCATTGTCATAACACAAAAAAATCCACCACTTATGTGTGGAATTATTTTTACGAAAATCCTTACAATTGTCTTTCCATCTGCTGTAAAGCATTTGTAAAGCCACACTAAGTAGAGGTAGGGACATTAACCATCTAGGAACCTCCTCCCTGTTACATAATTTGCAGCATGTTCATGAAAACATTATGGCAAAATCAGAACTTATACTAAAACAGTAACATTAAGTAGTCCAGCATCAGCTACTGTAGCTCTCATCTCTAAGCTAGACCTCCACACCTACATTATCACTGCCACCTTCATTAACGAGTCCTCCTCTATTCAGGATTCCTCGGAATAATTCTTAAGCTCTCGGCCTGCTGCTGAGGCTGTTGCTGGGGGTAGATCTTCATTCCAGAAGGGGACCACAAATATTAGTAGTTTAAAAAAACAAT
The DNA here is from genome assembly GCA_031769625.1 of Taudactylus pleione. Taxonomy (NCBI): domain Eukaryota; kingdom Metazoa; phylum Chordata; class Amphibia; order Anura; family Myobatrachidae; genus Taudactylus; species Taudactylus pleione. Next base: position 651,693 of record JAUIMM010000591.1, read on the forward strand.
TGTCTATGAAACAATAATTTTCAAGAGGAAGCAAGTATGACAGTTGTCACCCAGTCAAACAGCACTGATGCCATGGCAGCTATGCTAGTATTAGATCATTGTCCAATATCTGCCATTAATGAATTGGAATTTAGACAGCTAATAGAGGACCTGTGTGCCGCTACCAAATTTCACTCAATTCCATTTTACTAAAAAAGTAATTGCTTGCCTGTACCAGGATGTAAACAAAATGTAATTATTGGCCTACAAAATGCAATCATACTCACTGTCCACTCAACCACAGATACATAGGTGGACAAGCAGTACTGGACAAATAAAAGACTACATGACTATGACAACCTACTGGGTGGGTGTATCATTTTCTGCAGCAGTAGGTACAGTAGCTCAAAACACCAGCTCATTCACAGGCAACTTACTCTCTGTACCTCTGATTGCACTAAAAGACATACTCTACCAATGTCAACCTCTTTGAAAAACTATAAAATATAATTGGTAAATTAAATACCCTGCTTTGACTGTCCTTGGCATGTGTGATTTCTAATAACACCACAAACATTGTGAGAGCATTACAGCTGGCCAATTTGTTTAAACACATCCCATGTTTTTCTCACACAATCAATTTGGTGACATATATATTTTTTTTAAATAACAGGTGCATGCAGGAGACTCTGGTTTGGCCTGAAAAATATGGGACATTATATTTATTCAGCAACTGAATGTATAAGATTGCAGAACCTTCAAGGAAAGTTTAATTTGCCATGCCACTAACTGACACTGTATCAATTAGAGGCATAGCAACAAGCCTTCCAACCCTATACAACAAGCCATGATTTAGGGAGAATAGGCCAGGGCAGTGGAGAATACTTTCTGTGTTGTGCAAGATGCTAAAACCATTCAAAGTAGAGGGGGCGTGGCCAGACTGCCTACTGACATAGACAGGCCTTCTCTTAACTCCTAGCCTAAGACTCTATAATAGCCTTAATCTGTGGATTCCTGCCACCTCAACTAATCTACCCAAGATCCCTAACTGCCCGCAGTCCCCCTGATCTGGTTACAGGGCTCCAGGAGAAATTTGCAGCTGCTGCCATATTGCGGCCTACCTCCCCTCCAGGAGCCGGGATCTCAATTTTCAGGGCTTCATCAATGCCTCAGACAGCTGTTGTCATGGCTGACGCCAGACATTATTACCGCCTCCTCACTTCCTCATGCCCTTCACAGTCTAGCTAAGGACACCGGAAAGACACCGCAAACCCTAATAGGGCCACTAGAAATGATGCAAATCATGGGAGGTGGCCATTTTGGAATTGCCCAATCTCCACAATTTACAAAAACACTGTTTACAAAACACTGTTTGGGTGCATAGGTGGTTACCTCTGGTTATTATCAAGAATTTTTGTGCCTCATTAACCTGCTTTGTTTACTCACTATTGCCTCTAAGACTGCTGAAGTTCTCCCTGAGGCTCTGTCCTGCTCCTAATTCTCCCTGAAAGTATTGTACTTTGCAGCTTCCTCAACCAGTGTTTACCAGCTTTTCACTGCTCCACATTGTAACTTACATAAGGATCTGGATACTACATGCTAGACAGCTGAACTTCCCCAGACAAGTCCTTACAACTTATACTTGTCACAACCCTCTATGAATGGGACATTAACCTGCAGTGTAGATCCCCAATTGTGGGAAATATTGCTAACACACACTAATACCCTGTCCAACCCCTGGAACCTTCATCACCAGGATTCTTAGGGACTCTTGAATGTGATTTGGGAAATCATTATCTCTTGCTGCAGTGGCAATTAATACACTAAGTTTTACTTCCATTAAGTTAATACCTGGGTAAGCTCAGAGTGATGCAGCCAGAGCTTTTGTCTTCTAGCAAGGCTGTCTTTCATCTACAAGCCGACACTGAATAGCTCTTTTAATCTTTTTTTTTCATTGTTTTATATTGTGATTATATTTTATTTTATTATACTTTTATTTTTATTTTTTTTCTCTCATTTTTTTCTCAGTCTAGTGACAGAAAGGGATCCCAAGCTAAGATAATGCATCATTTCCCTAAACAGGATTATTTGGGGACCACTGGTTCTCAACCTACATCCCCTCATCACTCCACTGATTCTGACATGGAGCAAGAGGATTTTCCAGCTACTAAGAAAGATATTTGATCTTTGGGGTATTCTTGTGACTCTTAATGACTCCCTTACAGCTGAATTCCACAAAACGGTAGGCAAACTGAAACAGGAAATTTCTGCTCTTGATAAACGTGCAATGGAACTGGAGACTGGTGTCTCCTAGCATTCCAACTTCCAATCTAAAGCACATAGAGACCCGGAATATTTCAGCCATGAACTCTATTTCTTAAAAGTAAAGAATGAAGATCTTGAAAACTGAGAATGTCGTGACAACCTTTGACTCCGTAATATCCCAGAATCATTTGTGCCTACAAACTTACCATTTCCATTTCTTTATTTCATTAGTGCCCTCTTTGTCCCTTTAGGATATTGGGATTGAGCGTGTTCACTGATCGCTATGCCCCAAACCTATAGATTCTGAACCCCAAAGGGATGTGATCCTTTGTTTTCTGTCTATTTGAATTAAAGAACAAATCCTATCAGCAAGCCGCAACAATACTACCTTATCCTTTGAAGGATCGAAACTCCAGGTTTTTCAATACCTAGCACACATCACCAAAACATAAAGATATCCATGAAATAACATCTGCACTCCATGAACATGGCTACAAATACCACTGGGGATTCCCATTTCATCATATTGTAAATGCTGGTGCTTGTCAACATGTTATTTGATCCCCAGATGAAGACAAAGTTCTACTTTAACAACTGAATTTATGTTCTGCCCTTCATGCCCCCTCTTTGGTTGATGAGACAGATGACATTGCAACCTGATCAACCTCTTGATTCTATGATACAGGTTTTTCATGTTTTCTTAGTTTAATGTATTTTCTGAGTACCAAATATTTAATTTCTGCATTTATTTTTTACTTTCTTTTCAGTTTATTTTCATGCTGTTCAACTTTTCTTTTTTTTTAATGATTAATTATAGTTTATTTGCGACTTTCTACTAGTTTTAGGGCTCTGGAAGTTACTCTTAATGTCTGAGTTCTTCTTCCTCCACACCCCCTCTTACTTTTTAGGGTGTTTCCATACTGTCTCTAGAAGACATTTTCTTTAGCCTCCCTCATGGTTTTTCTCACACCCTACCTAGAGTTCCACCATTTTATGGGTGCTCTATCGGTGTGACTGGTCTCCCCAATTGGGGGGTCCTCACCCACTCTCCCTGTTCTTTCAATTTCTATATATAAATACAGTATATACTTACATATTTATGTTTTTTTCATTTTTATTGTTTTCTCTCTTCTGTACGCCAACCTTCCTTCCTTTTTCTACCATGCCACTCTTTATTTTGACGCTGAATGACAAGGGCTTCAATTCTCCTCAGTAGCGCTCCATGATGTATTCCTATATCCATTCCCACTCTACTGATATTGATTTTACATGAGATGCACTTCAAACAGAGAGACCACCCCTCACTATCCACTCAACATTTTTTAACAGTTTTCTACTGAAATCATACATCAAAGCACTGTGGTGTGGCAATTTTAATTTGTAATTCTATCCCTTTTGTGAGGTTCTGTTTTTGTTGTGGGCCGGGGTTGTAAAAGGAGCAGACACTGAAGCAGATTTAAAAATAAATGTGGAGTTTTTAATGAGTGGCTTAACAGACATGAATGTGGAAAAACAAAAAGTCCAGGTATAGCACTTAAGTGCTCTTGGGAAACTGTAGTGAAGCAATGGGAAAAGTCCAGGTTGTGAATGGAGAAGGTAGTCTAGTATTCCATGGTTTGTGAGGCTGAAAAGAATTGCAGACTGAAATGATTTGCAGACTGAAGTGAATTGCAGGCTGAAGTGAATGGCAAGCTGAAGTGAACGGCATGCTGAAAAATATTATCCAGGGAAACTGCAAGTGGAGGCAAGGTGCAGGGTAACAGCTGACACAGGTACTTAGGCAAGGGAGAGGCAAAGGAGGAGGCAGGAGCCAGCGGGGTGATGAGTGTGGGAACATGGATATCCCAGGCATCAGTCCAACAGTGTTCTTCCGGGCTATAACCCTTCCAATCCAGAAGGTACTGTAATCGACCCCTGCAAACATGAGAATCCAGAATCTTGGTGACCTCAAACTGCACACCTCTAGCAGTCTGGATACGAGGGGGAACAGGGAGAACTTTGAGGAACTTGTTAGGATCAATGGCTTAAGTAAGGAAATGTGGAAGGAGTTTGGAATTCTTAAGTAAGAGGGAAGCTGAAGGCAATAAGCTGCAGGATTGATGATTTATGTGATGGAGAAGGGTCCGATGTAATGTGGGGCAAATTCATGGAAGGGACTCTGAGGTGTAGGTTCCGGGTGGACAACCAAACCTGGTTTCCAACTTTCATGCAATGTACCTTCCTTCGCCTCCTGTCTGCTTGTAATTTGTAGCGAGAGGACGTCTTCTCCAAATCAGTGTGCACTCAAGCCCATATGGATGCAAATCTCTGTACAGTATCCTCTACGGCGGGAACATCAAAAGCTGGCAGGCTCGGGAATTCAGGTACTCGAGGGTGAAGACCGTAAACCACCTGGAATGGAGTTTGATTAATAGAGGAATGATATGAGACATTGTGTGGAAATTCGGCCCAGGGCAGTAACTCGGACCAATTGTCTTGGGATGATGACATGAATATTCTTAGAAATGTCTCAAGGTCCTGGTTGACTCTTTCTGTGGATCCATTACTCAGTGGGTGGTAGTCTGTGGAAAAATTGAGTTTTACTTGCAGAATGGAACATATGGCTCTCCAAAACTTTGCCACAAATTGAACGCCACACTCTGAGACTATTTCTGAAGGGAGTCCATGCAGGCAGAATATGTGCTGGACAAACAAATGAGCCAAATCAGAAGCTGTCGGTAATTTCTTTAGAAGGACGTAATGGACCATTTTCGAAAATCGATCCACCACGACCTAGATGGTGATGTAGCCCTCTGAACTTGGTAAGTACATTACAAAGCCCATGGAGAGGTGCATCCATGGACGTGATGGAATGGATAGAGGCAACAACTCACCCACTTGGGCTTGATGGGAGGATTTGTGCTGGACACATGGGATACATGAAGAGACAAACTCCAATACGTCAGTCTTCATCGAGGGCCACCAGTAGGACCTTTTCAAAAATTCCAGGGTCTTCCAAGTACCAGAATGACCTGCAAAGCATGAGGAGTGAGCCCATGTGAGCAGCTACTTCCTTAACTCCGGGGCCACAAAAGTTTTCCCAGTAAGAGGCTGTGGCTGTGTGGAAGAAAACACCCTTGATTCCAGCACAGGGGTACTGCATGAGGTTTCAGTATTGTAGTCACAGGGAAATACTCTAGACATAGCATCTGCTTTCTGATTGAGGGCTCCCAAGAGAAAGGTCACAGTAAAATAGAATCGAGCAAAGAATATTGTCCATTGGGCCAGACGAGAACTTACACACTGGATATTTTTGAGGAAAAGGAGTTTTCTATGTTCGGTGAAGACAGTAAAAGGGAATTTAGCTCCTTCCAACAGGTATCGCCACTCTTTAAGTGCCAGCTTAACTGCCAAAAGTTCTTGTTCACCAATAACGTTATTTTTTTCAGCAGGAGAAAACTTCTTGGAGAAGATGCCACAAGGGTGAACATGGTTATCCTCATACCATTGAAATAGAACTGCTCCCACTGTCTCCGAAGATGTATCTACCTCCAACAGAAAAGGTCTATCCACATCTGGGTGTCTTAACACTGGAGCAGTGATAAAAGCTTGTTTCAAAAGCTGGAAGGCTGTCTCAACTTCAGGAGTCCATAGAGTAGGATTAGCGCCTTTTCGAGTCAACATTGTGATGGGAGCCAACAGGGACGAAAATCCTTTAATAAAGTGTCTATAGTAATTAGCAAATCCGAGCAGTCTCTGGATGGCTTTCAATGTCTGGGGTCGGGACCAATCTAGAATTGCCTGTACCTTTTTGGGGTCTATTTCCAGACTGGAACCGGAGATGACATAACCAAGGAATGGCACTCTGGGTACATTGAAGACACATTTCTCTAGTTTACAATAGAGATGTTTTTTTCTTAAACGAGACAGCACTTCCTTCACATGTTTATGGTGCTCCTTTAGAGAGGAGGAAAAAAATAAGTATATCATCCAGATAAAAGACTACAGAGACATACAACAAATCCCGGAAAATCTCATTGACGAAGCCTTGAAAGACAGCAGGAGCATTGCATAAGCCGAAGGGCATCACAAGATATTCAAAGTGTCCATCTCTGGTATTTAAAGCGGTTTTCCACTCATCTCCCGCACAGATACGAATAAGGTTATAGGCCCCTCGTAGGTCTAATTTAGAAAAAAACTATGGATCCCTTAACTCTGTCGAATAGCTCTGTAATCAATGGAAGAGGATATCAATTCTTGACTGTTATGTCATTAAGGCCTCAAAAATCTATACATGGTCTTAACCCACCATCCTTCATCATGACGGAAAAGAATCCAGAACCAGCAGGAGACATAGATGGATGAATTAACTCTTTCTCTAAATTCTCCCGGATGTACTCGGACATTGCTCTGGTCTGGCAAGGATAGAGGATAGGTGCGACCTCGAGGAGGCATCTTATTTGGCAGCAATTCGTTGGAGCAATCCCTTTCCCTGTGAGGAGGTAAGATATTAGCTTGTTGTTCAGAAAAAAATTTCAGCAAACAGTTGATACATTTTGGGAATAGCTGGAGGTACTAACGAGACTGTTTTCCTCATAAGTTGCATCCTCGGAAGACTGGATCTCTGACACCCAACTCCCCATGAAAGAATTTGCATGGAGCACCAGTCTATCCTGGGATTGTGCAGACACAACCAAGGTAACCCTAGAATGACTTCTTGGGAAGCCTCAGGAATCACGATAAATTTTAGATACTCAAAATGGAGTGCTCTAATGTGGATTAGCACTGGTTGAGTCTCCTTGGTGACAACTCCGTTAGCCAGAGGACATCCATCTACAGCAGTCAGAGAGATTGAATGATCCAGGGTAGAACAGGGAAGTCATAATTTATCAATGAGACTAGAGGTCATAAAGTTTCTGGCTGCTCCAGAATCTAGTAGAGCAGTAACAAATGCAGGTTTATGCTTGACAACTATGACCAAGATCAGGACAAAGTCTTTGGAAGTTGGGAATGGACAGATTACTCCTAACTTGAAGTCCCCAGGGTCAGTTAGGAATGGACGTTTCCCGGCTTGCGGGTACAGGAGGCCACCAGGTGACCCGATTCTCCACAGTATAGGCAGAGGTTTTTTGATATTCTTCTCTGGCATTCTTCTCTGGAGAGGTGGGTATGATTCACCTGTATTGGCTCTTCATCTGTAGGAGGAGGAGATGGACAGGTAGAGGAAGGAAGAGTGATGGACTTTGTACAGTCAGTTCTTTGTTTCTCAGCCTGACATTCTCTAAAGCGGAGATTGACCTTGTTACAGAGAGAAATCAGATCATAGAAAATAGTAGGAAGGTAGCGGATGACCAAGTCATCCTTCAGACGGTCGGAAATCCCATGCCAGAATGCTGAGGTGAGGGCTTCCTCATTCTTCTTGAGCTCTGATGCCAAAATCTGGAACTGTACCACATATTGGTTGACGGAACGGGTTCCTTGTTTCAGTGACATAATGCTAGATGAGGCTGATACAGTTCACCCAGGTTCATCAAAAATCCTCCTGAATGATGTTACGAAGTCTGTATAGTTGTCCAGTAGAGAATCTGAATGCTCCCAGAGTGGGGAAGCCCAATCCAAGGTGGGACCAGACAATAGAGACACCAGGTAGGCCACTTTGGTTCTAGCAGTGGGAAAGTTGTCAGGCTGTAGGGTGAATTGCATATCGCACTGATTCAGGAATCCGCAAAAGAGCTTGGGGTTGCCATCAAGTTTACTTGGCATAGGAAAGTGTAGTCGAGGGGATGCCCTGTAACTGGTATTGTCAGGCAGAGTAGTAGAGGTAACTATAGTTACATTAGAGGTAGACAAGGAGGTTTGAAGATTATCCTGTCGTTTGGACATTTGTTGTAGAAACTGAGCCATTTGATGTTGCATAGCTTCCAGGTTTTCCAAACGGTTTGCAATACATCAAAATAAATCCGCTCCAGACTACTGTCACGTGGCTGGGTCCATGAGGCCAGTGCAAACTGTGAGGTTCTGGTTTTGTTGTGTGCCCGGGGTGGTAAAAGGAGCAGACACTGAAGCAAATTTAAAAATAAATGTGGAATTTTTAATGAGTGGCTTAACAGACATGAATGTGGAAAAACAAAAAGTCCGGGTATAGCACTAAAGTGCACTTGGGAAACTGAAGCAATTGAAAAAAGTCCAGGTAGTGATAACAGAAGGTATTCTAGTATTCCAGGGTTTGTGAGGCTGAAAAGAATTGCATGCTGCAATGAGGTGCAGACTGAAGTGAATTGCAGACTGAAATGAATGGCAGGCTGAAGTGAATTGCAGGCTGAAAAATAATGTCCTGGGAAACTGCAAGTGGAGGCAAGGTGCAGGGTACAGGTGCTCAGGCAAGGGAGATACAAAGGAGGAGGCAGGAGCCAGCAGGGCTGGAACATGCAGGGTGAAGCAGGCTAGGTAATGATCCCAACAGACAGGTGAATGAGCACAGGAACTCTCTTTCTCAGCTCTCGCTGAGAAACTTGTTGCACTGGCAATGAGAGGAAGCTCAGCATGCCCTTAAATATCCAGTGCTGCACTGTGACAGGCCAGAGAGGGCATGTGACACACCAGGATAGGGCGACTAGGTCACATGACCGGAGGCAAGGTGGTGGCGCCCATGCCAGAGTGGAATGGAAGCACCACCAGGCCTAACCAGACCAGATTGACAGTATGCCCACACAGGACTACGCACAGCCAATGCACCCCGCCAGATACCAGCACCACCGCCAGACACCCCTCGCCATAGCGTTCTCAAAGGTAATACCTGTCGGCTGGCATGACGAGAAACCCTGGTCGTGACACCTTTTACACTACTAGACACATGCTCAGATTACAACGGCCAATATATTTTGCTAAAAGGTCAGCTTAGTGGAAAATATATCACCTTAGTGACTGTATGTGCACCTAACTCAGGTCTGTCTGCTTTTTTTGTGTTTTTTTTAGAACTACATAATTTTTATCACAGGGAAGTTATTTTAGGAGGTGACTTTAATACAATTCATTCACATGACCTAGACCATTCTGGTATATCCCTCATCTTTCTTGTTCCTCTAGTTCCAAGACATTGATGTGACAAATGGCTGAGGCTGGTCTGTTTGATACCTGGCACTCTCTCTACCCTATGCCCAGGGATTAAATTTTTTATTCACATCCACCTAATTCTTATTTTAGGGTTTATATGTTCCTTTTGTTGTGCTTCCTTAATTAGTTATCTTGTGGATTCATTCATACACTCCAACACCTGGTCTGAACATTCTGCTGTTATGGTTCGCTTTGATCTGATGCTGGCATATTTGGGGAGATTCTTTTGGAGAGTTAATGAGACCATTCTAAAGCTCCCGTATTTTCAGGTGCAAATAACTTCTAAATTGTTGGAATAATTTGACAACAATGTTACCCCTGATGTTTCAATGGAGACCGTGTGGGGGGCTCACAAGGTGGTTCTCAGAGGGGAGATTACTCGATATGCCATCCATCATAAGAAAAATAAACTTGCTGCAGTGTCATCTCTGACTGCTCAAATTAGGCAGCTACAAATAGAAATAGATCATAAGACTAGAGGTGAACGACATAATATCCTGGCTGAAAAAACTGAAAAAAATCTTTGATGGCTCAGACAAAAATTCTATAAAAAAAGCAACAAGGCAGATGCCTTGTTAGCTTCTAAATTGAGGGTTAAGAGTGCAGCTCATGCTATAGTCTCCATGAAAGATGGCCATGGCACACTGTCCCACAACCCTAGAGTTATCAACCAAATGTTTTCAGACTATTATGAAGCATTGTATAATCTATCTACATCCTCTAACCCTTCTACCCTAGAGCGGCTATGCAAGGAATATGTAGAGTCTTGCGCTCTTCCAACTATCAGCACACACACTGCACTTAATTTAAGTAGGGATATTTTGTTAGAAGAAGTCTCTCTGGCTCTTAAGTCTTAGAAGCCATGGAAAGCACCAGGTCCAGATGGATTTCCCATGATTTACTATAAATCTTGTGCATCCCATTTAATTCCCCACTTCACAAAATTATTTAACTCCATATTGGAAGGATCCTATTTTTATCCTGACTCTACCAAGTCTAAAATTGTCATCCCTAAAGTTGACAGAGATCATACATTATGCTCAAACTTTAGGCCCATTTCTCTTTTGAATACAGACATCAAATTGCTTGCAAGGATTTTGTCAGATAGACTTAATGAGCTTTTACCCACTCTAATTGATTCTGATCAGGTGGGTTTTGTCCCACATCACCAAGGGCTGGGCAATACATGTAGAACCGTCAATCTTATCCACTGAATTAATCATTCCAAATTACCTTTGGAAGAGCTAGTGCTAAATGCTAAGAATGATTTTGACAGGGTCTCCTGGCCCTTCGTGTTCTGCACCCTTGAAGCGTTTGGTTTTGTGACCGATTTTTGTATTCTCTCTAATCTCTTTATCAAAATCCTTCCTCCATGGTCACTTTTAATGGTATTTGTTCAGAGGTGTTCAGGTTGGGTAATGGGACTCAGCAGGGATGCCCACTCTCACCAATGCTTTTCACATTATGTATTGAGCAATAAGCTGCTTGCATTAGAGCAGGGGTTCCCAACCAAGGTCCTCAAGGCACACTAACAGTCAAGGTATTAAAGATAGCCATACATGAGCACAAGTGTTTTAATTAGTACTACAGTTATTTTGTTTTGACCACCTGTGCTCAGGCATGGATATCACTAAAACCTGGACTGTTAGTGTGCCTTGAGGACCGAGGTTGTGAAACACTGCATTAGAGCGAATACTGACAACTCTGGTGTATGTTTAGGAGGACACCAGTATAAAGTATAACTATTTGTGGATGACATACTTCTTACTGTGACCAATCCGACTTTATCTTCCCCTTTTAGGAACTGGGCCAATTCAGGACTCTTTCTGGTTACAAGATTAATGATGGCAAATCAGAGGCACTGTCCCTGCATATATCAAGTCATATAAGGATTGGGTTGCAATCCACATACAAATTTCAATGGCGTCCTATGCAGATTCATTATTTAGGGGTTTATATCACAAAACAATATTCCCATTTGTATAATGCAAATTATACCCCCTTCTTTGAAGGCCACATCAGGACATAGCGGCCTGGTCTTCACAGTATATTGCCTGGATAGGTAGGCTCAATGCCTTAAATATAAACGCCCTTCCTAAACTTTTGTATCTTTTTCAAACACTTCCAGTTCGTGTCCCGGGATCTTTTTTGCTATTTTTGCAATTCTATTTGGTAAACTCATTTGGGGGGTGGTAAAATAATCACAATTGAGCCATCTGACCTTGTCTAAACATACAGTTAATGGTGGTCTGGGTCGCCACTTATTAGAGAATTACTATTATGCCACTCAACTGAGTCATGTTATTTCATGGCACTCTCCTCCTGGCATAAAGAAATGATTTGATATTGAAAATGCTCTGTTCCCCGACCTAGGAGTAGATATTCTCCCTTGGTTACCATGTCTTCACAGACCAGACTCAGCCTATGCCCACCCTTCTATCCAATTTACATTGACAACCTGGGACACAGTGAACAGACATTTCTTGCTCACATCTTATCCATCCCCTCTAACGCCTATTTGGAAGCACCCTTTATTCCCCCCAGGGTTCTCAAATAAATTTGCTGCACCCCGGCATTCTTCCAGGATTACACATTTTTTGCACATTTTTGGTCAGTTTGCTACAACCACATTTGCGGACTTTCAGGAACATTTTTGGTTCCCCACAACACTTTATTATATCTACTTACAAATCACTAATTTTGTAGAGACCCAATGTCCTTCAAGGATGCTTTAACGGCCTACCCCATTCGAGCATCAGTGTATGTACTCTGTGGGATGTATGGGTGCTATATCAGTGTTACACCACTTTATTATAGCCCCCGAATACTCACCAAAGGAAATCTTTGAACAAGCGTGGGAAAAATATCTTGGATTTCACCTGAGCAATGAGGAATGGTCTCACATACGTCAATGGATTACTAAAGCAACCCTCACTGTCAGCATCAGGGAAACATCTTACAAAGTATATACTCAATGGTACATGACCCCTGATAAGATACACCATTTGTACCCAAATTCTTCAAACCAGTGTTGATGAAACTGTGGTATGGTGGGCACTTTCTTCCATATCTGGTGGGAATGCCCTATGATACAGCTGTTTTGGTCACTAGCAGTTAACCTGATGTCAGCGGTCACCTCTTGCACTGTTCCTAAGGATCTGCTAGTGCTTCTGCTTCAGGGGCCCTTGTGTTCAATGTCTAAATCTGACAACAAATTAATTACACATATATGTAATGCTTATAAACTGCTAATTGCCGAACAATGAAAATCCCTTCACCCTCCCTCTTACTCTGCCCTTGTTAACCGGTTATGGTACATTTTCTCTATGGAACATATTACCTCCTTTTAAACAATACTCTGTCTACATATCATCATATATATGGTGCCCTTGGATTACTTTCCTTATACCAACTATGCCGGGAGTCCATCCTTAATACCTTTCTTCTGTGTTACTATTTTTCTTTATTGATTGAATACCCTTACTCTGTGGTATATTTTTATATATTTTTGGATGCATTATTTTTAGTTTCACTTTTGTTACAGATATTTTTGCTGTTTGTAGTATTATAGGATACTGTTAAAAACACTCTACTTTGTTACTAAGTCCACATTATGGATTAAGTCAATTCTTATGAATCGTCCTTCTTCGTGAGTTTTATTTGTTTATTTTTTTGTTATTCTCTTTGATGTTATGCAGTGTACATAAAGAAATAAATAAAAAAAATAAAAATGAAACCATTCAAAGTAGTGTGTACAGACTCTGCTAGCTTGAGTGAGGTGATTTCCTTAAGTAAACTTTTGGAAAAGCAGCTTGAGAAACTGAAGAACAAGGTAAAACAAAGCAAGTCTGCTTAGCATTTTGAACTTGTAGATCAAGTCCTTTATTCACTCTGCCAGGATTCAAGAGTTGTCAAGATTTTAAAATGTTATCACTACATTTTGTTGACCATGCTTGATCCCAGGTTTAAGTTGTATGTCATGCATTTCTAGCTAACTGATATGGATCTTAAGAGGTGCAAAGAGCAAGTTGTCAGCTCAAGTGGCACATAACATGGTGTCTTCTACTTTTGTTTCTCCAGCAGCTATGGATGACAGGAAAAAAAGAGATTTCCCAAGAGACCCTATGTTGATTCACATGAGTCAACACAACATTTTGACATCTGGTAAGGTCTAACAGAGATTCCCAAAATTTGTGACACCTTGTCACAGAGTGCCGGTCGCCGGCACACACTTACCAGGTCCAGTGGCACTAGTCTGTGAGTGGAGAGTAGGCGGGGTGTTTCCAGCATCTACCGCTGGTCCCCGTGGCTCCTACCTCTCACTGGAAAAGGTGGGTGCGGCATGCTGACCTGTTTAGGATTTAAAGGGCCATACACGCCCTTTTAATGATGTCACAGGAAGTGACTAGGATAGCTCAGCCCATATTATGGGGACTCTGTGTGCACTCCAGTGCCAGAGTATAGGCTCATTACCATACTCCAGCGTTCCATGCATATCCTGATTATTGATTTGACCTTGGCTTTGTTTGTTACTCCAATTCTGAAGTTTTCAGCACAGCTAGGAACCTTGTCAGTGATTGGCGTAGGCAGCAACTTCCTCAAGATATGGAAAATATGATATTTATCAAAATTACCTATACATTCCACGAGTAAGACCATTACCTGCAATTAAGTACATAGACTTCCATAATGGTGAATTCCAATGGGGATAAATTAATACTGTGTGAATATGATGTAAATACTGATGAGGTTGAGGATGATAAAGATTATTAGATTATGTTACTGTAGAGATCACTGACAGCGCTGTTAGCTTAGCTGCCTTAAGCTCATCATTAACAACACTCTTAGCTATATAGAGTGAAATGTATATACTGCAATATCTCCCGGCACTAATATGATTTACTAATAAAAAGGGATATTATCTGCTGCAGGTGAAAGAAGTCTGGTGAGGACTTCACAAAAAATACTAAAAGATTTAATTAGATCCTAGAAAAGACCTGGGTCTCACAGTGCTGGTTTATCTCAATAAACCACTTAATTTATATATATATATATATATATATATATATATATATATATACTGTACATAGCATCCAGTGCTCTGGCATTCCAGTGCTCAATATATTTGGCTGTTTAGCCACAACTTGCTCTGGTGCCCTCCTCAGGTGACAGCACCCCCAAATTAATATGGAAAATATGAAGGCAGCACTCAGAGAGGAGTTAATGCAATACCCTCACCAGAGGAATTTTATTGTATGTCAACATTTCAAGGTCTTCCACCCCTTCCTCAGGACAACACAGTGAATAGTGTGCAAACAAACAGTTCTTGAATACATAATGTGTAATCACCATCACCTCCATGTATGACCATGTTCACCTGGCCTGTGTCCAGAAGCCGCACTTCTGGTCACAGCAGCCCCGCGAAACTGGAAGTGACATCACCCGGCAGGGCACTGGTGCCATGGAAACCTGAAAACAACATCATGATATAAATAATGAAAAACATATGTGCATTCTGTAGTATAAAATACATTGTGTACGTGCATCCTGCAAAGTGTAAACATAATAAACTGCACCAATTTAGTGTACATGTACAAAAGTAAAAAAAAACTTCTAAAAATGCCCACCTCCTTAATCTGGATTGTGATAAGCACCATAGTATGTGGACTCTTAATGCTATAAAGTATATTGTTCACTCTGCTGTCACTCTCTGAGGCAAATAGTGTGTCCTTCCTCCAGACAGTGTGATTGCAGCCTTTTTGGCTGTATTAGAGTGCAGCTTAGTGTCTGGGTCTGAATCAACCCCTAAGTAAGCTAAATGGAAATTTTTAACTGCTTAAATAGTTATTAGGTGGGTGTCCAATGGGTCCTAAAGCAAGTCCCAACAAAGTTTCCTTAACATAATAATTTATTGAGCACTGTATGAAAAATAAAAATCAAACACCCTATTGCATAGTAAAAAACCTGCACCACAGTGTTTTTCAAATTACACTTGCAATTGGATATGCCCCATACAGCTGACTATGATTCAGAATCAGAAAAGAAAATTAATTTCAGGAACTTAAATAAAATGCTAACAAACAGACATTAAAACAAGGTAACATAATTTCTAAAACTACCTCCATGATTTTTGTTTATGTTATTAGGATACCCAGCCCACTCTGTACTAATACAGACATACACTATATGGACTAAAGTATGTGGCCACACCTGTTGATTATTGATTTCAGGTGTTTTATTCAGACTTGTTGCCACAGGTGTATAAAAGCAAGCACCTAGCCATGAAGTCTCCATTTGCAAACATTTGTGATACAAAATGGGTCATTCTAAAGAGCTCAGTGTCTTCACACGTGGTACCAGAGCCATAGCTAGACATTTTGGTGTCCTGTGAGAGAAAGAGCATTTGTGCCCCTCCTACTGCTGGAGTTTGCAAGTATAAACATCCAACCCTGAAATACCATTGAGAATTAACTACAGTATTGCAATTGGCAGTCGATTAACTACTCATCACTAGGACGATGATGGATATGCTCTTACCTACCTCACCTAAAGTACCGTTTTTTTACACATTACCCAAACTGCACAAGGATCCTTGCAATCGCCCCAGTAGGCCAATTATTTCAGCCAGAGACTCATTATATTATGAAATATCAAGATGCATAGATTTTCATCTACAACCTGTGATACAAGAAGAAACAACTTTCTGGAAGAATACCATTTCTTTTTTACATAAATTAACTACCTTGGGAGCCCTGCCCAAAGATTGCTTGTTAGGCACAGTAGACGTAATTAGTCTATACCAGCATCCCTAATTCGAGGGGTTGATTTGCTTTGGAACAATTACTTACCAATAATCCTCACTTTCAGGGTCCTGATTTGTCATTTTTTCTCCAATTGCTCACATTGATGTGAAACTACTTTGTTTTTGATTGGGTCTATTCCCTCCAGACACATGGCTGCACTATGGATTCATGCGCAGCTCTGGTGTATGCAAATGGATTTATGAACCATGTTGAGCAGGATCTCTTTTTCAGCAATAGGGCTTATGCTGATAGGATCAAGTTCTTCACACAGTACATAGATGATATTTTCATGATTTGTCTTGGCAGTGAAGTAGAATTTACACAAATGATGTCCAGCGTCAATTCGTTGGACAGTAATATCAAATTCAATTATGAAATTAGTTCTACAGAGGTTCATTTTTTGGATGTCTCAGTTGTCATGACAGAGGGGACCATCCATACATCTGTGTACAGGAAAAAAATGGATCACAGTAATTTATTGCTGGCCTCGAGTTATCATCCCAGAAACCTTAAAAGGGGCCTGCTGTACTCTTAATTCCTCAGAATACACAGGATCTGTTGTGATCCTGAAGATGAATTGCATCAGTTAGATATCATGACTGATAATTTTATCAATAGAGGTTATTCATGCAGTTTGCTAGCAGATGCCAAATCACACTGGCTGTCCCCAAAAGTGACATTGGATTTACATCTGATGGCTGTACAGCTAAAAATGATAATAGATTGGTGTGGGTTAATGGCTATAGTACATCTAGCAGGTCCATAGTCAGCACTGCCAAACGATTCTGGCCAATGATCAATACAGATAACTGACTTAAAAGTTTAAAAAATACCACCTTGCTCCCATGTTTCAAAAGGGGTAAAAATATCCATGACTGGCTAGACATCACAGGCTTTGATTGCACTCACAATGCATTTCCTTACCAAGAAGCCTGGAAACTATAAGTGTTTAGGCTGTACTACATGTGGATTTTTAGAAATATGGGACAGTTTTGTACACCCACACTCCGAGCAAAGGTAGAAAATTAACTACATATTGACCTGTACTAGTCAATACATAGTCTACTATATACTGTACATTGCCCCTGTGGGCTATTATATATAGGTAAGACTACTAGACAGTTTCATGAATGCATGGCCCTCCACAGGTGTGCCATTCACTTGTCATTAACTGGCAAAGAGAATAAACAGCCTGTGGCATGCCATTTCAGGGTGTGTAGGCATAATTTATCCACCTTATGCTATAAAACGATAGACCAGGTGCTAGACAGTCATAGAGGTGGAGATAGGGCCAAAAGATTGTTGCAGAGGGAGGCATATTGGATACATTGCCTCAATACATTACAACCCTTTGGTATAAATGAGACATTGTCACTGTCATGCTTCAATTAAACGTTTCTTTCCATTAGATCACATTAGTCATTTCATGTTTGATTTTGTGTGCTTTATGTTAGACCGATGATCAGATCCATCATTATGACCATGATGCCTAGTCTCTTCTTGCTTCCGATTACCGTCATTTGAATTATTATTTTTTTACATCATTGTTAATATTATCACATTTTGATACTGTTGATACATGAGGGCAGAAGTAATGACAGTAAGGGCAAATATTTGCCGCAATGACAGAGTTCTAAAAACATCTTTTAATTGCTGTATTTTCATAGGAACTATTGGAACATTATTATCAGGAGCTGATTAAGTAACTAAATAGAAAATCCCACTATGTATAGGGGTTCCCTTTTACACAGGAAGTGATGTGGACTTCTGACCCCCTGAACTCCTAGTGGGCTATAAAAAGCAGACTATTACACTCATACACCATCCCCTTGATGAAGTCATAAGACAAAACGCATTGGAAGTGTTTGCTGTATACTTCATGAACTTTGGAATATTACCTCTCTTACATATTCAGATAAGATGCTACAATTTTAATCTGCTAATTCTTTATTTTAATCTGTTTTCACTGCCTTTTATTATATTTTGTATGTATTTTTAAGGGATTCTATCAGCCACCTAGGTGGAAATTCCTTTCTTTGCTCTTAAATAAATTGTTATATTTTTACATTAGTATTTATTGCACTGGCACTTTTTGATCTCACCAGATATTTATTATGTGTGTAATAGGATTGTAATATTCATTTGTTTGAGCTATTGGATTTATCCAAATATCCCATACAATATTTTACATTGTTTCTTGCACTAGCACGTTGCATTCACTTGATACATATTATTGTATGTACAAGGTCTATTTTTTTCACATTGCTGTTACATCTATTTTAGGTAGCAAACTTGTCTCTCAATTGTCACTTTGTCCATATATATATATATATATATATATATATTGCCAGAGCCGGCACTCCACCAAAGTAACTTTCAATACCCTGGTGCCCTCCTGGGGCCACTCACATGTCCTAAATGTATAGCAGAATGTAAGGCGGCACTTGTGAGTTTTTAACAAACAAGAGTCAGAGACATTAAGTCTGGTCCAATGTTTCAGTCCTCCCAGACTTTGTTCTTGATAGAAGTCTGGGAGGACAATAATGTTGGAACAGACTTAGTGTCTCTGACTCTGGTTTGTTAAAAACCCATGAGTGCCACCTTACATTCGGCTATATATATAATGTATAATACTGCACTCACATCCAGATATGAAAAGTCAATGGGGTGCACCACTAAGGAGGTCAATAGAAGTACTCAATTTGTATATCCATGTTTAGATTTTTATGTCAAAGAGCGCACTCACTGCATTAGATGAAAAAAAGATCAAGACAAGTCACCGTGTGTCATCCATTTAGCATGCTCTAGGTCAGCATGCTGGATGGATGACACATGGTGACTTGCCTTGATAAAGACCCGGTGGGGTTGAAACATCAACTAAATACACTGTCTTGGTGAGATGTATTATCTATACTAAAAACATATTTTATTCAACTAATGCGGTGAGTGCCCTTTTTGACTTGAAAGTGTAAACATGGATATATTTATATATATATATATATATATAAAATGTATAGAAACAATCCTCCGGCACTCATTCACGCTGTGTCTCTGGACACGCAGTCCATCCTTGCTCCGGTACCCTCCTGAACATCACCCGAATGTATCCAGTGACTCCATCAGCTATTCGATCAGTAATGGAAAGCAACGCCATTCCACGCACCTTGATATTCAGGCTTCTTCATTTTTATTACTTGCGGTGGTACCTGACCGCTGATTGTGGTACGCATATTCATTGAACGAGTTTTATGTCCGCTGTCTGCAATAAAGTCTGTTTTACAGTTTCATGCACTATGTGGTGCCCCTTCTTTCTTGCTCTCAATTCCAAATATATATTCGAAAAGTTATGCCTAAATGCTCGTAACTCTGAAATAATACATCACATTTATTTGAAACTTTGTCAGTTTATAGTTTAATATGTCTGGTAACTATATATGTAGTTTTGTTTAGGTAGTCCAAGAAATACCATGGAATCCAAGATGAAACAAAGAGCTGTCTTTGCATTTCTGGAAAAAGAAGGCTGCAGTGCTACAGAAATCCACAGAAGACTGAAAAAAAGTGTATGGTGAGCGTACAATTGACTTACAATGTCAGAAGGTGGATGAAGCATTTTCAATTGGGAGAATTGTCCGTGTGCGACAAACCTTGTGGTGGCAGACCATCAACTGCTGTGACAGCAGAGAACCGACACAAAGACGATGCCATGATTCAGAATGACCATTGTGTGACCATCAGAGATATAAATGATGAACTTGAATGAAACATGGCACTGTAGAAACAATAATCAATGATTTGGGATATTGTAAAGTGTGTTAAATGGGTTCCAAAGCAATTAACCAGGGATCATAAGGCCCAGAGGGTAGAAGTGTGCAATGACCTTTTGACCAACTTTGAAGCCAACCCTGAGACTGTTTTTGGAAAATGTCATTACAGGAAATGACACACTATTTGTTCACATTTTTCTATCTTTATACACTAATCTATATGTATGTTTATCAATTCAATAACTCATTTTTTTACCTCTAATTTTCACTGTACCATTCCCAGTGAATGGAATTTTTAGTATAATAACTAATAAAAGTCAAGTTTTAATATATTGATTTTGTGCATGTGTGCCCATCTCTAACAACCCCTAGCCTCTTTTGTTTAATAAAGTATTATTTTTAGCCTGATATTTTTAGGAATCTTATAATGTGATTCATCTTCATTAATGGAGCAGATTTAAATGTTTTTAGATGTTTCATTGTAATGTGTATGAAATTTTATATATGATTTAATTTATGTTCATCTGCTAATAAGCAGATATTAGTGCAACCAGTGCTGCATTCTATTATTAATACCTCTAATTAGTTGGATGCATTTTTGATAGTTTTTTTTTATCTATGATTAAGTGTGCGGGTAGCAAATCTGGAATTGCATGCTGCAGGTGCACTTGTTATTGATATAATTGATTGTCCAGCGCAGACCTTCTGTTTCTTTTTCCATTTGGAAACCCCTCTCTAGAAATTTTACATTTCACCCTGAATATTTATCTTGGCTGAAACTAATAAAGACTGGTGTCACTTACCTGTGAATAACCATATATATCCAACAATTGTGCAATAGGAATGGTGGTGAAAGAATTGAGATCTCCAATAAAACCAACCACTTTACTATATTCCCTACATGAATAATTTGGAATTAATTTATTGTGTCCAGATAATATATCTAAGACATGAGCTACAGCTTTCATCTGATATCCACAAGAATCATACAAATCATAACCCAGAGTTATATTGGGCAGAATATCTGGATTCCTGTTAATTTCATTAATTGCAAAAATAAGAGCCCGGTGGTGTTTGTACTGTTTGTGGTTAACACTGTTTTAAACAAAAAAACAAAAATAATTTTACGTAAATGTTTAGTAATATATGTCAAATTGTTTATTTTCATAAGGTTCAATTAAAAAATAACAAATAATGTATTATTACTAAAATTAAAAGTATATGAAAAAACTGTAAAAAGGTTGTCTTGAGATATACCTTTAATATTGAAATGATTCTCTAAAAATAAACTTATTAAAACCATGTATGAATAAATCAAAAACAACATTTGCAGTAATTGGGCCTTTACTGCCCAATAGCAAATACAAAAGTGAAAGACACCTAAATCTTGGAGGGAGGTGGAGGAACAACTGTAGCGCTAAATTTGTAACGTAGTAACTGAGAATGTTTGAGTTATAAAAAACAAGTAAAAATTGCATAATGAGAAACATGATCCTAATGTAAACAAAAATATACATTAAAACACAGTAAACCATAAAATAGAATATCTAAGTTGTCCTAGATCACTTAGATGACTAACTTTTTATATAGTCTTAATGGATTGCGTATATATTTTTATAACAAATGACACCCAAAAGTAAAGTATGGATCCAGAGAACTAGATGTGGTGATTCAAAGGGAGATTGGACAACCAGGACAGTTGGAAAGTTCCCGCTGAGCCAGTCTAATCCTCCCCTCTGTCAGGCCATCTTACTCTACCTGCCAGCTCACATTGCCTGCCAGCTTGGGTTGGCAGCCATGCTTACAGGAATTCTTTTTCTATGAGGAAACCAAACTGGAAGCTGTCACCCTTCCTTCCCACCTCGCAAAACCATTGGCCAGCCAAAGACCTCCCTGCTCCTCTTGGCGATCAGTATCAGCAGCAGCGCCTGGATCCAGGGACTCAGCATCTCAACCTAGGAGAGCTAAGCAGCATTAGCAGCTCACACTCAGCCATTGGAGTAGAGGTCAAGATAATCACCCCATGAGACATTATTTTGCTATCATGCTGCACTATACAACTATGTATATATATATATATATATATATATGTATAGAGAGAGAGAGAGTTATATTGTATGTCCATTCACTGTAATCTTAATACATTTTCATCTATATTGTCCTAAATACATGAATCTATATCCATCTATAAAGTCTGGGATGTCATCATTATCCCAACCGTCGGTATTCTGGCACACATAATGCTGGCGCTGGAATCCAGCATCCTGACTGCCGGAATCCTGAAGATAAGTAGCTGGTCACTTCCCTTATAGGTCATCTACAGATTGGAGTTTTGTAACCTCCTTCTATCTGGCCTTCCACGTTTCTCCACTCCAATCTGTTCTCAATGCTGCTGCTCAGCTCATCTTCCTCTCCAAATGTTATACATCTGCCTCCCCTCACCTACAGGCCCTACACTGGCTCCCCTTCCACTTTAGAAACCAGTTCAATTTCTTACACTCATTTACAAAGCTGTCACCCAAACCTCTCCCTTTTATATCTCTGATCTCATCTCACTTCACATTCCTTCCCACTTACTTTACTCAACAAATACTTGCTGCCTCTCTTACCAACTGATTACTACTTCACATTCCCATCTCCAAGATTTTGCCCATGCTGCTCCTTACTTTTGGAGCTCTCTCCCTATCAGACTCCCCACCTCTCTACATATCTTCAAACTAACTATCAAGACCCAATACTAAGTCTTCCAGTTCTCATCATAAAATTGCTGTTCCATGCTTCTTCCTCACTGTCTACCCCATGTGTGACACCCCTATCTGTATGCCCTTCCCCTTTAGAATGTAAGCTCTCATGAGCAGTGCCTTCTTCCCTCATGTACTTCTCCTTCCCCTACATCTACTCAAACTTACCCACAAGGACACTTGGTTGCTGATGACTGTCTATAAACCATGTCCTTGCCCCGCATTGTTTTGTACTGTAAGTTGCTGTTTTTTGTTTGCTCATTTATTTATGTACATTTTGAGGTGCTACAGAAGCCTTGTGCCATTTAAATAAAGGATAATAATAAAGAGGAAGGAGCATACAGAGCAACCCACTGCCCAGCACAACACTTCCCACCAGCACCGCGCACACTTGCAGTGTGACTCACGGCCCCTGGGGAGAGATGTTTTCTGTGATGCTGGTGCTGCAGCCACATTTCTTAAGCAATGGTGCTGTTCAAAGATAGTGGATGACCACATGTAGAGCATGCAAACTGAAAAGGGGACCTGCCCCTTCCTGGGCTGTGGGATTGCTCTGGGACAATGGGCAACCCCCATGCAACTGTAAGGCTCCCCAACACTGGCATTCAAGTGAGGTGGTATAATTGACCACAGAGCCTCTAATCTGCACCCATAGCCTAGCACCCACAAATTTTTAAACATGCAAGTTGTTCAAATGTAGCTCTAATGAGCTGCTAACTATTAGCATGTGCTATCTTTGGTAGATCGCTGCTATACTAAGGTACGCCTTTAAGCCTGGGGGTAACTGCAACTTGTAAGCATAGAAAATCTCTCTTTTCTTTGCTAACCAAGGAGAATGGTCATTCTCAACATTGCTTATCCAGCTGGTATGTAAAAGGTACCCAGGTGCCAATGACCCTGTGACCAGGGACCCAAGCACTGGCCTCAGTATGTCATGGTGTGTCCCTCTAGAAACTTCTACAGTGCAGGCAGACTGAAGCAGCTTGCAGTCTATCTGTTGATGCCTTGATTGAAGTCAAAGGCAACAAAATTAAAATACAATTTATAAAGGCTGGAGACAGCCTTACTAAGCACCCAGATCCCTCAGGCATTAGTGTAAACTGGGTTAGGTGGGTATAAAGGGGGAGGAGCCAACTTCAATTTTAAAGAAATTTAAAGTGCCATTTTCCACTGATCACCCATCTATATGCCCAGTGTAACTCCAGTGTCACATAGAGGATGAATGAGGAAGTGATTTAGTTAAAATTAAACTTTTTATTACATTGGTAGTTTTACATTTCCAAATATCAAAGTAATGAAGATTCATAAGTCAGGGCAGAACTATTATTAGCATGAAATATTCTCTGAACTACAGATGGATGACCTAAGATTATATTCTGTAGTTGGTAAATACAATGTACATTATACATTCTGTATGTCACTTACCCTGCACATATTAGATTCACTACTTCACCTCTAGATGTAATTGTTTGTACCCAGTCATGGACAGTGAATATTCCACCTATAATGATATCTCCTTCCTGGGAATATTTATATGGAAATATAAATGGAGCCCGTTCAGAAATACAACATCCAGGCACTGGACTTGGTGTCTTAGATTTGCAGAGTGAAATACTCAGGAAGAACAACCAAATTACTTGGAGTAAATTTTTAAATACACAGATAAATGATGGAAAAAATGTCCGCTTTTTTCCACCTCCGCACTGACAACAGAAGTCTGAGGAAATATAGAAGACACACATATAGCACAGTGAATTATAAACCAGAGTGGATGCTATTATTACGTAGCATTAGGGATGCCGGTACAGACGAGCCTTGCTGTTCTGAATGGCATGGATGGGACCAGCATTGGGAGGGTGTGCTGGTTCCTGTAGTGCTTTTTGGATGTCTCTGGGGTATCTTTAGGTGAGTTGACTCTCATCATAAATATATATATCTATTTATGTGCTGTCATCATGACCCGGATCGTGCCATTTACACTGCAGGGTGACACAGAAAAGACCTGTGGCCAAACCTGCAAGCTACCAGAGTTGGATGCCCGGGTGGATCCATCTACACTGACAAAATCTTGGGTTAATGCACATTCATGTACATCAACCCAGGATTTTTAAGTCTGGGTTAAAGGGGTATAACAATGTTCTCTGGATTCTATTATCATGTAGTATACAAGCCTTCTGTTGTTTATAGCAGTAACCTGGAGGAAAACTTTTTTCTTTTTTTACATAGTCCAGAGTAAACCCCTCCCTTTACTATCACCTGTGAAAAACCACTTTTTTGTATTGATAATGTGAGACATTAATCTGCATCATGAACTCATTTACTGTTGTAAGCAAGTCAGTTTGTGTATTATAAAAATGTCTTCTGCTACAATTGTGTGTTCATATGTAGTGATAACATTAACTTGAACTTACAGACCCATGCTCTGGAAAGTAAAATCAGGGACATTTACATATGATTAAGCACACCTCTTAGATATAGGTCATATTTATATATAAAAATATCTATATATTAAGTGCCTTCACAGTGTACAGTATGTCTCTCCTATTTAATTAAAATACAGTATTACATATATGCACACATGCTAACACACACAGACAGAAACAAACGGTTGTACCCTTATATTAAGGATGACTTGAATAATGCTGAATTCTCCATGGGGAATTCTGGAGGGGGGGCATGGTCATGATGTGTTCTGAACTCTTTCTATGTAGAGTGTTCTGGACTTTATCTAAGAAGACAGAGTATATGACACATCATCAGCCACAGAGGAATTGCTGCAATATCTACTATGTCATTTTATGGAGGAAATTTGAAGATGCCATGATATTGGATCCGTTAGAGAAAATAATTCATGTGGATTTATGATATATCTGTGGCTGCTGTTCACCTGGAGTCATTAGAATAAAAGCAGTATGTTAATGTATGAGTTATACATCATCTGCTGCTGCTAAAAACCTGAATATAACGATACTAAAAATATCCCTGATGAAGTCAAAATATTGATGAAACGTGTTGGGTATTTTGAAAATAAATGTGATTTTCAGCAAAAATCTGTATTACTATTAATGAAAGCACAGAGATTAAAGTTTTTAATTAATACATTTTATTGGTTTTACACAAGACTAAAAGGCTGATTACTATTTCTTTGTTGATCTTGGTATGCTGGTTCTATTTCAGAAGAAGAACATCTAAACATCCCACTCACCCAGAAACCAACACATCATGAAAGCTGTCTTTGAAATAGTGGGGAGGACCACTGGACAATATTTATAAATAAGCACTCCCAGGCACATTTTCTTTATAAATTTGTTTTTGGACATTTATGTTCTTTTGACCAACAAAGGACCACCCCTAAGGAAGCTGCTTATCTGTAAATTGTATATTCATTTACTGTGTAAATATTGTCAAATATAGCGTAAATGTAGGATTTTTATATATATACTATATATATATATATATATGCATATATATATTATTATCCTTTATTATATATATATATATATATATATATATATATCATTCATAAGAGACAAAATAATGAAAATAATAAAATAAAAATTGGATTCACCCTAAAAACACCAAATAAAGGTAGATGCCAATATATCGAATGGAACAAGCCACCTATAAAAACATATGCAAAAAGAGTTGGCTTTAACCATCAAAATAGACAGGACTTACCCTTGAGAAACAGATTCACTACACTCGAGAGATTTGAATCCAATAGTGATAGTTATTTTTTTATCCCCTACCCCCACGCCTTACAATTGGCGAATGCAAAAAATAATAATGTTCACAGATCAGTCAAGAATAGCATCACCCATAAAAAGAAGACACATAGAGGAAGAAGAGCAGGTTGTGGAAAGGGAATCAAAAAGAAAAAACCCCTACAGATTATGAAAGATTCAACCACACAGGGAATCTTTAACATCAGACCACTATTTAACAGCACCAGATATATCCTTACTCAGTAAAGGTCTCAATTTTGCACCTACCCAAAAAAACAATAGGTTCCAAACTTTCAGTGGTTTAAATAAGTTTGTTAGAAAGTTGACCCTGAAAAGACATTTCATTAGAAAGGACACAGCGATCACATCTAATTATGCAAGTATTTCCAAATCAGGCCTTAAACTTATGTCCAAATTATTTCCCCTTGAATCAAAAAGCAGCAATATTTCTATATTTTACGATATGGTTAAAAGAGACTTAATAGATACACAGAAGGAGGTATCCACTAAAAACAATATACATCTTCAAGAAATACAAGCTCTCAAAACCTTACAAGAAAATAATAATTTAGTTTTGAAACAAGCTGACAAGGGAGGTGGTCTGGTGATTATGAATAAGACAGATTACACTAAAGAAGCTGTCAGGCTCTTAGGTGACCTGGATTCATACAAATCACTAACTAAAGATCCCACAGAGGAGTATGTTGAACTCCTAAAGGAAGTACTAGTGAAAGGCCTACACAAATATATCATCACAAAAGATGAATATCAATATCTAATGGTGTCGAGTCCAGTAATTCCTATATTTTACCTTTTACCAAAAATTCATAAGGCTATAAGGAACCTACTGGGCCGTCCCATTATCACAGGGATTGGCTCTGTAACATCACACATATCAGAGTATCTAGACATTTTTCTGAATAAATATGTGAAAGAACTCCCATCCTACCTGAAAGATATGACTAATCTCTTAAATATTTTACAAGAGACTACTATTGATGTTCAATCTTTATACACTTGTATACAGCATTCCAAAGGTATTGAAGCTTGCATAACATTCCTAGATGAAGACTCTTCCATTAATATTGAACACAAGCAATTTATCTGTGACCTGGTTTTATTTGTTTTACCACATAATTTTTTAACATTTTTAGACCAGTTCTTTTTACAAATTTGTGGAACGGCAATGGGTACCATTTTCATGCCCATTTACACCAATCTTTTTATGGCAAACTGGGAAGCAGGACATATATACAAATACAATTATAACCCATATAAACATATAATACACCTCTACAAATGATATATTGATGATATCATCATCATTTGCAAAGGTGATGAATGGGATTTTAGCAATTTTATGGATTTTATTAATACCAATTATTTTATTTTGAAGTTCACATCCAATTTACAAAAGACAGAGATTGAATTTATGAAGGTTGTTCTAGAAGGAACTACCAACAACATATCCACAAGAACATTTATAAAACCTGTTGACACAGGTTATTTACATTAAAGAAGTGGTCATACTGCAAGTTGGAAGACCAATATCCCATATTCCCAATTCCACTGCATCAAACATAATTGTAGCAACAGAGAGACTTGCTCTAAACAAATAAACCTGTACACAGATAGGTTTAAAGAACGAGGGTATCCAGAAACATTAATATCAGAGGCCATTTCAAAAACAGAAACTCTGGACAGAAATGAACTTCTTAAATATAAAACCAGGCCTAAAAAGGAAGATATGGTGCCTTTTGTCACACAGTTCACTAAGGAAGAGGGCAGAATACGACAGACCTTAAAGAAACATTGGGGAATTTTGAAAATATATTCTGTCTTATCAGGAATTTTACCTAACAGCAACCATTATCTTTAAGAAAGCAAGAAACGTCAAAGGCATCCTAGCCCCCAGTATGCTCCAACAATCAAAATCCATCAGACAAGACTTAAACAAATGTCTGGGTGCATACAAATGTGCACATTGTAATATGTGTAGGTATCTGCACCCAAACAGAAGACAATTATCCAACTCTGACATCTCCAAGATGTACAACATGAAACAATTTATTAACTGCAATACTTGTTCTGTTATTTATGTACTTGAGTGCCTGTGCAGCCTCAAATATGTTGGCAAAACCAAGAGAAATCTTAAGTTCAGAATCAAGGAGCATGTCAGAAATATAAAGAACAAAATCGAGAGCCATTCTGTTTCTAGACACTTTAAGTTACATCACAATGCCAATCCCAAGAATGTATTATTTAGAGGCACTGAACATGTCAAACTGGGTCTGAGAGGTGGAGATCTAGCTAATAGGTTGTCTCAAAGAGAAATGTTTTGGATCTTTGAATTGTACACCTTATTACTGCAGGGTCTCAATGACAGCTATGAGATTGCACCATTTTTATAAGCTTTTACCAGTCTCTTTTAGGATTGTTTTTAGCTTAATTATTTTATTGCATCTCATCTTGGTTCTTTTAAGTCTAAATTATTGTATAGATTTAGGGTTCTTTTATGCTGTCAGACCCCATACCTCTCTCTTTTCCTCCTCTTAAACTGATGCCATATATGTTTTTATTTTCTTATTTTCATTTTATTAATTAAAATAATTTTTAGTCCCCAATGTTTTAGCTATCATGAGGGGTATATATTATTTATTATCGTATATATGTTGTTTAATATATATGAATATGCAGCTTGATCCCCATGTTGTCCTATTGCTGTACTTTTAATATTCAGTCACTATTTAAATCATATGTGATTGCATTGTTCTCAGGTAAAGCATGAGAAACAAAATGGCAGCTGTTTGTCACACTACGGGCCATAGACCACCAAAAAAATGGCCACCTGCTTTAATGATATAATAGTAACCAAAAAGATGGCCGCCACCATCTGTGTGTCAATCGACAGGACTGGTTGTGCTTTCATTCCCCCTACTCATACAGAGTGACTTTCCTATCTCATGCCCACCTAGTAATGTATTTAGGTGGCGCGATCATGGCAGGCACTGTCAGCTGGCCACTGCAATCTGCGCATGTGCATCATGCACTGTGCGGCATCATGTGATATGGTGGACGTCATGGATGACGTCAAACAAAATGGCCTCAGGGGATTGCACATGCGCAGAATGGTGCTAGACACTGATATAGTGCTATTCAGTACTTCTTTAGGTACAGTATATAAAGGGCACCACAAGAGGATTACCAGTACCCCTGATGAAATCTTATTAGATGAAACGAGTTGGGATGCCTGTTCCAGTCTCTCTCCATACTGCTGACCATTTGCAGATAAGCATTCTATTATCTTATTTAATGTTTTGTTAATTCTTGTGTACTCTGTATCCCCATGTATTAAGTGTCATTTAAACCCCATTGTGAAAAAGCATTTATGAGAAAGGATCATTTTCTTCTTATTTGAAGCCGACCTAATCTACCTTTATGCAAACTATTGGGGCCATCATGGGATATTGAAGGAGCTACCTGGATAGACAGCATTATATGCAATTACTCAAGTATTGTTCCAGTACACAATATACTAATTACATTATTGGTTTTTAAACAAAATACTACACTATATATGTGTTTCATCTTGCTCTGTTTGAGCCCCTCCTATTAAGGTTTCTGGATATTTTTGGAGTCCCGGGTCCATCCAACCACATATAATCCCAGTAAAAGAACTACAGATAAGCCTAAAAGTTTTATTATCTGGTATGCACATTTATTTTTTGAGCACGTGCATTTCTTACTTTGAAATTACTACAATATCAGGTACATGTTCTTTCCAAACTTCACTTCCAGATCACATTTGTTCTGATTGTCATTCGGGAACACGGGAAGACTGCTGCCACCTTCACCAGAAGGATTAAAGTGTCACATCTGTTAGCACTAAATGGATTCTACAAATTTATAAAATATTTCCTCCACCGCAGTGCAACAATACTTGAGACTTGAACCAGTGCACCTTGCTATAAATCCTCTACAAGAACTATTGTTGGCAATATCTCTAGAATTGGCTACCAGGTTTTATCCATATTTATATTTATTTCTATCTCTATTTATATTTGTATAATTTTTTTGTAATATTATTAACTGCACACTGTCACTTTATAATTATGTTTTGAGCACAAAGTTTAGGCACAAAAAGGTCAGACCTTTGCCTAAAAATATTCAATGAAGACACCAATCAGGGTCATATAGAATGTAATGCAAATATTGATTTATTCTTTTGGGATTTAGAAAAACTATTAATTA
The DNA here is from genome assembly GCA_031769625.1 of Taudactylus pleione. Lineage (NCBI taxonomy): Eukaryota > Metazoa > Chordata > Amphibia > Anura > Myobatrachidae > Taudactylus > Taudactylus pleione. The sequence goes on from JAUIMM010000591.1 coordinate 682,313, forward strand.
AAGAAACCTAGAATTCTCTATTAATAGAATCCCAAAGGGCATGCATATTAACAAAATCCCCAGCTTTGGGCAGGACAACCCACACATTTATAGACAAATGGGTTAAGATTCTCCATAATTGCTCTCTGGACCTAATGATATTGATCATCAATGAGAAAAAGAATCAATTAGAGGCCATTGAACAACAAATTAAAACCAAAGAAACATCCATTACACACCAAAAAGATAATGAGGAATATAAAACCAATGAGTTAGTACTTCAAAAAAAATGGAGAGAGCTGAGGAAGAGGTGATCAAAATTAAGGAGAAAAAATTCATAAGAGACAAAATAGACTATGAAAATAATAAAATAAAAAAATTGGAGTCACCCTAAAAACACCAACACTCCGTGTCACCCAAATAAAGGTAGATACCAATATAGAGAAGGGAACAAGCCACCTATAAAAACATATGCACAGAGAGTTGACTTTAACCATCAAAATAAACAGGACTTACCCTTGAGAAATAGATTCACTACACTTGAGAGATTTGAATCCAATAGTGATGGTGATTTTTTATCCCCTACCCCCATGCCTCATCTCTGTACCACTTATTTAGTGGTTACCAATGTGTCTTATTTAAAGATTAGCAATTGATAGTTGCAACTGTGTCTTACTCAATAGGGATTAACATACATTGTGACACATTCATTATTATTCAGTAGTCACATGAGTTATCAGCTCGCAGGTCAATCGCAGCAAACATCTGATCCATTGCCACAATACATCCTATACAATGCCACGCACTGAGCTCCAAAAGTATCACGTGACTCAGTACTCGTGATGATATTCATATGGTCTCATATACATAATTGGGTGATTTGCATCATCTTACTGTATGTGTATTCCCATTGAGACCATACATTGCACCTGTGTTTAAGGTAAAGTAGTCTATTAGCACAAAATGTACAAGTTAAAACAAACAAGGACACGCTGACAGAATGTGCCTCATTTCTCCCTGAAGCGCATTTCGCTCAGAAGCTTAGTAATAGTGTCAACCAGTTTGCTAGGTTGACGTTTCTTATATAGCTAGTCTTAGTCAATCATATGCTCGTTTCAGTTGACAGGCATTTCAAATGGCCAATCCCTATCTTCATCTATGATTGACTCTCCTAAGAGCCAATCATTACAGCCTGTCAGCTCACTCATTGGTTAGTCATCTTACATGGAGAAATTCAACTGAAAACAAGCAGAAACAGTAAGAGACAGTAGTATATATGTAATTCAGTCATTATTGTCATGTCCACTTAGCGATATGATTATGTTTATTTCAAACTGACATCCTTCTAATGGCTCAATCTATAGTTTCATAAATGTATTACATTATTCTACAAAAATATAAAATCATATACTCCCAAAAACATACATATTATCCCCTAAAATAGTATTTCGTAGTAAATAAAACCTATTTTAATATCAAAATATGTGAGAATTAAACTGTAAATGTGTTTTATTCTGTCATGGTAAAACCATGTTATACACTATACCTTCATATGCTTTATTGCAATTCATAGTGTTATAATATAATAATAATAATAATAATAATAATAATAATAATAATAATAATAATAATAAATAAAATTAAATAGCCATCCCTCATTTACTTCAAATATAAAAGTGACTTGTATGTGCTACTACATAAGTTTAACGATATTAAAAAAGTGTCATATCAAAATCCATGTGCAGTAGATAATTTATATCCAGATTGAATAGTGCAAAAAATGTGTATATACCTCTTTCTTAGTGATAGTCTTACAATAGCTGTAAAGTGAGACAATAATAATAAAATATATTATGAACAAATATAATACAATAAAATAGTAAGAAAAATGAATAAAAATGCATAAAAGAGTTACATGTGCAAAAACCATCTCTAAAATATATTTGTGATATCCACATTGGTGCAAAAAACATTATTATTATTATTTTTATTATTATTATTATTATTATTATTGGTAAATTTACTGAAGTGGGATTTTTTAGAAGTGCATTTTAGAGGTAATGTTGCCCATAGCAACCAATCAGATTCTAGCTATTATCTTCTAGAAGGTGCTAGTTAAACGTAAAGTAGAATCTGATTAGTTGCTATGGGCAACATCACTTCTAAAATACTCTTCTAAAAATTCTCACTTTATTAAATGTACAGTACCCCTTAGTGTGATCCTAACTCTAAAGAGTACTATATAGATATAGCAGTTTATTGTGAAAAAAAATTGAAAAATCATAGATATTTAAAAATTCATAATTTCATTAAGAAATTAAAAAAACCTCCATAATTAGTATGTTCGTTAAGGCCTCTTGGTTGTAGGCCTCCCATTAGAAATGTCCAGAAGCTATTTTCTTCAATAATACTTGTGTTAGATTGCTACATCTGATACCCATATTAAATTGTTTAATTCCAAAGAACAGGGGATACTGAGGGCCATTTTGATATATAACATTAATCATGGGCCATGTGCAGGCCAATCTCCCTCAATGTGATGTCACATGAGGGCGGGGCCACAATTGCCGGTGATTACAGCAATGCCTGGAGCATCCTGAGGATGCTTTGGGGAGCAGTAAAGGCAGTGGTTTGACTGTCTAAAGCATCCTAAGGATGCTCCTGGATCACTGCTGCTTAGATTCTGGCTGCAGGGTGCCATTCTAGACATCATCCTAGCCAGATGAGACTAGCCAAGAAAAGCTCAGAGGGCCAGACCAAATGACTCTGTTGGCTTTATACAGCCCCCGGGCCTGAGGTTCCCCATCCCTGCCATAGGCCCTCAGATTAGCCAGATTTCCTTGATGCTGATCATAAAAATGTTTTGGCACTATGGTAAGCTTTTTGAATTTCTCTTGGTCCAAACTGGTGTTTCTTATTGATCAAACATGTTCTTATACTCTCTGTTTTAGAGGTCTTGTGGTTATTCCTATATATATTTTTGCACAAGGACAAGTAATACAATATACCACCCGTGATGTATTACATTTAATAAACTGACAGATTTTATGTGTCTTCTGGTATTTGTCCTTGAATTCAATGGTTTGTTTCATATACATACAGGCTTTACAATTCCCTCATTTAAAGGATCCTTTCACCGGAGGTTTCTTATGTCTGGACCTGACAAAATGACTGTGTACCAACTTGTATCTTAAATTTTGAGAATATCTCCAACTAATTTGTGTTCTGGATTAAAGGTGTTTTTCAAGATATTGGTCTAAAGTGAAAACTGACTAGTGTGTCTGGATAATATTTTGAATCTCCCACAAACCGAATTACCTAATTTTCCTTTGTAGTGGTGATTCTGTTTTCTGGTTAGTTTGATACATTTTATTAAACACTGTAAGAAACAAAGGGGGAGTTGTATTAAGTGTTGAAGCAGTAGCAGTGCCGATAGCCTGGGCAATGTATGAATGGTCAGTTCACCTGACCGTTCCGCCCACTGCAGCTGTCACTATCGAAAGGTACAGCCAGGCGCTGCCCTATCCCCATATATGGAAATATGTTTGTTTTAATGATGTGTGGTCAGGGCAGGCAGAACCTTTCCTGTCATACTTAGGTATATTACAAAGTTCTGATTATAAAAATGATAAGAAAAAATGTAAGAAAGTATTATAAATATCTTCTTTATAAAAATTATTAAAAAAAACAGTAAAAACTCTGGAGAGTAAAGTGTAGGGCAGGTGAGGCACTACTTCCCCTGTCTACCTTGTCCGCACCTCCCTGATCAAAACTCACCAAATTTGTAGCACTATAAGGGAGATTTAATAAAGCTTAGAGAGGAATAAAATTGGAGATAAATAGCACCAGCCAATCAGCTCCTTACTGTCACTTTACAGGCTGTGTTTGAAAAATGACAGTTATGAGCTGATTGGTTGGTGCTATTTATCTCCAATTTTATCTCTCTCCTATCTTTATTAAATCTCCCCTATATACTGCTGCACCTTTATATAATGGCCACATTAACCCTTGAGTTCATATATGTATCTGTAAATTAGAATCTGATACTAGCCAGTACCTCCTCAGCAATTTACCGCAGCGCATGTCACTTGTTTGTTTTTAAAGCAGTTTTTAGAGTGTGAGCTCTTAGGAGCAGGGCCCTCTCCTCTAATGTGCTTTTAATTCCCTCAATCAAACCACCATCTCCTCCCCACTGCCAACAGCAACACAAGATGTATAGTTTCTCTTGGCACTGCTTTTATGGGTATTATTACTGCTGATCCAGCAATGTTTATATACATTGTATCCCACGTTCTGCAGTATTTATATACTTGTATCCCACGTTCTGCAGTGTTTATATACATTCTATCCCACATTCTGCAGTTTATATATTCATTGTATCCCACGTTCTGCAGTGTTTATATACATTATATACCATGTTCTGCAGTGTTTATATACATTGCATCCCACGTTCTGCAGTGTTTATATACATTATATACCATGTTCTGCAGTGTTTATATACATTGTATCCCACATTCTGCAGTGTTTCTATACATTATATACCATGTTCTGCTGTATTTACACACATTGTATCCCACATTCTGCAATGTTTATAAACATTGTATCCCACATTCTGCAGTGTTTATATTCATTGTATCCCACATAGCACCATATCAGGACAACAGTGCGCTCTGTGCTGCACTGCCTCACCTCCCATTCCCCTCCGCCCCCTCCTCCCTGTATGGAAATACCTTTTCAGCCAGAGGAAAGGTGGAGGGTGGGGGTATCATTGACATTGCTCTGTGAGAGCCACATAACACTCCGCAGGTCTCTTCCTGCAGACCTCCGGAGCTGGGTAGGTTGCAATTGGTGACCTTGGCGAATTCCACCCTGTGCAGAGGCACCAGCTACAGTTCCCTCCCTAAGGCCCTGATCCCACATTCTACAGTGTTTATATACATTATATCCCTCATTCTGCAGTGTTTATATACATTGTATCCCACATTCTGCAGTGTTTATATACATTGTATCCCATGTTCTGCAGTGTTTATATACATTGTATCCCATGTTATGCAGTGTTTATGTACATTGTATCCCATGTTATGCAGTGTTTATATACATTGTATCCCACATTCTGCAGTGTTTATATACATTGTATATCATGTTCTGCAGTGTTTATATACATTGTATCCCATGTTCTGGAGTGTTTTGTGCTAAAAGTGTTTTTTTTACTATTTTGTTAATATTGTTTCTGTTTATACTGTAAACGTTGTAATGTGCAGCAGACCCCTTGTGGCAATCACATAATGATACAAATATTTTATAAATAATATCAAACATAATCTTATTGCCTGTAAGGAATATAAGTGCCCATTTAAAGTCACTCTTTCATATTTTTCTTGTACACCCAGTCACTGTTTGTGTTGGGAGCAGCACTCCTGTGACTTCACAAATGAATGATAGAAGATATGATCACTATAGGTGCATACACACATAACAATTTTTTTAATGATTTAACTATAATGATGTCATTATCATAAAATCATTTGTTAAATCGTTCATCTTTTTTAGGTGAACGATGAACGATAATCGTTCATGCACATTCATGTTTGTAGTTTGTAGTTCATTGTCCATTCTGACTGTCCAACAAATGATTTTCGTTCAGAAAATCATTCATGCTGTACAGAATGAACGATAAACAATGAACAATTTCTATTCATGTATGCATGATTACGAAATCGTTCATCGTTCATGAAAATCATTCAGTAATTTAGTAACCACCAATTTTTAGTGAACGATTTTTGTTCACTTTTTCAAGGGAAAATCTGAATAAAAGTCGTTCACTAAAATTGTTGGTTACTAACATCGTTGTGTGTGTATGCACCCTATATAGGGAAATCCACTGTTTTTGAGAATGTGATTGCATCTTTGTAAAAGGAATGTACTGTAGTGACTTCCAAAGATTGATAGTACAAAATTAACCCATGCAGTAAAGCAGCTAAATAAAGGTTTCTACATTATACAATGTTTGCTTTCTCCTTTTCCTTTGAGCGTTCCGGCTGCAGATCATGTTCTGATTACACACAGATTGTGCCCTGATCAGATTTCATCTTAGAGACCAAAAGGCAGCAACACAAATTACTGCGCTACTAAATAGGAGAGCGTCAAATGCAAGACTATAGGAAACCATACAATGTAATAATAATCTTTTATCATACAACTGTATATATTAAATTACTTCATATTTACATCATGTGTTATACATCTAACATTTCCCACTTCAAAATAAAACAGTTTTTTTCTGAAAAAGTCTAAGAAATTGATTAATAAACATAAACCTTGTATTATATCTGCAGATCCGAAAGGAATATATTTTTTTGTTTAGGACTAATCCTATTCTTTGGATCAGATTTAATTAGATGTGATAAAATAAAAACTTAATGCCGGAGAAGTTTTTGCACTTTATGTCAGTTTTGGTGCTCCTGTTTATTCACCCTATCCTATAGACGCAAAAACGCATGCATGTGAAAACTGCGCATTGGCAAAACCTGCAAAAAGTACAACACATTTTGGGAAAATCAGTCTGTACCCCATAAAAAGCCAACTGTCATAGGAAATCAATACATAAGTGATATAATAGCCCTAATAAAAGTATATTGGGTTCTTAAATTGTGTCAAATGGCTGTTATATGCATATTTGCATAAGTGTAGAAACATGATAAAAAGTAATAATTTTTTAGAGAAAATAATTCTTGTAGTTAAATTGGGGGTATATTAAAATCGGTGCTAGAATAACTTTTCGGTCAATAAAGTGCAGTTTACAAACAAGTTTAAAAAAAGTAAAAAATACTCCTGCTGCAGCCACCTGCAATCCTGTCCCACCCATACAACCCCTCCAAAGTACCTGACCCAGTACTTTAACCCCATTTTCCAACACTTTTTACATTTTCACCATAAAAATGACATGTCACTACTAGGAGGAATTAAGTTAAATAAAATAATATTTTTTCCTAATTAGTCATTAGGTGGGGGGGAAGTCCAAAGGGTTCTGAACCAAGTCTCCACATTTTTAGACAATAATAGGGATTTTGCACATTTTCACCTGCTCTGAGTTGGTGAATTTTTTTTGCCACTTTTTGTCTATGGAGTTTGTGCACTTGAAAAAATGTAAGAAATAAGATTGTGTGTTTGGATACAGCATGTGTGTTTGGAGGAGGGTTCAAGGAGGGGCATTGGGAATGGGGAATCTAATAGCAGGTGGTTTATTATTATTACAACACTGTAAAAAATGTAAAGCTTTAATAAGTGTATCTAACTCTTACACACCTAGGGGCAGATTTAATATCCCCCAATTTCATAAAGCTGCTGATGGTCATTGGTTTTGACTGATGGATTTAAATTAGCAACAGGAATAAATGATAAACCAGGCTGGATAAGCATTTACTTCTGTTGCAGCTCTAAATCCATCGGTCAAAACCGACAATCATCGATGACTTTGCCAAACTGCAGGACAGTAAATCTCTCCCATCACCTACTGTGTCATTTAACAACACTGCATAGCTTATTACTGCACAGCCAGTTACAGTACAATATATAATAGAAGTCAGGAACCATTGGGATAATGGGGAAAGGAATTATCTTATTGGGACATAAATGTCTTTAGTATCACTGAAGAAATATAATTATACTTCTATATTTTTACGATAATAGAAAATTCCCCCATATGTGAATATGACATCAATATAAAAATTTCTATCACAGTAATTTATCTGCTCATCACTATTATATTCTAAATGAAACTCAGACTGTGCTAATCATGCTCTTATTGTGAGACAGCAGAATCCACACATACATAAAGATCAGTCATGGCTCCAAGAAAAAATTGTATATGTATATAAATTTCTTTATTCTATAAATGATTCATATATGAAGTAAAAAACACTTTACTCACAATTAAAAAATAAATAAATAAACAGCATATATATACCTCTTGAAAACAATGTTACCCTAATGTATAATTTTATCTACATTGAGACATTTCTCATAAATTAGATACATTATAATATTATGGACATTTAGAGTCAATTTGAAACCCTTAGCATCCAGTCCTGGGTATCACTCCAATTTGGATTCCCTTAGTAATGTCCAAACATGTAATGTCACATATATACTATCTGACCAGATTTGTATGCCATTGGAATGAAAGGTATCTGTCCTTAGCCATATATAACAGCGATATAGCGGCTTATCGAGAATGGCTTCCCAGGTATAGTAAGCGGCTGTCAGAGCTTGGCTGACATGACTGCATGGAGCTGCACACGCTGAGGTGTCTAATCGATGACGGCTTCCCAGGTATAGTAAGCGGCTGTCAGAGCTACATGGAGCTGCACACGCTGAGGCATCTAATCGATGATGGCTTTCCAGGAGAGGTAAGCGGCTGCCGAGGCTAAGATGGTGTTACTCCAGTAAACACATATTTATCCCATTGGTGTCCACTAGCCTGCAGTACACACTGGGCTCCAGCCTCAAAGAAGCCCCAATCTTGAGGGGCAAAATGCATCAGGGGACCCCCCCCCTAAACTGCACGGCACCATTTATATGGATAGACCAATTTCAATACTAATATCCCAAACACTAGCTGACCGCTCGTTTTTATAGCGGCATCTATGGAGGTAGACATTCGCAGGCTGGAGCCCTTTCATTCCAACAGCATACAAATCTGGCCAGATAGTATATATGTGACATTACATATTTGGACATTATTAAGGAAATCCAAATTAGAGTGATACCCAGGACTGGGTGCTAGGGTTTCAAATTGACTCTAAATGTCCATAATATTCTAATGTGTCTAATTTATGAGCAAATTCTCAATATAGATAATATTATACATTAGGGTAACATTGTTTTCAAGAGGTATATATATGCTTTTTATTTATTTTTTTTAATTGTGAGTAAAGTCTTTTTTACTTGATATATGAATCATTTATAGAATAAAGCTATTTATATACATATATAATTTTTTCTTGGAGCCATGACTGATCTTTACGTATGTGTGGATTCTGCTGTCTCACAATAAGAGTATGATTAGCGCAGTCTGAGTTTCATTTAGCATTGTTTGTTTATGGGTATTCACAAATCCCAATTTTGAAGACTTGCTACTCTACATTAATCAGTAAAGTTAATTGCATGTATCTAATTTTATTATATGGTTGATCAGCGCCAAGATCATTAATTAATTTGTTGTGTGGACTGTTATATTCTAAACCTATTTTATGGAATGTGGATGGAAATATATTTGTTTTTAAATAGTTTTTTAAATTGTAAGCTCTGAGGAGCAGGGCCCTCAACCTTCCCTCATTTACTATACACCAACATCTCCTCCCCACTGCCAACAGCAGCACCTTACCTATGGGGTCTGCTTGTTATATACATTGTATCCCATGTTCTGCAGAGTTTATATACATTGTATCCCATGTTCTGCAGTGTTTATATACATTGTATCCCATGTTCTGCAGTGTTTATATACTGTACATTGTATCCCATGTTCTGCAGTGTTTATATACATTGTATCCCATGTTCTGCAGTGTTTATATACATTGTATCCCATGTCCTGCAGTGTTTATATACATTGTAACGCATGTTCAGCAGTGTTTATATACATTGTATCCCATGTCCTGCAGTGTTTATATACATTGTATCCACTCATTCTGCAGTGTTTATATACATTGTATCCACTCATTCTGCAGTGTTTATATACATTATATCATATGTTCTTCAGTGTTAATATACATTATATCCCATGTTGTGCAGTTATATGCCCTCATTCTGCAGGGTTCATATACATTGTATCATATGTTCTGCATTGTTTATTTACATTGTATCGCATTTTTAGCAGTGTTTATATACATTGTATCCACTCATTCTGCAGTGTTTATATACATCATATCCCGTGTTCTTCAGTGTTTATATACATTATATCCCATGTTCTGCAGTGTTTATATACATTATATCCCATGTTCTGCAGTGTTTATATACATTGCGTCCCATGTTCTGCAGTGTTTATATACATTGTATCCCATGTTCTGCAGTGTTTATAAACATTGTGTCCCAAGTTCTGCAGTGTTTATATACATTGTATCACATGTTCTGCATTGTTTATATACATTGTATCCACTCATTCTGCAGGGTTCATATACAGTGTATCCCCTCATTCTGCATTGTTTATAATTATATACATTATATCTCATGTTCTTCAGTGTTTATATCCATTATATCCCATGTTCTGCAGTGTTTATATACATTATATTCCCTCATTCTGCAGGGTTCATATACATTGTATCATATGTTCTGCATTGTTTATATACATTGTATCGCATTTTCAGCAGTGTTTATATACATTGTATCCACTCATTCTGCAGTGTTTATATACATCATATCCCATGTTCTGCAGTGTTTATATACATTGTATCCACTCATTCTGCAGTGTTTATATACATCATACCCCATGTTCTGCAGTGTTTATATACATTATATCCCACGTTCTGCTGTGTTTATATACATTGTATCCCATGTTCTGCAGTGTTTATAAACATTGTATCCCATGTTCTGCAGTGTATATATGCATTGTATCCCATGTTCTGTTGTGTTTATAAACATCATATCCCATGTTCTGTTGTGTTTATATACATTGTATCCCATGTTCTGCAGTGTTTATATACATTGTATCCCATGTTCTGCAGTATTTTATACACTGTATCCCATGTTCTGCTGTGTTTTGTGCTGTGTTTTTTCCTGATTTGTTAATACTTTTTCTGTTTATATACTTTTTAAGATGCAGAAGGCCCCTTGTGGATGCAAAATAATAATACAAACAATAATAAAAATAATTTATAAATCATATAATAATTAATTGTATTGCCTGTTAGGGATCTAAGTTCCCCTTTACAGACACCCGTTCATTTTTTTCTTGTACACCCAGTCACTGTATGTGTTGGGAGCAGCACCCCTGTGACTTCACAAGTGAATGATAGAAGTTATGATCACTATATAGGGAAATCCACTGTTTTTGAGAATGTGATTGTGGCTGCGTAATACAGATATGAGTACTGCAGTGATTTCCAATCATTCCAAAATTAGCCGATGCATTCAAGGAGCATAATAAAGGTTTCTATATTATATATTGTTTTCTTTCTCCTTTTCCTTTGAGCGTCCCGGCTGCAGATCATGTTCTGATTACACACAGATTGTGCCCTGATCAGATTTTGTCTCAGAGAACAAAAGGCAGTGACACAAATCACTGCGCTACTAATAGGAGAGCAACACAAATCACTGCGCTACTAATAGGAGAGCGACACAAATCACTGCGCTACTAATAGGAGAGCGACACATGTCAGATTACTGGGAACCGTACAACGTAATTATAATATTTTCTCATTCAATTTAGTTATCTATTCAATTTATTTACATCATGTGTTAGACATCTAACATTTCCCACTTCAGAATAAAACTATTATTTTTCTGAAAAAGTCTAAGAAATTGTTTAATAAACATAAACCTTGTACTATATCTGCAGATCCGGAAGGAACAGATCAGAGTAAAATATTGGTTTATGAGAGATAATGTAAATAATGAATATGCATCTATCATCTCCTATGTGATATTGTTCTGCAGATGTTTGGAATAGAAGTAGTTATAATGTCCTACAGATATGTCCTTATATACTGTAGCTTCTGTCATGCCAAATAACCCCTCTCAGCGCACAAGTTTCCGTGTGACTCGGCCGCTCTGAGGGCTTGATTCAGAGCCGCTCGTAAGCGGCCGCTCGTTCGCTCCGAGCGATGTTCGCACAACTGCGCATGAGTATGGGTCATAATGCGCATGCGCCAAACAGTCAATGCGGTCGGAAATCGAGCGCTCGCAAAATAGCGAGAGCCTGCTAATTTGAGTGACAGGATGAGGCGTTTGTGGGTGGTAACAGGGGAAGGTGCTTGAAAACGGGGAGTGGAGATCCAAACACAGGCGTGCCAAATGGTCAAAACGGGCGTTTTAAGGGTGTGCATAATTAACAAAGCAGCGTCATCGACCACGTCATTTGGTTGTTTCTTAGCCTGAACTGTTCGCATGATTGCGGTAGGATAAACCTACCACAAGCTCTGCGATCAGTTCTGACGCCTTTCGATGTACTCGATTAATCAAATAAATAGTGGAGATGATGTAGGATGCGAGCGGCAAGGGGGCGTCTTTACAAAATAGCGAGCGCATGTTTTGTTCGCTCACTCAGACATAGAGGCATCAACAGACCGCAAAGAGCGAGCGCTCAATTTAAATAGCCGGCCCCTTTTTCTGAACGAGCGAGCGCAATAGCGTCCATCTCTGAATCAGGCCCTGAGTCTCTTTAACTGAAACTCTGCATCTTATTTGCATAAATAAAACAACTGGAAGTGACAAGACTGCATTGCTATCGTACACTGACCACTGGTGTTTGCAATATGTGTAGATCTGTGTGCGATCTTTGGGACAGATTCACAATGGATCATAATGCTGCATACGCAAATAGTTCAACTGTGATAGCAAGGCACCCCACTGTGATAACAATATAAACTCAGCACTACATAATGACGCCCACTTTACCATACACACATCTGTATTACTTAGCAGAATAGCAAAACCATCAGTACTGGCATACCTGCGTTCGGGCCAAACAACCCGCCCCCCATCACCACCTACAAATGGGACTTCCTGTCAATCACTCTGTGATGGGTCTGTGTAGCCTCTGTCATCGCAGTCCGGATCTCAGTGACAGTTTTGAGCACATTCAGCGTAGATCGCAGTTGCTTACACGCATTTAGTCAGCTGATTTTTGTGGTCTGCACATGTGTAAGCATCGCAGTGTTACTTATGCATGCGCAGGATGCAAAAATCGGCTGACTGCGTGCTTACGAGCAACTGTGATCCAAGCTGAATGAGGCCCTTTTTGTGATCTGTACAAATGTAACAAGGGCTCCGGTGTGATCAGCCGCGGCTTTTCCTCATGCCGTGGTCCATTGTGCTTAACCTGTGACTTTCTCTATGTGTAAAACCAATTCCTACATGTATATTAAAACTTTCCTAAAGTCACAGCCTATTGTGTCTGGGGCACTGCCAGCTGCTTTGTGCTGTGTCCGTAATGTGACAAAGATGCCAAATGTAAAGAAATATGTTCTGCTTCTCATCTTAGAGCCTATCAGTGGCACCGGGCATATTGCACCATATGGCATAAAGCACTCAGTGTACAACGACACATCTGTATATGTAAGTCAGACAGAACAATATTTTTAGCATAAGATTATAGATTGACATAGTCAGTTATATTATTGAGGGGATGTAGTTAGTATGCCAGCAGACAGGATGCCAGCCATCGAAATCCTAACATCGAAAACCTGACCCGGGAATAAAGATAGGTGTCAAAATCCCAAAGTCTATCTTAATCCCAATGCTGGAATCTCAAGAGGCGCTATCCGATCGAATGTACACTGGGGCATTAGGGTTAGGCACCACATCGGGGTTAGGCTTTGGGGGGGAGGTTAGGGTTAGGTACTAAGAGGGAGGGTTTGATTTAAGAACTAACGGGGAGAGTAAGGGTGCGGGGTGGGGAGGGTTAGGATGTAAGAAGTTAGGGTTAGGGGGAGAAGGGGGGAAGGTTAGTATACTTACCTGACCGCTGTTGGGATAACAAACATCAGGATGCCGCTGTTGGCATTTTGACAGTAGTCATCCTGACTGCCAGTATTTCATACCCAAACCGTTATTGAGATGTCACCGTCAGATTTATGCAACATTACATCCTCATGTACTTACAGTATACAGAAGACATTGGAGAGAAAATTCTGTCCTGGCCTCTCAGGAAATGTTCCTGGTTGATGTGTGAATAATCCCTCAGTAATGTTATCTTCTGCCTGAGAATATTGGTTCTTAGTACATTATCTAACTGTAAGGTGACATGCAGGTGTGGTGTTCTGTGTGACAGATCTGCAGAGTGTCATACACATGGATTGCAACAGAAACAGGATCACTAATATGTCAGATACTGTGTAACAGAAACTCAGGGGTATTCTAAAGGGCTTGTTCTCTCTTTCCATAATAATTACTGACAGGTGCAGGAGTGTGTATGGCAGGAGGTAACACAGGAGATACTGAGAGCTTTATATTCATTCTACATTACTATTATGTCACGAACCAGTAAATATAGAACAATGCTGCAGGTTAGAAGAAAATAAATCTTAAATTAAAAAGCAGCAAAAACAGGAGCGCACGGCCCATAGAGACCCATTTATGGTTTTAATAGTACAAATAAAATTGTAATATAAAACATCTATTTGTATTAGTGATTAATAGCGGAACTAATAAAATAAGAAAATGCTGCTATTTTATTTCATATGATACCAATGATAGTGATCAGCCAAACATATATATTTTATGAAGAGCAAAAGTAAAGTAAGGAACCAAAGATGTTGTCCACAAATACTATAAAACAGGAAACATATGGTTACATTGACCATCATCGTGACTGTGCCCAGTGGCGTAACTATGACTTTTGATCCCACCTGCCAAAAAAGTTTATGGCGCCCCCAATGGCATTTTGGTAAAACAAAAACAGGGCCATTTATAGGCACTTTGGCTCCCAGAGCAAACAGAAAAAATTGTGCCCTTACACCCCATAGACAAGTTACATTATATGTCATTTTTGAACCCTCCTTATAGTAATGTCCCTTACACATTATGACACACACCATAATGCCCATTACACATTATGCCACACACTGTAATGCCCATTACACATTATGCCACACATCATAATGTCCAATACACAATATGCCACACACCAAAATGCTCATTGTATAATATGTCACATACAGTTATGCCTCTGACAACATTTCATGCCCCACGGTAAGGCTTTTCAATGATTTTTAAATTACCTGCTCATTGTGAGGAGTCTCATGCTGGTTTCCAGGGGTTTAATGCTATGGGTTTCCATGCTTGTTGCCAGGAGTTTTATGCTCATTGCCAGGGGTTCCATGCTCATTGCCAGTGGTTTCATGCTCATTGTCAGGGGTCTCATGACATAAGATGCAACTTTCTGCATATTCTGCTCGCAGCACCAGTGTACTTGGCACTTCCGGGTATGCAAATTGCTTCTCTGACAGAGGCTAGAGGCCAAGCAGGACCTCCAGCATCTGTGTCCTCATAGGCAGTGGCCATTTCTGGAGGGACATTTTCAGAAGATTCCATGCAGATTGCTAGACCATATGGAATCTGCAAAAACACTGTCCCAAGCCACTGCACCCCCAAGCCTCCGAAGGTTCTGCAGGGGCTATTGTTATGCCACTGACCTGGCCTTCTTTCTCACTGAGTAGGAAACCTGATCATTGTATTTATTAACTCTTTGAACCCATGTTATAGGAAAGCTGAGTACCATCTAGGTACAGCATGTACCTAGCAGCATGATGGGATAAACTGGACATACACCAGAATGTTATCATTACAACCAACTAGTTAGATGGTGGAATTGTAAATTGGACTGTGTGTGGGAGCAAACTTTAATTTTATTGCTCCCAAACTAAAAAAAATGAACAGTCAAACTGGTTGGAAAAATCAAACATGTTTAATTGCTTTTCCAATTAATTGCTCAATAATCATTCTAGTGTAAAGGGAAAGTTTTAACCCCCCCTGACTGAATGATAAGTAGATAGACACTGGCTTCTAGCATCCATCTACTTTTGTCACAGCCATCTCTTGGCTCCAGACAGCAGATAATGGACCAGGGACTCCAAGCTGGCCTTCAGAAAGGAGAGACTGGACTGCAAGGAGGTAGCCCTCACTGCATTCAACCAGCTCATGGACCCCAACCAGCACCTTTCCAATGCCCACACTTATTGTGCCTACCTGGGGCTGCATGAGCCCCAGTACTCACTGCTGCCCAATGACCTAAAGCTGTAAAGTTTCTCTTTCATCCCAGATTTCAAGAGAATCTTTGACAAAAAGGATCCATGGTGGAGTGCGGGGAGAACAAGGCTCTGCTCTACATCCAGAATTTGTGCCAGAGCAGCAATGGGGCCTTCCATCCACTACCAGGGAGAGTGGCTCACCTCCAATGAGTTCTAGTTTGTTAGCATATAGGAGCCACCTAAACTCAAAAAGGAGAATCAGTCACAAAAGTTACAGAGTGGAGTACCCAGGGGAAGAGGAAATAATCTGCAAAGTTACTGTAGGATTAGCCAGGGAGATTCAGCACACTCTTCAATGTTAGGGTAAAGTCTGCTGGTGCCCAAGCCTGTGCTAACTGTCCGCAGTTAATTCATCATATACCCATCATCAGCGATGGGCTATAATGTATAGCAATAACTAATCCTGCACCAGTTGCAACCAAAGAGCTTGCACTTCTGGTATGTATCTACTGTAGCCCGGGTGCCCTCACCTCCAGTCCAGATTAGTGTCATGTGTGATTTGCTAGTTGGGGACACAGGGTGCAGATAGATCAGCAGCTCCAAGGCATAGGTATGCATTTTAGGGCAACCAACTACATAATATTTCTGAGGAAAAAATTCCAATATACATATAATTTAACCCACAATGTTGAATTATATGTATAGTATATGGGTTTGTTTTCCTCATAAACATTATTAAGTTGTTTGTCTTTAATGGAAACAATAGGTGTTGTACCCCCTCAAATCTGCAGCTCTTACTGGAGTTTGAGTCATTTTATTTTATATAGTATTTACATATTCACCTAATTAAGCACCTACTTGTCACATTTTTTATTTGATGCATATATGGGCAATTATTTTTAATTGGGCAGATTTGTTTTATTATGCAGGAGAGCTGTAGGACAATATAAGAGGGCAGGCAATTCATGTAGTTAGTCACACCAGCTATAATAGTCTCTAAAGTTGGTTTGGTTACTTTGCTTTTTAATTTTCCTTCATCTTCCAGTGTAACCACACATTATAACTATAGAATTTGCATTAGTGGAGAGACCTGGGGCTTTATTTTTAAAGCTTTTGTAAGCTGCTTCTACCCAGTGGGTTGCAGTTGGAAATGTAAAATAGCACTTTCAACCAGTTTAAATCCCCCCGGGCTTTACAATGACTGCATGTGAATTTTTATATATTCTCTCGCCGGGCAGAAGGGGCTTATACAAGATGCTGCTTTGCAAAAAAAGCCATAGGTCTGTTTTCTGATATTTCAATGTCAATACCACTGTAAGGAGTAGCTGAAGCTAAAGGAGGGAATAGTTCTTACTTTCTCAGGTGTCTCTCTCTCCTTGTATAAAATAGGTTTGGGGGCTTCAGTAAATCAACTTTTTTTACAATAAGTTTATTCTACGGGCATCCACATTTTTTTTGCTCCTAGGAGCCAATTTGCACACCATGATACAGTATTTATAAAATTATACCCAGCTGACAAGAGTACCCATTTATGGTTCCAGATGGGGAGACTATCTGAGATACTTTGATGATTCACATATACTTCTAATAGGCTTCTCAAATGGCTAACTTGATTGGAATTCTGAAAACAATACATGTTTATGAATGAGATAGTAAAGGCATCGAAAATGAAGGCTTTATTTTCTATTGTCCATTATAAAAAATGAGACATTTATGCAATATGTTTGGAGGAGGATACCACCACCCCCATCTTCCCCAGTTTTAAATAAATAATTAAATAGACTTGCAAAAGGTGTTTTTTCTTTTACAAATATTTCTTCAAAACAAGCTGAGGTTGGCAAACTGTTGGCCTACTTCTGTAACATCACAAGTTGGATGGAAGTTGGCTGGTTAGATGTTAGGAGCAGCATTTTAATTGGAAGAAAGTTAATTTAATGTATGGTCAGTTTAAGGCTTTCAGAAGCTGAGCTGATAATAGGATAAATGTTGTTCCTGATCTTGAATAGAACTCGAGAAAAAATCGACAACAAAAATAACTGGAAAGGTTAATTCAAGATCTTTGACAATAACTCTTCTTTCTACGAGAATGTCTTGACCCAACCAAAGGAAGTGGAATCTTCAGTAAGGAGGAAACTTTCTATATTCATATCAAGAAAGAAGAAAAAGGAATCAATTTAAACTCCGGGTGCACTCAAAACCCCTGTTTTTAAAAATTATAAATTGTATTAGATATGCTTTAAAAAATTATTAATTTATGATGCTCTGGCTGACAAGTATACCACAAAAGAGGCTATCTATTGCCTCTTACCTTTGTCAATCTTAGTGAAATGCTAGCTATTGTTCACAACTACACATTAGTACTCCATTACATAATATGCCCTAAAATAGGGCCTTCTGAAGCGACATATAAATAAAATGTTTTATTATATAACACGAAAGTACAGAGTGATAGACAAGAAAAAAAAATTTTGAGACAAGAATTAAAAAGATTTCTAATTTATTGTTAAAAACAAGGTCGCATGCTGTCATTAATTCAATATATGTATGTATTGCCTTTCTTACATATGTGTATTCAAGCATCCATGGTTATTCTGCCTAAACTGGCAACTTATTATTTCAATTTGAATAAAGAATGACTGTCAAGAAATCATACCTCTTATAGTTAAGTGAAAAACCCTTATTAAATTGCTTATTACATGAGGGTAGAGGTAGTAGATATAAATGCTATTTAGCTAGATTTATTTTCCGGATAATTATCCAAATACTGTTGGAGCTACTGGCTATTATACCAAATCTTTCTCACAAGTCATATATACAAAGATACAGTGTTGCTTGTTATTGTAACACATTAAGGAAAAGGAAACATATGTTACTATTTCACTTCCCAATACATTACAGTTACAGAAACACGGTGATATATCCTTTCTTCTGCAATTTATCCTTGCTGTCAATTCCTATTCCCTCAGTGACCACTCCTTTTGTTAGTTAAAGCCCTGTCTTATTTTTCTAGTTTTCTCCCAACAGGGCAGTAAAACTGTCAGTATTTAAATTGATGAGATAACACGGCCGTGCGTCTCACTGCTTATGCCGAAGTTTAACAATCACAACACATAAGCCGCTTAAGTATGATGGCTTCCATGTGTTTGCATAATTTGTTAGCCACCTATAGATTTCTTCATCATTACCTCTTAATACCTAATAAAATAAAGACGCTACACACCATAGCTGGCAGGAAGAAGGTCCAAATTTTATTTATCACTTCCATAAAGTTGGTGGCCTATGATAAGCAATTGCAAACTGTACTGCTAAAAATTTGGTCAACCAAGTGGGTAATCCTACCCACGGATTGGGTTCTTCCAATCCCACTGATCTTGAAGACAGCCAAAACTCCTCCCTCGCTATGCAGTGTAAAGTTTTTATCTAGAGTCATGCACCGCTTCATTTTGGGAGGAGCCTTCACGATCTTCAATATCAATGGGAGCCGAGACAATCACCACAGCACTGCTGCCTACACCGGCATAGGTGTCACATCAACATAGGTGCCCGCTGCCCGTCATTAGGCAGATGAGCCAAATCACTTGCAAAATCACTACACGGCCCCCGGAGGACATATCATTCTCGCACCACATGATTATCATTGTAACTTTATTGTGATTTAGTTTGCAATTGTGTTTCCCGCCACAGCTAGAGCCTCTTTAGGAACTAGCCCACCACCAACTTACCGCCTACTCCCTGCCCTCTGCTAGTAGATCTTCTATCAACCAGGCCATTCCGTAGTCTGACAGATGTACTCCATCCGCCCTCTATAGTGATTCCAGGCAAGCCACTAAGTTGGTTATGAATTTGCCTATTTTCCTATTTACCTTCCACCTTGTTCTATGCATAGCTTGCCCTGCTGCTGCCTGCCACTGCCTTCTAGGAACTATGTTTGACCAAACTAGAATTGTGTCTGGCCAACATGAGTGCACCTTGCTTATGTCTATTTTGATTGCGCTGACTCGGCTCCAGAAATTTGCCTTGCCCAAGTCGTTTCCCCCCAAGTGTAATATTATCTTCCTTAGATATCCGTATTGCCTAGCTGCCCTAGCAATTCCAGTGTCGAGTTGTTCCCACTTCATTCCTCTCCTTCCCAACCACCTGATCTGACCCCACTGTCTCTCTGCAGTTTGCACCAAACCATTCTCCCTTACATATCTCTCGGCCCAGAAGATAAAAGAATGCCCCATGATCCAGGTGTCTTCGCCACTGTGCGACTCTGAAATTTGGAAAAAACATATCAGTAACATTGTAATGCACAAAACTTTCAACCCCTCTTCCTTTGTTCTAACTACTACTAATGCATGCTCACTTGAGGTTCAAGAAAACAAAAACCTCATGTCTAGAGCCAATTGGAGAAGTTAGAATTTATAGCAACATGAGTAAAAATAAACCCCACTCAGAGGTAGATCCCCTCACTTCACCCGAAATCGTGATGAGTGTGAGCCCACATCTGCCTACTTCCCTGGTCTAATGTATCTCCTGTAACTGTCTCCTTTCCATCTCCCCAGGGTCTTTATACTGTTGATGGCAGCTCCTGAGACAGCGGCATTAGTTGCTGCTCCAATCCTGAAAGAGTGTGAATCAAACTTTTTCCCATCTAAGTTTAACTCTGCGATGCATTACTTTAAAACTGCCAGGAACTGAAATTTCGTTAGCGCAGCACCATTGTCGTGCGATAGCCAGGCTGAACTGTGACCACTCCTTAAAGCCACATAGAGTGATGTCAAATGTAGTGGGCATATCTCCTTGTTCTCATGTGGTAACAGTGCTATCCATTGGCCTTTGCCCGTCTGATCCATTTTGGACTTGTGGATTTTCAAAGCACTCCAGACTCCCTGATCACGACATTGTCAAACAACAAACCTGTGTTATGTGCTTTTCTGGATGCCGCCACCAGTTCTCCTATCCTGAAAGCCCCAAAGTAGGCAAATGAAAAAGCCACCTGGAAAAGTGCAGCCTCAAAGGGACTGCTGACCACCCTGCCAATCGTACCCATTAAGTCTGCTAACATTTGTGTGTCAATTGGCCTCCTTATATCCTCTTTTCCAGGTTGGCTTCTTCCCCACCCTTTCAGGGCCTTTGATATAAGAAACCCCCTGGTAACATCTTTCTTACCTGTTAGGTTCATTAAGAAGGACATACCTGCTAGTGCGCCTGACATGGCAGCCTTTGACCGCCCAGACCTGTAGCTGTCCCAGATGTATTTTAATATAGCCTGTCTATTTGTTTTACCTGGGTTAACCTCTAGTAACTGCTGCCAGTCCCTCCAGGCTGCGTTATACTTGCGATATGTAGCTGGAGCTAGGGCATTATGTGCAAGTCCCTCGATGCAGGCTCGTGTATCTGCCAAACATGAGATGGACATTCCTCACCAATCAAACATGATTCGGATGCAAACTGGCGGAATTTTTCCCATTGGAATCTAGACAATGCATCCGCAACTCTGTTCTCAACTCTGGGAACATGCCATGCTCTGAACGTAATGTTGTGCTTAAGTCAACACAACACCAAGTGTCTGACCAAGCGCAGTGCCGCGGGTGTCATTGCACGCTGATTATTAATTGCATGCACTACCCCTAAGTTGTCACACCAGAACACAATGCGTGTGTCCTGCCAGCATTTCGCCCACAGTTCCGCTGCAACCACTATTGGGAAAAGCTCCAGGACCAACAAATTCTTGGTTAACCCAGCTGCTACCCATTTTCTGGCCAAGGTGCAGAACACCATCGCCTTCCAAATACTGCTCCAAACCCAGTACTACCTGCCGCATCAGTATGCAGCTGCAGTTCATGGTTCTGCTGATCATCCTTTTGCCACATCCGCACACCATTGAAGTCTCATGCAAATAAATGCCACATCTTAAGATCCTCCCGAATCTCATTTTACAAGCATATTTGGTGATGTGGAAGCTTTGCACCTACCGTGGCTCTCTCTAACTGATGACACAGCACCCTGCCCATGGGGATAACTTTGCATACAAAATTGAGTAGACCTAATAGGGATTGAATGCGTCTTAGTGTTGCATACTTTGAATGCAAACAATCTGCTAGCTTAGCTTTGAGCTTGTTAACCTTGTCTTGTGGAAGCCTGCAACAACCTGCAACTGTGTCAATTTCTATGCCTAAGTAAGATAAACAAGTGATGGGTCCCTCCGTTTTGTCATGTGCTACTGGCACCCGTAGGTGCCAAAATAGAGCCTTTGCTGAGAACAGTAACTTCTCACAGCCTTGTGACTCTGCTGAGTCAACGAATAGAAAGTCGTAAAGGTAGTGCGCTACCCCGTGATGCCCTGTTCCTGCTTGTATTGCTCAATGCAACAAAGTGCTAAATGCCTCAAAGTAGGTGCATGAAATCACGCATCCCATCGGCAGGCACTTGTCGATGTAATAGCCATTCTGTAACTTGAAACCCATGTATCTGAAGGACGATGGGTGCAGTGGTAGTAAGCGAAAAGCAGATTCTACATCTAACTTGGCCATTTGCGCTCCATGACCCTGGTGTTTAATCAACTGTAGTGCGTCTGTAAATGATTGATAGGCTACTTTACATTGGCTGCTCTGGTTGGCACCGTTCACCGACAGTCCTGTCAGGTGGGACATGTGTTGTATGAGCCGAAATTTTCCAGGTGTTTTCTTAGGAACCACCCCTACTGGTGAAATACATAGGCCCTGTATGGGTGGTTGTTCAAAAGGACTGGCCATTCTTCCTAATGAAATTTATTTTCTTACTTTTTTTTCGACTTTTTCTGGAAATTCTCTAGCAGATTTATGGTTCCTAGGTGACCCTGTACTCACTTCTCTATGTATGGTCAATTTGAAGCCATAACTAAACCCTTCCAGCAAAAATGTGGCTGCTTTCTTGTTTGGGTACCGGGCGAGCTATTTGCTCAGCGCCGGCAATCTAATGGGGCTGCTGGCTAACCGCAGGCTGCTTTCCAGCAGTCCGTTTGCCACCCTCTGTTCCTGGCTTGCATCTGCTACTGTCCCTGAAGGGGTGTCCCCCTCCACATTGACTGCACATGTGCTTGAAGCGGCATTTGGCACCCATTCCGCATTGCCCTTTGTTGTAAGCAAAGCAGTGCCCTTGTTTAAGAAAGGACCCATTATGCTTTGGTAGTTCAACTAGCTTATTCCCCCATGAAAGCTTAGGGAATGGTGTCTTGCGCTGGCTTACCTTGAATAAAACTTCCATGTCTCTTGACCCAAAATCTATGTAGAGCTTACCATCTTGTTTTTTCCTAAATGCTTCATCATATGTGAGCCAATCCCCTGGGTCTGCATTGGCTTGCATATCGTGTATCATATGTAAATAACTCCGGAGTTTTAAATCTTCTCCTGGTCTCGACTCTAGGTAGCATGCTGAGAATACTAACATCTCTCTCATCCAGCGAAAAAATGACTTGTATGTTTCCTCACCACTACCCCCTTTTCCCTTGGCTGCCTGAAGGGCTGCTTTGCCAATTTCTGTCACATCAAACATGTTCACATATATCCCACATTTAATCTTCTCTTGCACTCTGCGCCATAGGTCCCAGCTAATGGCAGTGTTATCACACCACCCTCTATTGTCCCTCTGTCTAGCGGTCCTGCTCGCTCCTACCACCTTTGCTGATCACCTGCGCTTGTGCCCTTTCTGCAAGCTGCGCGTTAGCAAGCGAATAAACTTAAGCGAGCTCTTGTTAGACCCATCTGATTCGTCTGAGCTACTTGAACTACTGTAGCCCATTGTATCAGGGTGATAAATAGTTTTCGCATGAGTGTACTTACGTTCTCGAGCTGGAGATGAAGGACTATCCTGTGCTCCTGTGGACCATGACTGGGAAGGAGAACGGCTACTTGGCCTCCGTCTGCTGTACCCATAGTCATTATGTTTCCGACTCCTCGCATGGCATAACTGGTCTGTCCCTGTATAAGGTTTTGCCCTCATGTCATCTGGGGAAACAGGGCTATTAGTATTTTGCACTGAGTCAGCGCTGAGTCTAAATGTTAGAGATGGTTCGTTATTTAGCGTCTGATCATTGTAGTGCACTGGTGAGGAGGTTATGTCCCTTTGCGGGAGTTTGTGTGGTGGTGTGTATGCTGCTCCTTGTCCCCTGTCTCTTAGATCCTCCTCTGCTACTTCTCTGATACCCCTATGGTGTATTCTATAGTGGGTGAGTATGAGGTGGGAGAGCACCCTCTTTCCTCTGTGGACCAGCTCTCCCTCACAATTGCCTCTCTTACTGAGTTGACTATCTGAAAACCCTCCTCCTTCTGCCTGTGTAAGCTGCTGTAGCTCCCTTCCTTGTGATTAATGTATTTGCTTCCCCTTATATTGCTACTCTGGCCTGGTGATTCTGATCTGCCTCCCGAACATTGACTGCCATTTATTATCCTGTCCCTGCCTCTACGGCCACTGCCCTGGCTAGCGGCTGGGATCTTGCTGATAGTGTGGTTGAAATCTATTTCCTTTATCAATGTGTGTTGGGGGTGCACTTTGGTGTATTCATGGCCAGGCTCGGCTGAGCGCCGGTGCAAAGATTCCCGGGCCCCTGATATTTAACTGTCCGCACTGCCTTTCCTGATATGCCTGTCTGATCCTCGAGAGGTGGGGCTACTCCCTACATGGCCTGCAACATTTTTGCTGCTGGACGGGGTTTGGTGATCACCTTTATGCAACTTAGCAACATCGGTGTCCAGTGGCTCCTGGGATCGCTTCCGCGGACCACGGGATCAGGGACCATGATCCCGGGAGTGGGAGGGATGATCTAGAGATCGGGAGGGCCTATCCCAGGTGTGCGCCTGCTGATGCTCTTCGATGCGTGATTGAGGTGGGGACCCCAACGTGCGCCAAAGCAATGTAGCTGAAGCTCGGTCACAGACTCTCCATTGACTAATGGAGTGTCCAGTGGCTGTTTTGGGCAGCAGGAGGTAATGTAATGTGGCTGCATCATGCTCCAATGATGCGCATGAGCGATGAGCGTCACTACCGCTGCGTGACTTCGGGAACCCACCCGTGGCCTGTAGGGGGTTGGCTACGGCATGGCTAGGACTGAAGAGGGGGCGTGCGCCGTCCCCATGCTCTGGGGAGCCATATGGACTCATTGCCCTCTGGTTTCATGGCAAACTAAAAGCAGACATACTGCTGGAGGTAGGGTCCCTCCACTAATTGCCATGGGAGGGGTGCCTAAGGGCTGAGAAGGTAACAGTCCTGGGCTTTTAGCAACATGTGCTTTGTGTTTTGAAATTAAATGGTGTCTTTTTTTTATACAAGGCAGGATAGTAAGAGTATTAAGTTTTATGGGGGATGCTTCTAGGGAAGGAGGGGGGCTAGGGGGCTTAAAGTTGCTTGAGCAAATGGCCTAGCAAACTGGTCACTAGGGAGAACAAAGCATGCAGGGGATGGGGTACTAATGAGAAGGGCTGTGTTAATATGGGACTGAATCTGACCCTTAGTTAACAATTTACTATAAAACACAACAATTTTTTAAACATACCTACAGCAATTGCTGTTACACAATGTAAATCTTAGTTTATCAATTTAAACTACAATATACAGTGACTATATAACAAACATGCAGTGATTGATGTTACAAAATTGAATAATCTATAACAAATTAAAATGCAATCCCTAACAATCATGTAACAACATCAATTGATGTTACAAGATGTAGGTGACCCAGAAAAGGTAAGCCAGTATATAATAGGAATGAAGAAAGAGGCTGGGGTTATGTGCTGAGATGAGAGGGGATGAGAGGTAGAATGAAAGACTAAATACTTTCACAGGTTTTTTTTTTTTGAAAGGGCGAGGGTTGGAAGGTACAGAAAGGAAAGTCAAGAATTGTGGTAGGGCAGCTTAGAATGCAGATGCGCAGAGGTAGGGATTAAACCCCTAGAGAAAACAGTGTAAACCCACAGGGGATGTTTAAACAATCAGCCCAAACAAAGTCCCAGTGATTTGTACTTAGCCTGTCCCACGTGATCCTGCTTCCGGAAAGATTTCTTGTAAAAGAGCCAAAGATTTCTTGTAAAAGAGGATGCTGGATCCGTGCATCAGCCTTTTGTCCTTCCAAGTCACCTCCACTTCCATGCCCCTTGGACCTCCCTTGTCTTAAAATTCCACCTTTAATCCTGCATTTTCCTGCAGACACTTTCCCCTGACACACTAATCGTTATTTCCTTTCATGTGTACTACAGATAGCTGAAAAACTATTACACACTATCCCCACAATCCTACAGCGCTTATCTGCATCGAGATCATTTGCAGATCTCTGCTTATGCATTCCCACATAGGGTGCCGGAATCAAACACAATTTGTACAAGACATATTCGTGTTTGTTTCTGTGATTCAGGAGTCTGTGAGTTCCCGTGCACTACACACCTGATGCCAGGACCGGCATTGCTAGTGTGCCACCCGCACTCTCACTAAATTCTCCTCTTATTCATGAGCTCAATATCTCTTATACAGGTTAAATGCACACTATGTAGCATGAAAAGATGATCCACATATAACATTTTAACATTATCACATATGTAAGTAGCCGGACAATTCACAATAAATAGGGCAAGTAAATAAAGTAAATACAAGTCTTAAGCAGGCCACACATCTAAAGATTATCTGTCCAACCAGCCAACTAGTTGATTGGTTTGAATGAAATTCTGGTAAGGTATGAAAGCAAATGACAATCAGAAATTTGCTCCCAAATGCTGGAAAATGTACAGTAACTGTTGTTGAACAAATAGTTTAGATCAAACATTTAACAAACTTTTCTGAATGTTTTCTGGCATTTAGGAGCAAATTGTTGATCATTTATTTCCATGCATTACAAGATTTTCATTCCAACCAGTCAACTAGTTGGCAGTTTGGACAGATAATGTTTAGATGTGGGGGCAGCTTTAACCCAGAAAAAAGGGTCTCTGGACTCCAAAACTGACTGTGCAGTTTATGCCACACACTTGCAGAAATGTTGACACTACTGTGCCACATGGAGTTTGTACATGTCACTAATTGGTATGCATTGGTAAATGCTAGTAACATGCGGCTTATAGCCAATCAGTAGCCTCTTACATTAGAGCAGTCTCTGATTTGCTGGTGGGCTGGCAAATGACAGAGACCACCAATCTCCATAATTTACTGGGGAAACACATACATCACTTGTTTTTGGGACTGTGCTAGTCAAAAGGAAATAAAAATATACATTGTCACATACATGTTATGTTACACAGTGCTGGCCATGCTCAAAACTACCATACAGTAGGTGCAAGGGATGTAGCTGCTATGGGGCCAAGAGCTTAAGGGGTCCCACAGTTACATGTGATATAGAGTTCTCTATACATTTTTTACCATTGGTTGGTACACAGGGGCCCTTACAAACTTTTGCAAAGGGCCTTCCAATGCCTAGTTACACCCCTGGTAGTGGCCCTTATGGTGGGTACATGCTAGATGATATGTCATCCGATCCAGCCAGATCACATGACATATCGGGAACATCATCTAGTGTGTACTCACTATGTTGCTGATGATGTGTTCTCCCACACATTGTCAGTGACATCACCCATCAGTCCTGAATGCCAATGCAACATGGCCCCCACCATCATGTGTACCCAGCTTTATGGATGACCATTGGTGGGTTACCCATCAATGACTTCAACTGGATCTGCAGCAGGCTAAGCAAAACTAGTTAACAACATGCATGCAGGTCCATTTGGCAAAGTATACACTGCTTTATTATAACCTATGTGTTGCTGTGGATGCAATTGAGTATGGCCATATAGTGTAACACTCTCAATTACAAATCTTCTTGAATACTGTTAAAGACACAAATGTGATTGTTGAAATCAATTATTGCTGCTACAGTTTATATTGGATAATAGCCTGGTTAGGACTCAAAAAATTGGATGCAGCACTAGCTTTGATTATTAATGAGGAGATTGATAATGATGTTGTTGGCAGTAGATATTGCAGGTTTTATAATATAGCTGGGAGATGACTGAAGCTGGACAGTTTTCAGAATTTACCAAAAATTTTTCATAAATGCACTTCAAATAATGCAACAAGGAGGAGGTTTCTAAATAGTTAACATTGCTAAGTCTACTTACTAAACTTTATAAATGCTACAGATGGCTTGACAACTGTTGTCACAATTAGTGGAAAAATATTTTCACACATAAGTGGTGGATTTTTTGGTCTTATGCAAAGGCATGACAATAACCATCTTCTCATGTTCTGATCATGGGCAAGAAATGCTTCCACTGGAGCCTGACTTATACAAACAACATCCTTATCATCAACATACTCATTAGAGGCATTGGATACACAAATCTCACCAAATGTCCTGTTGCACTTCCTCAATTTCTATTTAAATGTACTAAAGTGAGAGTTTTTAGAAGTGAAGATGTTGCCCATATCAATCAATCAGATTCTAGATATTTTCTTAAGTAGAATGTGATTGGTTGCTATAGGTAAATTCTCCACTTCCAAAAACTGTCACTGTAGTAAATTTACCTCTTAGACTCTCCTCAGGGTTTTGTGCTGTTTCTAAACACAATGTTGGTTCTTTTTAGTGCTTTTTTAAAGCACTGATTTTTTTAGTTTTAATTTTTTAGACAATTCTACTGGATTCAGAGTAAGATGGTCTTTCATCATCATATGATGCAGAGTAAGAAGTATAGGATTTTGGAAATTTTATGTTTTTCTGCAGGAAACATTTCCCTTTTTTAACAGTGCAAAATTTTGTTTTGACTTCAGATGCCCTGACTTAAACCCTCTGTGCCCTTGAGCATCGGCTTTAGTAGTTGATATTTATGGTGAAGGACTAGTATCTTCATGACTTGAGGCAGCAGCTGCAGTGCTAGTTCTTGGTTGCCTGAAATTTGTTGAGCCCACACACACAAAAAAAGACTGATTTTTTTTTTTAGAAAATCAACAACTGGCAAGTGCCCACTAACTGCCAGCAAAGCACTATAGAGATATTAATCCAGTAGACCTTGAACTACTGAATAACACACTGAATCATGGCCTGAAGATTTTTGAATACACACTATTTTTTGGCAGAAACCAAATGCCAACCGACTGCAACACAATGTGCAGACAATATTAATACGGTGGCCTTTGACTTACTGACCATTATTGTTACACTTAAAAAACACAGTATGAAAGCCTTAATTTGTTGAACACACTATTATTATTTTTTAACAGCAAACCCACCAACTGTGATGCACTGTGCAGATAATATTAAGGCAGTGGCCATTAACTTACTGACCATTAGTGTTAGGCTTAAACAAAAGTATCATGGTTTGAAGATTTTTGAACATACACTTTTGTTAATAACATCCAACTGCTCACCAGCGGCGATGCACTTTGTAGATAATTTTAACGCACTGTCCTTTGACCATCTGACCTTTAATGTTATACTTAATAAACACAAAATGGAGCCTGAAGTTTTTTGAACACACACAATTTTTTATAACAACAAACTGCCCACTGACTGCAATGCACACACTTATAATATTAAGGAGGTGGCCTTGACCTACTAACCATTAGTGGTAGACTTAAAAGTCAGTACCATGGCCTGACATTTTATGAACATACATCATTTTTAAATACCATACACAAGTAATATATAATATAGAATTATGTTCCTGCAATATAAATGTTTAACACTTTTTTTTGATGACTGTCTATAAAAAAACTAGATCAGCCAATGTGGGTCCACCACTTATCAAATGGTGTGTCATTTTTAACTTGAGAATTGTTGAACTTGAAATTCCTCCATAGCTCTGCTGTATCTCCTACACCTTGGGTGGTTCTGTAATAAATGGCTTCTGAATCACCATGGGAGGGACTTGTTTCAGATCCAAAACTAGCAAGATCTGTCAATGGAAAGATGATGTTTTACCTTTCTTTGGAGTCCAAAAATGGTGAGGAGATCTAAACCGAGGTTCGGATATGCTTGGATCAGGTGAGTTTGGTTGGTTTCAGTTTGCCAGAAATGTAACCCAGTCATCTCTGATTTAGATTGACTAGAGATACTAGTCAGAGAAGTGGTTTATGTTCCCACAGGAAAATATACAGATGTAACACCTCCTCACTCAGGGATATTAAATAGCTTGTATGTGTTGCTGAATTTTAACAATAAAATATAATTGGGAATTTGGGATTCACTCAATAGAGCTTCAATGTTTGTCTATAACATCATGGATAACAATGGACCCATTTATGTACCTTTGACTCTAGAAAGTGTTTTCAGGATTATTCTCTAATTGTTTATTGGTCTATCCTTGCACACTATAGTTTGATAGACTTTTGTCTTGTAATCACCACATGGCAAATCCACTTTTTCTCTATTGAACGCATTGAGCTTTACCAGCGCAGTATCAGGATTTCCTGGTAGCCACCACACTTTTTATTTAACTTGCAATGACACCTATTGACTGCATTGGCCTTTTCTAAGTTTATTGTATGACTATGAATTGATTGCTGTAAAGATGTTGCAGCTGTTATTTTGCTTCTTAAAGTCTGATACTATATTTTTTATATCTGCTTATTTATTTGTATAGTGTTACACCTGACATCACTAATGACAAATACAAAAGAAGCAGACATTTAGATTACATTTATGTTTTGTTGTTGGGTGATAAAAATAAAATGCAAATACATATTTGTACAAAGTAGGACCCATACAGCATGGAGTTCCCTAATTATTACTGTTTTCTTATAAATGACATATTACATATGAGGTCTCACTCATTTTGTTTTGTTTTCTTGTGTATGTGTGAAAATGTGCAATTTTATTGTATGTAAAACATGTCTAGTTCTTATATTTTGAAGAAATTATCATATTTTTTTTATTGTCACTTTATTCATTTATATATTTACTAAGTGAACATGTACTGTACCTTTTATAACATTTACATTCTTACTTTATTGGTGAGTGTGATATTAAGATGTTCTAGTCACAACTATTATCAGTTTGGAAAACCTTAAGAAGTTATGTGTTTGTATATATATATATATATATATATATATATATATACTGTACTTGAATAAAATCTTCAAACAAGTAAATAATTCAAACAAAATCCATTGGGAGAATGATGCAAACAACTTGTGACTTCTAATTATTTTCTACACAAGTACATATTATTACATGAATAAACTGTTACTTAATAATATATTAAAGGTTATCAGATCATATTAGAAGGAATTGTTTTTTCCCAATCACACAAGTACTTTTCTGTCCATTTTAAGTCTCATCAGGATATTGTAGCATTTAGGGAAAAATATACAGCCTAGTATCCCAATGCTTGAAGCTAATATAGCAAACACCTCTACAATGACCATATGTTTCCCATTACTGCTCAGATAGGCTGGGATGGCAGAGACCCACACACTGCAGAACACCAGCATGCTGAATGTGATGTATTTGGCCTCATTATAGATGTCTGGTAATGTCCTCACCATGAAAGCCAGAACAAAGCTCACAGCTGCCAGGAATCCCATGTAACTCAACATGAAATAAAAGGCCAACACAGAACCCTCATTACATTGGATGATGATAGTACCAGGATATGTGTCCATGTTAAACTCATGAAATGGAGGAGAAGCTGACAACCAGATAACACCATTCATGACCTGGACAGATGAACAGATCATCAATAAAGCATTTGGTAATGTAACTCCCAGCCATTTTCTCCAGTAGCTTCCAGGTCTTGTGGCCTTAAAAGCAATGCAAACCATGATTGTCTTGGACAGGACTGAGGACACCACAATAGTAAATATGATTCCAAAGGAGATTTGGCGCAGCATGCAGGTTATATCCACTGGGCGACCAAGGAAAAGAAATACACAGAGTAAACTCAACATAAGAGAGATGAGGAGAATAAAGCTGAGGTTCCTATTATTAGCTCTGACAATTGGTTTGTTCTGATATGAATAAAATAGTCCAATTATGAAGACAATTATCACAGAAAATAATAGAGATGTGAAAGAAAACACTGAGGTTATAGGGTCCACTTCATATGATAGAAACTCCTGAGCCTTGGCAATGCATTTGTTCTTTGCATCATTAGGCCATTCATTACCAGCGCATTTCACACAACTTTCAAAATCTGTGGAAAAATGTGACATAAGTTATATATTGTACAGTAATGTTACTCACATGGTCCCTATATCTCACTTTTCTATTCATTGCTTCCTAAATTGGGTATTGAATGTGGTCAATTAGTGGAATATGTTAAAACCTTTGTTAACAAACTTTACATTAGAGATATGTTCCATATTTTTAATATGTATTCACTTTCCACCAATTCATTATGTTAATTATCGGGAACTGGGTGACGCCAATAATTAACATTCTAACTTGCCACGAGCACTGGAGAAATGTAACATTGCTCTGGTGTGGAGACAGCGGATCCAAGATCAGTTATCATCGCAAATCCTTTCACCGCTACTTTAGTAGTGGTGAAACTTAGCACTCCCAAGTCTGACCCACAAGGCAACTGCACAAGCGTGAACTTGGGTTCATGAATGTGCAGCTTCTTGTGGATGGATCTAAGCAGTGGCGGAGGGAACCAAATGGATCCCTCTTTGCTACTGGGACTTCTTTCAATAGGAAGGATGATGGCCAATGTTCCCACAGTCATGCTCCAAATGTTTGTACCTTACTGAGTGTAGTGTAGACTAGTGTATGGGACAGCAGGCCACATCAGGACTGAAAGGAAAACACTCATTCATTCATCATGATTGATGATCATCTATGATATCTCCTGTGTTACCTTTATGATGAATGGCCCCAATACTTAATTTATACAAAAGTAGGTGAAAGTGTTAATTTTCATGTGATTTTGTATAAAGTAAGTGATGATGAATAGACCCCATAGTTTTGATAAAGGTGACATAGGGCCTGATTCAGAGCCGGACGCTCTTTCAGAGCGCTCGCTCTGAATGAGGGCAGCATTTTTTTTTATAGCTGACCTCCTGGCTGTTCGCTAAGCTGTTGTTGACCACCCACAGCTTTTGCGAGCAGCCAAGGAATGGTCATGATGGCCACGACCATTGGGCTTGTGACGAGACCCTTGTGGTAGGGTCTCATCCCTCGCAAGCCCCAGTGAGCTTCCAGCTCTAATAGAGCCAGAAGCTGGCTACTGAGGCCACCACCAAACTGCAGGTGTTCCTTCAGGAATGCCTCCGTTTGGCCAGCCACCTCCCTGCCCACCTCCGAAACGGGGCGAGCTGTCAATCACAATTGTCAGCCGCCTTGTTTTTGTGCAAAACCCATAGCGATGGAGTGCCCGACGCTTGCTGTGTCTCGCGCATGCGCAGTGGGGGACCATCGACCCGCTTGCAAGCACTGTGCACTCGCGAGTGGGTCTGAATCAGGCCCATAGTTCCCTTTTTAAGATTATAGTTATTTATTACTTTTTATTTCCATCCACCTCATCATATATATATATATATATATATATATATATATATAGAAAATCCAATGGTCCTGCACTCACGTCCAATGAAGCCAACAGCGGGGTGCAACCTCCCAAGACTTAGCAATAAAGTCCCAATATATCCAAGGAAGTCCTATATGTATAAGAACAGAGGGCACTCACCAATAGCCAGTAATGTCTTTTATTGAATAACTCACATGGGTGTATAGCCTTAATCGACGTTTCGATCCCGGAGGACCTTTGTCAAGATAATCATCACCTGCATTTAATCGCCAGTAGTGTCACCAACACACGTGTATCACCCATGACATCATAACATGTATAGTACACACAGGTCCCAATTTATACCTTACCAGTGAACGCAGCTCGTCGGATCCCACGTGCAACACATCCCGGAAGTGACAAACACTTCCTGTCACATGGCTCAGACATTACGTAAACGTCACTCGGTTGCTATGCAACGACTAACACACTAATGGACACTTGACCATAATATACTTGCTGCCGGTGCGATGCTAAGCACCAAAGAAGCCACTGATCGATCACATTTAAGTGTTACATCACGTTGCTAAGCAACCAACAGATACCAAAAAACGTACACTTATACATAGGATCTACACATCAGGACGATTGAGTCCCGGCACGATGCTAAGCACAAAAAGGGCATAACATCTAACAATCAAAGTTTATATGATGCTAGTATCACCAATTAACAGGGTAATGACTCAAATAAAAAATACCAATTTTAGACAAGCGCCATTAACATACATATAATAGATACAGTATTATATTCTTCAGATTCCAAATCTATTAATCACAAGCGCAAACCTATGTAGTCCCAGCTATGTTGGGGACTACATAGGTTTGCGCTTGTGATTAATAGATTTGGAATCTGAAGAATATAATACTGTATCTATTATATGTATGTTAATGGCGCTTGTCTAAAATTGGTGTTTTTTATTTGAGTCATTACCCTGTTAATTGGCGATACTAGCGTCATATAAACTTTGATTGTTAGATGTTATGCCCTTTTTGTGCTTAGCATCGTGCCGGGACTCAATCGTCCTGATGTGCAGATCCTATGTATAAGTGTACGTTTTTTGGTATCTGTGGGTTGCTTAGCAACGTGATGTAACACTGGACATGTGATCGATCAGTGTCTTCTTTGTTGCTTAGCATCGCACCGGCAGCAAGTATATTATGGTCACGTGTCCATTAGGGTGTTAGTCGTTGCATAGCAACCGAGTGACGTTTACGTAACATCTGAGCCATGTGACAGGAAGTGTTTGTCACTTCCGAGATGTGTTGCACATGGGATCCGACGAGCTGCGTTCACTGGTAAGGTATAAATTGGGGCCTGTGTGTAATATACATGTTATGATGTCATGGGTGATACACGTGTGTTGGTGAAACTACTGGCGATTAAATGCAGGTGATGATTATCTTGACAAAGGTCCTCCGGGATCGAAACGTCGATTAAGGCTATACACCCATGTGAGTTATTGAATAAAAGACATTACTGGCTATTGGTGAGTGCCCTCTGTTCTTATACATATAGGACTTCCTTGGATATATATATATATATATATATATATATATATATATATATATATATATATGGGGCCTGATTCAGAGATATACACTATGCTGATGTTTTTGCAGCTGAGCAATTATTTGCAATTTGCGCTTGGTGTGACTGAAGCCATTTTGTATAAGGACTTGAGATTAGCAGATCTGGTTTTCGGAGAACTGGACCAACCCAAACATAGGGGATTCAAAGGGAATCCAAGTCTAGCTTGGGTTTTCCAGCCTGATTTAGATCCCAAAACAAGGCAAAACATAATTTTTCTATTATAATATCTTGTGTGTTTTTGCTTGAATACAAAAGTCCCTCCCCATGTTAAGGCACCATTTCATTACTATGATACAATTAAATAGGCAGTGAAGGCAGAGCTCTCAATGAAAGTTACTTAGTTAGTAGCAGTTACTATGGTGTCCAGTCAGTGTCCCTTCAAGTCTGTATAGGCAGGAGCACTGTCCATGTGGAGGTGGGAGCATTTCATTGTGTATGATTCTGTAAATACCGCAGTGCATAGTCACAGGCCCCTTACAGTTTGTATAGGACAGGCAGGGGCACTGTGTCTGTGTAGAGTTGAGTAAAGAAGACTGGTGTGTTCAGTGAAGTGGGAACAATAATTGGAAAAAACTGCTGTGTTTGTGTCATTGTGGTTGTCACTACTGGTCACTGTCACTATCACTGACACTGAGAAAAAAATATTTTTTTTCAACTTGTGTGCATTCAACCAACAGAGGAAGGCTGTGCCACCTTGTCTAATGGTCAGTGGGTCCAGTCAAGGGTTACTGCCGTAATATGAGTGCAGTGCAATGGTCTGTCTGTTGCACTCCCCCAAAAAACTTTTTTTTATTAGAAAATACTCTCTGTGTGTGTGCTACTGTACCTTGTCTAATGGTCAAAGGGTCCAGTGAAGTGCAACTGTCAAAATATTTGTGCAGCACAACAGTGTTGTCTGTTGCACCCACCAAAAAAATAAAACATTTTTTTTTAGAAAGTAATGTGCTTTTGTGTGTGTGTTTGTGCATTCAGCCAACACAGGAAGGCTGTACTACTGTTTCTAATGGTCAGTGGGTGTAGTCAAGGGTGACTGCCATAATATTAAAATAAAAAATATTTTTGTTTAATAGAAAGTAGGCTGTGCTACCTTGTTTACCAGCCATTGGATAAAGTCAAGGGCCACTGCCATATGATTGCAGCACCTGCAAGAACAGTTTAATTTTCCCTGCCACCAACTGAAGCAAGATGTAGAAACAAGGTGGATTCCACCCATTATATGCCTCAGTGAATGGAGGAACAGCAAAAATTTATCCAAAGCTACACAACAGGCCATAACATGGGGAAAATATGCATTACTCCAGCACACATCTTGAAATCTGATCAATAAATTTT
The DNA here is from genome assembly GCA_031769625.1 of Taudactylus pleione. Classification (NCBI taxonomy): domain Eukaryota; kingdom Metazoa; phylum Chordata; class Amphibia; order Anura; family Myobatrachidae; genus Taudactylus; species Taudactylus pleione. The sequence goes on from JAUIMM010000591.1 coordinate 718,618, forward strand.
GGCGACCATGCTTGATTCTAGGTTTAAGTCATGCATTGTGTCTTTCTTTCCAATGGACACAGATCTGAAGAGATGCAAATAGCTGTTTCTGAACAAAGTGTCAGCTCAAGTGGCACATGACATGACAACATCTCCTCCTTCAGTTTCTCAACGGGTTTAGAAGAATTGTTGAAAATTTATGACAACTCTACTGTGACTTCATCTGATATGGTCACCATTAAAATATTGGTTGAGGATTGTTAATGATAGCTTGTCAGACAGTCTGTTTGATGACTGGCAGGAAATAAAGGAAATTTGGAGGCGCTTGCACAAACTGGCTTTGATTTACCTAAGCTGCCCTCCCTTCAGTGTGTACCCAGAAAGAGTTTTCAGCACAGCCGGGAGCCTTGTTAGCAAATGGCATGAAAGGCTACTTCCCCAAAATGTGAACAAATGATGTTCATCAAAATGAACTACAAATTCCATGAGGAAGACCTTTACTGGAAATTATTATCAAAATCCAGAGGCACCTGTAATGGTGGATTCCAGTAGGGACAAATTGATATTGTGTGAAGATAATGTACATACTGATGCTGGTGATGATGATAATGGTGACGACATCTTGCCTCTGTAGAGCCAGTTTGTCCATACTGTAGAGATCAATGTAGCAATGTCAGCTGCCCATTGGTAGCTTGTTTTTTGGGGGCCCAAACAAACCCATCAATTTAGCCACAAGTGGCAGTCCATGTCACTGTAGTGATTGGTCTGTTAAACTGTGCATGTCCTGTTTAATATAAACAACATAATGGTGGGTGGAAGGGCCAAAGGACAATTCCATCTTGTACATCTCTTATGTTCATTATGTGATTTTTTTTTGGACATTGCTAACATGTTTATAGTTTATTATGCTGCCATGCTGTCTGCCACTCTGTTTCCGAGATATGCCATTTTGGAGGTTGAATTGTCACAACCACTGAAATCTTCAACATGCATTTGCTGAAAATGGTGAGTGCCAAAAATGTCCAGAAACATTTATTGCCACAGAAAGCATCTCCTGCCGGCCTGTTTAATTGTAAAAAAAAATTCTGAACCACCAAGTTTATTTTGTGGGCAAAACATGGGACATGTTCACTCAGTTGTAATTATTAATTAACTTTTGTCCTGGCACTCAAGTATGCACTCTCCTCCAGGCAGTCCTGTGTGAAATGGTGCCCAAATCCCTGTGAGAGGGACTTAAATCAAATTCAAATCTTGTGAAATCAGTTGAAGGGATGATGACTTTTTGCCTCAATTTTGAATCTCAGTCTTGTGGGAAAACCACAGCCGGGGCTCGGATACCCCTCCTCTGTCATAAATTTTCTTCAGAATCAAAAAATGTAATTAAATTTACCAACAATCCCTGTTTTCCACTACATATACACTCTACTTTTCTATCTCCCACAGACCACTGACATAGATCTTCTTCAATGTAAATTCACTACTTCTCTGTTTCCTAGATGTGCCCTGTTGAAAGTTGAGCTGCCACAGTCACTGAAATATTTTACATGTGGTTGATGAATGCAGAAAATGTCCATATGGTTTCTCCCCACAGACAGCATCTCCTGGATACCCCTTTGATTTTTTTTTAAAATTTCTAAACCACTGAAGAGCTCCACTGTAGCATGGACCGATGAGAATGAGGAAATTTCCTTAGACAATTAATGATAGTTTAGTTGCAAAGAGTCATTTAATCTATTGCATAAATATTACTACTATTTATAAAGTGATCACAGATCCAATTGTATGTATAAAAGTTTTGTAGCTGTGTATTGTGCCTGTGACATTTGATTGGTAAATCAAAACAGCCACATCCGGCTATAAAGAAAGAATGGTGGATTACACTTCAAGCATTCAATTCACATAATCTACTGAGAGAAACAGTGACAGTGTGGTCAAATGGACATATCTACCTGCCCTCGGTGAAATCTCATATGTAATCCTGTGCTGAACTCCCTGCTCCTTAATGATCACTGAAGTGTAGGTAACATGCATCTCATATATCACCGCACTGCGACTTGGGAAAAAATGACAAAAAGAGATTGGTGCCTCTTAGAGATGCCGGTATATAATTATTGTACCTCCTTAATCAATAAATGGTATCCGGTCTGTAAGTGCTGTAGCGCTGAATCAAAGGTGTTTGTAACTGCAGAAAGTCATGGTGGGCAACCAAACAGAGCACTGAGCACAGGAGTTGCCAGCTGTTTATATGTTCCGGTGCAAGTTTTCTCGAAATTGCATTTCTTCCATTAGGAATATCTTCAGAGTGGTGTGTTTTCAGGTTAGCATCTTCTCCTTCCTTATATAAGGCTTATATTAGCCCATTTGACTACCTGTTAGAGTTCTTGCATGAGACATATAATAGACAATGTATTTATTAGTTCTTATTAGCTTCATTTGGCACATCAATAAAGAACATTCTTGAATATAAATGAATATTTTTTTATAATGTGTATAAAAAATCTACAATCAATACCTGAATACAAATAATACAAATATACATTATAAAAATATCATCTGAGAAAGGCTAAAGACAAGGGGGCTTTCTAACAATCATTTCATATCAGTACTTATACATTTATTTTGTTATTTTATACTATGTACCAGTCAAACTTGAAACTCACAATGTGTATAACATGATGACCCAAGACAATAAAGTGTTAATAATTGTAAGGGTACATTACATAATGCAGCAATATATAAAAATACAATGACAAAAAACAAAGTGTCTATGTATCATGTGTATATCAATAGAATAGGGATGATAGAAATATAATATTATGTTATCACAGTAACCAAAATAAAAGTACAATTATCTCCACAGGGTCCTGGCATAGATAGAAATGATACTAAATAAAGATATAATGGATTGTGGAGACCACTAGAAAATGTAGAGAGATAACTAAAGAGAAAACAAAATCAGCTATGGTAAGTAGCACTAGCAGTAGCAAAACCAGACACAAACAGCTGTCAAAAGAAACACTGGCTAAACCACCCATGTACTAAGTTACAATAAAGGTATTTGTGAAGATCTCCCAGATCCCGCCACCCTTAAGTCACACAGGTCTGGACAGATTCTTCACAAAATTTCATTAAGATCAATGGCTTCATTAAGACCATCTGGATTGAGAGAATTAAATTCATGTATCCAGTGCACCTCCCTTTTACATAGCTGTCTGTAATGATCCCCTCCTCTACACATTAATTGAATATGTTCCACCCCATGATGACTAAACTTCAAGGGTTCCAATTATGTCACAGAGAAAATGCCGGGAGAGGCTGTGTGTCATGACTATAAATTATATTTCTTCTATGCTCCCTGAATCTATGTTTAAGGTTTCTAGTGGTCCTACCAAAATAGATTAAGTTGCAGCTGCATTGTAAAAGATATATTACTTGCTGAGTCTTAAAAATTATTAATTCTTTAAGTTTATATACTTTATTTGAGAAGTATGGAAGAACTTCATTTGTCTTATTCTTAGCATATGGACACATGACACCCTGCATACTACTACATTTATGGTTTAGTAGGGAGCCAGGATGTGGTGTTTTAATTATTTGTTCTGTCAATGGACTTGAGAAAACTGGGGGCTAGTATGGTTTTAAGATTCCAATTTTTCCTAAATATCATTGCTGGATTATCTGTAATGATACTCTTCAGAATGTTGTCTTTCTTTAATAAGGGATAGTTTAGATTTATCAGATTTTTTTATCAAATAAGCTGATTTCTTATATATACATACATGCAGCTTGATCTTTACTTTTTATCATTGTTTAGTATATGTATTAACAATTGTTCCTATGAGGATTTCAGGAGATCTGTCCTATTTGTCTATTTTACATATAAGAATGTTTGCTCCAATAAAACAAAGGATATCCATTTTTTGAGAAGGTGTTAATCATTTATCTGGACTGATTAACCACTTGCCTGGCATGGTCATAATTTTCTGACCACAACAGGCAGTTCTTTATCTGTAGTGGACGTAAAATTCCAACCAGTCAGATAAACATGAGGGTGGCTGCAGGAAGATGATCTTCCCACAGCTGCTGCTCTCAGAGGGACCTCCAAGTCCATCTGTTTATCAGCACCCACTCCCCCTGTGTCTGCTGTGCTGCTGAGCACTGCTGATCGGTCAGCAAAGCAGGACCCCTCACTCAGCAGCAGCAAAGATTAGCAGCTGCTGATAAAAGGTAAGTTAACCTCCCCCCTCATGCCCCTGACATACCAGGTGCCTATATCCAGACTCAAATTGAATGTCACACAGGTATTTTTAATGTTACGAAGGTGGTTCCTATGTTTCAATGATTGAACAAATTTAAATTTTTACAAATCTTAATAAAAACAAACTTTTTTTGTGTGAAACCATTTTGGATAAGTTAATATGGATGGTCCTCACCTAATTCACTCATAAAAAACAAACAATTTTGAAGTGGTTTTTAGAAGAAAAAAATTGTCAGTTTAGTGGTTAAGAAAAGTTATTTCAATGGTGCAATTATCCTTTAATCTCATGAGTTGTTCTTTAGGAATGTTGTCTCTCCATGGTTTGTAATGTGCATTGCTGTAATGAAGTAAATTATTTGCATCAACCTTTTTATGAAAGGTAGATGAAAGTACTGTATCACATTATTATCTATATGTAAATTGAGATCCAGGAAGGAGATGGAGGTCTTGTGAAAGTGATGAGTGAATTTAAGATTATGTTTTTTTCCAAGAGCCTGTGGTTAAATATTCCTTTTCCTTTTGCTAATATTCTATTGTTCTAATATTCCATGAGTGCTTATTAGGCTGGCTGCTGGAATGGATTATCTTTCTTGTTGTGAAATAGACTGTTCAGTAGGAAGGTTTATCTAAATGATGCAGAAGGTGGTTTAGATTTGAACCCTAAAACAGAATACACTGAAAAACAAATTGATATTGAAAGTTGTTTTAAAATAAAATATGGAGAATCTCTTGAAAACTAAGATTCACCACTGGTGGGATGCTATTAACCTACAAAAAGATGTAGATACATTTATGTTCCCAAGAGGTCTGAAAATTTTTAAAACACTGTCATTTAAAGATGATCCAAAACTTACAAATGAAAGGGACAAATTGGCTGAGAACTGCTCTTTGTCTATTGTGAAATTACTCATTAAATATAGGGAAAATAAAGTTTAACAGGTTACAAAAAAAACAGAAGATTTAAAATTTATAAAGACAGTTTTTAGAGATTGCTTATTTTGGGAGAGAGACTCTCTGGTTAATCAAAGAGTAGACACATTTGAAAAATCTATTATTGAGAATAAGAATCAAAATACCAAAAGAGATGTATAGGATTACAGAACCAATACTTGTACGGACCTATAGCAGGCAATTCCAACATGGGAAAAATAAATCATATAATGACAAGGGAATTGTGAAAACCCCTAGGAGATCCCAATATTTAAGAAGTAAATATAAAACTCATAATAAAAATTATGGTACACCTAAATACTGATTTCATATAAGAAACAATAATTATAACCAGAGGAACATTACCCCTATGGCTAATTTAGAATCAAGAAAGTCTAAATGACAACATACAATCCCTTTAAATGATCTGGGAGCTAGATCTCAAGTCATCTATGGGATTTACTACAATAGGAATGATTCCACTTCTTCTTTATCTCCTTTTTTAAAACAGGGCCCCACACAGATCTAAACCAACAACACCCAAACCCCCATCAACCCCTATCTCCAGGGCATCCAGAAAGACAAAAGGGAAATATAGAGGAAAGAGGGTAGGACAAACAAAGTAAAAAGATGGTAGATGTTATTAAAGGAGTCTTCAACCTATCTAAAAAAATATTAAGTGAATCACATACTAGGTTATTGAATCACAGTCTTTCATTTGCTCCATAAACAGAAGCCAATATGTTTGATATATTTGTGGAGCTGAATAGATTCGCATGCACTTTATGTCACAAAAAAAATTTGCACAGAAAAAATGTAAAAAGATTGATGAGTCAATAAACCCTGTTGTGTTGGATGATTCTGATCTTTTAGCCATTTCTTTTTTAGAAGATTTAAGCAGAGAAAAGGATAAGAACATCTCTATTTTCAGTATTAACTCACATCAGAATAATAATAAAAATTAATTTCTCAATCTGAAATGTTCCCCCTAATAAAGAAATGACCTTATATCGACAGTTTTTATCATAGTACATGAGAATGTCTGAAAAATATTTGCACTGGAAAAACAAACAAAACTCATTAATTTGTCGATGACTAAGAGAAAAGCCATCTAGGAGCTTAGGTCTGATACCTCCATTATCATGAAACCTGCAGATTTGGGTGAGAGGTTGTGGTCCAGGACCTTGAAGATTACAAAACTGAAGCATATAGGTTACTGCTTGGCACCACCCTTCTATTCAAGGCTGGATCACATTCCTTCCTCCCTATACCAAAAATAATTAAAACTGATACTTGATCAAGCTTATAGGATTATGTGAATTCCAGGGAGGAGTGGAGGTTTCTATATGTTTTGTTACCAGTCATCCCCACTTATTATCACCTGCCCAAAATTCACAAATCCCTCACCACACCACCAGGGTATCCCATTATTTCGGGTTTAGGTTCTCTCACTAGTAATATGTCATATTATATTGATTTTTACCGTCAACCTTTAGCTATGTCACTTAAATCATACATTAAGGATTCCACCTCTACTCAATCTTATAACAAATTTTGAATGGACACAGAGTTACAATATTTTAATATTAAATGAGGAATCCTTATAAACTAATATTCCTCATACTGTACAATAGGAATAAGTGTTATGTCTAAGATTTTATATAGGAATATAATCTGAATGGACCAAAAACTAAAAATCATTTTAGATTGTATTTGATTTATTCTCACTCATAATCATTTTCGTTTTGATGGTTCACACTTTTGACAGGTAATGGTAATGGCCATGGGGATGAGGTTTGTGCCTAATTATGATGTAAGGTTCAATGTTAAGTAATTAATTTAAGGTTCAGGTTTGTAGCATCTATCTAATGAATAGGACAATTGGCAAGTTGCAGAATGTTTTGCCAATAGTTGGTGTATGCAAAGACTTTGACTCCCCAATATACTCTCGTTTGGGACACATACTTTCCAAATTACTGTATTTAATAGTAATTCCTTTTCTAATCTGGACCAGCAATGCTTAAAATTAAACGAGGGATATAATAACACACAAAAAAACTATCACTGTTTAGTGTAAATCAATATCTAGCACATTGTTTACATATTTTTTTCATTAAAATCCACCAGATACTACTGAATAATAGTATTTGTTGTCAAATTATATATTTCTTTCTTTACTAATTATAAACTATAGGGGCCATATTTACCAACGCCCAAAAATCCCTGATAAATATCATTTCATATTGCTGTATTTTGTGGCAATAATAAATTAATTATCAGGGCAATGTGTGAAAGAAAATCATAAAAGACATGGTCTATGATAGAAAGTCTAATAAGTTAACTGATTGCTAATTAGATTTGAGCAGTTTAGTTTCCCTGGAAACCTAACACACCCAAACTTAGGGGTTATTAGTATTTATGAGCCCCAGCTCAGATCTTCCCACCAAGTTTCAATCCCAAAATTAAACAAACATCATCTTCCCAGTGTCAGATCTCATGTGTTTTGGATTGTATATAAAAGTTTATCCCCTGTAATTGGGCGCCATTTCACATAGAAAAGCAGAGGGAGTGGGTGTGGGACTATGGGCTGAACACTAAAGGCACTGCAATAAAAAAAACACAATTAGCAAGCCATCAGGGCACCATAAGTTAGGAGGGATTAGTAAAGTTTAGTATTAGAGTTTAATAGTATGATCTGGAGACAGGAGTAGATGTCTGGGAAGTGTGATTGCAGTGCAGTTATCATTGTCACTTGTCAGTGTATGTGTGTTTGTCACACACATTGCACACTCACACATTGCAGTGCAAACAAAAAAGGATACTTTCTGTGTGGGGCTGTTGATTGTTTTTTTTATTTCTTAAAGTGAACCTGTTCCTTTATTGTTCTAGTAAATCTATCCCTGCAGTATACTATATTATTAAGCTATGTAAAAAATACTCTACTATGTTTAAGGCTGCTGCACCCCAAGAAGACCTGTTTGTTTTTAATTTTTCCCAGTTATATATAAAAATTGCAAAAATGTATATATTTTTTCTGTTGTATTATACCAAAAATGCAGTCTTTTCTAATTAAATTAAAAAATTGTATATTTCAAGAAATTGTTTGTTTAGACGAGTGGCACACTGTATATTGTTGTTCTGTGTGTGTTGGTGTCTACCCATCAATTGCACCACAACACATCTCTCACAGAGATATGTTCCTCAAAGTGCTTGCAAGCAATTGGCAGTGTTGTCTGTGTCTAAAAAAAACAAAGACATTATTCCCCACAAAATTGAGTGAGTTACCCTTCTGTTGTAAGTGACGGTGTGTGTGATGCAGTATCTCTCCCTCATCTGCACCCCAAAACAATTCTCACAAAGTCTTGTTCCTCCATGTGCATACAAACAATTGTCAGTGTTGTCTAGGTCTAAAAATCAAAGCCATTAGTGCAAAAAAATTGCATAGTGTGCTATCCTTCCAGTGTAAGTTACACTGTCTCCAGTGGTGTCTCTCCAACATTTGCACCACAAAACTATTTTCACAAAGAGTGTGGCATGACAATATCTCCTGCTTCAATTGCTCTGGCAAGTGCTGCTTCCATGAAAAAACTGACCATTACCAAGAGACCCACTGGTGAGGAGGATGAGTCAACTAAGTGCACCAGAGTGAAACACCATTAGGACATCTGGTCAGAATGAAAATAATTGCACAAAATTATTGATATGTTTACAGTGACTCAATCTGACACAGTAAGCATCAATACAATGGTGGATGATTATATTAGTGTGCAGATTAGCATGTCACACAGTCCATTTGAATAATGGGAGGAAAAAAGACAATTTTGTGCCCCTTGCTCAAATTAGTTTTCTTTAATTAAGATGCCCACCCTTTAGTGTGCAGTAAGAAAGAGTGTTTAGTATAGCAGGGAACCTTGAGAGACCTATATAGGAGGCAGTCCCTAATAATGTGGAAAAATTTATATCAAAAATGAACTACAAATTCTAGGAGGAAGACCTTTGCTGCCAATTACATCAAAGAACAAAGATTTCTATAATGATTGATCCAGCGTGGATGAGCTAATAATGTGTGATATTAACAGCACTGATAAGGATGAGGGTGAGAATTTCAATGAAAATCTTCCTACAGTAAATATGATTTATAACAACACTGTGTTAGCCACCTTAAGCCATTGGTAGCTTGTTTTATTGTGGCCCAAACAATCCAAGCACTTTAGCCACAAAAGTGGTAGTTTCTTCTTGCTTTGTTAAACTGTGCATGTCTTTTTAATATTTAACATGAATGCAGATGGGAGCTTCTCAGCAGATACATACCATTAACATCAAATCATATAATTAATATTTAAATATTCAATTTGACTAGGTTCTTCCTTAAATAGGGAGGAATCAATCTAATTGGAATTGTAAAAGCTTACTTTTTTCTTTACCATTTTTGTGATTTACTTTTTTAATAGTTAAATTATTAACACTAATAAATCAATCTCATATTCATTCTTATTTTTTAATGGTTTGTTCAATATATAATTTTTTAAACATATATTCTGTAATCAATCAATCTTAGTTTGATTCTTGTTTTTTTAATGATTTATTTCATCTATCAAACTCTTTTTAATTTATCAATGAATATATCAATCCACCTCATTGGGGTTTTGGATACTTGTTGAATTGAGGTTAATAATATTGTAGTAATCCTGTAGGAACACAAATAGGCCTAAACTACATGAATTTAACTGTATTTATCAATTTTTAAAGAAATCCAGATTCAAAACTAAAATAAAATCACTTAAGGGTGGTTTTGGCAAATTCTAAACCTGTGAGGGTGGTATTGGCAAAATCAAAATTAAAACATGGAGTCAGTGCACAACTATACTGTTTTTGAAATCACTTTTCTTCTAGGTTCAGACTCAGCTTTAGATATTGAAAGGCAGCTATATAATAGCTAAGTGTAAAAGAGCTGGATACATTTGCTCATGTCACAGTCCATATAGACTTCTATGAGATTTGTGATAAAAAATAGAGATACCACAGCAGTTACCACCAATACAGTATCTTCTGTGATACCCAAATAATAAGGAGGAAGCTGAATTTATGCAATAAGGGATTAATAAGTATGCCTCTTGGTGATCTAACATTCAAGATTTACAAATATCTCTGTTGAATACCACAAGTTTCTGTGTATCACACTGTCTTATTTGAGTGACCACCCATTAATATTGGTTAGAATATACTATAATTCTTCAAAGAAATAACTTTCTGGATGCTTATGATTGACTAAAGATTTATTTTCATATAATTTTCTGCCAAACATTTGTACTTTCAAAGCAACATAACAAAATTTATACAAATACCATTGGATATTTCTCCCTCTGAGCACGGCACACAGTCATAGCAACATGCATGATGTCCTCCTATTGGAGCTTTTCTGAAACCATTATGACATTCTTCAGAACATCGAGCTTGGGGCATCTATTAAAATCAAAAAGTTAAATATAAATTGGTTTAATAAGCTTTGGTCAATGACTTAAATGCTGATGACTTTGGAACAGTGTAATCAATCTTCCAGAAAATTAGCAGCAATATGATATTGCTAGGATGGTTTTTGTGGATATTTGTTTAGCCGTAACTTTTTTCATTAAAAGTTCTGACAACTAAAGCTAGAATGTCATCCAGTAAATGTTGTTCATGAAACTTGATCTGTGGGGGGAATGTTATGGTGGACTTTGCTTTTGTGGCAATATTACATCAGGTGGTGATAGTGAGCCATATATTATGTGTGGGGCTGGAAGGACCCACCCACACAGGACATAAAAAGAAATTGTGAGCACAACTAGTGGTTAGAGCTCTGGTGAGGGCTAACAAGGTACACCAGTTAGATCACTTTGTAGATTCAGTTAAGGGAGGACTGAGGCAGTTACAGAGCCAATTGTGCCTGGAGGCCAGTGGGGCCAGGCTTGGCCAGTGTCCAGACAAGCATTTAGGCAGGAGGACTTAAATCTATGGGGCTGTTTGTGTGACTTTGTGGAAGTCAGGCCCGGAGGCCAAAGTCCAGACCTGCAAGCCAAGCAGGAAGGACCACAAGTTAAACTGTGTGTGATGGGCAGGAGGCCATGTTTATACCTGTAAGAGACAGGATTGGGACTGCAAGAGACTGTGAAATATCTCCAGACAAGCTACCTAATGCAGTCAGGGTTCAAGCAGTGAAGTAGTGACCTGCATGAGGGGCTAAATAATTTAATATTTTGTTCCTGAAATGCTTATAAGTAAAACACCATTTATTTTTATTTAAATCTAAAAAACTACATGTGGATCTTTATAATGTACTTACTCACTGCTCCACTGACTTCTCTAATGAGATAATTACCCCAGATATTTCCCACTTTCAAATATGTTTCTATATTTTACCTATGGAGACATTTAAGAGTAATAGATGCACAAAGCTTTGTATATAGCTGATTCTAGGGATTTGTTTTCACACTCTGCATGTGTCCTAAGCTGTATACATAGTTTTGCATACATGACTCAGAGTGGAACCTTTCTCAGCTATTTCTTTGTAGATTTAACAACCATCTATAGGCATAATATAATGGGCATTCATGGGTGGTAACTGGGCAGTGACATGGGAATAGATGCAAGAGAACCATTACGTTGGTGTGTCAGGTAACATGTAGCCAGAGTTACTCACTATTCTCAGCTAGGCAGATGCATTGAGGATGCTGAACACAGACTGATCTCCTGTACCTAGTATGAGTTAGGTGTAATTGGTGATGATAGTGATTACAGATGTTCTTGCAAATTGAGCAGTGGATGTACTGTAGTAAATTTAATAAAATGCCTACTACTTAGAATATGAGCACTTAGCATAGCAATAATAATAATGTAGAGAACACCAGGTAAGTGTATTACAAAGGAATGCAAAAAAAAAAAAAATCACAAAATAAACATCTAATAATGTTAAAGACTATTATTAGTAGAAATGAACAGGTCTCGTACTCTGAGAACCGGACCCACCCTAACATAGGGTACAAGTCTGGCTTGCATTTTCACACCCAATTTGGATCCCAAAATGTGGCAAAGCATCATCTTCCCTTTGGTGGATCTCGCATATTTTGGCTCACATATAAAAGTCCTTCCCCACATTCGGCCAAAATTTCACAAGTAAAATCTGATAGAGTAGGCAGTGTAGGCAGGACTCTTAGTGAAAGTTAGTTAGTTAGCAGCAGGTACTGTAGTGCGCAGTCAGGTCCCTTCAAGTCTGTATAGGCTGGGGCACTGTCCATTGGGAGGAGAGAGAATTTCAATGTGTGTGACACTGTCAATAGTCACAGCTATAATATTTGTCTTTTGCAACCCCCTCAAAAAAAAGATTCTAATTAGAATGGACTGTTTGTGAGAGTGCATTCATCCAACACACAAAGACTGTGCTAACTTGTCTTATGGTCAGTGGGTCCAGTCAAGGGCCACTGCCATAATATTTGTGCAGTACAATGGTGTTAGCTGTTGCATCTCCACTGTGGGCTGAAGGCATGCAAGCCGCGAATAGGTCATGTGTAATACATGTACGGCAGCAGTGCATAACGGTCACTGTTATCAGCCTCACCACTGAATGCATTAAGACACATTGGGCACTTGTTTGGAGGGAGTTTATGACCCGGCAATCCACTGTCCCACCTGCAAAGTCCAGCACAGTCCATCAAGCAGCCCCATGCTCCCTGCTGACAGCACTCAGGCATCAGAGTTAAAGTTGGGCACTTTGAAATTACCTGAGAGCAGTGGCCCCTTCCAGAAGGTGGGATACTGTCACATGCTGGTTTCTATGACTCTATTATCAGGTGTCCTTACAGGCTTTTGTCATACTCACCTGCACAACTTTCACCCTCCAATGCAGGCCTGGTGTTCTCCCTGGCAGCTCCCTTGCCTTTAGTCCATGTTCACCATCAACTTGGAAAGAAATCTCTTGGATGTCCAACCAATACAAGAAAGGCAGGTCCCTGTCACTTGACTGACTAGACTAATCACCGACAGGGGCACCCTATTAAATCTCTCAAGTACTAGCTATAAATTGCAATTACAACTTATTTCCTAGAGGCATCAGTACTTTGGCTCCAGGTTCCTGTATGCTTTCTAGTTTACCCTGATATTCTTCAAATATGCACTGAACTATCCTGATATCCTGCTGGACAGTCCTACTAAATCTGCATTGTGCAAACCTGATATCCTTCTAGGTCATCTTGCTAACTGCATGGTGCAATCCTGCTATTACTGTGCTTTATTACTGTAAGTGCATTCCTACAGAACTGCCTGGTACAAACCTATTTTTGTTACTTGCATACCATATACTTTTCTGAGGAAGCTGCATTCCTGCACCATGTATAGCTGCAAACTACAGCTGCTTAAATATACACAGCAAAAGGCTGCTACTACCATCTAGTCTGCATGAAGGGTACTATGATACAGCCATCTAGTTTCACTAACATTCCAGTCTCGATAACTAGCCCTAGGAATTCTTACCCAAATTCACATTCCTCCTAATGCCATGATATTTGGTCAATATCTGGTTCACAGGATGAAATAGGCAACAATTCTAACTTATGAGTTGCTAGAATGAATTTGCTGTTGTTTATAGTTATTATTTTTATCTTCATAAATTACTTAGCATAGCGATCTCCAGAATGTATACACATTGCAATCAATTAATGGTAAAAGGGAACGTTTCAACACAAGCTGATATTAAGTAAATACTTTTAGTTACTATAATATGTTATTTTTTTCTCTTAATTTTTAGTGATAGATTTTAAGATGTGTTAGAAATATTGCTGCAAATGCCTCATTTAGATGTAGTCTGTGCTTAGCTAATATAATAAGAGTATTGCACAATGAAACTCTTGGATTTATTCAGGATAAGGTATTTTCCGTGCATGTGATCTTAGGTCTGATTATGAGTGGCTCTGCAGTGGCAGACAGGATGGTAGTTTAAAATAACCTATATGATGTTACAGATTGCTTTTATTAATAAAGAACTAGATCAGAGACCTGGGGGCAGTCAAGTAAATGGAGGTGGAGTATGTAGTGGAAGAGAGATTGATTGAGTAATTGATTGATTGAATAATCATTATTTTATTACTTCTATAAAAAAGCAAAGAAGTAAAAAATGCTATTAAAAAACAAGCACCCAAAATGGATGAAAGTGGTGCATTAATTAATTGATTCATTGATTAATTAAATATAATTGATTGATTAAATAAATAAAATTAAGGCCATGACAAATTACATTGTTAATAGACAAGGATTCTGCACAAGGATTGTAAGTGAAGCCAAGGAAATTAATAGTTGCACTGCAGAGCAGCAACCACCAAATCAGTCTACCTTATACTAACAAATATTATAAGGCTGACCTGCTGGCCATACTAACTCCCCCCCCAATTTGGGTAGCACACCTCTGTAGTGCATTTATGAGGTGCACCAGAGAGTATGAGTATGAAGGTTAATACAATAACACAGGGATGGGGGTAGTGCAGAGGACATAGATAGGGCTAGGTTAGTGTGGGGAGGGAAGACAGAGTGCACTAGAGGACTCAGGTAACTGGAGTTTAAGGTGTATATGTGGAACATAGTTGATCTACATGGTGTAATACAAGTAGTGTGTGGCCTGGTAGCTGACGTACAGTCTGCCTGTGGGGTCATGTCCAACCCTGGATATGGGTGCTGTCCTTTGGCCATATTATCATCACTCAGGTGGGCAGGTTGTTCTTGAACAGTGGGATGTTGCCAAGTTGTATGTGCAGCATCAATGTGGTCAGACCTAATGCAATTCAGCTGTAGTCCTGGCATTTTTTAAGAATCAAAGGCTGCCTACACATCTGACTATAAATCAGAATCTCCTGCCCATCTGTACCCTTATTAGAATGCAAAAAACTACTTTAACTATACCTACGGATTGACCAAGTTCTACATAAAGACCTTACATTCTGATATTCAGCCTCCATTGCCCTCCTCTACTCCCTCCCTATATTAACCAGTCTATGACCTCCCCACTACTCCCATCCCTGTGTCCTGTCTACAAGTTTATTTATATTAGTTGTAGTATGGTATGTACATATTGCTGCTTTGTTTTCATATTGATTTTATCATCATCCCATATTACCAGTGTGTGATATTATACTACCACATTTGCTACTAATTATCAATTGTTATTGTTCCTAAACTAAATTATATTATTGCTCATTATGCTATACTTGCTTATGTTCATCTATAAACAGTTATGGATAGCACTGACCTTATAGAACAAAACAGTAAGATATAATTTAAGTCAATGTAAAATAATTTAATTCATTAATAACCATCATTTTAGAAACAAATAGAAAACTGGTACATATGGGATTGAATAAAATAAATGAAAAGATTATTTTCCAATTGTGGTAATGTGCACATATAATGAATTGAATATGTTTCAATAGAAAATGTTTTTTATCAACTCCAATTACTATTTTATATAAATTGGATAACAAAGACAATAAACTCCAGCATTTAGAATTGTAATTGTCAATCAAAGAGGTTTTCCAATTGTAAATGAGGCTAATTACCAGTCTTATCCAGCATTGTAATGATGCTCCTAGAGTAGGAGGGATCTTGCAAAATTAAGGATTATATTAATTATTGCTCCTTATTAATCAGGCACATAGGTGATCTTGCTTGCCTGAAGCAAGTTTAGGTGTATAGCCATAGCAGCTGCTATGAGACCTAATGTCAATATACAGTTCTGAATGTCTGCTTAGATGGGTGTGGTATAAAAGATTGACATTGTTAAGACTGACAATCAATCAGTTGACATCAGGTGGTTGAAAGGCAATAGGTTGACACGTACAAAAGGTCAACATGGACAAATGGTTGACACACAAATGGTCAGCACAAAAATGTTTGACACATTTTTTATTAAATTAACCCCATCCCTCCCCCTAGTGCTTAGCCTAACTCTAACACTCCTCCAGTGCCTAAACCTAACAGTCCTGTCCAGCACCCTAACCCTCTGCCAAGTGCCTAACCCTAGCCTTCACCCTAACCTTAAAAATGTTGAACAAAATTGTGTCCACCAGTTTTTGCATTGACAATTTGTGTGTCAACCTTTTTCAATGTCGGCCAGTTGTAAGTCATCCTTGTCCCTGTTGACTTATTGTATGTATTGGTGTTGAACTATTTACTGTCAGCCTATTCATTTATGATGTTCTATCAGAATATTATTCAGATGACCCAATGATTTAAGAGCCAGTGCAGCCATGGATATAGCAACAAATCAAACATTTAACCACAGTCTCTGACAAGTTTTGCTCAAGTATAGAACCTCCATTTTATTAACTAATTAGTTACCATCTGTATTGATGGGTGTATTTGATAATGTTTTGATGCCTACTAATAATAACAAGTAGCAGAAAGGCATATTTTGCAAAAGAAAATATAAAATATTAGTAAAAGTTGATAAACACTTTGAAACAGGGTATAGCATCTTGCAGATTGTTATTCACTATAGAACTGCAGAGGCTAAAAATATATAAAAGCTCATAGATATAGAGATATGATCTTGGTTCCAATCAGACAGGGAGTCTCCAGGTACACAGACCAGGATAGGCCCAAGTCTCAGTTTTTCTTTTATATATAGTGATAACTTCTTCTCTGTACATATAAACACATCATTAATCAATTATTCAATCAATTAAATCAATCAATGGATGCTTTACCTGGCTTCTACACTAGATGTTTGCCAGTTCCACGTCTTTGTTTTATTATTTATAGTTAATCTATTCATATAATCATTAATCATTCAATTAATTTACTCAAAGGCATACTTTACCTCACTTCCACACCTTGTGTTTGCTAGGCCTTGTATCTGTTTATTTTCTTAATAGTTATTAAATGTTTCCTGTTCATATAACCAATCAATCAACCAATGCTTTACCTAGCTCCCACTATAGAAATAGTATATTATTTTCTATCTCCACTAGTCTCAGGCTTCTCATCTAGTTCTGGATTCATGAAAACATCCCATAAAATTGTATACATATGTGTCCTGCTACATCTTTGCTCCATACACCATGTACCACACCCTATTAGTTGTGCTTTGCCATGTCATATTGAGGTAACTTGAATCAAGTAGCACAGGAATAATGTTAAATATATTTAATGATGAAGACCCCTATATATAGTATTGAATCAAATTCACATGGGGGCGCTACCACTGACATATGCAATTTACATATACAAAATAGAAGAGCTGGATTGGAAATGTAATTTGTGGTGCACAGATAATTTCAAATATAACTTTTATTAGAAACATTTGAATACATATATAGATAGATAAAAAGCTAATTTTTGGATAAAATGAAGATGAAAGAAAAGAATGATAAATGATTAAAAATATGCTGTGTGTGATGCCTTCACTGTATGTCTTCAACTATCAATTTAGTAAATAAGCAATCTTGAGTGTGTCATTTTATGTGTTTAAAACTGATTCTTATATGTAGTTTGAATATTAGCAGACTACATATAAATACATGTATATAGTGATACTCACCATCATTTAACAGACATGTGGAGAGAAATGGGAGCTATCTTTTTATATGATATATGATGTGTGAAGGATAGATATAAATCTCTTTTAACTAAATATAAGCTGTCCTAGTTACTGGCTGATCTATAGCTCAGTCAGTAAGGTGCCTGTTCTGTTCACCAGCAATACCCAGGTTCAAATCCCAGTCAGCTGTCCCAATTCAAGTGTCAATTTCAAGGATATTACCTGAGATAGAGGTTAAAATAATTATACCTTTCGAATATAGAGTTTTTTTCCTACAGTTGAATATTTATATATCTATACCTCTATTTGGAGCAATCTGGTGCATGCAAGGGACTCTTTATTCTTGGGAACCTCTCTTTTTTGATAAACCAAGTGTAATATTAACTTGATTATGATCAATATAAATGGAGATAAATGGAAAACCTCAATGAAATAGGGTAAATGTGTGTCACTTATCTCTACTACATTTACAGCTGATAAAGTCTGAATTTAGATCCTAATACATGTGAGGTTATATGTGGCTTTTTGATTGATAAAAATCCTTATCGTGTTGAATCCTACCACAAATTCTTGACAGGAACTTGCATATACATATTCCTTGCTATAATGAATCATAATATTCAGACTACATATAAGAATCATTTTTAAACACATAAGATGACACACTCAAGATTTTTTATTTAGTAAATTAATAGTTGAAGACATACAGTGAAGGCATCACACACAGCATATTTTTAATCATTTATCATTCTTTTCTTTCAAAAATTAGCTTTGTTATCTATCTATATACATATTAAAATGTTTCTATTGTAAGTTATATTTCTATTGTAAGTTATAGCACTTACACAGTAATGACATGCATTATAAATTAGTAGTGGGGTCTGAGCAGCAGTGTATATGACCATCACTGAAATACAAGTCTCAGCCCAGCCCAGAAAGAAGTAATTTTGTATGACAAACTGACTGTGCATTTTATGCAGCACAGTCATGGCAATGTTGGCACTGCTATGCCACTAGGAGTTTGTACAACATGTCACTAATTGGTACTTATAAGTAAGTGTTAGTGACCTGTGGACAGTGGTGGTCTTAGAAACTAGTAGTGGTGTTTAAGCAAAAGTGGATAAAATGATCACTGAACTACAAGTGAAAAATGGAATGAAAAATAGTAAAGTGTATTAAAAAATATTTTCAACAAAACAATTGTTGTCTGTGTTGTTCCGTTTCCATAAACTACTTATCACAGCTATTTGCTTATTAATGACTACACACTGTTATGTTTAAGTTTCATACATTATAGCCAGATACTTTAATATAGTGTTTTTCCCTCACACAGGTAGAGATGGGAATTGTGTAGTCTAGCCCTTTATCAAATTAACCAGACAATGCTGCAGAAGATACTCTATTTCACATAATTATTACACATTCTCATCTCATCTTTTTTTAGTTGATTTATAACACACATATGAAATTTGTGGCTGACCGGGACGCCGGTGACAGTCTATAGATGGTTATGTTATTCCACTGAGGGATTATTGATTATCAATTGCATTTGAGAAGTGCTTTACAAACCAGTTGAGTGACTAACTCCAGATCACCATCAGTTCCCTCTGTTTGTTCCTTTTGGATCTGCCATGCTCCATTAATAACACTTAATACCAACTGCTATGCTTTGCTGCTACATCTGCTGACTTTTAACCTCATTATTGCCTATTATGGCAGTCTGCATATGATTTTAACCTGCCTTGCTTTGCTACTAACATTATTAATGCACTGGAACTCTGATACATTTGTATCTCATCATTAACCACTGGTTCCACTCATTGGATATGTGGTCCTATTAGCCTAAATATATGTGTACACAAAGATTATTACTGTAGGCTTTATTTGGATTTAATTAATTCTTATGAGATCCTATGTTATTATTACTTTTTGAGCTCATGTGCCTTTACTGGTATTTATTATAATATATTTTACCATTTCTATATTGTAGTATATACATTTTTTTGCCATTGTTATTAAAATATTTACTAACTTTAAGACACTGCTACAGTGCTTTCCTTAGCTAGTTTTTGTTTATCTCCTTGGGGGAATCAGCTCCCCTGCATTTAGGTTAGCTACAGTAATACTGTCATCTATTTTAATCATTGCACTGTGTTTGGTTGGATTTACTCATTCCTTAGCGACTGGGTTCTTTTTCTTCTGTCATCTCATCTTTAACCACTTAACTGACATTTTTTTTCTAAAAAAATGCTCAGAAATTGTCGCTTTTTAAAAAATAATTAATTAGGTTAAGTACTTTATAAAGTATATTGAAATATTTTATTTTAAAAAATATACCTACGGGGTCTTTTGCATCTCCTCCAACCCCTCTGTCCATAGGTCCCCATTGTAATTTACCATCCCACCCCACATCAAAATAGCACCCCCTGGGGTCAAAATATCCCCTGCATTTACAACACTTACCCTCCTAGTTATGATAGCTATACACAAATATAATATATATATATATATATATATATATATATGCATGCATTTTTTTATAATTTCTCTTGGCTATTTTTTATAATATATATATGTACAGTATATACATATCGAGAATCAGCCTGCACTTGCATCCTAATAATGCATCTTCAGGGTGCTTACAAAGGACCTGTTAGGCCCCTTTAATATCCATTATATTCCCACAGAAGGAAGGAAGCACTCACCACTTAAAAGAGAATGTTCACTTATTATTCATGACTTAACATCATTGTATGTGTACAAATTTACCATAAATCTCTTAATATGGTTGACGTTTCTGGTCCAACATGAACCTTTGTCAAGACCTGAATCAATAGCTAAAGTAAACCAAGACAATTAATGATAGCATATGATCTGTGTTCAAAGCAAAAAAGTGTACTGTCTACCAGGCTCCAATATGTATGCACATTTTACATCTGCTCCATTTGCAGAGCAATGTGGTTTTGCCATGGTGCAAAGTTACTCAAAGCGTATTATCAGCCCCGGTTTGTGTGTCTGAGCTATGGTTATGCAGTTAACAAAATTGGAGGTATAAAAAAGTAAGTAAAGCATTTATAAATGGTTCAGATTCAGGCAAATCTGTTATAACTAAATTTTTGGGAACCTTGTTGAATCAAAATCAGGAGCTGCTTCCTCCTGCTAAAATCAGACCTAAAAATTAAGCAAAGTGTCATATTGCCAGATATAAAAATGTGCTTTTTTTTGGTATTGCGTATAATCTGCTCCCTCCTAATCTCAAGTGTAATTTTACATTAGCAACCATGGGGATAGGAGTCATAGGAACAGATTATTATGTGGTTATTGATAAATTTGCCAATTTTTCTGTTACTCCAACAAAAGTGAGTAACAGAAAAATGGGCATATTTAGCAATATTATTTTTACAAAAATAATGTGAATATAGATGTTTTCACACACTTTAACTTATTTTATTATCACTTAAATTTATCAAAGGGCTTTTGAAGCAGTCATTGTAAAAAATTACTCCAAGCCCATAAATTTACATTCTTTTAGTGAGCAGATCACATCTCACATACAGTACTTGTAATGGGAAATGTGATCTGCTCAATATGACTAAAATAAATTGTAATAAAATAACACAGGGAGCCTTGTGATTACACAACCTGGACATGGCATTATTACAGGCCATAACTAGGGTGGTGAGGACTGTGCCATGGCACAGGGCATTGCAAGGCAGGGGGCGCTGTTTGGGCCTGTCAATTGTCCAGTTTATTATCATTTTCACTTTTAGCTTCCTCTTCTTTTAGCCCCAGTACCTCCTGGCTTCCCCTATCTCTTACCTTGCCCTTCCCCATGAGGCCATGGCTCTTTTTCAGGTATACTGTCTTATGTCCTTATATTAAAAATTGTAGGGGGCGCCAATGCTCTCTCTGGCACAGGGCACCAAAAGTCTAGTTATGGCTCTGCATTATTAGGGCTTTCCTTCATTTAAATGACTCCTGCTCTGCTTTGACAAGCAGAGCAGTTCTGGGAGCTGCCCGAACATAGGGAATCTGCATTCAGCAATGTACTAGCATGCACAGCTGATTCATGCTCAGTGTCCAATCACTTTTGTGTACATAGTGTGTATTGTAATGAGTGTCCGAGAAGCTGGCTGCTTGATTTGTTTCACTCCTTTAGTGGTATTGCCCTTCCCCTCGAAAAACAATAAATCCAAAAAGCATTTAATTGTTATACTGTTGTGTGAGGATTCATATAATTACATATTTGATAGCAAAAGTTTGCTTTGAATACTTGGCTGTGTATTTCTTTTTCTTTTCTGTTTTTAAAATAAATTCTTTATTTAGAAAGCTCTCAGAAAAAAACATGGACAGACAAAAATACAATAAACATTACAAATGAGCTATTTTTCAAATGAAATAATTAGCAACAAGCATATGAAGGGGTTAGTAGAGGGTGGGGAAGTAATTGGGGGGAAACATGACTACCAAGGGAAGAAAGGTACCATGGAGAATACCAGATGCTGGACAGGAAGCATTAGATGGAAAAAAAGAAACACACCACTTGGTTAGCAGCAGAAACAAGTATAAAGTTATTTTGGGGGGGTTTGTCACAGATAGGTTAGATTGGTGGAGCAGACACATCCAACACACATGGATCACACATGGATAGTGAGCATGGAGAGCAGAGGTGGCAAAGTGCCATTGTAGAAGAGCCAAGGAGCCTATACCTGAGAAAACATATGGCCTCTATCATGAAGGTAGTAGGTAATATTTCCATTTCCACTATATGCCTTATTTGTGACTTTAAGGCAGAGAGGGTTGGTGGAAGAGGGTTTTTCCAGTTGTGAGCACTCAAACTTCTAGCAGCAACTAACATTTGGGATAACAATTTCACAATGCGGTTACTAAGATCAGGAGGTCAGGAAGGGGGTAACTTAAAAAGAAGGTCCATGGCTCATTTGGATTCAGGGATTCCAATGATAGTGTTCAGAAGAGCATGAGAGTCGGGCAGGTCCACCAGATATGGTAGAGGGTACCTCGAAGGCCACGTTTTTTCCAACAGAGGGGTGAAACAGAGGAGAACATATGGGAGAGCCACACTTGGGTATAGTACCAGTGATAATATAATTTGTTAGAAGATTATTGAAGGTGAGTAGAGATAGAGGTTTTAATAATTGCCAGTATTACAGTATGTCATCCCAAGCCTCTTCGTCAGGTTCATACTTGGGAATTATTAGTAAGGAGAGCAGCATCAATGAAAATGCTGTATATTTCAGAGATCATCCCTTTAGACTTAGGACTCTGTTTATAGTGTCATTCAAAACTAATGACATCTCGGAGAAGCCGGGACCTGTGGAAAGGAACCTAAAAAGTAATGTATTTCTGAAATATTCATAGGGATTTAGGGATAGTGTTGGATATTACAGTTGTTAGACTGAGAAAGAAAGCCGGAGCCCCTGTGCATTAAAATCAGCAGGTAATTTAAGGGACGCTATTATCCATGACTTTGTGCAAACCATATGTAATTCTGGGGGGAAATTAGGTTTACACCATATGGGGGTAAGAGGAGATATAGAGGTGGTAAGAGCAACTTTATGTGAGTATAAAACCCATATGCATAAAGCAAATTTAAATGTTGGAAGAAGGTTAGATGGTAGAGGATGATGTTTCTTTTGTAGGCCTCATAAGGAGGATAGGTCTGGGGCATAGGGATCTTTATAATGAGTGCAAGGTGTGCAATGCATATGGGCCCCTGGGTCCAGGGGGCCCCACACTGCATACCCTGCACCCACAGGTAATCATACTTACTGAAGTGTTGCTTTTCAGTGCCAGACTGGCACTGCAGAGCAGCAAACACTCACTGGAAAAATGGCGGTGGTTATTTTCCAAGTGGTCTGCACATGTGCAGAAAATATGTCCCCGGGAAAGTAGGCACAGGTGCCATTTGCCTGGAAACCGGCGCATGCGCTGTGGATTCTGGCATGAAGCCAGAATCTACAGTGCTCAGTGCCGCACTGAGCAGCTGACAGAGAGGAGGGGGCCCAAAAAGAGGCCTCACACAGGCCCACTCATCTCTTAAAATGCCCCTGGTCTGGGGAATTGATATAGTTAGATTCAATATCAAGCCAAAACGTTGTTCCATTGGGGGAGTAGGAAGAACAATTTAGGAATAGCGTGAAGCCAGGTAGTAGAGTTTAAAATCAGGGAGACCTCTACCTTCCTTGGAAATAGGTTTTTAAGGATGGTCAAAGATAGCCGAAGGGGTTTACTATTCCAAATAAAATGGTTGATGGATTTCTGAAGATTTTGTAGGAGGGTAAGGGGAACGGCCACTGGCAAGGACTAGAAAAGGCAAATCAATTTATGAAAAATATTAATTTTGACTGCAATGACCCTGCTCAGCCACGAGAGTATAAGCCTTTTCTAGATCCACTTGTAATTCTGTAAAAGGCTGTGGAAAAGTCTCCTAATATAATAGATCATTACAAGGTATTTGATTTTGCTATGTTGCCATTTAAATTTGTAGGAGGATTTGATGGCCTCAGCATCTTGGTGGGAGATATGGAGGAGCATTATCTCAGATTTAGAAAAAATTATTTTATATCCAGGGAGCACAACATAGTGGTCTAAAAAAATTGTAAAGGTTAGGTAAAGATATCCGAGGTTGATTGAGAGTAAGTAAAATGTTGTTAGCAAAAAGCATGATTTTGGAAGAGGTATTCCCAAAGTACACTCCATGGATGCTAGGGTTTAGTCAGACGAGAGAGGCCAGAGGTTCTATCACCAGGGTGAAGATCAAAGGGGAGAAAGGGCATCCCTGCCTAGTACCATTTAAGATAAGGAAATGGTTGGAGTGGATAATGTTGATGTAGACAGTAGCAGAGGGAGTAAAATAGAAAGTCATGACACCAGTCAGGAAGTCTCCCAATATCCCAAATGATCATAGAGTTTGGGACATAAAGGTACAGGAGTTCCTATTGAATGCTTTTTAAGCACCAAGAGAAAGGATAACAGCTGGGGATCTCCTAGAATTGATTGTAAGGATTAAATCTATGGTCCTACTTGTATTATCCCAAGCTTGATGTCCTAGCACAAAACTGACCTCATCATAGTAACCAAGGAGGGAAGGACCTGGTTACATCTGTTAGCTAACATTTTGGCATATATTTTAACATCTAGGTAGTGGAGGTAGATAGGCCTGTAAGTAGCACAATTGTGCAGGGCCTTACCTTCCTTAGTCACCACGATGATCCTGGCCTCAAGCATATCTGTAGGGAAGGAGTCCCATGTAGAACATCATTAAAAAGGGAGTGCTTGTGGGCAACCAGATGCCCCATACATTTTTTATAGTATGCAGCTGTAAAGCCATCAAGTCCAGGGTATTTGCCCGACTTTTGCTGTTTAATGTAAATTACTATTTCGTCCTATGAGATCTCCTCACTCCCCTTGATTGCCTCATGGGACAACTGAGCAAGATTGTAAGCAGAAAGAAATTCTTAAATTGCTGTATCAGTGGGTGGGACAGAAGCAGGGGGTGAGTCAGACTGCATGTTTTACAAGTTACGGTAGAAGCTCTGGAATTCAGAACAAATAGCTGATTGGTTTTGAAGAAAGCAATTTTTGGAATTTTTAATCATGAGGATGTTTTTATGTGTTCATGCCGCACAGAGCCTAGATGCCAAAATCTTAACAGTCTTTTCTCCCTTTTCATAAAAGGTTTGGCGTAACCATTTTAGACATTTAGCTGTGTTTTGGGTAAAAATAAGAGCAAGAAAATGGCAAACAGTGACAAGCTCTTGTTGAAGAAAAGTGCTAGGGAAATGTTTATGTTGTGACTCAAGTTACTGGAGCTGGATAAAAAGGGAGTTAGTATGAGTTATAAAGTATTTTAAAGTTTTAAAAGCTATACTAATCACATGCTCCCATAGAACAGATGTATGGGCCAACCAGAAAGTGGAGGGAGAGCATTTCATTGAAAATTATCTGAAAGATGGGTATTAAAATGGGTTATCATATCCTGAAAATTAATTATAGTATCATTTAAATGCCATGTCATTGGACAAGGATGTTCAGTGATACAGGAGAGGTCAGCTGAAATAGGAGCATGATCAGACAATATCAAATTATGGACATCAACAAGTCATAGGGCTAAGTCATGGCTTAGCATTATCACATCTATATGGGAAAAAGAATTGTGCACAGAAGAGAAGTTATAGTTCAGAGTGAGGGGCTATTAACCCACCAGTAATCATAGAGAAGCTGAGAATTCATGAGATCAACATTGGAGTTACGGAGATCAACCCTGTTGGATTTTGTGACCCCCTAGAAACAGATGATTGTCATGTTCAAAAAGCAAAGGAAACCAATAAAGGGAAAAATAATTAGGTAGGTCTGCTAAATAGGATAAGAGTCTAAGACCATGGGTGTTGACAAAGGGGAGGGGAACTATGCACTAAGAAAGCACATAGGTCAGCAAATGTGTACAAAACCCTATAGGGGCATGGCAAAGGTGGGTCGCATATCAATAGTGATGTCATAGAGAAGGTAGGGCCCTCCCACAAGCCCTTAAAAGTATGAGAAGAAAAAATTGAAATATCATACAGGGGAAGTATAGGGAGATAAAGAAAAAGAAACAAATAAGAAAGGAGATCATTAGAGTAGAGAAGGTATAGGTAAGCCAAAGTTGTGTAAAAATGGAAAACAACTTAAGGCGGGGGACATAAAAATAGGAATGGGAAATGTAATAGAAACATGAAAAATAATAAACAAGGAATGGTAATAAATTGAGGGATAAATTATCCCAAACAAGACCTAGACATAAAAAAATAGACAGGATATGCACACATATAGACATATACAAGTGAACAGTTCAGCATAGTCTCAAGAAGGCCGTAATGAGCAAAAATCTAGAATATGCACTTATATAGATAACCATTATAATGTAGCTTCACAAAGGTATAACTAAATAAACCTCTGTAGATACATTAAAGATAGACTAAAAAAGTTCCAAAAACAAATGTTGAGGTTACAGTATAGACTATCCATAATTGGGAGTGTCCTCACAATTGGAGGGGCACCACCTTTAAACTATAAAAACAATGCAACAGTAAACCTTTAGAGTGTATCAGATTTCAGGGATTGGAGTGGAAGACTTAGAAGATGCAGGAACAGTTGACCATTCAGATGTAGGGGACGTTGAGTCATCTGTCGAGACCTTTGGGGGAGGAAGTCAAAGGATGTAGGGAGAGATTGAGCTTCAAGGAGAGATCGATACACATGTAGCTGGTTCTGGTGCCATATTAGAATGTGGAAGGGTTATCCCCAACTGTATCTTATTACATTATGGGGAAGCATGGTGCCCAGAGGTTTAAAGTCCAAACGTTTAGGAAGAGTCAAACGGGAAACAATCTGAAAGAACTGGAGAGTAGCATCCTTAAAGGGGACTGAAGGGAGCTTGCAAACCTCCCTCATTATGGTCTCTTTGGCTGTATAGTAGTACAAATGCAGAATAACATCTCGAGGTTGAGAAGAAGATTGAGAGTGCAGTTTTAGCACATGTTGGGCCCGGTCTAGGAGCAGGTGATCTTCCGGAGTAGAGGGAGAGAGTTGCATGAACAGGCCTTTCATTCTCAGTTTCACAAAATCCCCTACTGAGGGGCTGAAAGCTGTGGTCTCGGGTTGAGGAACGTATCAGAGTCGAGGGGCCTGGATGTGCATTCTCTTCATCTCTTGATGAGACTTGACCAAGAATATGGAGTCTAACCTGCAGGGAGGTATTCACCAGTGACACCAGGATATGGGCTTAATCTGCACCCAGCAAGCAGGTCGCAGTCCGCTGTTCAGGGATCTGATGCAAGTGGGAATAGAGAAAGACACATCGCTATGGTCTACTGGTAGAATAATACCTATACCTGTGTACAGATTAGGCACAAGGGAATGGCTTCCTGGAGTGATACCTGGGGAGAATAGTGAGAAGTTCCACTGAGGAGTAGGATGCATTGCTGACAATGAAGGTGATTAGGAAGCGCTGTTGACACAGGAAGAGGATGAGGATGCGCTGGTGACACTTGAGGAGAATGAGGATGCACTGCTGGTAGAGCACTGGCTGTAGGGAGTGCAGACACTGGAGCTCTGTTGATACAGAAAATGGATTCGGGAATAGCACTTAGATTAAAATGCACTTAGTACACTGTGGTACTGATTCAGACCTGCTCGTTAGCAAGCAATCGGTTATTGCTGGCGATGTTTCCTAATGTGCACATGCGTTTACTTCGCATTGTGCATGCACAAACTAGTATGAGTGATCGGGATGCGCTTGCTTGCCCTGCAAAGACAGCACAGTGGAATGAGTGACAGGAAAGGCCATTTGTGGGTGGTAACAGGGGCAGGCCACTGGAAACGGGGGAGTGGAGTTGCAAACGCAGGTGCGTCTCTGCATCTTAAATCCATTTCAGAAGCGTGCATAATTGATAGGCAGCATTATAGTACATGTCACGTGGTTGAATTATACACAGAAGTGCTCGCAGTGCTTGCGGTAGGGTACAGTCAACCACAAGCAGTCTGGTCAGTTCCAATGGACCCCGATGTACCGATGGTTGCATACACTTCCAGGAGATGACGTGCACAAGTGGGCATCTTATGAATGGCTGGTGGGCATCATCATACAAAAAGTGATTGCTTATCAAGACATAGTGGGCATGTGTAATGCCTTGCCATGTGATCGACTGCCTTGATGTCACTTAGCTGAATATGCATACAATGGGAGCAAGCGGCCAAATCTAGCGAGCGGGTCAGAATTAGGCCCTGTGTGCGAATCCTGACAAACTGGAGAGCGGTTCAGTTTTTGTACACATTAATGCATATTGAGGGCCCGATTCAGACACACTCACTAAGCTGTGTTTGCACACAGCAGTATGCAACCAGAGTATGCAAATTCCTTTATCGCACACTAAGATATTATTACGCCCACTATGTCTTAATGTGTGATCACATTATGAATTTAGATGCCCACTAGCCTGGACATAATATGCCCACTTGCACGCGCCATCTCCAGGAAGTCTATGAAACCATTGGTACAATCAGCTGACTTCGAACCCATATGCAGTGCTTGTGGTTGACCATAGCCTACCGCAAGCACTGCGAGTGCTGCAGTGAGTTAGACAGCTAAGTGATCATAATTATGCACGCCTTTAAAATGGTGTTACAATGCACAGATAAACCTGTGTTCGCACAACCACACTTCTGTTTCCATCTACCTCCTCTTTCACCACCCATAAATGGCCCATCATGTCAATCAGGCTTGCGGTCTGCCTGTGTGCAACAAGTGGGTGCTTCCCACTCGCAGTGACTGGTTCGCGCATGTGCACTGTGTTATATACTCAGATTGTGAAAATATGCTGGCTAGGAGCAAATGCAGCCTAGCGAATGGGTCTGAATTGGGTCCGGAGTACACAGCATGAAAATCCAGACAAACTGGAGAGATGTTCAGTATTTGTACACAGTAGTGCATACTGAGTACATAGCATGAGACTCCAGACACACCAGAGAGTAGTTCTGTATTAATTTAAAAATAACTTGATAGCAAGTATGGGAACCCGGAACGGAATGACAACAAGCTTAAACAAGAAGTAATGATGTTGCACAGGCAACTTCCTGATGTCCAGATCCTGGTATATATAACCTAAGGTAGCAGTTCATAGGAGAACAGCATCAGCTAACCAAGACCATGCTACAATTGGTAGAAGGAACAGTCAGGCAAAAAGGACCATCATGGCTGAGTCCTTGATGGCAAACCTCAGAAACATGTACATGGAGCTGCACATGGAAGTCCAAAGGCACCTAAGGCACAATCCTCAGTGTGTCACCCTTCACTGCACCTGATGTCTGACCACATGATAGGTAAGGGGATGGCAGTGCTGTGGTCATTAATGGCCGATCCTAGGCCAAACCCTAACAAGGCCTTTGAGATAGAGCTCAAGGTGGAGGAGCTTGACATCTCCAGGAATACCTCTGTTGCAGATGTTGTTACATTGGACCCTGTTATCTTGGTCTTCTTGGCCATCTTGAAGTCTTGAAGCTGAGCAACATCTTGGCATTGCTGTGTGAGACCAGCATAGTAAGATTGCTGGAATGTACCCACCTCCTCAACTCTACATTCTAGTTGGTCTGTTCTGGAACCAAAGGCGGAAATTTCTGCTTGCATGGTATAGAGTGCCTGAACAGACTTTTTCACATCTTTGAGTTCTTTAAAAAGAATAAGGAAGTCTCTGCCAGTAATGGGAGAAAGGTTATCTTCCTCTGATTCTGCATTAGAGTGGTCAGCAGCTGAATCTGGCATGACATCTTTAGTGACATACATGTGCTTATGTTTTGTGGAGTATGGTGTGAGGTCACTCGCAGAGGATTTCTTCCCTTTAGGCATGATGGACATGCAGGCTCCAGGAGTGACTGGAGAGGGTGTGTAGAACAAGAGCAGCACTGGGGAGCTCCTTAATAATTTCTGCCAAGAGACAGGAAAGTGCTCACTGTGGGCTGAAACAATGGGCGCTTCTCAGATGGCTGGAGGGACTTCC
Source organism: Taudactylus pleione (assembly GCA_031769625.1). Classification (NCBI taxonomy): domain Eukaryota; kingdom Metazoa; phylum Chordata; class Amphibia; order Anura; family Myobatrachidae; genus Taudactylus; species Taudactylus pleione. The sequence goes on from JAUIMM010000591.1 coordinate 748,898, forward strand.
ATTATAGCAAGACTTGCAGGAGCATTAATGTGCTCAGCCACTGGTATTTGTAAGAGCCACACTGTACAAAGCAGAGATGTCCCAGCTGCAATGGGTGCTTGAGGGAGCAGTTTTTCAGCAAAGAACCATATTAGCAAGAGGGAGGATGTGAGAACATGTGAGAGAAGGCCGCGCATGTCTTGGAGTGCAGGAAGGTCCCTCACAGGGAAAATAGCTATATAGGTGCCCATTTGTGGTCTCTGAGTCCCTTGTTAGCGCTGAGGAAGAGGGCAGCTGCAATGAGGGCCATAGGGCTTAAAGGGCTGTAGGAAGATGGCAACCACACATGATTCATGGGTCCTATCATGGATGTCTCTGGGGGCCCCCGGGGATATGTGTATGCCTCACCTGGAGTCTCAGCCAGCCAGTGAGAGCCCAGAGGGTGTAGGGAGCAGTAGCCGTGCTGGTCCACAGAGCTCTGAAATTGGGCCAGGGCTTCTGGAGAGGGTGCAGGCCAAGGTGACTCTGGAGCTGCAAATTACTCCAAGGATCCAAGCAGGAGGGGCAGCATCAGATATTTGATAGCAAGTAACAAATACAGAGAGTGCTGTTCCTGTGAGCCACCACAACAAAACAAAAAAAATAAAAAAGAGATAATAATAATAATAATAATAATAATAATAATAATAATAATTATTATTATTATTATTATTATTATAATAATAATCCTGCAATTGCAGCAACATATCATTGTAATCTTTTTGCCACTTGGCTCCTATTGTAGCATCCTGTGTCTTAAATTATGGATCATGAGATAAGACAGCACATCACTTTTTACACCTAAGTTTGGACCACAATGTTGCATCATACTATAAATGAGGTCAACAGTGAGACATAGTGTAAATGAGGCCCAAAGTAATATATAGTTTTAATAAGACCCATAGTGATACATACTGTAAATGAGGCCCAAAGTGATACATACTGTAAATGAGGCCCATAGTGAGACATACTGTAAATGAGGCACATAGTGAGATGCTGTAAATGAGGCCCATAGTGAGACATACTGTTAATGAGGCCCATAGTGAGACTTACTGTAAATGAGGCAAATAGTTAGTCATTGGGCCTGATTCAGAGCTGAATGCTCTGACCAGAGTGCTCGCTCTGAATCAGGGCCATCCCAGCTAAATTTGGAGCGGCCTCCTGGCCGCTCGCATAGCTGTGGATGACCACCCACAGCTTATGCGAGAGGCCAAAAAGATGGTCACGATGGACAAAGACGATCGCGACCATTGGGCTTGCGACAAGACCCTGCGGTAGGGTCTCGTTTCCGCAAGCCCAGGAGTGATTTGGCTCTGTCAGAGCCCAAATCACTCCCACTGACATCATTACTGATGTCAGTGGGGCCAGACTCAGATGGTAGGCGTTCCCGGAGAGGATGTTTGGAAAGCCAATAAACGCTGTATAAATTTATATGTCTTCACCATTTTAATGAAATCCAGATCCATAACCAAAATCAAAACACATTAGGGTGGTTCTGCAAAATCAAATCTAATGCCAAAACCAAAGATGTTTTTAGTCAAAACCAAAGCTCGGGAGCTCTCGCACATCTCTTGTATGACTATAAGCATTGTTTAATTATCATATATACATTTATATGGACGGATAAGTTGCTGAAAAGGCAAAGGGTGAAAACTACATTTCTTAAGAAATTTCCATCTGGTTGTAACATTACAGTATAACTTACCTTCCCATGTCTCCAGTGTATAGAGGATCCAGGGAATGGCTTGTCACCCTTTCCAAATATTTTAAGATCTACAACATAACGTGATTCAATTGCAAATGATATCCAATTCTCAAGATATATAGCAGAAGTAGCTTCCCCAGTTTTACCAAAAAGTGTATGGTTACAATTCTCTTCTTTATACATAACCTTCTCTAAGTATCTATGGAGCTTCTCAAAACAAAAAGACAGAGATGGAATATGTAAGAAAGAACCATTTATGAGCAGAATTTACAGATGGTATAATACAGTATAGTGATGGTTATGCTATATGCAGCAATGATGGAGGTAATTATAGTCATAAAATAAACACATATTAGCACATAGCTCATACTGCAAATCATATTCATCATATCTTTACCATGTGTTACGTCTGTTCTCTGATCAACCACTATGGGCAAAATTTACTAAGCGGTGGTTTGACGGCGGTTTCTATTCTATTCTAAACCCCGGTGGTTTGGTGGCGGGTTTTATTCTGTTCTAAACCCCAGGAGTTTGGTGGCGGTTTTGCAGCAGTTTCAAAATGACAGCCCTGTTCTATTCTATTCTAAAATGTGTTTTGGCGGTGGTTTTGCTTTCAGCAGATTTACTAAGGCCAAAACCACTGCAAAACTGCTATGAAAACACATTTTAGAATAGAATAGAACAGGGCTGTAATTTAGAAACCACTGCAAAACCACCACCAAACCCCTGGGGTTTAGAATAGAACAGAAACCACCACCAAACTGCCAGGGTTTAGAATAGAATAGAAACCGCCGCTTAGTAAATTTTGCCCTATGTATGGTACTGCACACCATGTGTTATATGTAATCTCTGATCACTCCCTATGAATAGTACTGCAGATCATGTGTTACATGTGCTCTCTGATCACCCCCTATGTATGGTACTGCAGACCATGTGTTATATGTAACCTCTGATCACCCCCTATGTATGGTACTGCAGACCATGTGTTACATGTGCTCTCTGATCACCTCTGTGTATGGTACTGCAGACCATGTGTTACATGTGCTCTCTGATCACCCCCTATGTATGGTACTGCAGACCATGTGCTATATGTGCTCTCTGATCACCCCCTATGTATGGTACTGCAGACCATGTGTTACATGTGCTCTCTGATAACCCCCTATGTATGGTACTGCAGACCATGTGTTACATTATCTCTCTGATCACCCCCTATGTAAAGTAATGCAGACCATGTGTTACATGTGCTCTCTGATCACCCCCTATGTATAGTACTGCAGACCATGTGTTACATGTGCTTTCTTATCACCCCTTATGTATGGTACTGCACACCATGTGTTACATGTGTTCTCTGATCACCCCCTATGTAAAGTACTGGAGACCATGTTTAAAAAAATAAAGAAGCTGCTGCCTCTTTCATGGGTGCTCTTTACCCACCCCCAGTGTAAAAAAATCAACAACTATTTCTCTGTGCATTTAGACACACCTGTTATCAACATAGGTGTGCAGGGGTGCTGTGCTACTGTCTGTCAAGGGGTTGCTTCCTCTTTCAGGGGTGCTCTTCACCCACTTCCAGTGTGAAAATAACAACATTTTTTTTTCTGTGTGAGTTAGCCACACCGGTCATCAACATAGTAGCACAGGGGTGCTGTGCTACTGTGCTGTCTGTCAATGGGCTGCTGCTGCATCTTTCGGGGGTGCTCTTCACCCACCCCCAGTGTGAAAAAAACAATATTTTCTCTGTGCATATTAGCCACACCGATCATCATTGTAGGTGCGCAGGGGTGCTGTGATGTCTATCAAGGGGCTGCTGCTGCCTCTGTCATGGGAGCTCTTCACCCACCCCAGTCTAAAAAAATAAAAATAAAATTCTGTGCCTGTTAGACAAATTTGTTAGCAACGTAGGTGCGTAGGGGTGCTGTGCTGCCTGTGTCATTTATCAAGAGGCTTCTGCCTCTTTCAGTGGTGCTCTTCACCCATCCCCAGTGTAAAAGAAACAAAAAAAAAATTTTTCTGTGCATATTAGTCACACCTGTCATCAATGTAGGTGTGCAGGGATGCTGTGCTACTGTCTGTCAAGGGGCTTCTGCTGCCTCTTTCAGGGGTGCTCTTCACCCATCCCAGTGTAAAAAAAAGACAACTATTTTTTTCTGTGCATGTTAGCCACACATGTCATCAGCGTATGTGCACAGGGGTGTTGTGCTGTCTGTCAAAGGGCTGCTGTTGCCTCTTTCAGGGGTGCTCTTCACCCACCCCCAGTGTGAAAAAAATAATTCTTTGTGTGTCAGCTGCATTTGTTAGCAATGTAGGTGCGCAGGGGTGCTGTGCTGCCTATGTCATTTATCAAGAGGCTGCTGCCTTGTTTGGGTGCTCTCTCTCCCAAATGCCAAAAAAATTATTTCAATCAATCTTTGTTTGTGTGTGTGTCAAGGGTGCTGCCTGTGTCAGTTAGCAAGAGGCTGCTGCCTCATTCAGGTGCTCTCCCTCCCAAGTGCCAAAAAAAAACATAATTCAATCAATCTTGTTTTGTGTGTGTGTGTCAGGGGTGCTACTTGTGTCATTTATCAAGAGGCTGCTTCCTTGATCAGGTGCTCTCCCTCCCAAGTGCCCAAAAAATTAATTCAATCAATCAGTCAATGTGTTTTGTGTGTGTGTGTGTGTGCGTGTTAGCCATGGCATCACAAACACCTTTGCTTAGATTTGCATAAACATTTTCAAAGTGAAAATAGAGGATATGGTTTAAAAATTTGAATAAAGCAACTAAAACTGTGTTATTTGATTATAGTGTCCTTACTCACTACCAATGGCCCCTCTACCTGACTTTCAGTGAGACAGAGGGGCAACTCCATGCAACCATATTCCAGAGTGCAGCTGCTCCTCCTGTAGCCCAGGTCAGAAGATGTGTAGGGGGTTTGGTGATAATTTTGCCAAAAATGGAGCTCACATCCACTAAAGTGGACAATGAATCCCCAATCTAACTGAGAGCGCAGCTGTAATTTATACACAACACAGGATGGGATGACGATATAGGCTTGGGTGATGGTATAATCTGGGGTGATGTATACATCATCTTCTTTACACAATATTAATTTGTCCCCACTGGAATCCACCATTACAGGTGCCTCTGTAATGTTTGCATGTAATTGATGGTAAAGGTCTTTCTAGTAGAATTTGTATTTCATTTTGATGGACATCATCTTTTCAACATTTTGGGGAAGTAGTCCCAGGCCGATCACTAACCAGGTTCCCGGCTAAGCTGAAAACTCTTTCTGAGTACAGACTGGATGGTGGGCAGCTCAAACAAAGCAAAGGCCATTTTTTTCTGTAAGGGCCTCCAAGGGGTATATTTATTTACTAAAGTTTCTAAATATGGAAAGTGTTCATGTTGCCGATAGCAACCAATCTGATTATATCTATAATTTTTTAGAATGCATTAGAGAAATGATAACTACGATTTGATTGGTTGCTATGGACAACATGAACAATTTTTATTTTTAGAAACTTTATTGAAAATAAATTACCCCCAAATTGCCTCTTTCCTGCCTGTACTTATTTACATGCATCTTTCTCTTCAGATCTGTGTCCGTTGGGAAAAAAAAACAATGTCTTAATCCCTTCTGGGATGAAAATTAATTTACCAGCAAGCAGGCATTATGCTCAAGAATTCCCAAGAAAGACACAAGGTAAGACTTTAACATGAAATCTGAAATATTGCATTTAAGGCTTGTTCCATTTGTTCACATATCTGATCTGGTTAAGTGGATAGTGGGGACCATAGCAGTTTGAAGGCACTAACTAACTATGTGTTTTCTAATGTCCCTGTACAGGTTGGGAAATGCCTTTATGGAAGGTTTGCAAAGTAGTATTTAAGTCAATTGTTTTTGGAAAGCACTCTTTCTGGTCCCCTTCTTGGATGAAAATCCACTCCTAGCTGCAGAAGCAGGTGCAGGTGCAGGATTCTCAAGAAAGACACAACATAAGGCCTTAAATCAGGAGTAGCCAGCCTAGGTCCTCGAGAGCTACTAACAGTTCACATTTTCCAGACCACCTAGCTGGTGCACAGGTGTATTCATTAATCAGCACCACATTTGTCAATCTGTGAGGAGATCTGGGAAACATGCACTGTTGGTAGCTCTCGAGGACCGTGGTTGGCAACCCCTGCCTTAAATCATAGATCTTACTCTTGTCCACATATCTGTGCTGTTTAAGTGGCATGGTTTATTTAATGTCCCCATACAGGATGGAAAATGCTTTTTCATGTGGAAAGCACTACTAGAAGTCTTCCTGGTCCCCTTCTGGGATTAAAAAATCCTCTCCTAGCAGCAGAAGGAGGAATGGCGCTCAATGATTCTTCTAGGGCAAGAACTGATGTAAGTTTGTCAAATATGTTTTTGTAAATACCTACTTCCTTCCTCTTCTCCCTCAAATTACATTAAATTCACTAGCAATCAACCCTTCCTGTCCCTGCCATACCTTCAACTACATACATACTCCAACTCTATCAGGCCTCTTTTGAATAATAAAAACATTTGTTTCCTGATATGCCATGTTGCAAGTTGAACTGCCACTTGTTTTTGCTGCACACTGCTGCTGCTTAGCTTAGTCAGCCAGCTAGCTTGGTGCAAATTTTGGGCCTAAACTGGATGAAAACAATTAAGTGAGCTGTGACGTGGTCAAAATTGACTGGAAACGAGTGGAAATAAATGTTATTGAGGTTCTGAAACTGTTGGAACAAAAACAGACCCATTTTATGTGATTTTGGCAGTTTTTATGATTTTTTTAAGAGGTGTACTGCTGCAGGGTAAGGCTCCATCATAGATATCTACATTTTTTTTTAAATGAAAGGGCCACGCAGGATATGATCTCCATGGCCCCCAACATTTCTGAACATTTTTGCCATTTAGTAGATGCATGTAGAAGTTTGCATCACCTGCAATAAATTCTGAATTTGCCCTGTAACCAGCTGAAGCAAGAGGTAGTTATGAGCTGGAGCTCCACCCTTTAAATGCTTAAGTGGCAAAACCCATCAAAAGCTACACAATGAAGTATGACATAGAAAAAGGAGGGGGACTGTACATTACTCCAGTTCAGTGGAAAATACTTTCCATGTTGTGTAGAGTGTTAAAACACTTCAAAGTAGACACATCTAAAGTGAGTTCAGACACTGCCAGCTTGAGTCAGGTAATTTTCCTCATTAGGCTAATGAAAAAGCAGCTTGAGAAACTGAAGGAGGAACTAAAATGAAGCAATTCCGCTAAGCATGTTGGACTTGCATATCAAGTCCTTTACTTGCTTCAAAAGGATTCAAGGGTTGTCAGGATCTTCCAATCAGATTAATACACTTTGGTGACTGTACTCAATCCTAGGTTAAAGTCATATGTTGTGTCTTTATTCCCAATGGACACATATCTAATGAAATGAAAAGAACTGTTGGTAATGAAATTGTTAGCTTAGGGGGCACGTGATGCAGTGATGGCTCCTACTTCAGTTTCTCCAGCAAGTGTGGCTGCCAGAAAAAAGAAAAACTTTCCTAAAAATAGACCCACTAATGATGCAGACGAGTCAACACATCCAAGTTTTGACATCTGGTTGGGTCTAAAAGAATTACCTACAATTAATGAGACCTCTATCATGACTCCACCTGATAAGTTCATTATTTAAAGAATGTTTGAGGACTATTTTAATTATAGTGTCCAAATAGGCATGCCAGACAGTCTGTTTCACTATGGGCAGAAAAAAAGGCAATTTGGAGGCTCCTGCACATACTGGTTTTGCTTTGCGTGAGGTGCCCACCCTCCAGTGTGTACTCAGAAAGAGTTTTCAGCACAGCTTGGATCCTTGTCAGCGATTGGTGTAGGAGTCTACTTCCTTAATATGTGGAAAAGATTGTGTTCAACAAAATGAACTACAAATTTCACAAGGAAGACCTTGACCACCAATTACATATAAATATTACAGAGGCACCTAAGGCTGTAGTGGTGGATTCCAGTGGGGACAAATTAAAATTGTGCGAAGATGATGTACACACAGATGAGGGTGAGGATTCGGATGATCATGGTGACAACATCTCTGTAAAGCCAGTTTGTGCATGGAGAGATCATTGCCAGCAAAGCCACCTGCCCTTTGGTAGCTTGTTTTGTGGGGGCAAAAACAAACCAATCACTTCAGCCACAATTGGCAGTCCCTGTCACTGAAGTGATTGGTTTGTTATACTGTGTATGTCCTATATACAACATTAGGGTGGGTGGAAGGGCCCAAGGACAATTCCATCTTGCACCTCTTTTCTTTGCATTATGTGCTGTTTTGGGCCTTGCTGCCTGACATTTTTAATTTTATCATTTATGAAAGTGCCATCCTGTCTGCCAGTGCTGTGTTGCAAAAATTTTATATTTTTTAAATTGATGCGGTTTTGTGCCACTGCTCTGATGTTGACTTTATTTTTATAGTTTCATACTGTATTTATGTCAACTAAAATCACAAATAGGTATACTTGCAGGATACTCTTATGCCATTTTTTAACCTTGATTTGTAGATACCAACCTGGTGGGCTTGGCTTTCCTTTATCATAAAAGCCATGTTTGGTAAGATGCAAATCAATCCCCAAATGGAGAGGCTATTTTGTGATGGTATCTGGAGATGTTCTCTTAACTTCTCTCCCAGCCTTTCCATCCCTTATCCCAGAAGCACAATGATAACAGATGTTTAGTACCAGACTTGAAAAATCCCTCTGCCCCCTTCAGAGCTTCTGTTTTGTGTGCTGCCACAGACAGCATCCCTTGCATGCAGCTTCCATTTTATTTAAACACTGGACCACCACAAAGCTCAATTGGGGCAAGTACTGATGTGAATGAGTCGATTATTCTTTGAAAATGACTCCACACCTCCCTCCTTCATAATTTTTTTGGGAATCCAAAACATAAATTAAATTTACTATGATTCAACACTTCCTTTCCCTGTCTTCAATTAAATAATCTCATCAGGCATCGTGATACATGAAAACATATGCTTCCTTATGTGCCAGGTTTGAAATTGAACAGCAAAGTGTTTGTGCTGCCCACTGCTGCCACTTCGCTTAGTCAGCTAGCAAACTTGGTACAAATTAGCCTAAACTTGATGAAAAAATACTGTGACCTATGAGGTGGTCAAATTTGACTGGAAATTTGTGGAAATTTATGTTATTGAGGTTAATTATACTGTAGGAATAAAAACATGCCGAAATTATGTGATTTTTGCTGTTTTTATAAAACCAAACCCACAACTAAAACACACAAGGGCAGTTTTGCCAAAACCAAATTCAGATCCAAAACACAAAGGACATACAGATCCAAAGCCAAAACCAAAACACGGTGTAGGCACAAATCCCTTTATATATGTAGTTTTCACAATTTGTACTTGAGGCAATTAGGCACAGACGCTGAAATACAATTATGCCTGATATGTAAATTTTGTTCCAGTTCTCCAGATACGTTGTGTTACAATGGCAGGTGGGTCAGTTTCATAAAGACTCACAGAGTTTAAGCCGACTCTGCAGCAGCATTAGCGGGTGAGCCATCATTTAATGCAGAATAAGAGGTTAGAGGTGGGTGTCTCTCTGTACTGGTGGTCCCTGGAATTGGAGATCAGACAGGTGACCTGGTTCCCAGCTCATTCTCTAGCAGCGGAGATGACTGCACCTTCTCTTGCTACAGCACAGGCTGAGGGGTATCAGGCGGGATCCTTCCTGACCCTTATTGCAGGTGTTAGCAGGGCTCCCAGGACAGAGCAGATCAATGCTGTAGCAGCAGCGGGTGCACCCAGGGGCATATTAAGAGAGGAGGGGGACCATGTTCATTCATCGTCCAGGGCTCCCTCCTCTCTCCCTGGTGGCTGTCAACAGACTGATGTGTCTGACACATCTGACCACTCACCACAGCTCAGTAGACTCAGGGCACTATAGAGAGCCCAGAGTCTACTGTGCATGCGCTAAATGCCAGAACAATGGCTGTGGCTGCAATTTTCAAGCATTTTGTGCTGGGCAGAGACACCCAATGTGGGACCTTGGAGAGGTTAATATTAGATAATATGGATGCAGGGTGTGTGGTGCACACCCTGCACTCTTTATAGATATGCCCATTAGCAGTGCTGCAGTCAAAGACCAGTGATCACAGTTGTTTCTTCTGTGAACCACATAAGTGATGCTGTACATGCTATAGATTGAAGAACCCCTTCAGGGTTTGGTGCCTGAAGGCAGGTGCATCCATGGTCTCTGGGAGTTAAGCCACTGCTGCAGACCATGTGTTACATGTGCTCTCTGATCACCCATTTGTATAGTACTGCAGACCATGTGTATTATGTGCTCTCTGATCACCCATTTGTATAGTACTGCAGACCATGTGTTATATGTGCTCACTGATAACCCATTTGTATAGTACTGCAGACTATGTGTTATATGTGCTCTCTGGCCCTGATTCAGAGCCGGACGCTCTGACAGAGCGCTCGCTCTGAATAAAGGCGTCTTTTTTTTTTTTCTGGAGCGGCCAGGATGATGGTCGCAATGGTCAAAACCATCACGACCATCGGGCTTGCGACGAGACCCTTGTGTTAGGGTCTCATGGCCGCAAGCCCCAGAGCCGAAAGCTCTCAAACTGACATCACTTGTGATGTCAGTGGGGCCGCCCCCAAATGGTAGGCGTTCTCATGGGAACGCCTCCATCTGGGAAGCCACCCCCCCTGGCCTGCCCACCAAAGGGGGTGTTTTGTCACTCAACATCTACAGCACACCCCCATTGGTGCGAGACCCGGAGCGACGGATTGCCCATCGCTATACAGGTCTCACGCATGTTCACAACGGAGCCGGCTCCATCATGCGCATGTGCTCTGGGCCACCATCTACCTGGTTGCGAGCGCTCAGTGCTTGAGACCAGGTCTGAATCAGGCCCTCTGATCACCCATTTGTATAGTACTGCAGACCATCTGTTACATGTGCTATCTGATCACGCATATTTATCTCTCCCAATTTATCACCCCTATTTATCTCTCCCTAACCTGGGCCAGGTGATTGATTGATTTTATATTCAGACAGAGGAGATAGAGCATGATGGGGCTGAGTTTGGGGGAACCAAACTGTCCTTGCTACTTGTGTTCCATGGCATTCTCCCCACCCATGCTGGCAGGCTCCAGATAATTTAAATATGCTTAGTTTTTTTTAAATGTGCTCTACCTCTCAGTAAAAGATAGCTCTTTCTGCATATTTTTCTGATTTAAAAATCAATCAAGATAGTTATTTCCTTGTATATCAAATCCTCCTCAGTGTGTTTCCAAGTCAGCATGGACCATTTGGAAGCTATTTCTTTATAAAATGATGGCACAACTATCTCCTCTATAACCAAAGTGCACTGTCTTGGAGTTATTCTGGACTCCTCCCTCTCCTTCAAACCATATATTCAGCACCTCTCACAGGGCCTGATTCAGACCCGCTCACGAGTGGGTTTATGGTGTGCTCTGCACATGCGCAACATCCACACTGCGCATGCACAAGCCCCAGAGCGAGAGAGAAATTCTCTCGCTCCGTGGCTCACTACAAAAGGAGTGGCTGTCGATGTTGATCGACAGCTCGCCCTGTTTTGTAGGCATGGTGGGGGGGTGGCTTCACTAACGGAGGCATTACCATGCGAACACCTGCCGTTTGTGGGCGGCCCCATTGACATCACCAGTGAGACCACAAGGGTCTTGTCGCAAGCCCGATGGTCGCGATGGTCTTGACCATCGTGATCATCATCCTGGATGCTCGCAATAGCTGTGGGTAGTCACCCACAGCTATGCGAGCGGCCAGGAGGCCACACATACAAAAAAAAACACCCAGATTCAGAGAGAGCACTCTTTCAGAGCGTCCGTCTCTGAATCAGGGCCACAGTCCTGTCATTTCCATCTCAAAAATATCTCCAAGATCAGACTCTTTCTCACCCATGATGCTACTAAAATTTTCATGCACTCACTGATCATCTACAGATTGGACTACGGTAACCTCCTCCTATCTGGCCTCCCCGACTCAGAACTTTATCGACTCCAATCTGTCCTCAATGCTGCAGCTTGGCTCAAATTCCTCTCCAAATGTTCTTCATATGCCTCTTTTCTCCTACAAGCCCTCCATTGGCTCCCCTTCGACTTCATAACCCAATTCAAGGTTTATACATTCGCTTACAAAGACATCACCCATTCCTCTACCATTTACATCTCTGAACTTTTCTCTCTTCTCTCTCCTGTCTGCCCTATTCATTCAATAAATGAACACTGCCTCTCATGCCAACTGATGACTTTCTCCCACTCCTGCCTTCAAGATTTTGCCCATGCTGCTCCCCACCTCTATAATTCTCCCCATCTCTCCATCAGACTCTCCACTTCTCTACAGTCCTTAAAATGGGCTCCCAAGAACCAATATTTCATTAAATCATTCCAGCTCTCATCCTAACCCACTGCTACATGTTCCTTCCTTCCTGTCTACCCCATCTGTGTCGTGTATGTTTGTCTGCCCCTCCCCTTTAGAATGTAAGCTTTTATGAGCAGGGCCCTCAACCCTCTTGTGCTTCTCTTTACTATGCTTTTATTTACTCCTTACTCCCCATTAGGACACAAAACAATTGTAGTAATTATAGTACAATGCTAATGTAGGAATTTGGACTCTTAGTTGGCCACTTCCTCTAGTAGAAAACTCATAGATTTCACCATTTTGTGTGATAGCTGTTCCAGGATCCTAAATGATGGCAACATTATGGGATATCTAGCGGCTGCAATCCAACCTTAGCTGGGTTGCATATTCTTTTTAGGGATGTGTGCCGACTCCCATCTTTTGGTTTTGGTTTTGGTTTTTGGTCTTTATCTCCTGTTTTGGATCTGAATTTGGTTTTGCCCAAACCGCTCTTGTATGTTTTGGTTTTCGTTTTGGTTTTGGAACTGTATTTTCTTTCAAAAATGTATAAAACTGCTAAAATCACATAATTTGGTATTGTTTTTTTCCTACGGTACTATTAACCTCATTAACTTTATTTTCACTCAAATCCAGTCAATTTTGACTACCACTAAGCTCACTATATAGTTTTCAACCAGTTTAGGCCCAAAAGTTGGACCAAACTAGCTTGCTGACTAAGCTAAGTGGCAGCAGTGGGCAAAACAATAACGTGGCAGTTTAATGCCCAACATGGCAAATAAGGAAACATATGTTTTCAATAATAAAGAGGCCTGAGGGAGTATGTATGAAGTTGAAGGCAGGGAAATAAAGGGTTGATTCGTAGTAAAGTTAATTTCATTTTTTGATTTAGAAGAAAATTTATAAGGGAAGAGAGGAGAGCATAGGTGAACAATTTGTCCATTGTTTTGCTCACAAAATCAACTTGGTGTTTTACAATATTTTTTAAATTAAAGGGGCATGCATAAAAAATTCCTGGACATTTTTGGCATTGAGAAACTGCATGTCAAATATTGAAACAGCTGTGGAAGTTCAACTACCAACATAGCTCATTAGGAAACAAATGTTTTTATTATTCAAAAGGCCTAAGGCAGTTGGAGTATGTATGTATTTGAATGTAGGGAAAGTAAGGTGTGATTATTAGTGCATTTTATAATTTTTTTTGATTCTGAAGCAAATTATGAGGAAGGAGGGAAGGGTAGGAGGGGAGGCATTTAAAAATTAAATTATTCACATCAGTTCTTGCCCCAGAAGAATCCTTGAGCTCTATGCATTCTGCTGCTGCTGGGAGTGGATATTCATCCAAGAACAGGACCAGGAAGACTACTTTAAATAATAATTGACTGTTAAACAATCCTTTGTAGGGTGAGCAAGTATGACAGCAGTCACCCGGTTGCACAGCAGATCATTGTTGCTATAACATCTACTGTAGGCTGATATTAGATGTGCATCCAATATCCACCAATAATGCAGTAAGTTTTAAACATTTAATTAAGGCCCTGTGTCCCTGATTCCAAATTCCATCTAGATTCCACTTAACTAGAAAAGCAATTCCAAACCTGTACAGGGACATTAAAAAAAACATAATTAGTGGCCTCCAAAATCCCATTGTACCCATTGTCCACTTAACCACAGATATGTGGACAAGCTGAACAGAGTAAATGCAAGATTTAAGATCCAAGGTTTAAGTCATATGTTGTGTCTTTATTTTCCAATGGACACAGATCTGAAGAGACGAAAAGAGCTGTTGGTATGTATATTGTTTGCAAAATTGGCACTTGATGCAGTTATGGCTTCTCTTTTAGTTTCTCCAAGTGCATCTGTCAAGAAAAATCTAAATTTTCCCCCCAAAAAACACTGGTGATCCAGATGAGTCATCACAACCAAGTTTTTCTGTCTTGTGCGCATTCATGACAATGGGCTTTTCCTTATCATGGGCAACAACTGTTTCTTCCACTGGTGCCTGATTTACATAAACAATTTCCTCATCATAAACATCCTTAAGTACAGCAATGCAGTAGTGTACTCTTTACTGCACGTACAGCAAAGAGTGTTTTCTATTATATGGGTATTTCAGCCCATCCCCCAAGACATCCAAGTCCATGAGGCCTATTCATCATTAGATGCCGTTTGGTCCCCAATGATTAAGGAATGATCTCACTGTGAAGGACACTTAAGTATCCAACTTGCAGAGGGGGAAACTTGACACCGGAGCAATTCATCATTGCTCTGGTGTAGGGACAGCTTCTCCAAAAAGCAGCTGTCTCCATAGTTAGCATCGCAGCTACATATTTAGCTGCATTACTTACCTCTTCCCCATCATCCCAGCTACACATACATAACCTCAGGTCACGCATGTGCAAAGCCGCTAGGGAGGTAGTGAGGAGGTGTCCGCTTAAATCCCTCTTCATTTTCCCAGAACTCCTTCCCATTGGATGGAGCAGGGCTATGAGAGCATGCACCTTCTGATGATGGAGCTTGTTCTGAGAAACTAACTCTGAAACCTTTCAGTTTTTGAGATTGCTGAATATCAGGTGGACAATTTGGGACCCCTGATGATGAATTGCCCGGTAATCTAAATATGCATTTATCGGTTGATAAATAAAGTCAGTTCAGTAATGCAGAGGGGTGGGCAACCTGCTACACATTCTACAAAATAGAAAAACACCCATCCCCCACAGTATACATGAGGTGTTGTGCTAAGATTTTCAGTTTGCTGCTTCCCCATTTATTTCATAAGCAGCCATTCCTCCACCCCCATTCCTGTGGAAGACTTGTGCTTAAGATGACTGGTGATTTCATAGACTGGTGTAATAATTAAATGACTAACAAAACATGTCCTTTATTATGTTAATTATTGGCTCATGCTTGCTTTGAGGAAGGGAATCAGAGGGGAACAGACCACTTGATGGGCTTTTCATGCTGGGTCTTGTAGTTCCACCAGTGTTCCAAACATTCCTTGAGGCAGCCAACCACCATTGGGCATGGCAGCAACAAACATGTAAGATAGAGTATGTGCTGCTGCTCTATGTGACTAGGGTGATGGCTATTTTAGCCATAGGAATAACACTACTGGTCATCACATTATATTTCTATGAGACTAAATACATGGGAGTACATCTTTGGACATACTGTAGGTGCTATAGAGTAAGAAGACAAGCATTTGCTATAGTATTGTATTGTGAGACCAGCCTTGAGGGAGTCAACCACCATGGAGCAAGCAGCAGTGTGTATGTAAGATAGGGGCTGCTGCTCTCTGTGTGTGACTAGGCACATGGCTGTTCTAAAGCTTAGGGACTGTGCTAGTTCTATCACTTTCTACTGTACGTCATTGCATAGAAATTGAAAGCTGAGAGTGCGTCTTTACACCACTGCAGTTATGTGCACCAATTAGCATGATGTTCAATAGGCTGCTTAGCAGCAATGTCATTGAATATAAATGAAGGCTGGAGGTTGGTGCCCTACAACCTTACTACCAACATTACTACCTCGCCTTTTCATGGCACAACTACTGTGATTGCAGGGGCAGACCTTGAGATTACTTCTGCTGAGTTGACTTCATAGGCAGCCATCACCCACACCCTCACCCCCTGGAAGATTTGTACATTAGATCACTGGTGATGTCATAGATTGGTGTATTGCTTAAATGACTAACAAAACATGTCCTTTATTATGTTAATGAAATGCTCATTTTTGCTTTGGGGAAAGGACCTAGTGGACACGACAAGTTTGTACTTTGATCACACCGCCCGCTCCAATGATTTCATACAGTAGCCAGCCCCATAACCACCACAACCATTTGTATATATACAGAATACTATTATATAATAAAAAATAATAATTTTTACTTTGGTGCTTCCCAAACTTTTCTGCAGCAATTGCTCTGTGTGTGCGACTTTAAGTACTTGCAGTTAGCCAGATGGGGTTGCTGCAAAGGTCGCACAAGCAGTGCTTAATCTAAATAGACCTTTTTTGTGCTAACACTTGGGGGTAAATTTACTAAAGTGAGAGTTTTTAAAAGTAAGTTTTAAAAGTGATGTTTCCCATAGCAACCAGATTCTACTTAACAATTAACTAGCTCCTTCAAGAAGATAATAGCTGGAATCTGATTGGTTGCTAAGGGCAACATCTCTTCTAAAACTCACTTCGAAAAACGCTCACTTTAGTAAATTTACCCCATGTAGTTGATTGGTGATTTCCATATAGTACTGTATACAGTAATAGAGCAAACCGCTCACACACACACAAACACACACACATGCACACTGATCATTGAAACTACACAACAGATGCTCAAATGTCGTACCTTTGTGTCATACAGTGATAGCCTTTTTATGCTGGGACTTGCAGTTTCACCTGGTTGTCAGTTCTGGAGAACTAAATGATTAATAAAATAATAAAAAAAACTCTAATAGTACAGTACTTTATGTGTCCACTTGCACTCATATTCACTGTATAATATACTATAGAGCAAGCCGCCCACGCACTGAACATTGATGCATACTGTAGTTTCACCCGCATCACTGTAGTTGTTCTGGCTGTACTGTAGTTGTTCTGGCTGTACTGGAGTCACACTGATGCAGCACAAATCACAAAACATGTGCTTGCAGGATAATGTGCAGATTCTGTATGGTTGCAAATGTTAACTTTAGGTCCTCAAGGAATCCTAACAGTCCAGGTTTTCAGGATATCCATACTTGACCATAGGTGACATAATTAGTACATCAGTCAATTTGATTTAACCCCCTGTGCGTGACATGGATATCTATAAAACCTGAAATGTTGGGGTGCCCTGAGGATCCTGTTTGGGAACCTTTTTATTTAGATAAAATAATATTGATTACACAATCAGATTCCTTAATGCCCCTGTCCTCAATCAGGATCAAAACAAGGTGACACCTGTGTTAAGCAGTTACCTTAACAACTGAACCACAGAGAATACTAAAGCTGGGTACACGCGTAAAGATTTTTTGCCCAACCATCCAACTAGTTGATTGGTATGAATGAAAATCTGGTAACGTATGGAAGTAAATGACAATCAGCATTTTGCTCCCACCATACCAGATTTTCATTCCAACCAATGAAGTAGTTGGATGGTTGGACAGAAAATATTTACATGTGTACCCAGCCTTAGAAGATGTGTTACACTCTATGGGCCATATTTAATTTGGAGCGAAAAGTCCGTAATTTTCGCCATTTTCACTCATCCCAATATTCAATTTCAAAGACTTTTCACATGAATAGGTGGCAAAAAAAGTACAGAATTGGGGTTTTGGGGTGCTGACTTTTAGAAAGTACCCTGAAGCGTTTGAAATGTCCCCTAAAAGTAATGTGTCTCAATATAATTTAAAATATTAGCATAGGACACCCCAAAAAAAGTGATTTCATTTTGGGGGCAAAAAAAATGGGGGACAAATTTAAAAACTAGCAAAATAGACTCAGGGGGTCCCCAAGTATGTAGCAGGTGTTTTTTAGAATGCTGGTGGCTGCAGAAGGTGGATTTTTGAAGAAGTTTAAAAAATCACTTTAGGGACATAAAAATATGCTTGCACCCATTTTCATGTACCCCAAATTTGATGGGACTAGTTTTTTTTCCAAAAAATAAAGCTAAATGCTATTATTCACCACTTCTTCAAAGACGCATTAATGCACCTGCAGTGGCCCCAACTACTTTTAGCAGGCCAATTTGGGGGTACCCATAGTGATGCCCCATGTCAGACCCTCTTTTTTGGGGAGTGACAGGCTTTCCCCAAAAGTGACAGGACTTTTTAATACTTACCTTTCTGCCAGGTCCTGGTTTTGCTGAATCCTAACTGAATGCGGGGATAGGCGGGCACGTGCCTGATACTTTATCCACTAGAAAAACGGCGATGATGGCAAAAAGTCTGACCTTGGACTTTTCACTTCAAATTGAATTTGGGCCTATGACTTGCATATTCATGACACTGCATAGAGCAGTAGACTAAGCTGCACACACACTGATCATTGCCGCTATACACCAGGTGCTATAATGTCGCAGAGTTCGTATACTGTCACAACTTCAGAGTGTCAAACAGTGATGGACTTTTCATGTTGGGACTTATAGTTCCACCTGGTTGTCAATTGTGGAGCACTATAAAAATCATTAAACAAAGAAAAAACCATCTAACAATACCGTACAGTATTATATACTGTAGAGAAAGCAATGCACATACTGAACATTGATGCATATAGTAGTCGTACCCTCTATAATGTAGTCACACTAATCTAAATAGACCTTTTACTGTGCTGACACTTGTAGTTCAGTCAGGATTGGCAACTTTCTGGCTGCCCCTTCAGTGAGGGAGCAGCCAGATCGGCATTACAGGGGGGCGTGGCCATTGCGAGGAGGCAGGGCTGGCCAGGTGTTGCATGCTTGAGGGTGGAGCAGGGGTGGGGCCACACAACCACATCATTTGGGCCTGCCCCCGCTACACAATGCCGATATTACAGGCTTTGTGAAGCAGGGGGCGGAGCCAAAATGACGTGATTCAGAGTGAATCGCTTCACGCCCCCCCTGCAGGAGATTATAAGGTGAGTGTGGTGGGGTTAAGAGGGGTGGTTGGCAGCCAGGAGGATTGCCTGCCTTCTCGGAGAGGTCAGGAGTGGCACCCAATTTTCGGGAGGCTCCCGACCAAATCGGGAGTGTAGGCAAGTATGAGTTCAGTGGGTGTTTCAAACAGGGCCCTCAACCCCACCATTCATTAGTAAGTTTGCTGTAGAAGGCGCACAGTCAGTGTGTAATCCAAATAGACCACTTTCTGTCCTGTCCCTTGTAGTTGAGTAATGATTTCATACAGCACCCATAAAGGCATGCTGTCACTGTGTGAGTGCTGCACATCACTGGTGATATTGCTCGTAGGTTACAGAACAATTTGCAAAGCACAAGTAATAGCCCGGACAGTCTTTCATAAAATAGTCCACCGTTCAGAATTACTATAGTACTGTATACTGTATTAAATACACTAGTTACACTATGCAGTACTGTATGTGATTGGCCTGCCTGTCAGGGCTTACTGTTCTATTGTATTCTGTAGTGCCATATCCATCCACTCCTGTATTATACAGCACGTAGTGTTAATCAGTGGAGCACTTGCCAAGCAGTAGTGAAGCTGTGTATTACATGCCGTGGATACTGTCAAATCTCACTGCACCTCACCGCACCTCCCTGCGCTATTTTCATAGTGCAACTTAGATGCCTGTATGGCGCAAATTGAGCAACAACATAAGAGGACACATCTGTAGTTTTCAGAGAAGAGACAGTCACATAAAATAAACGTATATACACCTGTGGTATGTCTGCTACATGTGGATATACCTATTTTATGTACATAATATAAATGTGGGGCCAACTCTACACAAGGGCCTCAGTATTTATACTTACTTTCATTTCATTTGTTATAAATAAGTTTCTTGTTCTATTTTTGATTAAAAATAAATACATATCATGCAAGGCAATAGCCATACTAGTGACAGCCATGTGCACTTTGTAAGGATATACATCCCTATTATAATATACGTTATTTGTAGGAAACTCCATTAGAGTACAGTTCCTAGTGGGTTTAGAGAATGATCCTTGAATATACTGATATTTTAACTTATTTTTAGAAATGCAATTATATTGTTGTATCAATATATTCTCCAATAATGGGTCTTCTGTGTGATAGGATTGATGATAGTTATTTAGAAATTGCTTAAGCCCAGGGATGTCATAGAAAGGAAGTGATAACACAATACTGCAATTAGCTGATGATACAAATTCATTCATTCTAGGCATTACTAAATCTGATGCATCTGACCATGAAGTTGGAAAAATAAATGTCTTATTAATAAGAAGTTGTGTCATTCCTTGGATAAAATATTCAAAGTTCTCTGAACCTGTGCCGCAAATTATTATAATGTCAGTAACAGAATTACGGATAACATTCCTAATGGCTGACAGTTTGGGATCATTGCCAGTAACTGCTTGAACCTTGAATTCTGTACATATTCCATATTCCGCTAACTGTCTGCTCAGCTGCTGGAGCTCCTGCTCTCCACTATCATCAGATGAAGTTATGATCCCGACCCAGTTCCAGCCAAACTGTTTCAAAAATTTTGCAATTACCAAAAATTCCATTTGAATGTTGTGAACTGTTCGAAAAAAATGTGAATAAATTCTTCTGTCACTCAGCACAGGGTCTCTTGCTCCATAACTGATCTAGAATAGACATGAATTATAGTTATAATAATGGACATTAATTATAGTTATAAGACAAATTATTAAATAGACTATTTTCTTTTCTTGTATGTATATGAAAATGTGCAAAATTTCCAATTTCAATTTAAAAAAAATTGTCCCTGTACATTTACTCTGCTATATGTATATTCTATAGATCTTTGTACTATTAAATTTAATTACTAGTTATCAGCAATAATTAGTAAAAATTAACAAATAAAAACATGAAACCTGAGTTTACTTACATGACTGATTACCTAAATGCTCTTCATAACCCAATACGCTTTACACATCAAATTGATAAGCTATATTTGAATTTTTTGGATGTGACTGTTTACCGTGAGAATTGCCATTTGGGATCCAAACTGTTCCATAAAGACACAGATTGAGACACTTTGCTGCACACAAGGAGTTATCACCTAGAAAATGTAAAGGAAAGCTTGCCCATATCACAGTTTATGCGGGTGCTACGAAACAATACCTCATCTGAGACCATGGAGATCCAAACCACTGAAATGAGACAATGTTTTCTCGCATGGAGCTATTTCAGTGCCACTATCAAGAGATGTCTCTTTAAGGCAAGGTCTAGGTACTCAAAGTTATATAAAGAGGCCAAGGGACACATTGGATCAAGTTAGAATGATTGCAACCACTACCTTTGACATTGAATCCCACCATGTGCACAACTCATACAAAAAGTTTTGGCCCATAATCACCATGGACCCAATTTTTAAAGTTAGTGAGAGACCTCCTACTAATGTCGAGGTGCTAATTTGAAACAAATCATAAACAACATTCACATACTTCCTGGTTACCTTCACGTAAGAATGGCTGTTTTAGATGAGCAGATTGCACAACTTGTCACTCATTGTTGGTTGGGACATTTTTCTCATCCACACAGTGGAAGAAAAATCAAATTACATGGTAGTAGTGACCATGTGATATATTTAATAATTTGTCCCTGCGGACACTACTATGTGGGGATGAAAACCCAAAATTTTAGGAAACATATGGCCAATCATCATTCATCGGTCCGGAGTGCATTGCTAACCAACAACTCTGATAAACTGGTTGCTCGACATTTTGCTATGAAGAAAAAGTTTATCTCTAGTCTCAAAAGTATGTCTCTAGATACACATTATGTGGTCTTCATGGCACTTGGGTGTTTGTTTTTAACTATGTTGTCTTTTCACAGTGGGACTAGCAATCAGGTGGCATCCTCGGTTGCTAGGTGATGTTGTCCCATGCTCTGGGGATGCGGCATGGATGGCTAGGGGATGTAATCAGGAGGTGTCTCACTACCCGCACCTTGATGTTTCGGTGCTTGCACTGGTATCTTTTAATGGCTCTATTTAAGTGGGGTAAGTTGAAGAACTTATTACGGAAGGTTTTGGACTATTTATACTGTAATTTATGGTCTTGATAAAAGTGCTCTACTGCACCCAAATTTCAACCTTCATATATTAACTTTTCTATATCAAAATCGAAAGTTTCTCACAAGTCCTGGAGTGCCACCTGTACTTTATGTTCTGACTGATAGGGGATGATGCATTTTGCCTTGCTTTTGGATCCAAGTCAGGTGGAAAAACATGAGCCAGCCTTGGATCCAAAAGCAAGGCAAAACGCATCATCCCCTATCAGTCGGATTCTCACGGGAAAAGGTCCCCATGGTCGGCACAATTTTCACTCCAGAAGTGGAGAGAGAAGCTAGCAGAACTGTAGTCACTCAGGCACTGTCATTCACTCAGTGTGTGTGTCCAGTCAGGGTTTTGGGCTGAAGGCTGCTGCCATGTTGTATATAAAGGGTTGGGTGCTGCAGCTGCTGTGTCACTTGTTCTGCCAATTAACTGTGGCTGCTGCTCTGTTGTTGTCCTGTTCATCAGGCTAGGGCTGCAGTCCATAAAGGGGTGATGTGTTGTCCAGGGAGGTGCTCTGTCAATTAGGGTTGCTCTTCCCCAGTGTAAAAAAAATAAAAGTACTTTTTATCTTTCTTTTTTTTCTTTTTGAGTGTGAGTTAGCATTTTAGCTGCACTATTATTGTTTGGTGACACTGCCGCAGTTTATCGTCCACATATTTTTGACTCTGTAGGTTGCCTGTCTACACTCGGCAAGGGTGCTTTGTTGTCCATAAAGAAGGGGTGCTCTCTGTATTGTTCATCAAAGGTTTGTTGCCTCATTCAGGGGTGCTCTTCACCAGTGAAAAAAGTAAAAAAAGTTAAATTAAATTAATATCAATCCACAAAAAATTGATATTTTTTGTGTGTGTGAGTTAGCAACTTATCTGAGCTATTATTGTTCAGTGACACTGCTGCAGTTTATTGTCCACATATTTGTGACTCTACAGGTGGTCTGCCTACACTTGGCAGGGGTGCTTTGTTGTCCATAAAAAAGGGGTGCTGTCTGTCTTGTTCATCAAGGGGCTGTTGCCTTATTCAGGGGTGCTCTTCCCCAGTATCAAAAAACATATTGTTTGGTTACACTGCCGCTCAGAGCAGAGTGTAAGTTTGTTGATATGGAAAATTATCAAATGAGAGGAGAGCAGGAACCACATACCAGTCTTTCAGCTGCTTCCAGCTGTCATAATGACAAGGCTGTCATCATCATCTACGAAGGTTGATGCCCAAGGCCTTCAGTCAAAATCAAACAAGCAATGTTTTACAGTGTTAAAGAAAAAATATAATAAAAGATAAGTTAACTGCAGAGAAAAAAAATTAAACTCGCTGAGGCACGTGAACCAACTGCCTGCTTATAAAAGTCACAGATCTCTAAGTAGAGTCAAAGTGTGTCCACGGTTGCCATGTTAGCCTATCCTATCTAATACTGTACTTAAAGAGGATCCTCCTTCCACCATTTGTGTGCCTCTGCAAACATGGGGATGAGCAGCACAAGTAAACATGCTGATGTAGAAATCTTCTATGGAATTGCACCAGGAGGATGTGGATGAAATTTATGTAGTTGGTTCTAACAAGAATAAAGAGGATGCTGATGATGAGGATGTTGGTGTTGAGTATGTTGTTTGTGTAAATAAGGCAACAGTGAAAGAAACCAATGTTGCCCATGATAAGGAAAAGTCCATTATCATGTCTGAGCAGAAGACAAAAAAATCCACTTCTTATGTGTGGAATTATTTCTACCCAAAATCTGGAAAACAGTTGTCAAGCCATCTATACCTTTTGTAAATCCAGAATAAGTAAGTGTAGGAACCTTAACCATATAGGAACCCCCTCCCTGATATGTCAGCTGCAGCGCATCCAAAATGTTTTTTTAAAATTCAGAAGCTTTGGCTAAAAAAGTATCAACAAGCAGTCCAGCGTCAGCTAGCTCCCTTCTCTCAGCTGGATCCAAGCACTTGCCATCCTCACCAGGAACACCTTCATCAATAATATTAATCATGAAGCAATTATTTTGATTGGGCTGCCACAAATCAAGCTGCCAATGTGCATTGTACTTTGGTGGCAATGATCTCTACATATAAAAACTGGTTTACAACATAAGATCAGATGTCATCATCATCATCCCCATCAGTGTGTACATCCTCTCCTTCACACAATATTAATTTGTCCCCACTGGAATCCATCATTATAGGCTACTCCTGTATTTTTATCAATTAAATGCTGGTAAAGGAGTCCCTCGTGGAATTTGTAATTATTTTGATGAACAATATCTTTTCCACATTTTGGGGGAAGTAACCTCCTACGACGAACTCTGACAAGGTTCCCAGTTGCACTGAAAACTCTTTTAGAGTACAAACTTGAAGGTGGGCAACTTAAGTAAAGCAAATCCAGTTTGTGTAAGGGACTCCAAATTGCCTCTTTTATCTGCCAGTAGTGAAATGACATGCCAATTTTAATGCTATCCCTAAAATAATCATTAACCATTCTCTGAATGGTGATCTTATAAGAAAAAATCACAGTAGACATGTCACTAATTGTAGGCAGTTCTTTCAGACCCGACCAGATGTCTTAAGGTTTTGCTGACTGATCTGAATCACCAGCAGTGGGTCTCTTAGCAAAATTTTGATTTTTCTGGCAGCCACAGAAATGGAAGGAGGAAATGCTGCCATGTCACATGCCAATTGAGCTGGCAATTTTTTCAACAATAGCTCTTTGCATTTCTTCAGACTTGTGTCTATCGGAAAGAAAGACACAATATATGACTTAAACCTAGGATCAAGTATGGTCACCAAAATATAGTGATCTGATTTAAAGAGATTGATGACCATTGGATCCTGGCAAAGTGAATGAAAGGCTTTATCTTCATTTGCTTCACCAGAATCCAAGGGTCATCAATCTCTAGCAACCGAGGATGCCACCTGGTTGCCAGTCCCGCTGTCAAGAGACAACATAGTTAAAAACAAATGCCCAAGTGCCTTGAAGACCACATAATGCATAACATGTCAAAGACAACAAAAACAGTAACAAAAAGATATATTGCCTAGGCCATAGGGGTTTTATCCCTAAAGCCTAGCAAATCCTGATCCGTGCTGACTATTGGCCACAAGATAACAAGAAGTCCAACAATCTTAGCAGAAATGCTCCATTTCAGCTCTTCCTTCAGTTTCTCCAGCTGCTTTTGCAAAAGTCTGATAAGGGTAATGACCTGACTCAAGTTGGCAGTGTCTAAACTAACTTCACATGTGGCAAGTTCAAAGATTTTGAGAACTTTGCACAACACAGAAATTATTATCCACTGTGCTTGACTAATGTACATTCCTGCTCCTTTACCTATGTCATATGCTGTTGAGTAGCATTGGATGGCCTTTTGCTTCTCCTCCATCCGCTGAAGTATATACAGGTAGAATTCCACCTAGTTACTACCTCTTGCATCAGCTGATGGCAGGGCAAATTCAACAGTACTTGCTGTTGCTGCAATCTTCGACATGCAATAGCTGAATGTCGAAAATGTCCTAATGTTTTTTCGGCCACCAAAAGTTCTTGATCTATTGTGAGCTTAGGCCAAAAATTACTGGAAATGACTGTAAATAAATGTTATTAAAGTTAATACTGTAGGAACAAAAACAGACCCAAACTATGCGATTTCAGCTGTTTTTATATTTTTATTTTTTAAAAATACAGATCCAAAACACACATGGGCAGTGTTGGCAAAACCAAATCGAGATCCAAAACACAAAAGATATGCTGATCCAAAACCAGCACACAGGGGTTGGCGCCCATCTCTAATATATATATATATACAAATCAACCCGACTGGCCCTCATCCCTTATAATGAAGAAGCACTTGCCTTGGTGCCCTCCCTGGGTGTAGATGCTCACTCCATATTTTTAGATTCAAATAATGGAGGCACTAATAGGACTTTCAATCACAGGACTACTGAGTCAACTGGTGACTCAGTAGTCCTGTGATTGAATGTCCTATGAGTGCCGCTATTACTTGTATCAATCCCAACAGCAGTAGCCCAGCAGAGGTGAAGATCCTGACAGCAGCTAAGGTGAGTACGAACTAACCTAAAAACCATAAACCTAACCCTCCCTTAGGGGTACCTAACCCTAACCTCCCCCACAAGGGCCTAACCCTAACCTCCCTCTAACCACCTAAACCTAACCCCCCTTTTCTGCTGCCTAAATCAAAGTCCCCTGAGGGGGTGCCTAACCCTAACTTCCCCCCAGGGGTTCCTAAATCTAACCCCCCCTTCCCCTAGCCTAACCCTAACCCTCCCGGGGGGGGCTGCCTTACCCTAAGTCCCTTTGGGAGCCCCTAACCTAATGCTCCCCCCTGCTGCCATCCACACCCAGCACCCGGCCTACCTTCGATTGGGATGCCAGGAATCAGGCTCCCGGCATAGGTAAAAATACAGGCATCAGTATTTCGACTCCTGTCTTTATACCCTTACTGGGATTAGAAAGTCGGGTTGCCGACGGTAGGGATTTAGACCATCAGCAACCTGACTTCACACCATATATATATATATATATATATATATATACACATACAGTAATATATATATATATATATATATATATATATATATTAGGGATAATCGGGTTCAGATTTTCAAATTCCAAACCCCCCCTGATCCGATCCGGGAACCGAGTCCTGCTCGGGTTTTCACTTCATACAAACAATTATTACAGGGGCTGCCATGTGTGGTGTAGGGGTACACTGCCCTTCATAAAAAATTTTTTTACAGGGACTGTCCTGTATGTTGTAGGGGTATGTTGCCCTTCATACAAATAATTTTTACAGGGGTTGCCCTGTGTGGTGTGGGGGTACGCTGCCCTTCATAAAAAAATATTTTTACATTGGCTGCCCTGTGTTGTGTAGGAGTATATTGTTCTTCATTCAAATAATTTTTACAGGGGTGATTCACTCCATAAAAATAATACACTCCATTAAAATAATGGAGGACATAAATTTGGAGGATAAAATAGAGAAAGGTTAAGAGCCACTTCCTCCTAGTGCTGAAGCTGCTACCACTAGTCATGACATACTTGATGAAATGCCATCAACATCAACTGCCAAGTCCGATGCCCAATGTCATAGTAGAGGACATGTAAATTCCAAAAGCCAAAGTTCAGTAAAATGACCCCAAAAAATGTATTTAAATCGTCTGAGGAGAGATGTAAACTTGCCTTTATGCAATTTAGGACATGGATTGGCAAGGAACGGCTAAGATCCTGGCCTATGTTCATGACTAGTGGTTCAGCTTCACAGGTCAATGGAAGCCCTCCTCCTCCAGCTAGAAAAATGAAAAGATTAAAGCTGGCAAAAGTATAGTAAAGAACTGTGCATTCTAAGAAGATATAACAAATCCCCAAGGAGAGTACAAGTGTGTTGGTGGTTGCGATGCCAACCTTCATAACACTGGACAGGAAGAGGTGGCTCCTTCCACCATCTGCAAGCCCTCTGTAAGTGCTGGAAGCAGCACCCACAGTCCAGTTGCTGATATTCAAATTGAAGATGTCACTGTTGAAGTACAACAGCATGAGGATATTGGTGTAGCTGGCACTGAGGAGGAAGTTGGAGAACCTGCCCTGCCATCACCTGAAGCAAGAGGTTGTAATGCGGTGGAACTCAACCCTCTATATGTTTCAGAGGATGAAGGAGCAGCAAAAGGCCATTCAAGCCTATACAATCATCTATGTCATAGGCAAAGGAGGGGGTATGCACCTGTCTCAAGTACAGTGGAGAATGATTTCCATGTTGTGCAAGGTTCTCCAGCCCTTCGAACTTGCCACATGTGAAGTCAGTTGAGACACTGCCAGCTTGAGTCAAGTCATTACCCTCATCAGGCTTTTGCAGAAGCAGCTGGAGAAAGTGAAGGAGGAGCTAAGATGGAGCGATTTCGCTCAGCATGTGGGACTTATTGATGAAGCCCTTCATTCGCTTTGCCAGGTTTCCAGGGTGGTCAACCTGTTGAAATCAGACCACTACATTTTGGCCACTGTGCTTGATTCTAGATTTAAAGCCTACATGGAGTCTCTCCAGTGGTCACAAGCCTGCAGAGGTGCAAAGACCTGCTGGAAAAACACTGTCAGCTGAAGTGGAATGTGAGATGGCAACAGCTCATTTTTCATTTTCTCCCGCAACTGGGGCAGCAAGGAAACAACTTAGATATCCGAACAAACCCACTGATGGTGATGCAGGGCAGGCAGGACCATGTTTGGGCATCTGGTCCGGACTGAAGGACCTGCCAACAAATTCTGACATGTCTACTGTCACTGCATATGATGCTGTCACCATTGAAAGAATGGTGGATGATTACATTGGTGACCACATCCAAGTAGGCATGTCAGACAGTCCATACCTGTACTGGCAGGAAAAAGAGGCAATTTGGAGGTGCCTGTACAAACTGTCTCTATTTTACCTAAGTTGCCCTCCCTCCAGCATGTACTCTGAAATAGTGATTAGTGCAGCTGGGAACCTTGTCAGCGAAAGGCATAGGAGGTTGCTTCCACAAAATGTGGAGAAGATGATATTAATCAAAATGAATTATCAATTCTTCCGAGAAAACCAGCCTCCAGAAAGTACAGAGGAACCTGTGGTGTTGGATTCCAGTGGGGCTGAATGAATACTCTGTGAGGATGAGGGTGTACAGAACACTGAAGAGGGTGAGGAATTGGTGGATGAGGATGAGGATGAGATCTTGCCTCCATAGAGCCAGTTTGTGCAGGGACAGATTAATTGCAAGCTTGTTATGTGGGGGCCCAAATGAACCAATCATTTCAGCCACAGTCGTGTGGCAGACCCTGGTGCTAAAATGATTAATTTGTTAAATTGTGCATGTCCTATTTATACAACATAAGGGTGGGTGGGAGGGCCCATGGACAATTCCATCTTGCACCTCTTTTTTTTCTTTGCATTATGTACTCTTTGGGGCATAGTTTTTCAAACTGCCATCCTGTCTGCCACTGCAGTGCCACTCTTAGATGGGCCACGTGTTTGTGCTGCCCTCTTGTGTCACTTATCATAGTCATCCAGCTACTTTGGTGCAACCTTTTGGCATTAAAACAATATTGTGAGGTGTGAGGTGTGCAGAGTAGACTGAAAATGAGTGGAAAGAAATGTTATTGAGGGTAATAATAGCGTAGGAATAAACAAAAAAACAAATTCTGTGATTTTGAATGTTTTTATGTTTTTTTCCAAAAAAGATACAGATCCAAAACCAAAACCCAGAAGAGTGGTTTTGGCAAAATCAATCCAGATCCAAAACATGAAGAAAGATCCATATCCAAAACCAAAACAGAAAACACGAAAAGTGGCCGGTGCACACCATTAAGATCGACCAAAGATTTCATTCATAGTCATCAAAAATATAAAATCCAAGAGCGGACACTCATCCAAATACTTGAAATAACTTGATTTCACTTTATTTTTATTCTTCAATTTGCTTCTCCACCCTGTGAACCAGCATACAGTTAAAAACTGACATAAGCAAATCCACAGCATACTTTCATTGAGGACAATGATGCTCTCAATCTGCAAAATGTATTATACAACTGATTGCATGTACATTAACAATAGTCAGGCTGTCATAAATTGAAATTACCCAGGCTGTCCGTTGACCGTGATCCCATCCTGGACCATACAAGACCCACTACATTTTATCAGTATTCAACATGTAATTTCAGCAAAATCATTTACCAGCCAGAGTTACTCTTATGCCTTCCACCATCTCATTAGTGCAGCTGATTCAATCCAGCTGACCGTGGTGGCGTGCATTCCATACCAGTGCACCTGTTCACTATATGTCATGCGTGTCATCAGCCCACCATGCTAATTACATCACTCCACAAGCTGGCTGTTGTTCCAAGCCTCTGCATCAATTACTCTGGCTTGCGTTCTAAGCCAGTGTGCATGCCAACCAATTCCTACCTATCATCACCTGACACTTTGGCATGTGTGGTGCAGCTCAACATACTGTCATGCATGTCACACCACTGTGCCTGCCCACTAATTCTCCAATCCTGGCCAGTTACCTAACCCTGAGTCATTAAAAAGGAACGGCCCTATTGGAAAAAGGTGATGACAGGGATAAGGCACTTTTACAAAAGGAGTCACGATGGATCCATACACTGGACACAATTGCGCTGAAGGGGCCTAATGAGAGCATTAACTTTAAATGCTTCCTATAGAGTTGTTAAAATAAGTTGTTCTGTTGTCAGCACAATTCATTCATTGTTTTGTAGCATTGAGAATATGATAGGTAAATGTTTTTAATGGTCATAACCATTTAGTTATGACATACTGTATGGTTTTTATAATTATTGTTTTGGTAATTGTGTACATTGGGTTTAAACTGGGATTACCAGCCAGAGATTTGTAGTTATGCCAGCACCAAGCTAATCAGAACCAGTCCTGGTTGCCAGAATACAGTGGACAAATGACATAGGGGTCAACCATATTCTGCACAACCAGCACTGGGCTCTGATGTGGTCCTGGTTCTGGAAACTTAGGGGGAAAAATGAGTAGAGTCCATCTGTATTTTCCAGAACCAGCACCAGACTTTTTCTAGCAGGGAGGGCGCAAGAAAAGAGTCCACATACTATGGTGTTTATCACAATCCAGATATAGGAGGTGGGTGTTTTTAGAAGTTTTTTAACTTTTGTACATGTACACTAAATTGGTGCAGTATATTATATTTTTGCTTTGCATGATGCACATACACAATGTATTTCATACTATGCACAAATCTTTTTCATTATTTATATCCTGATGTTGTTTTCAGGTTTCTATGGCACCAGTGCCCTGCCGGGTGGCATCACTTCTGGTTTTGTGGAGCTGCTGTGACCGGAAGTGTGGCTTCTAAACGGAAGTCAGGTGAACATGGTCATACATGAAGGAATGGGGGTAAGTGTGATTACACATTATGTATTTAAGAACTGTTTGTTTGCATACTCTACCTCAGTCTAAATACTGACCGCTGGCTTACTGACTGTCTAATCCCAGCAAAGTACTAATGACAGGTGTCGAAAACCCAATGCCTGTCTGTCACGGCTGCCGACACTTGAGACTCCTGGGAGAAGGGCAGGCCTACTAGGCACAATAAACTGGGGTGGTTTTAGGAATGATCTTTTCATGAAATCTTCATAGCATGAAATAAAAGTAAATAGAATTTATTCACAGGAGAAATATAATAGCAACTTCTCACAAAGTCTCAACAACACTGAGGTTCACATAAGCAATAATGAGTATAGGAGAAAACCCCCCATATAATCTTTAACACAGAAAAGTTAATATGGTAGGGAACCCCAAGTCCAGTATGAGGCGAACACCTCAGGATGGTATAGAGGAGCTTCACTTGGGTGGAACCCTGTAGTGAAGGAGATCCAGAGCAGACTGAGCCCTGTGATGTGGTGAAAAATGGAGCAGGCTTAAGCTCTGTGATGCTGTGAGGTTGAAGCAGGGTTGAGCACTGTGATGCAGTGAAGTCGGAGCAGGGTTGAGCCCTGTGATGCGGTGAGGTCGGAGCAGGGTTGAGCCCTGTGATGTGATGAGATCAGAGCAGGGTTGAGCCCTGTGATGAGGTGAGATCGGAGCTGGGTTGAGCTCAGTGATGCAATGAGGTTTAAGCACGGTTGAGCCCTGTGAAGCGGGGTAGTTCTGGAACAGGGTTGAGCCCTGTGGTGTAACTAGAATCCGGAGCAGGGTTGAGCCCCACAATGCAATGAAGGATGAAGCATGGTTGAGCCCTGTGAAGCAGTGTGGTTCCCGAAAAGGGTTGAGCCCTGTGGTGTGACTAGAATCTGGAACGGGGTTGAGCCCTGTGATGCGGTGATGATAATTGTAACGGTGCAGTTGACAACTGTAATGAAGATGGGTTTGATGTCCACAGGATTGAGAGGTAACAGGCAAAGTAAATAGTGCAGCATAAGGTGAAACCATGGCAGTGGAGCAAAAAGCAATACTTAGGCAATGCTGAGCTCTGTAGTGTGGCTGGTAACTGGCATCAGAAGTTTAGTTGGAACATGAGCGGAGATATGCAAAGTTCACAGCAACCCACAGGCACAGCAGGATCTGGCAGGAGTCCAAGAAAGACCAGAAAGTAATGTTGCACAGAAACTGAGACACAGTTAGCAACAGGCTTGATACTAGAGGTCTGTGACCCATAGGAAGTTCAGAACATGTGACCCAAATGGAATCAGGTTTGAAATAATGAGCAATCTGGGAATCCCACAACCTGACAACACCTTGGAAACAGATGATCACTTTAACTCTCTATTCCCTGTATGTGAAGAACTCCAGCAAGCAGGATAGCTCCTCCAACGACCACAAAGGAACTTTGGAAAACATAATCTCTCTTTATGTACTGAAATAGTCGCAGTCCTGACACTGTCATTAGACCTATGCCAGGAGACTGATGCCCAGCATACTGATCGAAGGTAAGCCGCACTCCAGGCGTGGACAGTCATGTGGGGGAGGGTTAGGTATTAGGGCTTCCTGGGGGGATTTAGAGTTAGGCACCCCCCAGGAGGGTGAGGGTTAGGCAAGGGGATGGGGTTTAGGTTTAGGCACCTCCCGGGGGAGGTTAGGGTTAGGCACCCCCTGGAGACTAGGTTTTGGCTGCGGGGAAAGGGGGGTTAGGTTTAGGCACTTAGAGGGGGGTTAGGTTTAGGCACTTGGGGGGAGGTTAGGGTTAGGCACCCCTAAGGGAGGGTGAGGGAGTGTAGAGTTAGTAAATACTTACCTTATTAGCGATCAGGATCTTCACCTCTGCCGGGATTCTGCTGTTGGGATTGAACCATCGGCCATGCGGCCGGCCATATTACCTACTACACCCGTTTCAAGAAAGGTGATTATATCTAAAGCATTGATGTAATTCAGCATATCATTTGTTAGATAATTTGTATCTATTCAATATAACTTTTATAACAATTATTTCAATATCGATTCCAATCATGTGGGTTACAGATGGTATATATCTCTCCTGGTTAAATTGAGTCTCTTTTCATAGATTGATGTGCAAAAACAATTTAGTTCCTTAAAGCAGTCCGTTTTCACTTGAATCCCAGTGAATTAAATTAATATTGGATTATTTTGAAAAATGCACTTAATAATTACCCATTCAGGAACAATGTCCTTGGCTCTCACTGGGTAGGTATGCTTTTAATTAACAGGTAGGTGAATAGTGTATCTTAGTCCAGCTAGATGCTATATAAGTGTGTGGCAGACATGTATAGTCCAGTCACTGCAGGGCACAATCTCTCCCACTGTCTTAGCCAGCAACTGTCATGTGGATTGTGCCAGCTTGCCACACTGTGCTAATACACTTATGGTGCATACACACTGGGTGATAAAGTGGATGACTGAATGCTAACAATATTGTTATCATTCAGTCGTCCACTTTATCATCCATATTTAACCCCAAAACGATGAACAATAACGACGACGTGCGTTCCCGCCTGTCGTTCGTCATCATCATTCATCGGGCTGATATGCAGGCCAACCTGACGATCTCATCAGGTTGCTGCATGTTGGGGAATGGGGGAGAGAGCTCGGCACTGAACGATATCATTAATGATATCGTTCAGCGGCTGTGGTCAATGTCATGAACGACATTGAGCACAGCCTACCAGGGACACACTACACGATATCGCTCAGAGAGCATATCGTGTAGTGTGTACACGCCATTACACTGCAAGCACCGACACAGTCCTGGCCAGCAGATCCATTCACTTCCTCAGACACCGTTATTCTAAATATAATTTGCGTAGATAGGGCTCCTTTCCTCTATTTTAAGGCTCCTTGTTATGGTCTACTCGTAATTAATTAATTAATCATGCTGCATCTGTAGACCTTGCTCTGTCTGAACAGCCAACATAACGATAGTAAATATACTTTATAAAATGTATGTATAATTACAATTGCAAGATAAAAAATAATGATAATATGATTATAACAGTATAATTTAAACCTTTCTTTAAGATACATTCAATCCAATATATATGCAGGCTTCATGTGTTAAGCTAGGCAATAGATTTTCTATAATCCATTGTCAATAGCACACTCAGTGTGAACTAACTTAGGCCCTCATTCAGAGCCACTCGCTAGCGGCAGTACGCTCTTTCCGAGCGATGTTCGCACATCTGCGCATGCGTACGGATCGTTATATGCATGCGCGAACCAGTCAGTGCGGCCGAAATTCATGTGCTCGCATTATAGCGAATGTCTGCTATTTTGAGTGACAGAATGAGGCGTATGTGGGTGGTAACAGGGGAAGGTGCTTGAAAATGGGGAGTGGAGATCCGAACGCAGGCGTGCTTAAAGGTCAAAACGGGCGTTTTATGGGTGTGCATAATTAATACAGCAGCGTCATTGACCACGTCACTGGGTTATTTTATAGCCTGAACTGCTCGCAAGATTGTGGTAGCAAAAACCAACCACAAGAATAGCGAGCAGTTCATACGCTGGTCGATGTACTCGATTAATCTAATAAATAGCGGACATAACGTATGGTGCGTGCGGCCAGGGGGCGTTTTTAACAAATAAACGAGCGTATGTTTTGCTCGCTCATTCAGACTTAGAGGTGTGAACAGACTGCAATTTGCGAACTGATCATTTGAATAGCCACCCCTTGTTTTTGAACGAACGACCGCAAATAGCGAACGGCTCTGAATCAGGCCCTTATTCCTCAATCCTTCCAATATTGTATTATTTAGAATTTAAAATGACCTATCAAGGGATCTGCTCCAATATTATCATTACCTTATAGTGGATAGGTAATGCAAAACTACAATAATAATTCTGCATTAGCTTAACCCTCAAATCGCTGACTGTTCATTATTGATCAACCATGAGATTGTGTATGAACACTCTAATTCACAACAAACTAAGGCCCTCATTCAGAGCCGTACGCTCTGAGCAGAGCGCATGCTCTGAATGAGGGCCGCCCTCCATGAATTTGGAGCGTCCTCCTGGACGCTCGTATAGCTGTGGGTCACCACCCACAGGCTATACGAGTGTGCAGTTTGATGGCCGCAATGGTCTTGACCATCGCGACCATCGAAACTGCGAGCCGGAGCCTGCGGTTGAGGTTTTCAACCGCAAGCTCCGGAGTGATTATGGCTCTATCAGAGCCAAAATCACTCCCACTGACATCACTAGTGATGTCAGTGGGCCGGCTTCTGACGGGAGGCATTCCCGTGGGAATGCCCCCGTCAGGGAGGCACGCCCCCGGAACGCCCACCAAAGGGGGCATGCTGTCAATCAACATCGACAGCACGCCCCCTTTGATCAGACACAACGAGCGAAGGACTTTCCTTCGCTCGTTGCATCTGGCGCATGCGCACGACGGAGCTCCCTCCGTCGTGCGCATGCTCAGTGCAGAACATCGACCCACTTGCGAGCGGACAGCCGCTCGCGAGTGGGTCTGAATCAGGCCCTAAATACTAGGTACAGGGAAAGGGAAGGGATGAGGGAAGGAGAAAATAAATTAAAATTCATGAAAAATTCTAATCAGAATGCTATTCATATTTTTGTTAATATGAGGAATGTCTTTTAAATAACGAGACTAATTAAATAACTCATCTTTATTTATTTGTATTACAAATGTAATGTTTGTCCCCTTCAGTATACTCCCCATTTGCACTAATACAGCACTGTAGTCTTGTTTTGCACTGGTGGAAGACATGGAGAAAATCCATTTCTGTTACTTGTTTCAGCATATCTGTCATTTTCTTCTTTACAGCATCAACTGACTCTAAATGTGGCCCTTTAAGCACTGATTTATCTTTTGGGAAAAGATAAAGGTCACAAGGTGCTAAATCGGGTGAGTATGGAGGATGTATAAGTGTAGTAATGTGATTGTCGGTCACAGAATGTGCTGTGTGAGTGGGCGCATTGTCCTGGTGAAGGATGAAACTATTTTTCCACAGTTGCAGCCATTTCTTTCAGACTCTTTCTCTCAGCTGTTTCAAAACTATCTTATAATAGTGCTGGTTACTGTTGTGCCTTCTGGAACCCATTCTTGCAAAATTACACCCACAATAAGCATTTTTGTGAATTTTGACTTGCTTTGATGAGCTTTTGTCATTCTTGGTGATGATGGTGTTTTCCAGTGCATTGACTGTCTTTTGGTTTTAGGATCATATTGGAATATCCAGGTCTCAAGTGATTTCTTTATGAAGCAGGTTTGGTTATGCATCAAGTTGCTGCAGAATGTCAACACAACGTTCCTTACTAAAAATTTCAAATTGACACATTTTTCAACTTGTAGACTTTGCATTTTTTCAGCGCAACCAAATTAAATGGCGACTCACAATCAACTGAATGTCAGAGAGTGTTGCTGCTTGTCATGCAGGTTCAGACAAGTTCAAGGTTACTACGTATGCAGTTAGAACTGGTTCTGACTGCTTTGTATACTAGGTGGAATCACAGTCACGTTATTATGTAGACATACCTCGTATACTTCTCTGCATTGAGAAACTAAAATATTAAAGCAGGATTTTAAGGGGTAAATTTACTAAAGTGAGAGTTTTTAGAAGTGAGTTTTAAAAGTGATGTTGCCCATAGAAACCAATCAGATTCTAGCTATTATCTTCTAGAAGGTGCAAGTTAAATATTAAGTATAATCTGATTGGTTGCTACTGGCAACATAACTTTTAAAATTCATTACTAAATCTTTCACTTTAGTAAATTTACCCTTAATATTGGCTAAATTCCTATAAGATCTAAATCTCTCCCTTAGGCATTGGTAGTTAAATCTAAAATGAAATAATAAAAATAAAAAATAATAATAACAATAGTAATAATAAATATAAATCAAAACTAAGAATCTACAACATATTACTTTGGTGAACCTATGGATAATTATTAGAATGGGGATAGGGGGGAAGAAACCCTATGTGATGTTCTCAAACTTTCAAACCTTATAGTATGGCAAAGGATGTAACTCATGCCAGATAGGTCTGACCGTTAAAACCATGCCTGGTTTTTAATATTGCTAGTACATAGTAAAATAAATCTTAACTGACATTCTAGAATATAATGTGCTCAATCTAAACAAACATAATTTATTGCCTCATTTAGCCCCTTTGGGCTTAGGGTATCTAGTTTAAATATTCAGTCTGCTTCACCTTGGCACAACTGTCTAAATCTATTGCCTCCCCTTTCAGTACTAATAAATTATTATACTCCCATAACTTGAAGACCTCTAGGGTCACTTTTATGATGATAGAAGAAATGACAGGGGACACTGGACCTCATTCAGAGTCGGTCGTTGCGGCCGCACGGTTGTAAGGGAAAAGGGGCCGGATATGCAAATGATGCACTCGCAAGTTGTGTCCTTTAGATCGGATCATTAGCTGGCCGACCAAGGGGAGGATGCGGCCGTAAGACAAAAAAATATGCATTACACGTCATCTCCGGCCATATAAGGATTATTCGAGACCATCGGTAACCATCGGATCTGGTCGTAGAGCTTAAGGTTGACCTTACCCTCTCTTAAGCACTACGATCAGGTCAGTGTACAAACCACCCTTGTCACGTGTGCCATGACACTACTTTGTTAATTATGCACTCCCATAAAACGCCATTCGCATAATTAGACACGCCTGCGTTCGGATCTCCACTCCCCCGTTTTCAAGCACCTTCCCCTGTTACCACCCACAAATGCCTCATTCTGTCACTCAAACTACCGACCTGGCTGTGTTCAAGGAGAGAGAAATTTCTGATCATAGCAGCTAGTTTGCGCACGCGCATTGCGAACTTTACGCATGTGCAGTTTAGCGAACATCAGTGGCGTACGACCATGCGGCCGCAATGACTGACTCTGAATGAGGTCCACTGTGTGTAAGGGTCTTATTTATATTATGATGCCAATGTTCTCTAAACCTACTTTTTATTGATCGCATTGTATCTGTATCAGCGTATGCTTGTTTATGTGTCACTGTGAGTGTGTATCTGTGTCAGTGTGTGTATATGTGTCAGCATGTGTGTAAATGTGTCAGCATGTGTGTATCTGTGACAGCATGTGTGTATCTGTGTCACCATGTGTGTATCTGTGACAGCATGTGTGTATCTGTGTCAGCATGTGTGTATCTGTGACAGCATGTTGGTATCTGTTTCAGTGTGGGTGTACCTGTTTCAGCATGTGTGTACATGTTCTGTGTCAGCGTGTGGGTGTATCTATGTCAGCGTATGTGTTTCTGTGTCTGTGAGTGGGTGTATCTGTGTTAGCATGTGTGTATGTATCTGTGTCAGTGTGTGTGTATATGTGTCACCATGTATGTATCTGTGTCAGCATGTGTATGTGTTGTGTATCTGTGTCAGTGTGTATCTTTGTCAGTGTGTGTCTGTGTCAGCATGTGTCTGTATGCGTCTGTGTCATAGTGTGTGTATCTGTGTCAGTGTGGTTCTGTATGCGTCTGTGTCATAGTGTGCATATCTGTGACAGTGTAGCTCTGTGTGCATCTGTGTCAGCATGTGTATCTGTGTCAGTTTGTGTGTCTGTATGCATATGTCAGTGTGCATCTGTGTCTGTGTAGTTCTGTGTGCGTCTGTGTCAGCATGTGTATCTGTGTCAGTTTGTTCTGTCTGTATGCATATGTCAGTGTGCATCTGTGTCAGTGTAGCTCTGTGTGCATCTGTGTCAGCATGTGTATCTATGTCAGTGTGTATGTCTGTATGCATCTGTGTCAGCATGTGTATCTCTTTCAGTGTGTGTAAGTGTTTGTGTGCATGTCTGTGTACACCAAATACACATGGTAGTGTATATATCCCCTTCAGTATTTGTACCTGGGAGTGACGTGCAGTGATGGCGGAAGTGTGGTTCCATGCCCATACAGTCCACAAAAAGAAGAAATTTGTTTGCTTGCCACAGATTTTATTCCCCATCTATGTCCACATTAGGGAATGACATTGGACAGTAATTGATGATGTTGGGGTACAAATACCAAGAGACAATGTGGGGGGGAGATGATGGTGTGACTGAGAGACAATGCAGGAGGAGAAAATGATGTTGTGCTGAGAGATGACTCAGGAGGAGGTGGTGTGGCTGAGAGATGACTCAGGGGGAGGTGGTGTGGCTGAGAAACACAGGACCCAGGAGTTACACAAGGGGCGCAAATCTGGGTAAATGCTGTTGTATGATGACCTTATTAATATTCGTACACAAACAGGCATCTTCTGGACAATGTGACTTACATGAATAGTGAATGCAAACTGAAGACACTGTCTTCCCAGGGAGGATACATTTCTTCAGAGGTTCCACATTGTGAGAAATAACCATATAAGTAAGGTGCATATGGAAATTAATGTTCCCAGAGTGACGAGAAATGGGTGGCGTGTCATATTTGCATGCCGCATTTTAAGTAGTCATGCCCCTTCTGTTATTTGACCACACCCATTTCTTGCAACACACCAATGACACGTAAATATTGTCTTTGTCTATTCATGGGGGGCACCATTCTCCTTCTTGGCCTGGGCTCCAAAGACCCTAGTTACGCCACTGGTATAGTCACTTTTATTTTCTAATACTTAGCAGAGATTTTCATTAGCATAAGTGGACAGTTTGTACAGTAGCATAAAATCAACAATGTATGTTTCAGGTAGTTTGAGTATTATTGTCTAAGGGGGTCATTCAGACCCGCTTGTGAGCGGCAGTATGCTCGCAAGCGGGTCGATGTTCCCCCACTGCACATGCGCACGATGGAGGGAGCTCCGTCTTGCGCATGCGCGAGACCCGGCGAGCGAAGGGCTCTCCATCGCTCTGGGTCTAGCACCAAAGGGGGCGTGCTTGTCAATGTTGATTGACAGCACGCCCCCTTTGGTGGGCGTGATGGGGGCGTGCCTGCCAGACGGAGGTGTTCCCATGGGAATGCCTACCATCTCAAGCCAGCCCCACTAACATCACTAGTGATGTCAGTGGGAGTGATTTTGGCTCTGATAGAGCCAAAATCACTCCAGGGCTTGCGGCCGCTAGACCCTACCACAGGGTCTCCATCGCAAGCCCGATGGTCATGATGGTCAAGACCATCGCGACCATAATCATGGACGCTCGCTATAGCTGTGGGTGGTAACCCACAGCTATGCGAGCGTCCATGAGGACTCTCCAAAAAAAGGTAGGAGGGCCCTGATTCAGAGTGAGTGCTCTGCTCAGAGCGTTCAGCTCTGAATCAGGCCCTAAGTAAGCTAAATGTAAACTTCTAACTGCTTAATTAGTTATTAGGTGGGTGTCCAATTGGTCCTAAAGCAAGTCCCAACACATTTTCCTTAAAATAACAATTTATTGAGCGCTGTGTGAAAAAAGAAAAATAACACACCCTATTGCATAGGAAAAAAGCTGAGTGTCAGAGTTCAGCCGGGGATTGGCCGTCCCTTACCGTCCTGCCAGCTTCCTCTGAATTCCTGGGCAGTCGGGCAGCTGGTGCGGTGACGTGGGAGGTGCTGAGCATTCTCCCTGATGCTGGTGTCTCGGGTGGCCTGGTGCGAGGGGATCGGAGTTCCTGTCATGGGCGCCGCCATGACACTTCCTTCTCTGACTATCCTTCCTTCCCTGACAGTCTGGCCGGTCAGCTGTTGCTGTGGACCAAACAGTGGGCTTCCAGGGGTATATGGGTCTGATTCAGAGCCAGACGCAATTAGCGCTCGCTCGTCCAGAAAATAGGGGTGGCTATTCAAATCAACCGTTCGCTCTTTGCGGTCTGTACACGCCTCTAGGTCTGAACGAGCGAACAAAACTTGCGGTCTTTTTTTGAAAAAATACGCCCCCTGGCCGCTCGCATCCTATGTCATGTCCGCTATTTATTAGATTAATCGAGTGCATCGACCAGGGTATGAACTGCTCGCTATTCTTGGGGTTGGTTTTTGCTACCACAATTTTGTGAGCAGTTCTGGCTATAAAATAACCCAGTGAGTTGGTCAATTACGCTGCTGTTTTAATTATGCACACCCATAAAATGCCCGTTTTGACCTTTAAGCACGCCTGCATTCAGATCTCCACTCACCGTTTTCAAGCACCTTCCCCCGTTACCACCCACATACGCCTACTCCTGTCACTCAAATTATCAGGCATTCGCTATTTTGCGAGAACATGAATTTCGACCGCACTGACTGGTTCGCGCATGTGTATAACGATCCGTACGCATGCATAGTTGGGCAAACATCGCTCGGAGCGAACGAGCGGCTGCTTACGAGCGGCTCTGAATCAGGCCCTATATCCGGCTCCTGTGTATCAGGTAGTTGCCTGAACAACCATTGTCGCTGCTAGTGTTACTATTGGTCTCTCATTCCAGGTTCCCTTGCTTCCAGGGATCTATCCCTGTGTGCAGCTATATCGTCCATCTCACTAGTGCTTTACCATCTCAGCCTGTGAGCAGCTATATAATTCATCTCATCAGAGCTTTACCATCTCAGCCTGTGTAAAGCTATATCATTCATCTCACCAGTGCTTTACCACCTCAGCCTGTGTGCAGCTATATCATTCATCTCATCAGTGCGTTACCACTTTGCTTGTGTGCAGTATACCTCCATTCCACCAGTGCGTTACCATCGCCGCCTGTGTGAAGTATACTATCCATTTCACCAGTGCTTTACCATCACAGCCTGAGCGTAGTTATACGTACCCAGCTCTCCAGCATCATAATCTCTGGCTGGCTCCAGTACCACTACCCATCTCATTACTGGACTCTGTGGTCCCTACCTATGTGTTACAGTATTGCACCGTGGTGCACTCTTTCTAACCGGCAACCCGGTAGAGTGTGTCCGCAGTACACACTTCCTTGTACCTCAAGTACAGTGTCTACGTGCCCCTTACTGGCACAGACCCTTTGGGCCACGAGTGTTCATCTCTCCTTTTTCCCCGCAGGCTTTTGTCACCTAGTCAAAGGACCACGACCTGCTTACGAGGTGCAGCTCAAGCCCATATCCCGATTGGTGGGGTCACTGGTGAACACCATCTCGTGGGTTAGATTCTGCACCTTTGACTAGGTCTCGCCAATGACCAAGACCCGTGGATGCGGAGGTCGTACATTCAGGCCCCTCGCCTCCATTTCCTCCCGCAGCCTCAGGCCTCAGCTTCCAGAAAACCGCCTCCCAGCGTGACACTGAGCCACAGTGTTTTTCAAAATTAAACTTGCCATTGGATATGCCCCGTACAGCTGACTATGAGTCAGAATCAGAAAAGAAAATTAATTTCAGGAACTAAAATTAAATGTTTACAAACTGAGAAAAAAAACATGGTGACATGATAATCTAAAACTACCTCCATGTTTTTTGTTTATATTATTAGGATACCTGGCCCACTCTGTGACTAATACAGACATACACTATTTGGACAATTGTATGTGGCCACACCTGTTGTTTATTGATTTCAGGTGTTTTATTCAGACTTGTTGCCATATGTGTATATAAAGCAAGCACCTAGCCAATCAGTCTCCATTTGCAAACATTTGTGATACAAAATGGGTAATTCTAAAGAGCTCAGTGACTTCACGCATGGTACAGTGATAGGATGCCACCTTTGCAATAAGATGATTTGTGAAACTTCATCATTGCTGGATATTCCATGGTCACCTATAAGTGATATTATTAGAAAGTGGAAGCTAAAGGAACAACAGCCACTCAGCCACAAAGTGGAAGACCACATAAAATCACAGAGTGGGGTCAATGACTGCTAAGGCACATGGTGCATAAAAGTCGCCAATGCTCTGCTGATCCCATAGATGAAGAGTTCCAAACTTCCACTGGCATTAATGTAAGCACAAAAAGGCCTCACATGACCAAGTCCAATGCCAAGCGCCGATGGAGTGGTGCAAAGAACACAGACACTGGACTGTGGAAACTTGGAAACGTGTTCTGTAGAGTGATGAATTATGCTTCTCTGTTTGGCAGTCAGATGGGCACGTCTTGGTTTGGTGGATGCCCGGAGAACATTACTTGTTGCATGTATTGTGCCAACTATGAAGTTTGGTGGAGGAGGGTTAATGGTATGGGGCTGTTTTTCAGGGTTTGGACTAAGCCCCTTATCTCCAGTGAAGGGCAATCTTAATGCTCAAGACATTTTGGACAATGTTTTGCCTCCAACTTTGTGGCAGCAGTTTGGGGAAGGTCCTTTTCTATTCCAAAATGACTCTGCCCCAGTGCACAAAACAAGAACTACAAATACATGCTTTGATGAGTTTGGTGTGGAAGAACTGGACTGGCCCACACAGAGTGCTGACCTGAACCACATCAAGCACCTTTGGTATGAACTGGTATGGAGATTGTGAGCCAGACCTTCTCGTCTAATATCAGTGCCTGACCTCATAAATGCTCTACAGAATGAATGGGCACAAATTTCCAAAGAAACACTCCAAAATCTTGTGGCAAGCCTTCCAAGAAGAGTGTAAGCTGTTATAGCTGCAAAAGGAAGACCAACTTCATATTAATGTATTTTTATTTGAATACAATGTCATTACAGTCACTCTTGGTGTAATGGTCAGGTGTCCTGTACAGTATATGTTGGAATTAAAACATACACTACACTTTGTATGATGCATATTAAAGCTGGTTAAATGCTATTTATGCCCTCTTCATGGACTGGCCACACTCACTCTAAAATCAAGCATTTGGAAACCCCTCTCTAGAAATTCTGCATTTGCCCCTGAATATTTATCTTGGCTGAAACTAACAAAGATTGAAGTCACTTACCTGTGTATACCCATATATATCCAACAATTGTGCCATAGGAATGGTGGTGAAAGAATTGAGATCTCCAATAAAACCAACCACTTTACCATCTTCCCTAAATGAATAATTTGGAATTAATTTATTGTGTCCAGATAATATATCTAAGACATGAGCTACAGCTTTCATCTGATATCCACAAGAATCATACAAATCATAACCCAGAGTAATATTGGGAAGAATATCTGGATTCCTGTTAATCTCATTAATTACAAAAATAAAAGCCCGGTAGTGCTTGTACTGTTTGTGGTTAACACTGTTTAAACAAAAAAAACAAAAATAATTTTATGTAAATGTTTAGCGATATTTGTTAAATTGTTTATTTTCAGAAGGTTCAATTAAAAAATAACAAATAATGTATTATTACTAAAATTAAAAGTATAGGACAAGCTGTAACATTATTACTGTAGATTGCAAAAATGTGGTCTTCAGAAAGACATTTAATATTGAAATGA
Source organism: Taudactylus pleione (assembly GCA_031769625.1). Taxonomy (NCBI): domain Eukaryota; kingdom Metazoa; phylum Chordata; class Amphibia; order Anura; family Myobatrachidae; genus Taudactylus; species Taudactylus pleione. The sequence goes on from JAUIMM010000591.1 coordinate 792,871, forward strand.
TTCTCTAAAAATAAACATGATAAAAACATGTATGAATAAATCAAAAAAACATTTGAAGTATTAGGGCTTAAACTACCCAATAGAAAATACAAAAGTGAAAGACATCTAAAAATTGGAGGGAGGACTAGAAAAAACAACTGCAGCGCAAAATCTGAAATGGAGTAACTGAGAATGTTTGAGTTATAAACAAAAAAGTACAAAGTGGATAATGATACACATATGATCCTAATGTAAACAAAAATATACATTAAAAGCACAGTAATTTATAACAGAATATTTAATATGTCTTATGACACTTAGGTGACCAACGTTTCATTTAGTCTCAATGGATTGCATATTTTTTTATTACAATAGACGCTCAATAATAAAGTATGGCTCCAGAGAACTAGTTGTGGTGATTCAGAGGCAGATTGGACAATCAGGACAGTTGGAAAGTTCCCACTGAGCTGGTCCCATCCTCCCCTCTGATGGGTCATCTTACACTAACTGCCAGCTCACATTGCCTATTGGCTTGGGTCGACAGCCATGCTTAAAGGATTTGTGTTCCGCTGTGGGAATCAAACAGGAAGCTGTCACCCTTTCTGCCCACTTCGGAAGACCATTGACTTGCCAATGACTCAATGCACTTACAGGCAAGCGGTGTCAGCTGCAGTGCCTGGAGCTGGAGACTCAGCAACTCAGCCTAGGAGAGATAAGAGGCAGCAGCACCGATGCAGTAAAAGTAGCTCACACTTGCCATGGGAGTAGAGGTCAAGATCATAACCCCCGGGCCACTTACATCTCTGCTAAACATCACTCTCCCCTTACTGCCTCTCCTAGGAGCCAGGGTGTCCCTAACAATAGCCCCCAGCAGGGAGACAGGGCCCCTTACCCCAAAATAATTATCTTCCTTTTATATATAGCTGGGTGCCTACCACCTCACAGTAATTGTATGTTTATATATATATATATATATATATGTATATATATATATATATATATATATATATATATACATACACAGTGTATGTATATATATATATATATATTAGGGGTGTGCACCGGCCACTTTTCGTGTTTTGTGTTTTGGTTTTGGATCTGGATCTTTCTTCGTGTTTTGGATCTGGATTGGTTTTGCCAAAACCACCCTTCCGTGTTTTTGGTTCTGGGTTTTGTGTTTTGGATCTGTATTTTTTTGAAAAAAAGCATAAAAACAGCTAAAATCACAGAATTTGTAGGTTTTTCTGCTCCTATGCTATTATTAACCTCAATAACCTTAATTTCCACTCATTTCCAGTCTATTCTGAATACCTCACACCTCACAATAGTGTTTTTATGTCCAAAAGGTTGCACCGAGGTAGCTGGATGACTATGCTAAGCGACACGAGTGGGCGGCACAAACACGTGACCCATCTAGGCGTGAAACTGCAGTGGCAGACAGGATGGCATTGAAAAACTAGGCCCCAAACTGTACATAATGCAAAGAAAAAAAAGAGGTGCAAGATGGAATTGTCCTTGGGCCCTCCCACCCACCCTTATGTTGTATAAACAGGACATGCACACTTTAACAAACCAATCATTTCAGCGCCAGGGTCTGCCACACAACTGTGGCTGAAATGATTGGTTCATTTGGGCCCCCACAAAACAAGCTGGCAATTAATCTGTCCCTGCACAAACTGGCTCTACGGAGGCAAGATGTCATCCTCATCCTCCTCATCCACCGATTCCTCACCCTCTTCAGTGTGTACATCCTCATCCTCACAGAGTATTAATTCGTCCCTGCTGGAACCACAGGTCCCCCTGTACGTTCTGGAGGCTGGTCTCCCTGGAAGAGTTGATAATTCATTTTATGAACATCATCTTCTCCACATTTTGTGGAAGCAACCTCCTACGCCTTTCGCTGACAAGGTTCCCGGCTGCACTAAACACTCTTTCGGAGTACACACTGGATGGGGGGCAACTCAGGTAAAATAGAGCCAGTTTGTACAGGGACCTCCAAATTGCTTCTTTTTCCTGCCAGTACAGGTACGGACTGTCTGACATGCCTACTTGGATGCTGTCACCGATGTAATCCTTTAACAGACAGACGCACGCTTGTCGCTGCTGCTTTGAGGATTCAAGTGCGGCTACAGCCCACACAATTCACAAAGACAGAAAAAAAAAAGAATATTTTTATTGTTTGTGGAGCACACTTTGAGGGTTACACCACCCTTTAACAGACAGATGCACGCTTGTCGCTGCTGCTTTGAGGATGCAAGTGCAGCTACAGCCCACACAATTCACAAAGACAGAAAAAAGAAGAAGAATATTTTTATTGTTTGTGTTGCACACTTTGAGGGTGTCACCACCCTTTAACAGACAGACACTCGCTTGTCGCTGCTGCTTTAAGGATGCAGGTGCGGCTACAGCCCACGCATTTCACAAAGACCGAAAAAAAAGAACAATATTTTAATTGTTTGTGTAGCACACTTTGAGGGTGTCACCACCCTTTAACAGACAGACGCACGCTTGTCGCTGCTGCTTTAAGGATGCAGGTGCGGCTACAGCCCACACAATTCACAAAGACAGAAAAAAGAAGAAGAATATTTTTATTGTTTGTGTAGCACACTTTGAGGGTGTCACCACCCTTTAACAGACAGACGCACGCTTGTCGCTGCTGCTTTGAGGATGCAAGTGCGGCTACATCGCACACAAGTCACAAACACATTAAAAAAATAGTTTTTTATTTTTTGGAGCACTTTGAGAGTTACACCACCCTTTAACAGACAGACGCACGCTTGTCGCTGCTGCTTTAAGGATGCAGGTGCGGCTACAGCCCACACATTTCACAAAGACCGAAAAAAAAAGAACAATATTTTAATTGTTTGTGTAGCACACTGTGAGGGTGTCACCACCATTTAACAGACAGACGCACGCTTGTCGCTGCTGCTTTAAGGATGCAGGTGCGGCTACAGCCCACACAAATCACAAAGACAGAAAAAAGAAGAAGAATATTTTTATTGTTTGTGTAGCACACTTTGAGGGTGTCACCACCCTTTAACAGACAGACGCACGCTTGTCGCTGCTGCTTTAAGGATGCAGGTGCGGCTACAGCCCACACAATTCACAAAGACAGAAAAAAGAAGAATATTTTTATTGTTTGTGTAGCACACTTTGAGGGTGTCACCACCCTTTAACAGACAGACGCACGCTTGTCGCTGCTGCTTTGAGGATGCAAGTGCGGCTACATCGCACACAAGTCACAAACACATTAAAAAAATAGTTTTTTATTTTTTGGAGCACTTTGAGAGTTACACCACCCTTTAACAGACAGACGCACGCTTGTCGCTGCTGCTTTAAGGATGCAGGTGCGGCTACAGCCCACACATTTCACAAAGACCGAAAAAAAAAGAACAATATTTTAATTGTTTGTGTAGCACACTGTGAGGGTGTCACCACCATTTAACAGACAGACGCACGCTTGTCGCTGCTGCTTTAAGGATGCAGGTGCGGCTACAGCCCACACAATTCACAAAGACAGAAAAAAGAAGAAGAATATTTTTATTGTTTGTGTAGCACACTTTGAGGGTGTCACCACCCTTTAACAGACAGACGCACGCTTGTTGCTGCTGCTTTAAGGATGCAGGTGCGGCTACAGCCCACACATTTCACAAAGACAGAAAAAAAAAGAACAATATTTTAATTGTTTGTGTAGCACACATTGAGGGTGTCACCACCCTTTAACAGACAGACGCACGCTTGTCGCTGCTGCTTTGAGGATACAGGTGGAATCTAGACGGGATTTGGAACCAAGGACACACTACCTCCATCAATTGTCTAAATCCCACTGCACTAATGTCGGATACCGGACGCACGTCTAACACCAACATAGCAGTCAAGGCCTCAGTTATACGTTGTGCTTCAGGATGACTGCTGTCGTACTTCATCCTCATCGCTAGGGACTGTTGGAGGGTCAATTGTTTAGTAAAAGTAGTGATGTTCCAACTTCCTCTCTGGGATGATGAACAACTCCCAGCAGCAGCAACAGCACTAGGAGGAAGTGGTTCTTGATCTTTCCCTATTTTATTTTTATCGGAGAAAGTTTGGTCCTCCATTTATGTTATATTGATATATATACGTGCGGCTAAAGCGCACACAAACACAGAAAATATTTTTTTATTTTTGCTGGAGAGTAGTGCACTTTGTGGGTTACAACACCCTTTAAGAAATGAGCCAGCCGGCTCTTTACTTATGGGACACAGGCGCACGCTTGGCGCTGCTCCTTTGTTGATGCACGTGCAGCCACAGTGCACACAAGTCACAAACACAGAAAATATATATTTTTTTGGTTTGGAGTGTACTTTGGGGGTTACAGAACCCTTTAACGGTCAAGCCAGCCGGCCCTTTACTTATGACACAGGCGCACGCTTGGCACTACTTTGTTGATGCACGTGCGGCTACTGCGCACACAATTCACAAACACAGAAAATAATTTTTTTTTTGGTTTGGACTGGAGTGTACTTTCGGGGGTTACAGCACCCTTTAATGGTCTAGCCAGCCGGCCCTTTACTTATGACACAGGCACACGCTTGGCACTACTTTGTTGATGCACGTGCGGCTACTGCGCACACAATTCACAAACACAGAAAATATATTTTTTTTGGGTTTGGACTGGAGTGTACTTTGGGGGTTACAGCACCCTTTAACGGTCAAGCCAGCTGGCCCTTTACTTATGACACAGGCGCAGGCTTGGCACTACTTTGTTGATGGACGTGCGGCTACTGCGCACACAATTCACAAACACAGAAAATAATTTTTTTTTTGGTTTGGACTGGAGTGTACTTTGGGGGTTACAGCACCCTTTAACGGTCAAGCCAGCCGGCCCTTTACTTATGACACAGGCGCACGCTTGGCACTACTTTGTTGATGCACGTGCGGCTACTGCACACACAATTCACAAACACAGAAAATAATTTTTTTTTTGGTTTGGACTGGAGTGTACTTTCGGGGGTTACAGCACCCTTTAACGGTCAAGCCAGCCGGCCCTTTACTTATGACACAGGCGCACGCTTGGCACTACTTTGTTGATGCACGTGCGGCTACTGCGCACACAATTCACAAACACAGAAAATAATTTTTTTTTTGGTTTGGACAGGAGTGTACTTTGGGGGTTACAGCACCCTTTAACGGTCAAGCCAGCCAGCCCTTTACTTATGACACAGGCGCACGCTTGGCACTACTTTGTTGATGCACATGCAGCTACTGCGCACACAATTCACAAACACAGAAAATAATTTTTTTTTTGGTTTGGACTGGAGTGTACTTTGGGGGTTACAGCACCCTTTAACGGTCAAGCCAGCCGGCCCTTTACTTATGACACAGGCGCACGCTTGGCACTACTTTGTTGATGGACGTGCGGCTACTGCGCACACAATTCACAAACACAGAAAATAATTTTTTTTTTGGTTTGGACTGGAGTGTACTTTGGGGGTTACAGCACCCTTTAACGGTCAAGCCAGCCGGCCCTTTACTTATGACACAGGCGCACGCTTGGCACTACTTTGTTGATGCACGTGCGGCTACTGCACACACAATTCACAAACACAGAAAATAATTTTTTTTTTGGTTTGGACTGGAGTGTACTTTCGGGGGTTACAGCACCCTTTAACGGTCAAGCCAGCCGGCCCTTTACTTATGACACAGGCGCACGCTTGGCACTACTTTGTTGATGCACGTGCGGCTACTGCGCACACAATTCACAAACACAGAAAATAATTTTTTTTTTGGTTTGGACAGGAGTGTACTTTGGGGGTTACAGCACCCTTTAACGGTCAAGCCAGCCAGCCCTTTACTTATGACACAGGCGCACGCTTGGCACTACTTTGTTGATGCACGTGCGTGTACTGCGCACACAATTCACAAACACAGAAAATAATTTTTTTTTTGGTTTGGACTGGAGTGTACTTTCGGGGGTTACAGCACCCTTAACGGTCAAGCCAGCTGGCCCTTTACTTATGACACAGGCGCACCCTTGGCACTACTTTGTTGATTCACGTGCGGCTACTGCGCACACAATTCACAAACACAGAAAATAATTTTTTTTTGGTTTGGACTGGAGTGTACTTTCGGGGGTTACAGCACCCTTAACGGTCAAGCCAGCCGGCCCTTTACTTATGACACATGTGCACGCTTGGCACTACTTTGTTGATGCACGTGCGGCTACTGCGCACACAATTCACAAACACAGAAAATAATTTTTTTTTTGGTTTGGACTGGAGTGTACTTTCGGGGGTTACAGCACCCTTTAACGGTCAAGCCAGCTGGCCCTTTACTTATGACACAGGCGCACGCTTGGCACTACTTTGTTGATGCACGTGCGGCTACTGCGCACACTATTCACAAACACAGAAAACATATTATTTTTTTAGCACTTGGGGGAGCACCCCTGATGGACAAAGCACCCCCTGGACAACACTACAGCACCCCTTTAGGACTGGGACACTGCACAGGACTTTGGAGTGGACACAGCCCCTATGGAGAACTGACTGCACAACACAGTCCAGCCAGCCCCTATGGACTTTGAAGTAGTGGACACAGCCCCTATTAACAACAGCAGCACAGCACAACACAGCCAGCCCCTATGGACTTTGAAGTAGTGGACAACAGCAGCACTACACTACACTACACTACACAGCCCTAATTCCCACCCTCCCTCTTCACTGTCCACAGCCGAGTGAGAAAATGGCGCCGAAGCGGGTACCTTATATAGGATCCAAAACCCGCGAGACTCGGAAGGCGGGATGAGGACGTTTTGCCTCGATTTCAGATCCGAGTCAGGCGGGAAAAGTCGAGCCTGACTCGGATCGGACTCGGATCGGGGGGGCTCGGGTGGGTTCGGATTTCAGAAATCCGAACCCGCTCACCCCTAATATATATATATATATATATATATATATATGAGAGAGAGAGAGAAAGATATAGTGTATGTCTATTTACTGTAAACCTTTATAAATCATCATCTATATAGTACTGCATACAAGAATCTATATCCATCTATATTGTGTAGGATGTGGTCAATATGCGGGGACTCTGGCACACAGAATGCTAGTGCTGGAATCCTGCATCCTGACCACTGGAATCCTGAAGATAAGTAGCTGGTCACTCCCCTCACTGGTCCTCTCCAGATTTAACAATTGCAACCTGCTCTTATCTGGCCTCCCACCTCTCTCCACTCCAATCTGTCCTCAATGCTGCTGCTTGGCTCATCTTCCTCTCCAAGCATTCTACATCTGCCTCCCCTCTCCTATAGGCCATACACTGGCTCCCCTTCCCCTTTAGAACCCAATTCAAGTTTTTACACTAAGTTTCAAATCCCTCACCCTATCTTCTCATACTTATATCTCTCATCTCATCTCACTTCACACTCCTTCCAGCTCACTTCACTCAACAAATACTAGCTGCCTCTCTTGCCAACTGATTAGTTCTTCCCACTCCAGTCTCCAAGATTTTGCCCGTGCTGCTCCCTTCTTCTGGAACTATCTCCCTCTCCCTATCAGACTCTCCACCTCTCTACAAATCTTCAAAGGAGCTCTCAAGACCCACTACTCCATCAAAACCTTCCAGCTCTCATCCTCACCTGCTGCTCCATGCTTCTCCCTCACTGTCTACTCCATGTGTGTCACCCCTGTCTGTTTGCCCCTCCCCTTTAGAATGCCAGCTCTTATGAGCAGGACCCTCTTCCTTTAGGTGCTTCTCCTTCCCTTACATATATGCTCATCTACTCTATACTCCACATATGGGCATTTGGTTGGTGATGCCCTGCTGCTTTTGAATGTTATGATCATTATTGCAGCAATGCTTATAAACTATGTCCTTGTCCTGTATTGTTTTGTATTGTATGTCACTATTTATTTGTCTGATCATTTGTTTATGTAAATTTGTAGGTACTGCAGAAGCCTTGTGGTGCTCCTGTGGAGGGATGGTGTCCGGGATGATGGTGCTGCAGCCACTTTCTTGAGCATTGGATTGGTGCTGTTTAAAGATCAAGGGTGGCCACATGTGGAGCATACCAACTGAAGAGGGGATCTGCCTTTTCATGGGCTGTGGGATTGCCCTGGGTCAATAGGCAACCTCCATGCAACTGTGAGGCTCCCCAGCAAGGCATCCAAGTGGAGGTGTAATTGGCCATGCAGCCTCTAAGCTGCACCCATAGTCCAGCACCCACAATTTTTTTATTATGCAAGTTCCCCTAATGTAGCACTAAGGCTAACACTGCTTAGTTGCTACCTATAAGCTTGTGCTACCTATGGTAGATCGCTGCTATACCGGGGTGCTCCTTTACTTGCAAGCATAGAAAACCACTCTCCTTACTAGCCAAGGAGAATGGTCATTCTCAACATTGCTTAGCCAGCTGGTATTCAAAGGGTACCCAGGGTCCAATGAACCTGTAACCAGGGACTCAGGCACTGGGCTTGGTAAGCCATGGTGGGTCTCTCCAGAGGCTTTCACAGTGCAGAAATACTGCACCATCTTAAATTGAAGTCGAAGGAAATTAAACTAAAAATGTATAAAGGCTGGAGACAGCCTTACTAAGCACCCGGCTCCCTCAGACACTACTTTAAACTGGGTTGGGTAGTGTATAAAGGGGGAGGAAATTTAAAGTGCAAGGCTCCACTTGATCACCCATCTATAACCAGTCCAGTGTCCTCTAGTGAATGAATGAGAAAGTGATTTAGTTCAAATTAAACTTTGTATTACATTGGTAGATTTAAAACTTCCATATATATCATATATCAAATTCATGAAGATTAATAACTAAGTACAGAACTATTATTAAAATGAAATTTTCCCTGAACTACAGATGGGTGACCTTCCTTGTAATAACCTGAGATTATACACTTATTGTGCAGATGGAAAATACAATGTTTACATTCTGTATGTCACTTACCCTCCACACATTAGATTCACTACTTCACCACTTGATGTAATTTTTTGTACCCAGTCATGGACAGTGAATATTCCACCTATAATGATATCTCCTTCCTGGGAATATTTATAAGGAAATATAAATGGAGCCCGTTCAGAAATATGACATCCAGGCACTGGACTTGGTGTCTTAGATTTGCAGAGTGAAATACTCAGGAAGAATAACCAAATTACTTGTAGTAAATTTTTAAATACACAGATAAATGATGGAAAAACTGTCCTCTTCTTTCCACCTCCGTACTGACAACAGAAGTCTGAGGAAATATAGAAGACACACATATAGCACAGGGGGTTATAACCCAGAGTGGATGCTATTATTATGTAGCATTAGGGATTCTGGTACAGAGGAGTCTTGCTGTTCTGAGAGGCATGGATGGGACCAGCATTGGGATGGGACCAGGAGGGAGCTGAGAGGAGTTCCGGATGTATGAATAGGCGTGGCCGCGACTTGGATATTCTCCTCGCACCAGAATGAAGGACTGCAGATGCTGGTGATGCATTCAGGAGCGGGTACAAGACAGGACACTTGGGGCAGGTAGAGACAGCAATGCGTTTCGTCCCAGTCCTGGGATTTTTTCAAGCTTGTGCACTTTGTGCATTATAAAATTGCCTTTTGCTGCAATTGTGTGTTCATATATAGTGATAACATTAACTTAAACTTGCAGACGCATGCACTGGAAAGTAAAATCTGGATCATTTACTGTACATACAATTAAGCACACCTCTTAGATATAGGTCCTTCACAGTGTATGTCTCTCTAATTTAATTGATATAAAGTATTATATTGCATGTAATTGGCATCCCAGCATGCAGGATGCCAGCGGTCTGAAAACTGTTTTTGAAATCCTGACAGATCAGTATCCTTGCACCAGTATCCCGACCGCCAGCATCCCGAAGGTAAGTATTGTGTTGTTAGGTGGGTTAAGGTTAGGTACTAGGTGAGAGTTAGGATTAGGCACCGGGGAGGGAGGGTTAGGATTAGGCATTGGGGAGAGAGGGTTAGGATTAGGGTGCAGGGAGGGGGAGGATAGGCTTAGGCACTAGGGGGAGGTTAGAGTTAGGCCCCAGGGAGGGAGGTTTTGGTTACGGTACGGGTTAGAGTAGGGGTTTGGAAAATACTTACCTTTGTTCTCTATGGGAGTCTGGATTCTAGCTATCGGGATGCCGCTGTTGGTATTGTGACCGACAGCATCCTGACAGCTGGGATTTAATACCCATCTGGTATTATATATATGGACGCATGCTAACACACATAGACACAAACACATATATATATATATATATATATATATATATGTCCATATATGGCCTGCACTCTCACTAATCAGACAGTTCAACTGCTGGGATTCCAATTCTCAGTGTGAGCACTCAGTAAACAGGGGCACCCTAGCATATTGTAAAAAATAACTAAAAAAGATTGATATTGATTTTTTAGAAAATTTTTTGCACTATTTGATTTCTGGATTTAGTCAATACTTTCATTATTTGAGTTTTTTACATTAATTTTTATGAAAAAATTTCATTTGAAACCGGGGGGTGAAGCCAGTGGTGACAGAGCTTAGGTTGCATGTCTAGTCTAGTTTCCAGGAGTGGTAATGCACAGCATCTATTGCTACCTGATGTCATTTATGAGCAGTATTTACCCAACCAACATGATCCCCATAGGGGGTGGAGCTTAGCGGCAATTTCATTTCCGGTGGCTTGTTTGGCATGCTTGGACAAGTAAGTGATTAGGGTATATATAGGGTGATTTTAGGCACTGTGGTGGTACTGTATTTTTTCCATTTGTACTGATCTTGACAAAGGTCCCAAGACGGACCGAAATGTCGATGACTGAATAAATGCCTACTTTTTTCTAAAGAAAACCTGGTGAGTGCAATCTGTTTATTTTTTACTATATAAGTTGCTTTCTTTGAATATGTCTTTATGATATGTTTTTTTGACATTTTTTATAATGTTTTTGCTTCTTTTATTTATTGTTTGTGAAGACTGCTGTTTTGTTTGGATTTACTTAATTAATTCTTAAGTGTTGTGTTTTAGTCGATGTTCATTACATCACTAATTTATATGTGGCTTTCTTGCCACATTGGATTATTTGGATTTTCACTTATTTGTCATAGTACATTATGTTCATATGTTGGTTGTGTGTTTTTCATTTGAGTAAGAGTAGTTATATCCCTCTCGTATTTTAAGTATTCTTTTGTACACATGGTAATAGCAATTTCAGTAAGGTGATTTGATGTATAATATACTGCTTTGTATGATGTTCAGTAGATGTATATTTAATTGCTTATGCCATATGAGTATAGCAGTAATGGTTTATATTTATATGTGATTACATTTTATAGTAGTCCACTACTTGATTAGTGTTATACATGAAATTTGATATATTATATTCAGATAATTACATTATCTTTAGAATTTATTTATATTACTGATTGACACTCTTTGTTTTAATTTTATTTAGCACTTTTCATGCATATGGTTATTTTTCACACATTCATGGATGGTGTTTTCAAAAGTCTGGCAATGATATAGGATTTTAGATATTTATTAGAGTCGCATGTATCATCATCATATATTTATTGGCCAGTGTTGTGGGTAACCTGGCATTATAATATTACTACAAGTTTTTTAGACTCACATTACATGTTTTTCTTATTTCATATAGATTTATTTAAGCACATTTATCATCACGTGTTTTTTCACATATTTATTTTCTTTACACATTTAAATTTTACACACAATGTTTATTTTTATATATTATTGATTTAGGTTGATTTTTTACATATTGATTGGTGGCTTTTATTCACAATCATGTGTGTTTATTGTAACGTACACTTGTATTCATATATGTGTTATTATGTTGGTTACACAGAGTTGCTATGACTACTGAATTACCACCCATTATGTGTCATCATCCTGTGCACGCGGTGTGGCCACGTGACCATCAGCTGCACACAGTAATCATCTGTGCGCTTGTTGATTGAGTTCTGGGACCCGGTGCGGCGCAGAGGGTTGGTGATATTGGTATGTCCGGTGGGGTGCGTTATAAAAGTAAGTTTGATTATCAATGTTATCATTTTTGACATCCTGATGAAGGGGCAGTTGGCCCCAAAATGTTGATGAGATGAAGATGTATGTGAAAGCATAGCACTGCTTCACTTGTTTTTACAAGACTTCTGAGTGTTGCCTTTTTTGTTTGTATATTGTGGGGACGCCGTTCCCTGTAATAGGAGGGCACCGGAGTAGACATCTTTTCATCTAAAACTGTGAATGCCGGATCAATTTTGGAAATATATATATATATATATATATATATATATATCCCTTTTCCAATAAAGCGGCACTCTCAGGCTTAGCAACTCGTGAAAAAGAGTATTTTACTGCATATCAACATTTTGGGGTCTCCCCCCTTCGTCAGGACATACATAAATGGTGAAAATCAAACAATTTATACTTACAGACAGTGACCAACAATGCCTGCAGCGTGCCATCTCGGTCGCCGGTATCCAGCGTTCTACTTCTGGTTCCCGACTGTGATGTCACACCGAAAGTGATGCTTCCATGGGCATATATTAATTATATAATATAAAGTGAACTCTATGGCTATTAAGGTATTATTCAATGTTAATGTGATGATTATATATATGTAAATGTCCGTTTGTTAATTATTTATATTTTTAATATGTTGTCTACATGAAATGTGGACAATTAACACTGTGTTAAAGTACTTGTATTTTTCACACCTAGCAGCCAAGCCAGTCTATGGACCCAGCAAGTGGAGGGGTGGCATGCCCCAGGGTTAGCACCTGAGCAGGATTACCTTTATTGCTCACGTCGCTAAGAGTGCCGGTGCTTTTGTTACATATATATTTATATATATATATAAATATAAACAAATTTGTCTGTAACATGAGATGAGGTGCCATGAGGGGCTCAGTACAGATGAGACCAGCATACTTTCTCCACATAATAAATATAATTCAAGTTAAACTTCACAATAATCATTTCATAGCAGCAGACTTTTCTACAGCATATTAGATATCTGCAGCATATCATGACTTACATGTCAGGCATGTACCAAGCCTGAACCATCAATGCTGGGGCCAAACATCACACCCAGCGCTTACTCAAAACAGCTGTTTTGGTGTCTACCATCATCAGGGGAGAAGCAATTCTAAAGTGCATGTGCAGCCTATTTAAGTATATACTCATTAACCCTTACAGTGCTCACCTGTCCTGTCACTGAGAGCACATCCGCCCACTACATCACGAGGATGTGTGCAGGAGCAGACATAGTCCCCCACAAAATTATGTCAAGGCGTAAATTATGATGGCAGAATGTCAGTGGCATCCACATTGCAGAGCAACCGCACAGCCGACCTGAAGACATGGATCTGATGTGGCATCTCCATGGTAACCAGCATATACAGCAATAAACAAATGTAATCAAATGTAAAATAAATAGCAATATTCAATGTCATTGAGACATTGTGCCTGCAGTGGGTGCTACTATTCATACCACACAAGTTCAATAGCAACGATCCAGTGTGCACCTTATTGCCCACAACGGTGCTGCAGTTCAATATGTACAAACATAAGCCATACTCTATGGGCCCCCATAATGGTTAAAGGCCACTTTTAAATGCAAATGTTGAAACATACATTTAGCATAGTACCTCAATTTAAACATGCAAAAATACAAAAGCACCTACCCACTAAAGACAAAAAGAAAATGATAATGCCTCGTTCAAGTCATTGGGTGCCATTGCCTAAAGTGGGTAAAGCCAATGGCACTCCTGTTTTAATAACATCTTATTTCTGTCCCCACCCAACCCCATGGGGGTACATGATCCAGGGGCATGGATAGAAAGTCCTTGATGGTATGTCCATAATGGGCAAAATGCCTGGCCACTGGTGGGGAATTTGCATCTAATAATATGGCAGACTATATCAGTGAGGTTTTGAGGCAGCTCTCAGTTCAGAGCTGCTATAAAAAAATCAAAATTGATCTAATAGAGAGCTATAAATGGGAAATAGATACATTCAACTAGGGTTATCTAATTGTTGGCTTGATGAGCAGGCAACACAATTTCTTACTCAAGAATACTCTAGGATCCCACTATTGTATATTTTGCCTAATATACTGTACATAAGTGTTTGGTCCAGCCACCGGAGAGACCCATTATCTCATATACAGAGACTGGTCCAGGATGTGCTTTAGAGAAAGCTAAACTCCTTGTTTGGTGCACTGTTATCTTAAAAAAACAGTTAAAAAATAACTATTAATATAATTTTTTTCAAAAAATTTGCAAGGATACAAAAACATGCAAAACAAATAACATACAATAAACTTATCATTATAAATATGAAAATTCCAATTATTGGATATATCAAAAATATCCCTAAGGTAAGTATGTCATCCCTTTATAATAGGTATGTCCATTAGCAGGGATTGGTAGGTGAAATAATTGTTGGGGATCAGTGAGAACACTGTTCTGATGTTTAACCTTAGTAGGTAAATAGCTTCCTTATGCTTCAAACAAAGAGATATCTAATAAATAAAACCTTATTGCAAATACATAAAAGATATATATATACATATATATTAATATATACAACCAAAACCAACCTGCGCTATATTAAAAACAGCCGCTCCTTTCAGTAAGTCCTCTGTTAGTAGGACCAACACATAAATACAAAACAATTACTTCAAGGGTGCTACAACACACTTAATAATACAGACAATTCTTATATTCTTCGTAAATAACAATCCCTTCAGGGTTTATAGGCTCCAGTTATTTCTGTTTTGTGAATGTAGATAACAACTTTCGTGCTCGCTTTTCAGAGCTGATCGGAGAGTTCATATGACAAAACTTGTTTTAACATCCTTCTTGAGGTTCTATAAGATACCCTTATACCAGAAAAACACCCAAGATAGGCCCAAAGGCCAACATTAATACAATGTAAAACAATCTTTATTAAAAAATTCGCAAATTCAGATAGATAAATGTATAAATATGTTAATACATCAACATCTTTTATACAGATAAAAATAGATTTTCCACACCTTACAAATGAGTGAAGGTTTATAACATAATGTCTACCATTAGTGTAAATCCTACGTGTTTCTTCTTACATCAAGACTTCAGCAGGGGTAGATCTTGAAATACATATATTTAAGGATATAGTATGACAGTGATCAGAACGGCTCTCAGAATCAATAATTAACCTCCCACTGCCACAGTGGCAGGGGGATTGAGAGGAAGAAGGACCTAAAAAGTGTTGTATAGCCTAATGTTGATAATCTAAAGATCTGATTTATCTCAATATGTACAACAAGTGTGAGGTTAATTATTGATTCCGAGAGCCGTTCTGATCACTGTCATACTATATCCTTAAATATATGTATTTCGAGATCTACCCCTGATGAAGTCTTGATGTAAGATGAAACGCGTAGGGTTTACACTAATGGTGGACATTATGTTATAAACCTTCATTCATTTGTAAGGTGTGGAAAATCTATTTTTATCTGTATAAAAGATGTTGATGTATTAACATATTTATACCTTTATCTATCTGAATTTGCTAATTTTTTAATAAAGATTTTTTTACATTGTATTAATGTTGGCCTTTGGGCCTATCTTGGGTGTTTTTATGGTATGAGGGTATCTTATAGAACCTCAAGAAGGACGTTAAAACAAGTTTTGTCATATGAACTCTCCGATAAGCTCTGAAAAGCGAGCACGAAAGTTGTTATCTACATTCATAAAACAGAAACAACTGGAGCCTATAAACCCTGAAGGGATTGTTATTTACGAAGAATATAAGAATTGTCTGTATTATTAAGTGTGTTGTTGCGCCCTTGAAGTAATTGTTTTGTATATGTATATATATATATATACATATATTTTATGTATTTTGTTTATTTACTTTGCAAGGTGCTGTGTTCCACAGCACCTTACAAAGTACATAAACAAAATGTTGACTAGTGACTTAAAGAACAATACAATACAGAACCAGGACATGGATAATATACATTGCTACATATGCAACCATAACACCCACATAAGCAGATGAGCATAAGCAACTAAATGTTAGGTACCCTTGTGGTGAATAAGATGCAGAAGAAAGTAAGTAGGGAGAAGCACAAGAGGGTAGAGGGCCCTACTCATAAGTGCTTACATTCTAAAAGGGAGGGACAGACAAACAGGTGTGACACAAATGGGGTAGACGGGAGCAAGTTGCATGTAGCAGTAAGTTAGGGTGTTAGCAGGAAGGCATTGATGGAGTAGTGGGTCTTGAGAGCCAATTTAAAGGATTGCAAAGAGGTGGAGAGTCTGATAGGGAGAGGGAGAGAGTTCCAAAGTTGGGGATCAGTGCAGGCAAAATCTTGGATGCGGGAATGGCAGCGTGCATTAGTTGAACAAAGTATGCAGACAGGAGAGTGAAGGGAGATGAGATTAGAGATGTAAATGGAAGTAGATTGGGTGGGGGCTTTGTAAGTGAGTGTGAGAACCTTAAATTGGGTTCTAAAAGGGACGGTGAGCCAGTGGAGGGCTTGTAGGAGAGGGGAGGCAGATGTAGAACATTTGAAGAGGAAGATGAGCTGTGCAGCATCAGGAGAGAGTTGGGATTTGGGGAGGCAGATAGGAGGAGGTTATAGTAGTCCTATCTGGAGATGACCAGTAAGTGTATGAGGGTTTTTGTAGCATCCTGAATGATCTTGTAAATATTTTTGAGATAGAAATAACAGGACTGTGAAAGGTTCTGGAAATGTGGTTTGAAGGAGAGGGAGGAGTCCAGGATAACTCCAAGACAGTGCACTTTGGGGCTAGATGAGATAGTTGTGCAACCAATTGATAAACAAATAGTGGGAAGTGAGGTTATGTGGGAAGGTAACAAAATGATCAGCTCAATCTTAGACATATTAAGTTGAAGAAATCGCTGGGACATCCAGGAAGAGATGGCTGAGAGACAGTTGGAGATATGAGTCTGAAGAGAGGGGGAGAGATCAGGGAAGGAAAGGTAGATTTGAGTTTCATCAGCATAGAGATGATAATGGAGGCCAAAAGAGCTGATGCCTTTACCTAGAGTGGATGTATAGATGGAGAATAAGAGAGATCGAAGAACAGGTCCACAGTGTCAAAAGCAGCAGAGAGAAAAAGGAGAATAGCAGAGAGTAGTGGCTTTTGGATTTTGCAGCAAGGAGGTCGTTGCTGACTTTTTGAGGGCAGTTTCAGTGTATTGAAGAGATGAAAGCCAGACCAAAGGGTCAATAAGGGAGAGGGAGGAAAGAAAAACAGTAAGGTAGTTGGAGACAATACGCTCAAGGAGTTTTGAGGCAAAAGGGGAGAAAAGTGATGGGTGAGGAGTTAGAGAGAATGATAACATCAAGGGCACCATCCATGTATTCCAAACATAGGTAGCAGATCTATTTGAGACAAAGAAAAGACAATGTAATCACTTCAAGATTTCTAAATTATAGGAGTGCCAGTTTACCAGAGATATCTATATATCATTCAATCAACCTCTAATAGGTCAGATCAGTTTATCTGTAATTGCCACTGGTAAAAATGGTGTAATATTCACATCCTTAGATTGCCCTACATCCGTTGGCGTATAATTCTTATAAGAAAGAGACCTCCTCATATATATTGGTGTTTTTCAAAGGTTAGTATACATTCTAATTTTTTGCATAAAGTGTATCAATCTTTGTTAGGCAGTTTATATATAGGTAGCTTCCTGACAAGAGTCAATCTGTATAATACCGGATTAGATAACAGGACTAAAATTTCACAGGTACATAGTTATTCACAATAAAATGTTCCCTTATGTACAGAAGTAAATCTAATTTTTAGCATACAAACAAATATTTTTCAGTCTTAATAGAAAGTGTGCAATAGATTTACAAGCCTGATTGGCAAATCACTTCTGCTTTTACCCCAAGTGCCATGCAATATTATTGGCAGGGAATATGCTAATGAGAGAGTTTAATGCCTACATGTCATGAGCAGAAAGATTATATTATTGTGTACTTCTGCTTTCTAGCCTCTTGAGACCATCCCTACACTGATACTTGATGCATTGTAGTGCATATGGATTGTCCTGGGTAGATGAAAGATAACCCCATAATAAATTAAAGAAACATCTGATTTTATTGAACAAATTAGACAGTTTTGACTCACCTCCAGCAGGGTGTATTCTGGTGACACTAGATGTCACCAGTTTGTACACCAATATTGAACATAGTGAGGAAATACAGTCTGTTTGGAGGACCCTCAGCACCAGTCCATAGTATGCGGGTCCACCAGTTGAATTGTTGTTATTATTGATTGACATTATATTAAACAAAAATAATTTTTTGTTTGATAAATCTCTTTATTTACACTAAATTGGTACAGCGATGGGGTGTAATATGGCCCAATCTTATGCTAATTTGTTTATGTATGATTTATATTTTGCATTTTTAAATTGAGATACTGTAGTTTGCTGACATTTTGTCTTTTCTTCTATGACACATCATTTCATTTGTTGTCTGGTGTTGTTTGTGTATTGTAGTTATGGTATTTAATTTGAATGTGTATTTTAATGTTTATTTCAACATTTCCATTTAAAAGTGGCCTTTAACCATTATGGGGGTCCACAGAGTATGGCTTATGTTTGTACATATTAAACTGCCGCACTGTTGTGTGCAATGAGGTGCACACTCGATCATTGATGATGAACTTGTGTGGTTTGAATTGTAGCACCCTCTGCATGCACAATGACATGATTACATTTAATATTGTTGTTTGTTTTACATTTGATTACATGTGTTTATTGCTGTATATGCTGTTACCATGGAAATGCCCCATCATATCCATGTCATCAGGTCAGTTGTGTGATTGATGTTCAACGTGGATGCTGCTGACATCCTGACTTCATAATTTGTGGTGGATGTCATCAGCAGGTGTTAACGTCTGCTGCTGCATGTATGTGTCTTGGTCATGTGGTGGGTAGATATGTCCTTGGTGACAGGACAGGTGAGCACTATAAGGGTTAACAGATATATGCTTATATAGGCTGCACATGCACATTAGAATTGATTCTCAACTAATGATGGTAGAAACCAAAACAGCTGTTGGGATTAATTGCTGGGTGTAATGTTTGGCCCCAGCATTGATGGTTCAGGCTTGGTATATGCCTTATATGCAATGTACGATATGCTGAAGATATCTAAAATGCTTCAGAAAAGTGTGCTGCTATGAAGTGATTACTGTGAAGATTAAACTAAATTATAATATTTGGAGAAAGTGTGCTGGTCTCGTCTGTACCAAGCCCCTTGTGGAGCATCATGTTATGAATGAATTAGTATCTATTGGATTGACCCAGCACCATTGCTACTACAGTGGGTGAAGTGTGGTTTTTACTTAAATACTTTATGTATATATATATATATATAAATATATATATATATATATATATATATATATATATATATATATATATATATTAGAAGGGCACGGTTGTAAGGCTGAATTGTAAAAAACAGAAATCTCCATAGAGAATTCCAGAGGGGGGCATGATGTTTGAGGAGCTACACCTCAAAAGCTGTAAGAAGTACCGGTCTGAAATTTGGAATGGATGGGTAGAACTGTTGAGGATTGGGTAATAATATAAATTTCCGTCAGTTTTTTGCTGACACTCTCAGTTAGGACCACTTTTCTGCTGTTCTCTTAGGTGGAATTTTGGGAAGGCATAAATCAGGGTTGGGGGCAAATTTAGACTTGGGGTTTGTTTTATTAGGTAGCTATAGTTCCAGAGTAGGGTCTCTTGGGGCTCAGGTAATTGAGAAAGTTAAAGTTTTTAAACTATTACCTCAAGAATCTGACATTATAGGGATAGGACATGTTTATTTCTTGTGCAGCCACAATAGAAGCCTTTAGCAGGTGTACTCACTGTGGCTTCACCTTGATGCACCAAGAGGTCTGCCTTTTGTGGGCTTTAGCATTGGACCAACCTGGAAATGAAAGTGGGCATAAGCGGGTACACGGTAGTGGACAAATGGGTGTCAGAGGCATTGGTGGAGAAGTTGATAGTGGTGGAGTGGGCAGCAATGGCATCTGTGTGGGATACAGTGGTGGTGGTGATGGTGCAGCTTGCGAGACCAAGCAGCGGCAGCAGGACCCAGCAGAATCCAGCATCTGTGTGGGTGTCAGTTGCAGGCTTGGATCCGAGAGGATCCAGACCCTGCCAGCAATTCTGCTGAGTACGGCAACACTGACCATTTTAAAAATGGTGCCTCAGCAACATTTTTGAAATTTAAAGATGGCCACCACGAGGCAATCACAGCACGTGACATCATCACCCTGTCCCCTCGGATGGCTAATATAAGCCTGAAAGAGGAGTCAGTATGAATGCTGGGAGGGAGCAAAGAAGTGCTCCTGAATAATGAAGATGCCAGAAGTCCTTTTGAACAGCCGCCATGCATAAGAGATGACACCGGCTTCCACCCACTAGGTGAAGAGGACAACAGAAGCCCTGTGGAAGTGACAGCAAAGCAAAAGAGCTACTTGGCTGCCTCCCCCATGCAATGATGCCAGAAGCCCTAGCGGGTTGGCACCCGCCATGCAAAGGTGCAAAAGCCCTGGTGGGTTGGCACCAGCCAGGCAAAGATTCCAATGCCCTGGCTGATTGGCACCTGCCAGACAAAGTTGTCAGAAGTCCTGTTGGGTGGCAGCAGAGAGAAAGAGCTGACACAGGCTGCCATCCACTAGGCAAAGACACCAAAGCCCTGGCAGGTTGGCATCCTCCAGGTGAAGATGCCAAAGCCCTGGCAGGTCAGCGCCCACCAGGCAAAGAAGCCAAAGCCTTAGTGGGCAGTGGCCAAGAAAAATAGCTAACACAAGCTGCTGCCCATTATGCAGAGGTACAAAAGCCCTGGCAGGTTGGTGCCTGCCAGATGAAGATGCCAAAGCACTGGTGGGTTGGAGCCTGCCTGGCAAAGATGCTGGAAGACCTAGTGGGCGGTTGCCATGAAAAAGAGCTGACACAGGCTGCAACCCACTAGGCAATATTTAAATTCTTTTACTTGAACCACACATTATACAATCAACCTGCCAACCAATGGTCAGGGGTGCTGGGGATAGCCCAGGGCTATCAGCCTGGGCCTGTGGTGCTCTGGAGAGGGGTACCCATTCATTGGGGGGTCCCCAGATCACCATGGATCTCCAGCCAAGGCTGACTAGTGGTCAGGGGTGATGCTTTGGTGGGGGGCCCAGTTAAAGGGCTCCCTTGACTGTGGCATCACTCTTCCACTAGAAAGAGTATGGTGCTGGT
The DNA here is from genome assembly GCA_031769625.1 of Taudactylus pleione. Classification (NCBI taxonomy): domain Eukaryota; kingdom Metazoa; phylum Chordata; class Amphibia; order Anura; family Myobatrachidae; genus Taudactylus; species Taudactylus pleione. Next base: position 814,138 of record JAUIMM010000591.1, read on the forward strand.
TCTGGTAAAAGCAGGGGGACCCTACACATTTTTTCCCCCTGTATCTCCAGAACCAGGACCAAATCGGAGCCAAGTGCTGATCACGCTGTATATGGGGCATCCCTAAGTTATTTGTCACCCATATTTTGGCAACCAGGACTGGTTCTGAAAAGCCCAGTGCTGGTTGTGCTTCAAACAGGGGATCCTTACATCATTTGTCTGCTGTATTTTGCACAACCAGTACTGGCTTGCCAAAGCCCAGTGCTGGCTGTTTTTTGTGGGGATGCCACAACTATTTTTTTTACACAGGTTTTCTTTTTTTTTAAAACAGAAGTGCAGATGGGTCTCACTGATCCCATACCTGCTTCTGAGTTTGCTCTTTTATACTAAAGATGAGTGGGTCCGGTTCTCCAGGAACCAGAGCCATCCAAATTTTGGGGGATCCGAAGGTATCCGAGACACAGCTCAGAACTACCTTCCAAAATTGGATCTCTAATTGGGATAGAAACCAAAACAGGCCCAAATTATGTCATTTTAGCTGGTTTTATAATTTTTTTGTAGAAAAAATACAGATCCAAAAACCAAAAACAAAACATGCAAGGGGCAGTTTTGGCAAAACCAATCCAGATCCAAAACACGAGGAGATACAGATCCAAAACCAAAACACAGGGGTGCTGCATCTGTCTGCTTCAGGTCCTGCAGCCTGCACCACTGCCGCCTGCACCACCACCGCTAATGCCCCTGGGTCCCAGCCGCAGCTAACATCCACTACCACCCCTCCCATGGGATTCGGTCACAGCTAACGGCCACTTCCTTTCCCCAATCCCACCACAACTGCCACCAGCACTGACCAGCCATCTTCATGCACCCAAGTGAGAACACCTGCTGGAGGCTCCTACTGAGGCTGCACATCAATTTGAAACTTCCTATCTCTATAATGGTGGATTCATGAGGTTATAGTTTAATAACTGTAACTTTCTCAATTAGCTAAACCCCAAAACCAACTAGTCTGCAACAATAGCTACCTAGAAAAACAAACCCCAAGTCTATATTCACCCCCTACCTGAGTTATACCTTCCCAAAAATCCCCCATAGAGACCAGCAGAAAAGTGGTCCTAATTTAGTGTCAGAAAAAACTGAAAGTTGGAACTGTAGATTACTCCCAAATGCTCATTTTTTATGTTTTTGCCCTGACCTGAAATTTGGCATGCAGTACCAAGTGACAGTTCTACCAGCCTATGTCAAATTTCAGTGGAGGTATGAGCAGTTATGTGGCACCCAAATCCCACAATCTTCCCCTTTGTTCACCCCAACAATCCCACTAGGTTCAACACCCTTTTCACTGTATACATCCATCTCATTCAGAATACACATTCAGCTCCCTAATTTAAAAAAACTATCATACTCTGTCTACACATGTGCACTATCTGCACCTCCATGCTTCTATAACTTCCCCAATCCCTACAGCTTTGTGGTGTCCTACCTATCCTAGTTCTTTATTCCCTCATCCACACCAATCTGTGTTTCCCCATCTGTGCTGTCCTGTCTTTCTGCATATGTGCCACTGTGTTTCCTTCCATCTGCACGACCAGCTTTCCCATAGACACATCACTTTGTCTTCCCCTCATCTGTGCCACTCTTTCTTCCTCCATCTGCACCACTTTTCCCCACCCCCCCAACATTGGCAATCTGTCTTCCCCCCCTATCTGCACAAATATGTCTTTCCCAATCTCTACTGATGCGTATTCTCCCATTGTGCTAGTCTGTACTCCCTTATCCATATTAATCTGTATTTACCTATCTTTGCTGCTCTGTCTCTTCCACATCCATTCCACTGTGTACCCTATCCACGTTGCTCTGTTCTCCCAAACCTGCATCTGCACCACTGTTTTCCATACATCTGAAAAAAATTGGTTGCTTCCCATCAGTGTTGCTTAATCCCCCTCCTCCATGCTTATATGTCCCATCCACACCACTCTGTATCTTCTCCCATCCACATCCACTCCACTCTTATCCCATCTGTGCAGCTCTATCTTCTACTCAGACCTCATTTGCATAGACTGCATGTTTGTATTCCAAAGAGCACACACTTCTGTGAAAGCAGCTCCACCATTTTGTGAGTGACAGCAGTCTCACTATGTGAGAGTGCTGAATCTGCAGTTAACCACAGGATGTGAAGGCATACAACAACTGTATTGCACAAGGAACACGTCAGCCTTAAAGAACAGAATTTCATTGCCTGTTTTAGTTTGAGTGGCAGAAATTCAATATGTTTTGTGAAACTTCATAGCATGTCTAAGAAGCTTTAATGGGACATGTGAAATCATAAGGTTTTTTGTCTATATATATATATATATATATATATAGTCTATGTAGAAACAATAGTCTAGGCGGCACTCATCCGGACTTTAAAAAATGCAAACATGGTCTATTTAGGCCGACGTTTCAAGGCTCATAAGCCTTTTCATCAGGGTACATTAGGATTTGTACCCTGATGAAAAGGCTTACGAGTCTTGAAATTTTGGCCTACATAAACCACATTTGCATTTTTTCAAGTCTGGATGAGTGCTGCCTGGTTTATTGTTTCAACAATGTGTGATGTTAACTTTCGGAAGGCACCATGGCAGTTGCAACCCTTTGTACCAAGAGTGCCATTCCACATGTTTTTATATATATATATATATATATATATATATATTTATATATACATATAGTTATATAGTGGCAGTACCACCTGAGATGGCGCTGGTGAGCATCAGTTTCTGTGTGGGGCAAAAGAGATCCAAACCCACAGAGGAGAAAAGGATTGTGGGAATATATGTAAAGGCTGCCTTGTGGAAAGAGCTCAGGTGTTGGTTGACGAGAAGGCAGACCAGTTAGGCTGCTATTGGAGACAGTCTAAGTGGGACTGTGGCAGCCAGGAGGCCTGACTACAGACTTGCAGGAGGGACCACATACCTCTCAGACTGTGTGACAGAATAGCAACTAAGCTGCAGGCTGTGAAAGTCAAGGCCTATACCTTGAGGAGATGGGGAAGGCCACAAGACTGTTTTGTATAGTTTGGCTGACAAGCCAAGCCAGGCTAGAGCCGGCGATAGACCTGCAGAGAAGCAGGCATAAACTTTGTTGGCAGACTAGCTGCACTCATATAGTCAGGGGTCAAGAAGTAGGATAGACACCCTAAAAAGGGCTAGGTGTTTATTATTTCTGTTCATTTCTGTTGTACCTGACTTATGCCTGAAAATAAAGCACCATTCCATTTATTTTATCCAAAGTGACAACCAGTGCTCAAAATAATTGTGCGTACCAAAAAGAAAAACTTTAAAGCTTACCTGAATTTCAAAAGTACATGGCTCACACTGGATGGGGTGGACAAGATGTCGTCAGCTGGATCTTTGCAGTAGTCATGCAGAAGTCTCCAAGTGCTGCTGCTGTTTCTGGTATTACTCAGCTGGCTGCTGCAGTAGTGAGCTGGGGGCAGAAACAACAAACCCAGCCCACTATCCCAATGCTCTCCCTGCTCCAACCACACACACAGAGTTATCCTGTGGCTGTTGTCTCAAGCCACACAGTGGGCCTGATTCAGAGCTGCTCGTAAGCGGCCACTCGTTCACTGTGAGTGATGTTCGCACAACTGCACATGCATATGGGTCGTAATGAGCATGCGTTAACCAGTCATTGTTGTCAGAAATTGAGCACTTGCAAAACAGCGAGGGGCTGCTAATTTGATTGACAGAATGTACCATTTGTGGGTGGTAACAGGGGAAGGTGCTTGAAAACGGGGGAGTGGAGATCCGAACACAGGCATGCCTAACGGTAAAAAGGGTATTTAATGGGAGTGCATAATTAGTGAAGGAGCGTCATCGACCATGTCACTTGGTTGTCTTTTAGCCTGAACTGCTCGCAGTGATTGTGGTCAGAAAAACCTACCACAAGCACTGTGAGCAGTTCAGATGCCTTTCGATGTACCCGATTAATCAAATAAATACAGGAGATGACGTGTGATGCGAATGACAAAGGGGCGTCTTTACAAAATAGCGAGCGCATTTTTCCTTTGCTCGCTCAGACATAGAGGCGTCAACAAACTGCAATGAGCGAGCGCTCAATTTATATAGCAGGCCCCTTTTTATGAACGACCGTCCGCAAATAGCGTCCGGCTCTGAATCAGGCCCAGTGTCCATTCTGCAGCAGAATCAGGCTATTAATTCATAAATCATGAAAAGTGATATCTGTCTTCTAAAGATGATATGTGGGGATCCAGCATACAATCTGGAAAAGCAGAAATAAACTCAGTAGAGACTTCTCTACTTTCTGTTTATCAAAAGTGACAGATTTTAGGTGTTTTACACTATATTTGTGAAGACATAAGTAAGTCTAGAGAAAAATATAAGACCATAGGTCTATTCATCATCTATTCATTTCTACAAAAGTGGGTGAAAATTAAAATTTTCCCCTACTTTTGTAAAAATTAAGGATCATGGCTAAATTCAATAAGAATGTAACACAGAAGATATCACAGCTACCGCCTGGTTATAATTCTGCCTTGAGAATTTCCACAGTCCCATACTATAGTAATATATAGGGCCATATTCAGAGCCATTCACTAGATGCAATCGCTCACTCCCAGCGTATGTAAATCCAGCACACACCCAGCAAGGCAGGAAGTCGATCGCTCGGCAATACATTAGCACATCCACTATGTCTTGGCGAGCGATCACTTTGCGTAAGTAAATGCCCACCAGCCATTCATAAAATGCCCACTGGCACATGACATCTCCAGGAAGTCCATGAAAACAATGGTACATCGAGCACCATCAGATGTGCTCGCAGCACTTGAAGTTGACTATTCCTTCCCACAAGCACTGCTATCCCTTCAGTGTTAAATACAACCAGGTGTACAATGACGCTGCCTCGTAATTATTAGGGATGTGCAGGCTCGGTTCTACTCGGTTCCGTTCGGTTCTTTTTACCGAATCTTATTGGCTATCCAAAACTCGTGACAGCTGAAACCCAATAAGATCCGGTAAAAAGAACCGAACGGAACCGAGTAGAACCGAGCCTGCACATCCCTAGTAATTATGCACGCCTCTGGAACGGCATTGAAACACTAGGCATGCCTGCGTTCGCACCTCAACTCCCCCCTTTCTAGTGGCCTGCCCCTGTTACCAACCACAAACAGCCTCTCCTGTCACTCATTCAACTGGGCTATCTATACTGAGCAAGTGAGTGCTTTCCAGTCTGTCGCAGTGGTTCACGCACGCGCATTGTGATGCATACGCATAATACAAAAATTGCCCAGGAACGAGAAAGTGCATCCTAACGAGCAGGTCTGAGTCAGGTTTATAGTTCCCATACTATAAAGGGCTAAAACTAGGGTATAGTGCAACAGCCCTGAGGGCAGAAGGTCGGCTGCACACCTCATTCCCCTCTGCTAGCACTGGGTGCCTGCTGCATTTAGTGTGATGCACGGTGCCCAGCTCTGTAAAGCACAGCCACATAAAGCAGCTGCAGCCTCACCCTTCAAATGACTCACACAGTCTCCACCTCCTGAGTCCCTGCTGGCAACTTCAAGACCCAGGCAGAGAGCGGCATACTGCCCAGTAAGTGGTGTACCCACATGGCACTGTGTGTGCAGGCAGGGTATGACTTTGTGTGCTTGTGTGTCACTGTGTCAGTACCTGCTAGGTGAAGTCCGGTCAATGAGAGAAAGTAGTGGGTGGTGGGTCAGCAATATCAAGAAGCAGCCAAGCAGCCATCCCTAGCCATTGCCACATCTAGTGAGTAAGTCACTCACTGTGAGTGATTGATTGGATTGTGCTACCTGTCCCTGACACTGATTACGTGATCATAAATATGTATATATTCTTGGCTTTTTGCTAAATATATTTAATAAGAATTCTGTACATAGACAATTTAACACAATAACAATAAAGCATACATAAAAAATATCACATAATATGGAGTTGCTGTTCTCACTAAATTAAGCTCAGTTACGGGCACTATTAAAATCATTTCAATAGGGATATTAAGTATGGACTGTATATGATTTCTATAGTGCCAGAATTTCAGCGTGTGATTTTTTATTTAAATAGGCAATTTTTAGGGAGGGGGCATCAATGCTCTTTCATCGCACAGGGCAGCAAAATTTCTAGTTACAGCTCTGGTAATATATAGTCCCCATACTATAGTACTATACAGCCCACATACTATAGTACTATATAGTCCCTATACTTTAGTATGGGGATGTAGAAATTATGTAATTCATCAAATTCCAAAAAAAGCTATTTTTGTGGAACTGTACACAACTCTGAGATGGCATACAGCATCCAACCCCATGCACAAGCTGCCTTTTACACAGCAGATTGTGCAGCAGAGGGATCTTTTCAGATCCCTGCCTGCTCTGTTCATTTTCCTCTGGCTTCTCTGGCTGTCACTGGCTCCCTCATTTGGGCTTCTCTATGGGTGCTAGGGGAGCTTGTGATGCAGGGGCACCGGGGAAGCTTGCATGGTGGTGGATAGGGATAGCGAAGCATGACCTGTGGCTCCTTTAGGAAGAATGGGGGATGGACACCAAATGGCTGTGGGTGGAGGGGGAGGGGAAGTAGGGAACATAGATGGAATTTAAACAGACTAGCAGCAGCAGTGGGGGGACAGGACAAACACCATAGGGGGAGGATACCAGTGGCAACAGGAGTGAAGGTGAGCTGGGATATACACCAGTTCCCACAGGGAGGAAGAGGGACAGGAACAGACACTGGTAGCAGTGGAGAGGGGGAGTTACAAAGACCAACAGCAGTAATGGGGAGCCACTGGGACAGACACCAGCAGCCATGCAGGGGGAGGACACAAGAGTATGCTGGGGGAAGAAGGGCTGGGATAGACACTGGTGGCTGTTGAGGGGGAGGGAAAGACATTCAGCAGTGTGGACATTTTTATGGATACCTCAGCTGCTTGGGGAAAAGTATCAATTTCCGAAAACTGACTCTGCAAATAGAGCAGCTTTTCGGAAGTGATACTTTTGTTAGGGAGACATGATGAATGAGACATGATGAATGCCAATAAAATATTTTTTAAACTTGCAGCAGGTTTATAATATAATAATCACTAATGTTAATTATATAATGATGAATAGGCCCCCATTGTTTTGTTCTGTAAGATCTTGTTTCAGATTAGGGCCTTTTGGGGTAAAGGTATTTGAGGAGGTTATTTTTTTTTACAGTTCCTAAAATGTGCCCTATGCAAAGATAGAAAATTTTAATGCATTCTGTATGTCAAATAGCAACTTGTGCTGGTGTATTGAAAGTGATTTCACAACTATAAATATATCAGCGCTTATGGGTCTGTGAAAGAATACACCTCATTTAAAATCCCTTAAATGGCTTGGTCAAAGTAAAAAGCAGCTTAATGTCAATAAAAGATACATTGTATCACATATTGCTTGTATCTAAAATACTATATGGAAGGTGGTATAAGTAGCAAGTCCATATAAAGTTTTGTAAGATCATTTCAATATAATCATGTCAGAGTCCCTTTTGTCCACAATAATTACCAGTGTTACAGAATTCCCGATTTAATATCCAGTAATGATGGAGCTTGATATTACCCAGTATGGTGGATCCAAACTACAGATGTAGGCTGACCCCCTTGTTTTGGTTTGGGTGTTGGTTTTGGATCTGGATCTCCCCTGATTTTGGATCTGGATTGGTTTTGCCAAAACATCACCTCCGTGTTTTGTTTTGCGGATTTGGTTCTGGATTTTTTCTTAAAAAAATCATAAAAATAGCTAAAATCACATAAAAAATAGGCCTGCTTTTGTTCCTACAGTATTATTAACCTCAATAACATTTATTTTCACTCGTTTCCAGTAAATATAGACCACCTCACAGCTGACTGGATTGATTTTTTCATCTTTTTAAGGCTGAAAGGTTGCATCCAGCTAGCTGACTAAAAACTGATTGATAGATAGAGTTGAGGACTGTGCAAAGATGATGGTTGGGGTACCCCTTGAGGATTGAATATTCGATAGTTGATAGTTGGCACAGCCACTGGCTGATACTTGATAATTGGTGCAGTCACTGGCTGAAGAATTGATAGTTGGTGCAGCCACTGGCTGAAGAATTGATAGTTGGCACAGCCACTGACTGAAGTAAGAAGAGTTGACACTGGATAATTGGTGCACCCACTGGCTGAATAATTGATAGTTGATAGTTAATTGTTGATGCAGCCTCCGGGCTAAGTCGTAGTGGAATTCAGAGCTATGATTAAGAAGGAACCAGTTGTGCAACAGCTTTGAGGCCTGGAACTCTTGGCAAGTTGCGGCCGTTACAGCCTTGAGGGCTAGTGAGGAGTGACTACAGGTGGCCTTTGGGCCGTGTAGCAGGTTTAAGGGCTGAGAACTCTTGCCTGAATGTCACTGTTGTGTGACTTGTGCTGTCGGGTGGACACAACAAGCAGCAATTGGTTCAGAATTTTCTTTAAAAAAAATTAAAGGGACATGCAGGAGATGCTGTCTGTGGCCATTACAATTTTTGGACATTCAAAAACCATAACATTAAAAATGTCAGGCAACAATGCCCCAACCAGCACATAATGGAAAGGTAAAAGGTGCAAGATGGAATTGTCCTTGGGCCCTCCAACCCACCCTTATGTTGTATATATGAAACAGGACATTCATAGTTTAAAAAACCAATCACTTCAGTGACAGGGTCTGCCACATGTGGCTGAAATGATTGGTTTGTTTGGATCCCCCCATGAAACAAGCTGCCAATGTGCAGTGGACATTGGTGGCAATGATCCCATACACAAACTGGCTTTACAATACAAGAGATTAGATGTTGTCATTGTCATCCCCATCAGTGTTTGCATCTTTCTCTCCTTCATTCAATATAAATTTTTCCCAGCTGGAATCCACCATTACAGACGCTTCTGTATTTTTTGGACGTAAGTGCTGGTAAAGGTCTTCAATGTGGAATTTGTAATTAATTTTGATGAACATCATCTTTTTCACGTTTTGGGGAAGTAACCTCTTACATCAGAAAGAAAGACACATGGTATGACTTAAACCTTGGATCAAATATGGTCGCCAAAATATAGTGATCTGATTTCAAGAAATTGACTACCCTTGGATCCTGTCAAAGCAAATTAAAGGTTTGATCTACAAGTCCAACATATCTAGAAGAATCACTCTGTTTCAGCTCCTCCTTCACTTTCTCCAACTGATTTTGCTAAATTCTGATTAGGGGAATTACCTGACTCAAGCTGGCAGTGTCTGAACTAGCTTCACATGTGGCAAGTTCAAAGGGTTTGAGAACCTTGCACAACATGGAAATTATACTCCACTGCACTTGACTAAAGTGCATCCCTGCTCCTCTCCCTATGTCATAGGCTGTAGTGTAGCCTTGGATGGCCTTTTTCTGCTCCTCCTTCTGCTAAAACATATAGAGGGTAGAATTCCAACTAGTTACTACCTCTTGCTTCAGCTGATGGCAAGGCAAATTCAAAAGTTCTTGCTGGTTATGCAATCTCCGACATGCAGTTGCTGAATGTCGAAAATGTCCAGAAATATTTCAGGCCACCGAGAGCCTCTCCTGTATGCCCCAGCCATTTTTTAAAAAGGTTGCACCACCAAATTCATTGTGTGAGCAAAACATGGGATGTGTTCGAATTCGCCCATATCTAATGCTCACACAATATTGCTATCACTGTCAGAAATCTCAAATCCCGAGGAAAGTCCAAATGGGGTAAGAAATATTGCAATGATCTCCCTGAGTTTTTCTAAGAGGTTTTCATTGGTATGTCTCTTAGTGAAACCGGTGATCCACAGAGAAGCCTGCCTCTGAATGAGCTGGCATTTGTTAGATGCTGCTGCTGCTGTTTGCACTGTTGGAGGTAATACACCTACCCAGTGGGCTGTCACAGTCATGTAATCTTTTTTGTATGCCCTGCCCCACTTTTCCACATATCTGTGCTTAAGTGGACAGATTGGGAATTTATATTCTAGAGAAGTTGTATCTAGAAGGGACATGGTAGCAGGTACACAGGATCTCTATTAATTGCCTAAAACCCACTGCATTAATGGCGGATACTGGACACACATCTAATACCAGCATAGCTGTTATGGCATCAGTAATCCACTGTGCAACTGGGTGTTTGCTGTCATACTTGTTTGCCAATGCAAGGGACTGTGTGATAGTCAATTGTTTGGCTATACTTGACTACTAAATGTAGTCTTCTTCCTTGTCCCCTTCTGGGATGTAGATCCAATCATAGCAACAGCAGCAGCAGCAGAAGCAGGCATAACACTAAATGATCCTTCTGAGGAATAATGGAAAGGAGAAGAGTTAGTCCTTATGATATTGGATGCAGGACTACTTCCAATCATGAATGAGGATGTTGATGATGATGCAGGTGGATATTGCAGGTGCTTGGATACAGATAGAAGATTGCAGCTTGGTGACACTGGACTGATTGTTGTTTGTTTTTTTGTCCCCAAAGTTTTAATACCCTTTCCAATTTCATGAATGTGCTGCAAGTGACGTTAGAGGGAGGAGGTTCCACGATGGTTAAGGTCTTAACCTCTACTAACTGTTACATGGCAATGGTTATAAATGTCTTTGCAAAACTTGTCCCGATTTGGGAGGAAATGATTCCACACATGAGATGGTCCTTTGCTCGTCATCCTCCTCATGCAATTCCACAGAAAGATCCATAATTTCTACGTCAGCACGTTGAAATGTGCTGCTCATCCCCACATTTCCAGAGGGCACACAAATGGTGGAAGGAGGTTCCAAAAGGTCAGACTCACACATGGCAACTGTGGACAAACTTGGACTATCCTCAGGGATTTGTGATTATTCGGAGCACACAATTGGTTCCGATGTTGTGCTCGTCTTAACAATTTACATTTTTTTGATACCTCTCCTATAAGCAGAGGGGCTTAAATCATCCCTAGAACCACCAGTCATAAATAATAAAGGCCAAGGCCTTATCCTTGCCACTTCATGTAGTGAATGGCATATTGCCAATATTTTGTTTCTTTAAGGATGACTTAGCATTATATATTTTTTGCTTTAACAGGGCAAAACTAGATTTTTTTAGCATTACTTTTTGACCTGACTTAAGCCCTGGTACATCGTCCTTCATGGATGATGTTGACGGCCTTACATCGTCATCATGACTGATGCTGGCAGCTACAAGACTGGCTTGTGGATTCTGCTCTCCAGTCATATGACTGTCCTCCAAACTCACTGCGGTCTTACAGCAGTGTCACCAAGCAATTATAGCACAGCTAAGTTGGGGCTAACACACACAACTACACACAGAAAAAATGTTTTTCTTTCACACTGGGGGTGAAAAGCACCCCTGAAAGAGGCAGCAGCACCTTGACAGATAGCAGCACAGCACCCCAGCGCACCTACATTGATGACAGGTGTGGCTAACATGCACACAGAATTTTATTTTCACACTGGGGGTGGTTGAAGATCACCCCTGAAAGAGGCATCAGCCCCTTGACAGACAGCAGCACAGCACCTACGTTGATGACAGGTGTGCTAACATGCACACAGAATTTTTTTTTCACACTGTGGTTGGGTGAAGAGCACCCCTGAAAAAGGCAGCAGCCCCTTGACAAATAGCAGTACAGCACCCCTGCACACCTACGTTGATGACAGGTGTGGCTAACATGCACTCATAATTTATTTATTTGTTTAACACTGGGGGTGGGTGAAAAGCACCCCTGAAAGAGGCAGAAGCCCCTTGACATACAACACCACAGCACCCCTGCTCACCTACTTTGATGGCAGGTGTAGCTAACACACACAAATATTTATTTTTTCACAGTCGGGGTGAAGAGCACCCCTTATGGACAGAGTAACCCCTGGACAACACAGCAGAACAGCCAGCCCTATGACAACAGCCAGCCAGCCCCTATGGACAGGACAACATCCAGCCAGCCCTTATATTTGGACAACAGCCAGCCAGCCCCTATAGATGGACAGGACAACCTCAGTCATAACAACAGCCTGTCAGCCCCTATATGGACAACAGCCAGCCCCTATGGACATTAAGCAACACAACTGTAACCAGCCCTATGCACAGCAGCACAGCACAGCTCCCAGCTCCCTCCCTCTTCACTCTCCACAGCCAGAATGAAAAATGGTGGCAATCACTGGGCCATTATAGAATCCAAAACCCACAAGAATTAAACAGTGGGATGATGACATTTTGCATCATTTTTAGATCCAAATTACTGTAGGCGGGTAAACCCGAGCCGACTCAGATCTGACTTGGAACCCCAAAGTTCGGGTGAGTTCAGTTCTCAGGGGACCGAGCCCACTCATCCCTACCTGGATCCAGGCATCCAGATAACCATCTCTTTCTCTACCAGCCATAAAGTTTGGGGAGAGATAAATCCTTAATTTAGATGGTCAGACCTGGACAACCCAGGTCATGGGATATAAACTCGGGTCTGACTCGGATCCCCTATGTTATGTATGTATATATATATATATATATATATATATATAAATTAGTGTCAGTGTTTAAATCTTTTTAGTTGTAAATGTTGACCGCAATGTTACAGCGCTCTATTGACTGGTATAGTAACACAATACATAAACCAGCATAATTATATTATGTAAAATAAGTGAAAACTGGAAAGCAGAAAGCATAAAATAATCTAAAAAGAGTGCCTTAGAGGAGACATAAAAGTTATATTTTGACATTGATAAATTAATTACATTGATTTCAATAAGAGTAAGTAAATATAGAAATTAAACCTAAAGAGGTAACTAGTATAGGATTAAAAAATCTGAAATCTATATAGAAGGTAACAGAGTTGAAGAATTATATATATATAATCAAAGTCCCACTATATTAAATCTTTGGTGATGGGGAAGGAGTGGGTATGTAATACCGGCAGTCGGGATGCCTCCTGTAAAAATACCGACAGCTGCATTCCAATGGTCAGTATCCTGACAGAGATTGGTAAGTATACTAAGACTCCCCCTTCTCCCCCTAACCCTCCCTTCTTGTAGCCTAACCCTAATCCTCCCACCCTGCACCCTAACATCCCCCATTAGTGCCTAAACCTAAGTCTCCCCCTTCATGCCTAAACTTAGCCCTCCCCCTTTAGTGCCTAACCCTAACCCCCCAGTGGTGCCTAACTCTAACCTCCTAGGGGTGCCTAACCCTTATCTACCCCCATAAACTAACGCTAACCCCTCTATGCTACAGAAACCTAACATCCACCCCCATGGCTAACAGCTAAGATGCCCCGAATTACCTCATTACCTGGCATCTGTCTGTATTCAGGCATTGAGATTAAGATATAAATCAGTATTTCAATGCTTATCTTAAGTCCCATGTCAGGCTTCCACCATCAGGAGTTAGACCAACGGCATCCCGTCTGACGATCTCCTAACTACATCCTGATGGGGACCCTATCTATCCAATGAATAATCCACTGGGAAAGCTAAGATCATATAATGCAGTTAAGTTCCACAAATTAATTAAGAACTGTCTGGATGAAGGGTATTTAATTTGAACATTCAGAAGACCTCCTTATGGCTTAATTTCTTATATATATCACCTCACTGTGATGTAACTGAAAAAAGTTTGAGACCAGTAATAGTTAAGCTACTAGGATTGTTATAATGTGAAATAGAATAGTGTCCTGAGACGCTGTGATTCTGATATTTGTTTATTATAAGCCGACGATGTTCCATAAGTCTCTTCTTAAGTGCTCTAGCAGTACGGCCTACATAGTTGAGACCGCAATCGTATGTAAGGAGATATATGGTGTATTCAGAATCACAGTTAATAAAACTCTCAATGGTTTATAATTCTCCATTTGGACTAGTCTCTACATTAGTTGTCTTTCTGGGGATATGTGTACACATTGTGCATTTATTTCTACCACATCTAAAAACCCTGGTGGTCTAGAGGGTAACCATTGGTATTGGAGTGTTTCCTGGAAGTTGTCTTATTTGTCCTAAAATGGCTAGGAGCCAGAATATTTTTTTTTCATAAACATTTTATTAAGTTTTTTAAAAAAGGATTTAACAAAATATAGATTGATACATTTTGCATAAAGTTGTTAGAGCTTGAATGATTATGTGTTACAAGAAATGTAGCAACAATAACAAACATTCCTTTGTTGAATAGTACATCAGAAAATTAAAACAAGCAGACAAAAATAAATTTATATAAAAAATAAAAATAACAAAAAAGGGGGGTCATATTTAGGGAGACACAAGAGGGGGGGACATTTCGTAACCACTTATATATCGTATACTTTCTACTTCTTTAGAAAAGGAAAATGTGAATAGTTGATCACGCTTACATTTTTAAGTATGAAAACATCTTGATATCTCTGATTATGAATCAGGAGAGGCTGACTGTCTGTGCAGAAACCAGGTGGTGGGTTCAAATAATTTATATATATATATATATATATATGTTTGGACTGACATATCTAAAGCTGCAATATAGTGTTCCCATTGTTTATGAAATCTATTTACACCCTTTTCTATATCCGGGATGGTAGCTCGTCTTTCAAAATAAATGATGCGAAGGTGAATATTTCTCAGCTCAGCCAGAGAGGGTGTAGACCTCTTGATCCAGTATTTCAATATTAACTTTTTTGCAACAGTGAGAATAACAGTTATGACAGGAATAATCTCTTTTCCCAACACACCTAGGTCCCACACCGACAAGGATACCAACAGACTTGCCGTTGGGTCTCTAGATAGATTTAAATTGAATATCTGGTTAATATAATTGATGATTTTATGCCAAAATATTGCTATCTTCCCACATTGCCAAAAGTTGTGAAAGAAAGTAGCTCCCTGCATTTTGCCAGTGTCGTCTGGAACCATATGTGCTCTCTGAGCCTGTGAAATAAATGCTCTGTGCATTGTTTTGAAATGTGTTTCCTGCAATGATGCAGTATGTAAATATTTAAATACCATTGAATAATTATCTAATAGGACGTCTACATCTGAGATATCAGCAATATCTTCTGACCATCTTTTAAAAGTGTTTTCCCAAATTTTTCAATACCGAGAAAATCTAAGATATATGTTATAATGTTTGAGTCTATAAATACTGGTACGAGAATAGGAAAAGATAGTCAGCATTGGATCAGGTGTCTCAGCGTTTGACATAGGTTTGGGCATAGAGTTAATGAAATGCCTAATCTGCAAGTACATGAAGAAGTGTCTGTCTACTAACTCATACTAATTTTTTAATTCAGAGAAAGACATCAAGACTCCCCCTGGATCAAAACATCTCAGATTGATACAATTCCAGCCTCTCTCCATCTCTTATATGTATCATTTTGCAGACCCGGTATAAAGGCTGGGTTTCCCCAAAAGGTCGTAACCGTGGAGGAACAAGGGTTTCTTTGCAACTTGATATTAGTATACCTCCAGGAATGATATGTATTAAAAAATAAAGTACTAGAAAATAACTGAGCTGGAATGTCTTTCTTGGGTGAGTGAAGCAACGCCCCCGGGGAGAAAGTGGAAAATAGTTCTACTTCCAGATCAAAATTTATAAATATCGATCTACTCCAAAACCAATCCAAAATATATCTGAAATGTGTTGCCCTACTAAATGATTGTAGGTCAGGTAGACTTACTCCTCCCTCAGAACGAGGCAGCTGCAATTTAAAATAAGCTATTCTTGGTTTTCTATTACTCCATAAAAATTTTGAAAATATTGAGTCCACATGAGAGGCCTCATTCTTGGTGAGGCTCAATGGCATCATCTGTAATAAATATGCTAATTTGGGAAAGACAATACTTTTAATTATGGTGGTTATGCCTAATAGAGACAAAGGCAAATTTATCCATCCAGACAATATCTTAGAAATGGATGTCAAAACAGGTTTAAAGTTAGCTGTGTATAAATCTGTTAACAGCTTAGGAATCTGAACACCTAGATATGTGAGAGCAGTTGTGACCACTGGAAATAAGGAAAGTATTGGGTGTAAATCAAATCCCATTACATCACCTGACAGAGAGAGCATTTCAGACTTAGTATAGTTGACCCTATAGCCAGCAAACATCCCAAAATCCTTGATTAAAGAGACAATTGCTGGAATAGATACATTAGGATTAGATATAAAGAAGAGCATGTCATCTGCGAACAATGCCATCTTTGCTTCCACCTTCCCTACCATAATACCAGTAAATAGCGAGGATTCTTCAAGAGCAATCGCCAGGGGCTCCAAAGCCAATGCAAAAAGTAAGGGCGACAATGGACAACCCTGGCAAGTACCCCTCTTTATATAAAATGGGGAGGACAAAAATCTGTTACCCATTACTTGTGTCCTAGGGTCTGAATACAGATTAGCAATTTGGATGATCTCCGCTGGCGCCCCAAACCTCCGCAATGATTCAAATAAGTGGTCCCACGTGACTAAGTCAAACACATTTTCGGCATCTAATGATAATATTACATTGGCATTGCGGCAACCGGCAGACTCCACCCACTGCATAATTGACAATACCTTCCTAATATTTGCAACAGACTGGCAGCTGTGGATGAATCCAGTTTGGTCAGTGTGGATAATGGATGGCAATACTAATTTAAATCTATTTGCTAATAATTTTCGTGAAAATCTTATAGTCCGTGTTTAATAAAAATATTGGACGATATGAACTAGGGAGTTCTGGATCACGGCCTGACTTTGGCAAGACTCTGATAGTGGCAGAGTTAAAATATTGGGGGGGACTATTGCCCATTAGGATAAAGTTATAAACCACCGTGAGGGTCTCAGAAATTTTTGAGGAGAGAATCTTAAAATTCTCATTGGAGAGGCCATCAGGACCTGGGGCTTTATCACATTTTAAAGAAGAAATTATTGCCATGATTTCATCTGTGGTTACTGGTTTTATCAAAGATGAAGCCTGATCTGTGGACATAACGGGTACATGTATATTGGACCAAAACACTGTGCTATTGGACTCATCCATGACCTGACCAGAATATAATTGAGAGTAAAATGACTTAAGAATTTCTGTGATCTCTGCATTAGATCTGACTAAGTTACCTTCATTCTTTTTTAGGGCTTTAATAATTGTAGGAGGCAGATGACCTTTTAATAAATTAGATAATAATCTACTGGAATTATTCCCATGGCTATAGTATCTCGATTCCTTATTGAAAGTATATTTAGATTCCATTGAGGATAAAACATTGTCAAACAGGGTTTTTTGAAGATAATATGACTGTTTGTTTGTTTATCGGATTATGATTACTTTTAAATTCATGATAAGTGGATGTGAGTTTCGCCTGAGATTCCAAGTAATCCAATCCCATTTATTTTTCTCTATTTTTGCAATATGACAAAATAGCACCAATAACACAGGTTTAGAAGCCTGCCAAAAAAGGAGCAGATCAGTATGTTCACAATCTGAGTTATTAAGTTTATAATCATTCCACGCTGACTCCAGAATATTACGAAACTTAATAGAACTAGAGAAGTAAGATGGAAAACACCACTGATGGATAGGACCCCTATCAATAGTGCCCGCTATCTGCATCCAACATAGAGCATGATCCGAAATATGTATTGGTTCTATTTTAGAGTTTGTTACCCTGGAAAATAAATGGTTGGAAAGTAATAGATAATCAATGTGGGGAAGGGTGCAATGGGCCACCGACAAGCATGTAAAATCCTGTTCCACTGGGTGGCATGCTCTCCACACATCCACCAAGCCTAGCTGGTCACAAACAGGGAACACCATTTTTTGGAGGGGAGATTTTATAGTCATAATATTCCTGTCTAAAACATTTGAGGCAACTAAATTGAAGTCTCCTCCAAGAATAAGGGATGCATCTGAATACATGTACAGTTTAGAGAGGATATTTAGAAAAAATGTTTTGGTTTGTGAATTGGGAGCATATTGATTGCATAGCATAAATCTAGAAGTGTTGATTGATACGTCTGGAAAAATATAATGGCCATGTGGGTCGGTAGAAGTCAAATTAATAATTGTATTGAGATTTTTAGTTACCAAAATGACTACCCCCCTGGCATTAGAAGTATATGTGGAGGAGGCCAAAACTGACCAACCCAGCATATTCAATTGAATCACCTCAGGAGGGAGGAGATGCGTCTCCTGCAGGAAAACCACATCTAGTTTGAGTTTTTTCATATAAAGGAGGATCTTTTTCCTTTTTATTGGGGAATTGATCCCACCTACATTACAGGTACCATATACAAGGCTAGCCATAGTGATATACAAAAGATATGTAGTAACCACTGAGCCACGTTAACATCATCATATAGCAAAAATACCATATAAATCGTATCAAAAAATAAACAGACACATGAGGGTGAATAAAATTAAGAAAAATGGGTGAAACAGACAAAAAACTGTAAGGGTCATAAAGTACCCTAAAATTTGAGTATAGACAAACTTTCAGCGCATCAGAATGCAGTAACATCACTTAAACAATTTAGGAATGCACTCGGCATATCCCGGCATTTGAAGACAATGAAATAGCATACAGCAAAACGCAATATAGCATTACCATTTCACTTATCAAAACAGCTTATTCTAATCTTAATATAAAAGATATGGCAGAGAATTTATAGAAACATCTAATAATCAAAGAACATAGAGAAAAGTCACCCTACATTGACTTTTGTACATTAATTTTAAATTCAGAGACAACTACATGAAGAAAATGTGAGGTGAACTGAACTGCACATTGACTCCTGCTCACGTGACTGTCCCAATAGGTTTACGGGTCATGTGTAGAAGACGACGCCATCTCCTCGGATATGAAAAGATCAGCATCAGCAACCAAATTAAAGTCCTTAAAGGAATCTCCATTGAACAGCCGCAACCTTGCAGGATAAAGCAGGGCGAATTTGTGATTGGCTTTGTATAAACGGGAGAAAAGAAGAGAAAAATCTTTCCTTGCTTGCGTCACCTCTGCAGAATAGTCCTGAAATATGTGGAATTTTGAACCTTCCCACTGAAGTTCTCCATGTCGACGTGAAGCACTCCAAATGGCGTCCTTATGGAGAAAGTTCAAACATCTGAGAATAACCACACATGGTCTGGAATCCTTAGTCACATACTGGGCCAATTCTATGCTGCCTTTCCACTACCATATCAGAACAAATATCTGTTATATTCAGTAGCTCTGGTAAGGTTGACATAAGAAATCGGGTCAGTTCTGAGCCTTTCAGGGTTTCGGGTAGGCCAGTGATGCGAAGATTGTTTCTTCTTGATCCATTTTCAAGATCGTCAAGTTTATTTAATATTTGGTAATGCGATTTTTGTAGAGAAGCTGTATTAGTTTTCAACTCCTCCACATCAAGAAACATGGCTCTCAGCCTATTTTGATTGGACAGGATATTTGTTTAATCTCAGATTTTATATCTGAGACCATTTGTGTTAGCTTAGCTGAATGAGTGTGCATAATAGGGCCCATAGCCTCCTGGATCACTTCAACTACTTCCCCATATGTGACAGGGTTATCCTGAAGATCTGAGGCAGGAGAAGCAGACTAAGAAATAGCGGAGTCTACAGCAATGTATGTAGTGGTGTACTGTGCCTCAGAGGCAGCAGCCATGTTGGTTTCGGTTCTTCTTTTCTCAGAATGGGCTCTTTGTTGTTTGGGCTGCCTTTGAGAAGGGCCAGAGCAATCCATCTGAAGTTAAATCTTACATTTCTCTTGGAACTAGGAGTTTTGCTGTATTTAAGATGTCTCTAATGCAGCTTTATAGAATGGAATGCTGGGGTTAATTCAGAGCTCTCTAGGTGCCCATTAATCAGGCTCACTAGGGCTAATATGTCATTTATTTATTGTACCTTCAGGTTAGGAATGTACCCAAATGTCACTGTAGAAGTAGAAGGACAGCGCTTAGTGCTAAAGTTGGAGTACCTGAGTTTATTAGGCTGTAAAATGGCACCCAGAATGCCCCTCTCTACAGGGAGCACTCCCTGATTCTTTATTCTTTGTATGTCTCTCACCTGTAATATTGCGGCGGGAGCTGGGACCCAACCAGCAGTGTCCCCATGTGACCCGGCCGGCTGTGTTGAGAAGAGAGCGGGAGAAGAGACCGGCAGTGAGAGAGGTAGCGGCATCTTGCCAGGGTGAAGACCAGAGCTGCGGCGATGGCATCCCTGCTGCTGCAGGTTCCCAGGGCATTGTGTCTGGAGGCTAGGTAGACTGTCTGGCAGGTTAAATATTTGCCTGGAGGGCTCTGATGTTAGGTGAGTCACAGGACTGACACGGGGAGCATGAAGGCATGGCGAGAGGTGCTGCAGCATACTCAGAAGCAGCGGAGCTCCGGCACCATGGTGCCTTCTCCTTCAGTGTCCAAGCCACGCCCCACAAGAATATTTTTTAATTGTTTTTTTATAGATAATAAGGGGTTTAGTTGCTAAAAGATCTTTTAAAACATTGTCATAGTTTAATATTTTATAATTCCTAGATATGATATCCCTTATTGTTTATGGGATGAGGTATATTTGCAGACAAATGCCTGATCTCTCCCTTGGGATTGTTGGTCTCTGTCCTTAATTTTGGTTTTTAACAAATTAAATCTATCCAGGACCTCTGTTAAGGCCTTCTGTAAGGTGGCTTTAGGGTATCCCCTATGTCTAAAGGCATTCAACATCTCATCTGCTTCTTGTTTAAATACTTTACACAAGTAGCAATTCCTGTGTAAATGCATGAGTTGGCCCTTTGGGATGTTAGCCTTCCAAGGTTTGTGATGGGCACTAATAAAATGAAGATATGACTATGTGCTCATTGGTTTGACATAGCTAGACATAGGCTTCTTGGGTCACATCCAAAAAGACCATGCACCTCCTGTCATAGGTGAATGTGAAGGATAAATTAAATGTGTTAGAACCGGGAGAAGAAACAAATTGTTGTGAAGAAAAGTCCCCATCCCAAATAATAAAAAGATTGTCTATGTAATAGCCATGTAAGAACAGAGAAGCGCCAAGCCCGCCCTAACATCTTCAATGATTAGGGGAGTAATGAGCCCTTTATATGTTATACAAAATGATTTGGGGCTATTTTAAGGCTGGGTAAGGGTACACTTTTGCTTTAGTTGTCCTGGCACCACCAGGTGGCTGTGATCAGTGATGTCACTTAATATATTAATTTCTGAATTGCAATTACAGATGGGAGTAAGATATTCAAAGGTCAACTGGTTACAGAGTTGAAGTCTTAAAAGGCAGCAGGAGATTTTTGAGAGCAATAAGTGGAAGGGAGGTCTGCAGAGCAGTGCACACAGATCATGGCAACTCCCAGTTCCCCCCATAGGGCTAGACATAGTCCAAGGGACAATAAAGCACAGGGGGTGGTATGGTCTTAGGGGCCCAGGTGGGTGCCATGTGCAGCTGAGGAAGGACCACCTCTGTACCAGAAAAGGCTCAGGCATCAGCTGGAAAGAGCTGCTCAGTCAATCTTCATGCAGGGCGTACATGGGTAATGCTCTGCCAGCAGCCTTGGGTGGCATAAATAGTGTCAGGTGTGTCAGAAGTAAGGGGCAGTGGGGAAGAGGTGCAGCTTGTCCCAGGGTATCCAGAAAGTGTCAGGACTGGGGGCAGAGGAAATCCAGTGCAGGGTAATGTGGGGAGTGGTCACGCCCTGCTCAATCCATGGATGATAAAACAGCACATGTGGTATTGGGAAAAAGCTCACTGTGTTAGGGATGGATATCAAAAGTCAGTGGTTTGCAGAAGCCAATATTTCCGATATGATGTAAGTACTTTTTCCATTGAATAGTCAAAATTTGATGGTTGCCAGTCATCGGATACAGCTTCCCAATGCCCATCCAATGGCTGGCTTTTTTTTTAGCTGTGGAAATCTGGAATTAGTGTCTGCAGCTCAACTAAAGTCCACATGTGCAAAGCTATGACTTCTGTGCATGTGGAAGGTATAACTATTGAGATGGTTATAACATTGAATGGTTGTGATATGATGACTATTTGCCACCTTATTGCTAGATTTGTTGTCAGAAGCCTGGCAACCATTCAGTTCCAGGCTTCAAATGACCATCCATACACTGTCCCAGGGGTGCAAAGCATTGTGGTGCCTACACTCCATGTACCTGAGCTATCTGAGAGTGAAGCTGCAGAGCTCCATAGAGACTGACTCTGTGGTAGCCCCAGACTAACCTGTCCAGCCTTCCTGGGTGAAGTCTGCTCAGTGCAGGGGAGATACTGATGTGTGGTGATAACTGAAGATTGAGGATCTGACAGAGCAAAAGCTAAGTCCCAGGTCATGTGCCCAGGGGTGCCAAGAGGGGGGGCAGGTAGAGATTACCCAGGCCCAGGCTTCCTGAGGGGCCCAGCGGGGGCCCGCATCCGATGCTGCCCCCCCTCCCTCCGAGCAGCCCAGCACACAGCGTGTGCTGAGCTGCAGTTGTAGACTGAGCAGCAGCCACTGCTGATCACACCCCCCCTGGCTTTGCGCCAGGCTGAGGGGGCTCAGAGCGCCCCCCACCCCGGCGCGCAGCGCCGCTTCGTGGCGCTGCAAATCTTTTTTATTTATTTATTTTCGGCTAGGGGGTGTGGCCACGCTTCCCGAGATTAGGCCACAACCCCTATTACCGGGGCCCGCCTTGGCTCTTGGCGGCCCTGCCTGTGCCTGCTAAGCCCAGGTCGGTAGCTATGACTGTTACATTGGGAGGCTGCACTCATGTGTCTGTCTGTCTGTGTGTTTGGAGTGTAAGCTGCACTCAGGGGTCTGTCTGTGTGTTTGGATAGGAAGCTGCACTCAGGGATCTGCATCGCTCCGCCCCCTGCTTTTCCATTTTATATATATTAATTTAATTTTTTTTAATCTAGTTTGATACACATGTGAAATCATTAAAATATAGGGTGCATGTTAAATAAGAATCAAATAATAGTTCAACCAAAAGCTAATTCAGAAACCTGCATATCTAATATACTGTATATTAAAAAAAAGAAATGTTATTTGCCACAAACCATAGCTAAATTAACTAACTATAAGGGTCAATTTACTAAGGTGAGACTTTTTAAAAGTGGAGATGTTACCCATAGAAAACCAATCAGATTCTAGCTATTATTTTCTAGAAGGTGCTAGTTAAATATTAATTAGAATCTCATTGGTTGCTATGGGCAACATCTCCACTTCTAAAAACTCTCACCTTAGTAAATTTAGCCCTAACTGTATAACTACCTTCTGAGAAGCCAATAATCAATACTACAACTCCAATAATGCATTTCAAACCCCATTCATATTAGTTGATGTCAAAACAATATCAAAATATCAAAACAAAATCCTTGCCGGGACAGCATTACATTTAATGAACAACCATCATTTCTCATTCAAATAATTTTGTCCAATTGCTGTGTAACTCTGTGGTCAGATAAATGTAACCAATTGTTGGCTCCATTTACTAGAGTTTAAGGTGTTTTAAACACATTGTGAGCGAAAACTGGTGTTGCTAGTATTTATTAAAGTATTTTAGCACCTCTGTAATGCAGAGTTGTAGCTTTTTTGATATTAATTGGCAGCCTTTATTTATCAATGACCAGTAATTGCTAATTACCACTCATTGCGTTATTTGAAACTCTCCAGCCATACCCTTCTGTTAATCTGCACTGACAAGCGTTGTGGTCCTGTCGGCCAGCACCTACTCTTAATACCACCTCCCACAGTGTTCAGCAGTCAGCACTCTCTTCCACCCTCCCTTCTGCAGTAGCTGATGGATAATCCCTCTTCCTCCCTCCCGAATCCCATTGTAGTAACAGATGGCCCGCCTCCCTCCCGAGTTCCATGGTATCAGCAAGCAGCCCCCTCCCTCCTGAATTTCATGGTATCATGGTAGTAACAGGCGCACCCCCTTCCTCCCAAGTCTCATAGTAGAACAAGATAAATTCAAGTAGAGAAAACCTAAAAGCCGTGGCTAGTGGTAATGCTAAATAACATACCTATACAAACTCGTAGTAATAGGAGCCCTATGTCTTTTATTTATAACATTATGTGGCTGACTTACCTGCAAGTACCTCCCAACATTTAATAACTGCTAGAAGGGACAGTTGTGCGTGACTGGAAAAAAGGGCGTGGCCTCATGGGAAATGCCATGCCCATGAGACACACCCACATTTTTGTCATGCTGGGGGATTGCCCAGCACTCCCGTAGCTGCTAAACAGACCCCCAAACTCTTCAAGAGCCGGCACTGTGTATATGGATTATGCATGCATGCGCATGTCATCCATTCACTGCTGCTCAGCTTTGTAGAGCAGCAGTGTTAGCAGGTCCTCCCCAACTCCCCCCCACCCATGGAGAACTGTGGCCCTCTGGTGGGACAGTGCTTCTAAAGTGGGAATGTCCCGCTGAATAGGGACAGCGGAGAGGTATGCCTGCATGGGATCTGCCTACTGAATCTCTGGTTTCTTAGGAACGGTCATGAACACATTCAGTTATAGAGCAGTGCATGTTGGGAAAATAAGTAAAATCTGTATTTTGAATCCTAGTTTCCTAGCAACTAATAGGACTAGTTCCTGTGGATTGAGGGCCTGATTCAGAGCCGCTCGTTGTTTGCGAGCGCTCACTCTGAATTAGGGTGGGGTATTATTTTTTTTTCAGCTTCCAGGCCACTCGCTAAGCTGTTGGTGACCACCCACAGCTTTTGTGGGTGGACTGGTGATTGTTGCGATTATTGCAACCATCGGGCTTGCAAGGATACCCTGTGGTAGGGTCTCAGCTCTCACAAGCCCGAGTGGACTTCCTGCTCTAATAGAGCAAGCAGTCCACTACTGTCATCACAAGTGATGTCAGTAGGGCTGTCCACAAACACCAGGCGTTCCTAAGGGAACAACTGCATTTGTGCAGTCACCTCCCTCCCCGCCTACAAAATGGGGCAAGCTGTCAGTCAACATTGACAGCCACCCCATCTTGTAGCGAGACCCATTGTGACAGAGCTGTCTTCGCAGTATGGGTCTTGCCCATGCACAGTTGGGTACCATCTATACGCTTGTGAGTACTGTGCACTCATGAGCGGGTCTGAATCAGGCCCTGAGTTGCAATGCATTACATGAGTTGTATTATGCTACATATTTATGTACTCTCCTGGAAGTAACAGGAGGCTCCTGAAATTTCCGGTAGCCCCACACATCTCTGGAAGAGTGTTCGGATCTCCTGTATCCCATCCACTTCCTAGTTAAGTGGGCAGGATGAAGAGATAATTGCTGGGAATGGCATAATTGCATCACTTAGCCCTACCCCCCTCCATGTGGCCCCGTTATTCACAGCAGTTTACCATGATGGGGTGTGGCCTAGTGACATAAGAGCTGAGCCCCGTCCTCCAAAGTGTAATTTCCTCCCCATTAGTGTTAACTTTGAAGATGATTTTAATTTTAGTTTTAGTCTTAATCGCTTCTTTAAACTTATAGTTAGTTTTAAAGTCACATTTTAGTCTCTTTTTTTGCTTTGTTGTACTCAAGATTTAGTCACAGGGCCTCAGTTTTAAGTTTAGTCAATGTTTTAGTCATCATATTTGCAAACGGGTTTGGTATAAAATATAATCAGGAATTTGACAGGGGCCAAATGTAATAGGGTGAGAGTTTAGAAAATGGGAGAGTTTAGCAGTAAACTATCCATAATCTTAAAATAAAACAAAGAAAACATGTAAACCATTTTGTGTAGACCATTTTTGTCGACCTTTTGACCCTGTCAATCTTTTGTATCTGTTGTCCTTTTCTGTGTTAACCTGTTGTCCCTGGCAACCTATTGCCTGTCTAACATCTTATGTCTCACTAAACATTGTCAACCATTTTACTGTCTATCTATTGATTGGAAGCCTTTGCAAACAATTTAATGATAATGTAATATATTTTGCTGAAGAACTAAAATTCCTTTGAGAACTTGAAGTCAGTGTATCTTTACCTACAGTATGTGTATAGTAATCTAGGCTCAGTAGGCTGATTGAGAATGTGATATGTAGGGGCAAATGTATGAACCGCCAAAGCAGTATCAGCGCACGTTATTTGCGCTGATACCGGAATGAGTCCAGGAATGATTATGTCTGTCCATGAAAAATGATGTTTTACCTCTTACTTTACCTCTTTACATTTTTTGCCAGGAAAAATCTGAACTCGGCGTAGAAATCCAAACTAATCCTAACCCGCTAATCTCTAGTACCAACTAATCTGCTCCCAACTGTCACTTTAAAGACATTGTGGTCTATGTACTAAGTCTTGGAGAGAGATAAAGTACCAACCAATAAGCTCCGAACTGTCACGGTGCAGTCTATGTTTCAAAAATGATAGTTAGGGGCTGATTGGTTGTTACTTTTTCACAGCCCACTTTATCTCTCTCCAAGGCTTAGTACATAGACCTTTAGTCCTGTGGAGGCTATATAATGCAGTGGGATATATGCTTTAAAAATAAATATACTTGTACAATATATTTCCATTACTGATGGATAGGTGCACTATAATGAGTAGGATGTATATATATTTCTTACAGTTTATTTGTCCAGAATAAAGGGAGCACACTGTGTATCCCCTGAGAACAAGGTGGTCAGGTTACAGTAGTAAATATACTGACGCAACTTTTCGAAAATATTAACATTTTAATAAAAAGATTTCTATCCTTTATGTAACAAGTCACACAGAAATATAAACCCTGCTAAAATTATTCAAACTCCCCAATAAAGTGGGAGAAAATAAAAATCACAAAAAACAGGTGAAGGTGAATATATGCTTCTTACGGCTTTATGTCTTACTTACCTCCTGCTTCTATGGCTGGTATGTAATATTCAGATACTAAGCTTTATCCCAAATTACTATTTTTTGTGTTAGATAAAAGCCCATAATAAACACCACCATAAAGAATTCAGGGGATGTAGTCGGCATCCCGGTGTGTGGGATGCCAACGGTCTAAATACAGACACCAAAATTCTGACAGGTTGGGATCCTGGCACCAGTATCCCAACTGTCAGCATCCTGAGGGGTAAGTATCGGGGTTTAGGGGGAGGTTAGCATTGCATAGCAGAGTTAGGTTTAGGTACTGGGGGAGGGTTAGAGTTAGGCATTGGGGAGGGGGGTCTCAGGTTTAGGGTAAGAGGACAGGGAGGTTAGGTTTTGGCACTTGGGGGAGGTCAGGATTAGTCTTCAGCAAGGGGGTCATAAATTTAGGGTAAGGGGAGGAGGAGGTTAGGATTAGGCACTAGAAAAGGGGGTTAGGATTAGGCCCTTGAAAGGGGGGGTTAGTTTTAGGCACTGGGGATGGAGGATTAGGGTTAGGGTAGGGGTTATATAACATTCTTACCACTGTTCTCTATGGGTGTCAGGATTCTAGCTGTCAAGATGCTGCTGTGAGTATTCTAAACAGCGGCATCCCAATAGCCGGGATATCATACCCATTCCAGTATTTAGTGTTAATAACGTATTGCAAATAGTAGAAACATATCTCATAGTAACATGAGACTATTCCTTGGATTAACCTGGCAAGTGCTGCACTAAATAATCATTGTCCTTTATTTATATAGCAACAATATATTACAACGCACTGTCCAATCAGAGATTTTACTTTTAATTTTATTCACAGCACATCCTGAAACTAAGGAGCTTACATTCTAATTGCCCAAGTGTTTTTAATAAATGAGGGGGTTATTAAAAAAAAACATTTATAATTATTTAAACAATAATGAGACTGAATTTTTATCAAATATTTACACAGCAGCCAATACTGTGATATACAATAAGGGACTTGGATTACCATTTAAGTTTAAAACATTGTAAGAAACATAGGGCCTGATTCAGAGCCACTCGTAAGCGGCAGCTCGTTCGCTCCGAGCGATGTTTGCCCAACTGCACATGCGTACGGATCGTTATACGCATGCCCGAACCAGTCAGTGCGGTCGAAATTCATGTGCTCGCAAAATAGCTAATGCCTGATAATTTGAGTGACAGAATGAGGCGTATGTGGGTGGTAACAGGGGAAGGTGCTTGAAAATGGGGAGTGGAGATCCGATCGCAGGCGTGCTTAAATGTCAAAACGGGCGTTTTAAGGGAGTGCATAATTAATCCAGCAGCGTCATTGACCATGTCACATGTTTTTTTTTTAACTCAGAACTGCTCGCAAAATAGTGGTTGAAAAAACCAACCACAAGAACAGCGAGCAGTTCAGACGCTGGTCGATGTACTCGATTAATCTAATAAATAGCGGACATGACGTATGGTGCGAGCGGCCAGGGGGCGTATTTTTCAAATTTATGTTCGCATGTTTTGCTTGCTCGTTCAGACTTAGAGGCATGAACAGACTGCAAAGTGCAAACGGTTCATTTGAATAGCCAGCCCTTTTTAGAAAACGAACGACCGCAAATAGCGAGCGGCTCTGAATGAGGGCCATAATCTTTAAATGGTGTATCAAATGCTGCATATACACGGTCAGATATGCTGCCAGATTGAATGATAACAATCCTATCATTATCGTTCAAATCTGACAGCTTCTGGTCCCTGCTAACGACCATATGATTTATGATGCGCGTCCACTTATGGTTGTTGACGACAAACTACCATCGTCTGTGCAAGCAGGCATAACTGGTCGATATCAACCAGGTTAACCTGTTTACTTTAGGGACCTGCGATCATTGATTGAGGGTCATTATAGTTGTGGGGGGGTCTGCTGCATGTGCTGGATGCTCGATCCAGCACATACAGAATGATCAGACAATGATCGTTGAGTGTTATCAAATCATCCCCCATCATACCGTGTGTACGCTACATTACTCTTACACACCTAGGGATAGATGTACTGTCCCCCGATTTGACAAAGCCAGTGATGATTATTGGTTTTGACTGATACATTTAAAGCAACAACAGAAATAAATGATAAACCGGGCTAGATAGGCATTATCTTCTGTTGCCCGTTCTAATTCCATCAGTGATAACCAACAATCATCAAAGGCTTTGCCAAACTGTGTCATTTCACAACAATGCAAAGCTTATTACTGCACAGCCAGGTACAGTACAATGTTTGAAAGGAGTCAGAACTATTGTAATAATGGGGAATGGCATTCTCATACTGAAGAATAAACCACTTTTGTATTACAGAAGAAATATGGTTATACAGTACATCTATATTTTTCCTACAATAGCAAATTCACCCATATGTGAACATTAAGCTGAATATTAAAATCTCTAACACAATAAATTATCTGTTCATTGCTATTGTATTCTAAACCTATTTTGTGGAATCTGGATGAAAATATGTTTGTTATTAAAGTGTTTTAATAGATTGTAAGATCTCAGGAGCAGGGCCCTCTACCTTCATTCACTTACACCATCATCTCCTCCCCACTGCCAACAGCAGCACCAAACCTATGGGTTATGCTTACACTGTTTTTATGGGTATTATGGATCCAGCAACGTTTATATACATTATATCCCAATGCGCTGCAGTGTTTATATACATTGTATCCCATGTTCCGCAGTGTTTATATACATTGTGTCCAATGTTCTGCAGTGTTTATATTAGAGATCTGTGGGTTTGGTTTTACTCTGTATTTATTGCAAAAATGATGCAAGTTTCGATTAGTTCAAATTTATTTTATTGGCTATCCAAAACACGTGATAGTCGATATCCAATAAAATGGCATTTTTGAGATCCCAACATATCTGAGTAAAACCAAACCCGCACATCTCTAATTTATATACATTGTATCCCATGTCCTGCAGTGTTTATATACATTGTGTATCATGTTCTGCAGTGTTTATATATATTGTATCCCATGTTCTGCAGTTTTTATGTACATTGTATCCCATGTTCTGCAGTGTTTTGTTTTTTGTGTTTTTTCCTGTTTTGATAATACTGTTCTTGCTTATATACTTTGTAATGGGCAGCAGACCCCTTGAGGAAGCCACATAATAATACAAATAACAATAATAAAATAATTGTATAAATAATATAATAAATAATCATATTGCCTGTAATGGATATAAGACACACGTTCATATATTTCTTGTATGCCCAGTCACTGTATGTGTTGGGAGCAGAATCCCTGTGACTTCAAACATGAATGATAGAAGTTATGATCACTATATAGGGAAATCCATTGTGTTTGAGAATGTGATTGCTGCAGTGTAATATAGATACGAGTACTGCAGTGACTTCCAAACATTACATAATTAACCCATGCAATCAAGGAGCATAATACAGGTTTCTACAATATATATTGTTTTCTTTCTCCTTGTCCTTTGAGTGTCCCGGCTGCAGATCATGTTCTGATTACACACAGATTGTGCCCTGATCAGATTTCATCTCAGAGACCAAAAGGCAGCGACACAAATCACTGTGCTACTAAATATCATACAAATTAGTTTATTTATTAAATTATTTCATAGTTACATCATGTGTTATACATCTAACATTTCCCACTTCAAAATAAAACACTATTATTTTTCTGAAAAAGTCTAAGAAATTGATTAATAAACATAAACCTTGTTCTGTATCTGAAGATCCGAAAGGAACAGATCAGAGTAAAATATTGGTTTAAGACTAATCCTATTCTATATATGATATAATGTAAATTATGAATTTGCATCTGTCACCTCCTATATGATAATGTTCTGCAGATGTTTGGAATAGTAGAAGTTATAATGTCCTACAGATGTGTCCTTATATACTGTGACTTCTGTCGTGCCAAATAGCCCCTCTCGGTGTGCCAGACTCTGTTTAACTTGGCCGACCTGAGTCTCTTTTACTAAACTTTGCATCTTATTTGCATAAATACAACAATTGGAAGTAATAAGACTGCATTGCTTGCGTACACTGACCACTGGTGTTTGCAACATGTGTACATCTGTGTGCAATCTGTGTGTGATCTATACAAATGTAACAAGGGCTCCAGTGTCATCAGCTGTGCTTTTTCCAATTTCCATTGTGCTATATCAATTAATTTTTCTATGTGTAAAACCAGTTCATGTGTGGTTACAGTCAGACCCTGTTGTGTCTGGGGCGCTGCCAGCTGCTTTGTGCTGTGTCTATAATGTGACAAAGATGCAAAATGTAAAGAAATATGTTCTGCTTCTCATCTTAGAGCCTATCAGTGGCACCGGGCATCTTGCACCATATGGTATAAAGCACTCAGTGTACGAGGACACATATGTATATGTAAATCAGACAGAATCCCGATTGAAGGTACCCCTCTGCATCTTAGCAGTTAGCCATAGGGGGGAAAGTTAGGTTTAGACACCACTGTGGGATTAGGATTAGGCTTTGGGGGGGTTAGGGTTAGCCACCATTTTGGGAGGATAGGGTTAGGCACTAAGGCGGGATGGATAGGTTTAGGCACCAAGAGGGGAGAGTTAGGTGTAGGCACTAACAGAGAGGGTTAAGGGTGGGGGATGGGGAGGGGAGAATTAGGGTTATGGTGCAAGAAAGGAGGGTATGGAGTAGAAGGGGGAAGTTATTATACTTACCTGACCCCTGTCGCCATACCGAGTACTGCTGTCTGCATTTGACAGTAGGCATCCCAACTGCCGGTATTTCATACCCAACCCATTATTGAGATGTTTCTATCAGATTTATGTAACATTACATCCTCATGTACTTACAGTATGCAGAAGACATTGGAGAGAAGATTCTGTCCTGGCCTCTCTGGAAACTTTTCTGGTAGATGTGTGAATATTCCCTCAGTAATGGTATCTTCTACCTAAGCAATTTGGTTCTTATTATAATCTATCACTGTAAGGTGACATGCAGGTGTGGTGCTCTGTGTGTCAGATCTGCAGAGAGTCACACATAGGAACAGTAACAGAAACAGGATCACTAATATATCAGATGTTGTGTTACAGGATTGCAGGATTATTCTAAAGGGTTTGTTCTCTCTATCCATACTCATTACTGACAGGTGCAGGAGTGTGTATGGCAGGAGGTAACACAGGAGACACTGAGAGCTTTATATTCTTTTTCATTTACTATTATGTCATGAACCAGTAAATATAGAACAATTCTGCAGGTTAGAAGAATAATACAACTTACATTAAAAAAGCAGCAAACTGTACACAGGGGAGCATGGCCCATAGAGACCCACTTATGGTTTTAATATTACAAATAAAAGTATAATATAAAACATCTATTTGTATTAGTGATAAATAGAGGAACAAATAAAAAAAATGCTGCTGATGTTTTACTTCATATGATACTAATGACGGTGATCAGCCAAAAATATATGTTACGAAGGTCATTTATTTTTTCAAAAGCAAAGTAAGGAAACCAAGGATGTTGTCCCCAAATACTTTAAATCAAAAAACATGGGTTTACATTGACCATCGTCATGACTGTGCCCAGTGACGTAACTATAAATTTTGCTACCCCCTGCAAAAAAAGTTTCTGGCACCTCCCCATGGAATTTTGTTAAAACTAATACAGGGCCATTTCTAGTCAATCTGTCTCCCAGTGCGAACAGTTAAAAATGCACAAAAATAGAAGTGAAAACCACACTGGTGCTGCTAGATAAGCTGCCCGAGAAAATCTAAATTGTACCCCTAATACAACAATAATGCCAGAAAAAGAAGAAGAGAGTAAATCCTCAGGGTGCTGCTATGTTACCACCTATAAAAACAAAAAATCACACAGTATTCCAGTAAACATAAAGTTCAAACATCAAATATGGCGAAACCTGTCACAAGCACAGTCACGATTTGGTGAATGGAAATTCTCGCAGGCCGGTTGCTGGGAGACAAAGATGTCATGCTATCAACCTGTAAGTCCTCCTTTCTGGCTGACATCATCTCTTCTGGAACAGGATTGGTGCATCTTCCTTCTTCTACCTAGCTGGTGCGCTGCTCAGGTGCCGATGTTCGCATTCTAAGTGCTTCCGGTTCAGCAGTGAGTCTCCTGTATCTAGTCGAGTATCCAGTCAACATGTCTGCTTGTTTTGATTTATGCCTCCTGCTGCTTGTGTCATCTAGGTGGCACAGTCTGCATTCAAGTCTCCTGCTACTTGTGTCAACCAGGTGGCACAAGCCACATCTCTGCACTCCATGTATACAAACTAGTGTACTGCCACTTGTTTCAACCTGATGGTGCAAGCTGCACCTCTGTACTCAGCGTACACACACCAGTGTACAGCTACTTGTGTCAACCAGGTGGCAGAGGCCATACCTCTGTACTTCATGAACTCAAACTAGTGCACCAATACTTGTGTCAACCTGGCAGAACAAACCACATTTCTTGCCCCCGTGTACTCAAACCAGTGTACTGCTGCTTCTGTCAAGTTGCCAGCACAAGCCACACCTCTGCGCATTGTGTACACAAATTTGTGGACTGCTGTGTGTCAACCCGGCGTCAAAAGTAGTCTCTTTTAAACAGCCCAGAGGCTGCTTCCTGCCAAGGCGTAACAGCCCTCAAGGCTGCTACACAGCCAAAAGTTGCATCTTGTACACAGCCTAGAGGCTGCTTCTTGCTAAGGCTTACCAGCCCTCAAGGCTGCTACATGGGCAAAAGCCACATCTTGTACACAGCCCAGAGGCTGCTTCTTGCCAAGGCTGCTACATGGCCAAAAGCCACATCTTGTACACAGCCCAGAGGCTGTTTCTCCCCAAGGCTTATCAGCTCTCAAGGCTGTAACACCTCACCAGCCCTCAAAGCAATAACGGCCACAACTAGCCATGTGTCCCAGCCCTCAACACTGTAGCAGGACTGCTCCTATCTTTCCCAACTATATCCTTGCTCTATCCTCCACTCTGCACACAAGTAAGTCAATTCCTTCCATGAATCGTTACATTATAATTGGCCATATATTTAGTGAGCTGCAGGATTGTGATCATGGAGACCGGTCAGAAGGCAGCCCAAATTCTTGATGCCCAGATCCAGGTCTTTACTCAAAAAGTCCAGGAGTTAACTCTCCAGGTAGAGGAGACAAGAGCATCTCAAGCTCCAGCTGGCCCTATCGAGCCTAAACTAAATTTGCCGGACTGTTTCTCTGGCAATTGGAAACACTTTGTAAATTTCTGAGAAAGTTGCATATTATATTTTAGGCTTCAGTCTGGATCTTCAGGATTGGAGACTCAAAAAGTTGGAATTATTATCTCCCTGTTTCAGGCTGACCCTCAGACCTGGACCTTTGGCCTACCCTCTACACACAATGCTCTCCAGACAGTGGATGCCTTCTTCAGCACCATAGGCCTCCTCTATGATGACCCAGACAAGGGTGGCATTGGCAGAGTCAAAAGTTTGGTCAATGGCACAGGGTCAGAGAGCTGCAGAAGACTACTGCACTGAATTTTGCAAGTGGTTGATTGACTCCAGATTGAATGACCCAGCACAACTGAGTCAATTTTGCCTTGGATTCTCAGATCAGATTATAGATATCATTGTGCAGAATGCTGTTCCAGAGACGTTGGATGACCTCAATCATCTTGCTGTTTGCATTGATCGCCGACTTCGGGAATGAAGACTGGAGAAGGAGCTTCTTACAGCAGGTCCTCAGTCACCAGTTTGGGTAACTCTGCCAGATCCAGGAGAACTGATGCAGGTGGGAAGCCTACCATCTTCCTGCCAAAGATAAATGCTCTCAAGTCCTTTGTTTATATTGTGGAGAGAAAGGGCATACAGCCATGAATTGTCCAGTCAAGTCGGGAAAAGGCAAGGCCAAGGTGTTTTGGGAGAGTTACATCTAGGCCTTGCATCTGTCACTCCCATTAATTTAGTCCTTATCTCCACAATAATTCAAGGGAAAGATTGTCTAGTTTCTGTCTCAGCATTTTTAGATAGTGGTGAAGCAGGGAATTTTATGGACATCACCTTCTTCAACACCTTGGGGCTGCATCCAAGCCTTTATCACAACCTCTCTCAATGGTTGATCTTAATGGTGAAGAATGATCCAGGATTGCCATTGTTTCTCAAACACCTCCCATCCAAACTGTCCATAGGAGCCCTGCTTTCAGAGGAAATTACTATCCTATTGCTCCAGTGTCCATTGGCACCATTGGTCCTAGGTCTTTCTTGGCTCAGAAGACACAATCCAGTCATTCATTGGCATACTGGAGAGATTCTACAATTGGGTGACACCTCTTGCTTTAACTGCATCACACTTCCTGTCCGTCTGGCTGCTGCCATCTAGTCTGAATTGGCCTTCAAGCTTTTGGCTCCCTACTGAGTTTGGACAGAAATGTTTTCTAAGAAGAGGCTGTTACACTACCAGCTCATTGCTCTTATGATTGCTCTATTGACCTTTATCATAGAGCAAGGCTTCCCAAAGGAAGACTGTATGCACTGTCTCTTACCGAGAGCAAAGCAATACAGGAATATATGCAGGATGCCTTGAAGAAGGGATTAATTTGGCCTTCCAAGTCACTGGTTGGATTATTTTTTTGTGCAGAAGAACGACATCTCTCTCCCACCATGCAAAGATTTTTGAGGTTTAAATAATAGCATGGTGAAGAAATCCTACCCACTGCCTTTGATCTCTGGGCTTGATTCAAACCAGCTCACTATCTGTGTATGCTCGCTGGATGCATATGCATTCTGTCAAAGTGACGCCATGGGAAGCAAATGCTCATTAAAGCATAAGCACGCCCACCATGTCTTAGCGAGCGCCCACTTTGACTGAGCATACACCCAATCACACAGGCAGAGCCACCCACCAGCAACATGCCATCTCCAGGAAGTGTATTAAAACATTGGTACATTGAGCACCATCGGATGCTAACGCAGTGCTTGCGGTTGCTTTACCCTACCGCAAGCATTGCAAGGAAATCAGTGTAAAAAAAGGCAAGGGACGTGTACTGTGATGCTGCCTGTTAATTATGCATGCCTCTAAAATGGCATTGAAACACTCAGGCACACATGCGTTCGCATCTCCAACCCCCCATTATTAGTATCCTGCCCCTGTTACCACCAACAAATGGCCTCTCCTGTCCTCATTACCCTGGGCTGCCTTTGCTGGGCGAGTGAGAGGGTTGCAATCACAGTGTGTAGTTTGCGCACGCATGGAATGAAACATGTGCATGCACATACTCCGAACATCGGGCCACTTGCAAATGCACAGTGTGAGCGAGCAGCTCTGAATCAGGCCCTCTGTCTTGTTTAACCAGCTCCAGGGAACCTCCAGCTTCAACAAGATAGATCTCAGAGGAGCGTATAACCTGGTCTGAATCATGGAAGGTGATGAGTGGAAGACAGCCTTTAACACCCATTCCGGTCATTACAAATATCTAGTGATATTTCTAACACCCCAGCCATCTTCCAGGACTTCATCAACAATGTGTTGAGGGAATTTCTCAGGGTATTTGCAGTGGTCTACCTCGACGATGTTCTAATTTATTCCAAATCCTTGGAAGAACACCATAAGCATGTGAGACAGGTGCTACTTAAACTCCTAAAAAACAACCTGTATGCAAAACCAGAGAAATGTGGCTTCAAAATCCAGGAAGTTTCATTCCTGGGAAACATTATCTCCTCTCAAGGGTTTTTGATGGATCCAGGCAAAGTCATGGCTGTCAACCAGCCAATCAAAAAGCAGTGCAATGCTTCCTTGGTTTACCAACTATTATTGAAGGTTTATTAGCTCCTTTTCATCCATAGTTGCACCTATTGTGGAGCTTACCAGGAAAGAACCTGATGTGGCAAATTGGTCAGCCAAAGCTCTTCAAGCCTTCAGCACCTTAAAGGCCACCATTAGTTCTGCTCCAGTCCTCTAACATCCCAATCCTGACCTCCCATTTGTTGTCAAAGTGGGCGCCTCTGAAATCAGCATGGGCGCACTTCTTTCACAGAGGGATCCTGAGAATGGCAAACTAAATCCCTGCACTATTTTCTCTCTGAAGTTCATCTCAGCCGAAAGGCACTACGATGTAGGGAACTGTGAGCTTTTAGCTATCAAATGGGCATTTGAGGATTGGAGGCACTGGCTGGAAGTAGCAAACCATGTCATCACAGTGCTAACTGACCACAAAAATCTGTCATATATCAAGATTGCCAAGAAGTTGAATGCCAGACATGCTTGCTGGACATTATTTTTCACCAGCTTCCATTATGTTATCTCGTTATGGCCAGGCTCTAAGAATTTAAAGGCAGATGTGCTGCCTCACAGATTTCAACCTGTCCAACCGCTCACTGTCTTGGATGAAACCATCATTACTGCTTCCAACATTTATTTCGCTGTAACCAGAGATCTTGCGGATCTCATTCATGCCTGCCAGTCAGAAGCTCCAGCAGTGTTTCCACAAGGGGTTTTGTTTGTTCCATAGAGATTTTGGAAAGCGTTTCTACTGGATTTTTATTATTACAAACCATCAGGGCATCCAGGCATTGCTAAAACAGTCGAGTTACTGTATCGTTCTGTCTGGTGGAAGTCTATGGGTTAAGAATTTCAGGACTTTGTGTTAGCATTTGACAATTGTGCTCGAAACAAGACCCCTTGCACAGATCCTCCCAGTCTCCTGCATCCTCTTTCTACCCCTTCCAAGCCATGGACCCATATTGCATGGACTCAATCATGGATCTTCCATCTTCCTCCAATTGCTCTGTTATCTGGAATATTGTTGACTGTTTCAGCAAGATGGTGCACTTTGTTCCACTTGCAAAGCTGCATTCTGTTAAAGTGTTGTCTTCCTTGATGTGTTTCACATTTTCAGACTCCTTACCGGTATATATTGATTCTGATCGAGGGACGCAGTTTAAGGTACGGTTCTGGAAGAATTTCTACTCTGCCTTGATTATCAACATGATCATGTCTTCTGGGTACCATTCAAAGTCTCATGGGCAGAGATAATGATTGCACCAATCTCTGGAGCTGTACCTCCGATTCTTCGTCTCCAAATACCAGAATGACTGGGATTCCTTTCTTCCTATTGTGGAGTTCGCCTTCAACAATTCCTACCATTCCTTGTCATCTGTGTCACCTTTCTTCTGCAACTCTGGGCTTAGACCTAGAGCAAACTCCTTTGAAGCAGTTGCAACTAGTATTCCAACCTCCACATCAGTTGCAAGGTTACAGTCAGTTTGGAGAAAGGTTTGATAATGTCTCATTAAAGCATCCTGTCATGAAAGATTTGGGCAGATAAGCATCAGTGACCATGCAGTTTTAAAGTGGGAGATTATGTGTAGCTGTCCTCCAGAAACATTAACATCAACCAGATGTTGGCTACCAGGGTCATTGGGCCATTTAGGCTCATATCCCAAGTCAATCCTGTGGCCTTCCATCTGAAGTTGACTGCTAACCTCAGAATTAAGAACACCATTCACTGCTTTTTGCTCAAGCCATTGTTTTCATCGCTCAGGTATGGCTCTAGATGCCCAGCAAGACCTTGACCTGTCCATATCCATGGACACAGAGTTTGTAGTGGAAAATAAATCTGGATTCCAGACTCTTGCAAGGAGACCTTCAGTTCTAGGTCCATTGTAAGGGTTTGGGTCAGAAGAATGGTCCTAGGTTCCCATTAGATCATTGAATGCTCATTCCTTGATAAAGATATTTTTTCAAGACTTTCTGGAGAAACCTGGAGCTAGGGGTTCCTTAACCCCATGTCAAGGGGGGATACTGTTACAAGCCGCAGTCACATCTCACAGGCCAGTTGCTAGGAGATGAAGATGCCATGCTATCAACCTATAAGCCCTCCCTTCTGGCTGAATTAATGTCTGCTGGAATGGGTTTGGTGCATCTTCCTTCTTCTACCTTGCTGGTGCACTGTTCAGGTGCTGGTGATAGCATTCTACATGTTTCCAGTTCAGCTGTGAGTTTCCTATATCTAGTCGAGTATCATGTCTCCATGTTGGCTTGTTGTGATTCCTACCATTTGTGTCATCAGGGCGTCATGGTCAGTATTACAGTCTCCTGCAGCTTGTGTCATCTAGGCGGCATGTTCTGCTTTCAACTCTCCTGCTTCTTATTGCAACCCAGTGACATAAGCTGCATCTCGGCACTCTGTGTACACAAACCAATGTACAGCCACTTGTGTCCCCATGGTGGAACAGCAGCATCTCTGCACTCTGTGTACACAAACCAGTGTACCACCACTTGTGTCAACCTGGTGGAACAAGCCACATCTCTGCACACTATGTATACAAACCAGTGTACAGCCACTTGTGTCAACCTGGTGGCACAAGCCGCACCTCTGCACTCTGTGTACACAAACCAGTGTACAGCTGCTTGTGTCAACCTGGCAGCACAGGCCACACCTCTGCACCCCATGAACACAAACCAACACAGTGGAACAAGCCAAACTTTGGCATCAGATGTACGCAAACCATTGTACTGCTGCTTGTGTAAACCTGATGGCACAAGCCACACCTCTGCACATTGTGTACACAAATTTGTGGACTGCTGTGTGTCCACCCGGTGACAAAAGCTGCATCGTTTACACAACCCAGAGGCTGCTTCCTGCTAAGGTTTACCGGCCCTCAAGGCTGCTACATGCCCAAAAGCCACATCTTGTACATAGCCCATAGGCTGCTTCTTGCCATGACTTACCAGTCCTGAAGGCTGATACATGGCCAAAAGCCAAATCTTGTACACAACCCAGAGATTTTTCTCGCCAAGGCATATCAGCTATCACGGCTGTAACACCTCACCAGCCCTCAAAGCAATAATGGCAACAACTGGCCAAGTGTTCCAGCCCTCAAGGCTGTAACAGGACTTTTCCTATTATTCTTCAAGGGGTACCCCAACTATCCCCATGCTCTATCCTCCACTCTGCACACTACTGAGTCAATTCCTTCCTGGAATCATTACAAAACCTTATTGTAATTTTCAATCAATCTTGTACAAGTTATTCTGTAGTGAATTAAGTGTTTGTAGGGAATATTCATCAATATAAAAAAACAACCAAAGGATGATCTTCCTCAACATTGTATGCAATAAAGTCTCCTTCTGACCAACTACTCTTACAAAGGCAAACGCAGAGAGGAGAACACATAGAGTAGATCAAAAGCAGTTTAATACACAAAAGAAGAAATTACTAACATCAGAATGGCATAA
Organism: Taudactylus pleione; assembly: GCA_031769625.1. Classification (NCBI taxonomy): domain Eukaryota; kingdom Metazoa; phylum Chordata; class Amphibia; order Anura; family Myobatrachidae; genus Taudactylus; species Taudactylus pleione. The sequence goes on from JAUIMM010000591.1 coordinate 854,061, forward strand.
TGAAACCTATTTCATATAAAACTGTCACATCTATTAAGCTTCTAAAAGCAAAAGATATAAAGGTATGGGTTTATCCAAAAATAATGCAAATTGGAACCGTACTGTGTAATCTCCTAACAGAAGGAGCATGGAAATCGATGTAAATAGGTGGGAGGCTATGGAAACTTCCATCCTCACTTCCAGGCTCAGTCATGCAGGGTTCCACCAGCTAGGTCCAATAATTTAAATTTCCGAAATAGAGTCCAAATGCATTAATAGAATTTAAAAATATTATTTGAAGTATTTGCAACAAATGTTTAGAGAAAGGTGCTATTACTAAGGGGGGATTTGATATTTTAAATGTCACTCAGCCTAAAACTCCAAATATTTTTGTGCTTCCTACAGTACATAAAAATAGTACAAGTCCACCTGGTAGACTAAAAGATCCTATCTTAATGACACCATTGATGTTATTAACAAGTTTAAAAATTTTAAATGGAGGAGTTCTATGTTTTGAGTTTATGCGGATGTTTCATCTTTATATACAATTATCAACCTTTATCAGGCCTTGAAATGGTTTTTGTCTAAAACAGATTTGAATGATAATAAGAAAGATTTTATTGTTGAAGGTACATGTTCATACTAGAAAACAATTACATCTACTTTGAAGGGGATTATTACCTACAAAAAGTAGGGATTGCCAAGGAGACCAAATTCACCCTCAGCTATGCCAATCTCTGTATGGCATATAGGGAGAGACTTACCATCTGGATAGAGTCAGCTGGGTTGTGAATTTGGTCCTCTGGTACTATTATATCGATGATGTCATCTCTTATGGGACAGCCCTAAGAGTTCATTGGAATCATTTTGCAAAGGGCTGAATGATAATGATTATGACACAAAATTTTCCTTTGACATTAGTAATGAGTCTATAAATTTCCTGGATCTCAAAATACATCCTAAGGATGATGTATTGGAAACCATAGGCTATAGAAAACCTACATACTCTAATCATTACATTAATAAACAGTGCACATCATCCTAATTGGTTTAGGGGTATCCCCAAAAGCCAATTTATAAGATTAAAAATATATTGTATTGAAACTAATTAATTTAAAGAACAACAGGATGAGATGAGCCAGGGGTTCCTTGTATAGGGTTATACAAAGTAATAGATCGAAATGGCTGAATTAGAAGTGTCAAACATTTTTATAAATGACCTTTTGAAACCAAGCAATAGAATTATCGATACTAATCCCATTACATTATTTGGATCCAATTATAAAAAATTGGAATCTATCATCAAGAAACACTGGCATCTCTTGAGGAACAATCTGGTCCTAAAGGAAATTATTCCACCAGCACCTATATAGGAAGGCTGATAATTTGATAACACACTTAGTAGCATATACAATTGGGTGCGAGGTTTAGCATGGTAAAAGCTTCATGCCCAATTTAAAAAAACCGTGGGTATGCACGCTCCTGATACCAACGGTATTCAATTCCAAAATTAATGGCTGCAGGGTTTTCGATCTGAAAATCCTGCACCATGTATTTAAAAAAAAAAAAAATATTCACTTACCTGGCATGGGGTCTCCAGTGGTCTCCTTGGCTACCAGTGGCCTCCCCTTTCTCTTCATACTGGAGAGGGGGTTGCTGGGAGTTCTAGGGGCTCCTGGGAGGCTCCAAGGGTTGTTGGGAGGGGCAAGGGCTGCTGGGAGATATAGTTCTTCCAGCGCCCATTCCGGGGGGCCACACAAACACTGCGGGTCACACTGATACTGGGACACACTCAAACACACAATCATACACACACACATTCATAAACACTTTCATACACCACACACAATGACATACTCAATGCAGACTCAAGAAGACAGCACTGCAGGAGATAAGCAATTAAGTACTAATTAAGCTCATTGGATACTTCCAATTGCTTAACTAGTCCCCAGGAGGAGGTGCCAAGGGGGTGTCGGAGCAAGTCCCAGTGATTTTACCTAAAATCATTGATTTTAGGAAAAATCACGCTTGCTCAAGAGGTGCATGAAGAAAACCTCCTGAGCATGTTTAAAAAAAAACATGCACCTGATAGAATAGCAAAAACCCTGCACCTGCAGGAAAAACCTTGCAGATGCAGGATTTTTGCTATTCTCACAGCCTATTCAATATGCTCCTTAGTGAGGAGTGCTCTACCAACTAAGAGTAACAATACTATAAGAACTAAGGGTTTTCACCATTGTGGGACTTTTTTTACATGCAAACTGGTCCCCATCCCCATTACCAAGTATACTTCTTTTGACGTCCAAGGAAATAAATATGATAGTTGATTTTATTACCTATCATACATGTAATGTCGTATATCTATTATAGTGTACGTATGGACTATTTTATGTCGGTAGTACCACTAAAGCTTTAAAGGCCAGGTTGAGTGAGCATACCCTAAATATAAAAAAGCATTTAGAAACACATAGTTTGTCCGAACATTTTAAGCATAAACACAATTGCTGCACTAAAGAAATTAAGTTATTTATGGGGATCCAGCATATTAAAGGAAATTGAAGAGATAGATATGAAGAAAAAATGCTTTCCAAGGCTAAAATATCATGGATTTATAAACTGAATACCATTTGTCCAGATGGTCTCAACAAGGATTTCCAGTTCAAATGTTTATTTATAATTTCATCCCCTGTTTTATATATATTAAAAATATAATTATGATGTATTTTAAGCATTTTTATATTTTATATATATATATATATATATATATATGATCTTATGATATACAATTTTATAAATTTTATATACATGTTTATTGCCATGTATATATATATATATATATATATATATATATATATATATATATATATATGGGTAATTATTATTGCACTATGGGCATTATTAAGCACTTTTTCAGTATTAGTGATATTCCCAGTCCTTTATTTATTTTTCATATTTAGTCGACATCTCAAGTTGGCACATGACATTTCTGGTTGGCAAATCAGGTGGTGGGTGTATGAATCGCACTTCTGGTTGGCATGTGATGCGCACTTCTGGCCAATAACTCAGTGGCCTGGGAGACTTCTGGGCTTAGGAAGGAGGAAAGAGTTTCCCAGTGCATAACATATGGTACATTGCATGCTAGGAGGATGAGTGGGTACTCCCCACAACGCTAGCCACGAAACTGGAAGTGCACGATCGTGATGTCACTTCCAGTTTAGCGATAAGGATTAATTTATATTTTTTTTACTGAGATTTTGAATAAAATCATAGGCAGGTGTGTTAGGATTTAAGTGCTTGCAATTTTTTGTAATTTAGTGTTTCATACAATTTGTTCTGTATAGAATATTTAACTATGTTTATTTTTCTTGATTGGGGATGTCATTTCCTGTCAAGTGCAAACATAAAGAGGGATTTGGGACACAGGTGACTACATGCCCTGAGGAAGAGTCCTTGAGACTTGAAATGCATTGGCGGCTTTTTGTATTCACCTGTGCATTTGGTGTCACGGCTGCCGACACTTGAGACTCCTGGATGGAGGCAGGCCTAAAAGGCACAAGAAACTGGGGTAGTATTAGGAATGACCTTTCCATGAAACTCAGTAGCACAGGATAAAAGTAAAATAGAATTTATTCACATAAGGATTATAAACAGCAAGGTCTCAAATAAAGTCTCAAACAGCACAGAGGTTCACTTATGCAATAATATGTATAGGAGAGAATCCACAAATATATATATAAGCAATCTTTAGCATATAGGAACTAACATGGTAGGGAACCCCGAGTCCAGAATGAGGCTAACACCTCAGGCTGACATTAAGGACCTTTGCCAGGGTAAAACACTGTAGTAATGGAAATCCGGAGCAGAGTGGGCCCTGCAGAATAATATGGTTCTGGGACAGGACCGAGCCCTGCGGTGCAGTGAGAGATGAAGCAAACTTGAGCCTTGTGGAGTAGTGAAGTCGGAGCAGGTTTAAGCCCTGTAAGACGATGAGATTCCAGGACAGGATTGAGCCCTGAGGCATGGCTTGAGTTCAGAGCGAGGATGAGCGCCGTGATGCAGAGAGGATTGTAGTGGGGTTGAGCCCCGTGATGTGGAGAAGATTGTAGCAGGGTTGAGCCCTGTTATGTGGAGAAGATTGTAGCGGGGTTGAGCCCTGGGATGCGGAGAGGATTGTAGTGGGGCTGAGCCCCGTGATGCGGAGAAGATTGTAGCAGGGTTGTGCCCTGTAGTGTGGCTAGGGTCCGGAGCAGGGTTGTGCCCCATGATGCAGAGATGACACTGTAATTGTGCAGTTGACAACTGTAACAAGGATGAGTTCAATATCCACAGGAACGGAAAGACAACAGGCAAAGTAAATAGTGCAGCAAAATTATGAAACTGCAGTGAAGGAGCAATCAGCAATACTTAGGCAATAGGAATGCTGGGCCCTGTACTGCAGCAGGTGACAGACATCAGAAGTTCCTCTGGAATACAACAAAGTCCACAGCAATACACACAGGCACAGCAGGGATTTGGCAGGAGTCCAAGAAAAGACCTGAAAACAACGTTGCACAGACACTGAGACATAGGGCCTGATTCAGACCCACTCGCGAGCGGCTGTCCGCTCGCAAGTGGGTCGATGTTATGCACTGAGCATGCGCACGATGGAGGGAGCTCCATCGTGCGCATGCGCCAGACGCGACGAGCGAAGGAAAGTCCTTCGCTCGTTGTGTCCGATCAAAGGGGGCGTGCTGTCAATGTTGATTGACAGCACGCCCCCTTTGGTGGGCATGCCGGGGGCGTGCCTCCCTGATGGGGGCGTTCCCACGGGAACGCCTCCCGTCAGAAGCCGGCCCACTGACATCACTAGTGATGTCAGTGGGAGTGATTTTGGCTCTGATAGAGCCAAAATCACTCCGGAGCTTGCGGTTGAAAACCTCAACCGCAGGCTCCGGCTCGCAATTTCGATGGTCGCGATGGTCTCGACCATCGCGGCCATCACAAAGCACGCTCGTATAGCCTGTGGGTGGTGACCCACAGCTATACGAGCGTCCAGGAGGACGCTCCATGAAAATGGAGCCCGGCCCTCATTCAGAGCGTGCGCTCTGCTCAGAGCGTACGGCTCTGAATGAGGGCCATAGTTAGTAGCAGGCTTTATACTAGAGGTCTGTGATCCATTACACATTAAGCCACACACTTTAATGGCCATTACACATGATGCCACATACAGTTATGCCCCTGATTTACTTTTATGCCCCACAGTAAGGCTTCTAATCACTTTTAAATTACCTTCTGATTGTCAGGGGTCTCATGCTTGTTGCAATGGGTTTCATGCAATGGGTTTCAATGCTATTTTTCATGGGTTCCATGCTCAATGCCAGGGGTCTCAAACTTGTTGCCAGTATTCCATACTCATTGCCAGGGGTTCCATGGACATTGCCTGGGGTTCCATGCTCATTGACAGGGGTTACATGCTGGTTGTCAGGGGCTTCATGCTCATTGTTAGGGGTTTAATGGCAGAGGATGCAGTTTTCTGCATTTTCTCTTGGAGGCACCATTGTTCTCCTCTATCCTGACAGAGGCTAGAAGTCAAGCAGGACCTCTAGAATCAGCCTCCTCCTAGGCGGTGGCCATTTTTGGAGGGACATTATTACAGATCCCATGCAGATTGCTGGACCATATGGAATCTGCATAAACACTTCCCCAAGCAACCACACCCTCAAGCCACCGCAGAGTATTCAATGGCTATTGTTATGCCCCTGACTGTGCATTGTTCCTCACTGAGTAGGATACCTGATCATTGTATTTTTTTAACTCTTTGGACCTATGTTATCAGAGAGCAAAGAACCATATACAGCCTATACCTAGCAGCATAATTTCTTGGGAAATTCAACTGGAACTAGTTGGGATATGCTGGAAATATACCAAAATGTTAGCATTCCAGCCAACAAGTTAGATGGTGGGATTGATAATCATACTGTGTGTGGGAGCAAACTATAATTCCATCGCTCCCAAACTCTATAAAATAGACAGTCAAACTAGTTGAAAAAATCAAACATGTTTAACTGATTTTTCAATTAGTTGCTCAATAATCATTCTAGTGTAAAGGGAAAGTTTTAAACTTTCCCCCAAATTAATGATAAGTAGGTATATACTGGCTTCTAGCATCCATTTACCTTTGTCACAGTCATCTCTTGACTCCAGACAGCAGATGTTGACCAGGGACTCCAAACTGGCCTTCAGAAAGGAGAGACTGAACTGCAAGGAGCTAGCCTTCACTGCTTTCAACCAGCCCATGCACCCTAAACATCACCTTTCAACTCCAACATTTATTGTGCTTACCTGGGGATGCATGAGCCCCATCACTCAATGCTGCCCAATGACCTGATGCTGAAAAGTTTTTCCTTCATCCTCATCTTCCAGTCCCTCTTTGACAAGAGAGAGTTGTGGTGGAGTGTGGGGAGAACAAGGGTCTGCTCTACCTCCAGAAGCTGTGCCAGAGCAGCAAAGGGACATTCCATCCATTACCAGGGAGAGTGGTTCACCCCAATGATTTCTAATTTATTAGCATATGGGAGCCAGCTTAGACTGGAAGAGGAGAATCATTAACAATTGTACAGAGTGTAGTAGCCAGGGGTATAGGAAACAATCGGCAAAGTTAGGATTAGCCAGGGAGATGCTGAGCACTCTGCAAAGTTAGGGTAAAGTCTACTGGTGACCCCAGCCTCTGTTCTACATGTACCTTAGTGATGGCATCATATATCCATTATAAGTGGTGGGCTATAAAGCATAGCACTAACCAATCCTGAACCAGGTGTAACCTAAGAGCATGCACTTCTGGTATGTATCTACAGTAGCCCGGGTGCCCTCATTTCCAGCCCAGATTATTTATTTTATTTAATTTAATGTTTTGATTCTTAAAAAAATTATAACCGAATAGCAATCTAGGATCAAGTTATTCAGTTCCTAAAATACATCTTTGATCTGGAGGAGGTTTTTCTAATTTTTTATACATCATGATCTAATAAAAAAATGAGGTGGCCTTGCCTGTGGAGGTGCTGCTAGAACATACTGTAAACATATGTTTACAAGTTTGTACTCAGGGAGGGTGTTAGGGATAATGGGACCAAGATTTGCTGTTTACATCAGAGGAAATCAGCCTGTAGTTCTCCGGCTGAATTAGAACTCCCAGCATCTGTGATGTTTGCTGGACCTACTGGAAGTTATTTGTCAACAACAATTGGCATGCTTCAGGTTACCTCAGCACCTGCTTTACGCACTGTATGTACCATGTAAATATATTTGTATCTGACCAATATACACAACTAATTTTTGTGTTAAACATATTTGCAGTGCACTTTATTGCACACATCCTGGCAGGAAGATGCTCTATGAGGCTGCTGCTCATATTTGCCCAGTCCATCAATTAGGGGATGTTGTCTGTGGCCATTACAATTTATGGACATTCAAAATCATAAAATTAGAATGTTAGGCAGCAATGCACCAAGCAGCACATAATGCAAAGAAAAGAGGTGCAAGATGGAATTGTCCTTGTGCCCTCCAACCCACCCTTATGTTGTGTATATGAAACAGGACATTCACAGTTTAACAAACCAATCACTTCAGTGACAGGGACTGCCTCTTGTGGCTGAAGTTATTGGTTTGTTTGGACCTCCCACAAAACAAGCTGCCAATGTGAAGTGCACATTGATGGTAATTATCCCATATGCAAACTGACTTTACAACATAGGTAAGATCAGATGTTGCCATCGTCATCCCCATCAGTGTGTACACCCTCTTCTTCACACAATATTAATTTGTCCCTGCTGGAATGGAATCCACCATTACAGGTGTTTCTGTATTTTTTTTACTTCATTGCTGGTAAAAGTCTTCCTCGTGGAATTTGTAATTCATTTTGATGATCATCATTTCCACATTTTGGGGAAGTAAACTCTTGCACTGATCATTAACAAGGTTCCCGGCTGCGCTGAAAACTCTTTCAGACTACACACTGGAGGGTGGGCAAATTAAGTGAAGCAAATCCAGTTTGTGTAAGGTACTCCAAATTACCTCTTTTTCCTGCCAGTAGTGAAATGGACTATGTGACATGCCTATTTGGATGCTATCCCTAAATAATCATCCACCATTCCTTGAATGGTGACCATATCAGACAAAGTTACAGTAAACATGTCACTCATTGTGTATATATATATATATATATATATATATATATAATTGTTCTGAATATGCGCAACCAACTGCAGCCAGTGAAAACCTAAATAAATCTTTACTTTTATCCTTACATAGACAATAAAACAATACAGTTACACTTAGGTGCTGTTAGATGTTCAACCTCTAATACATAAAGAAGTCTCTTACTCTTAATAAAAAGTATGTTTAATTTCCAGTAGATATTTATAGTGGGGAAAAAATCCTTTTTCCGTTTCTTTTAGATCTTTTCCATATAATGTTTTAATTTTATTCCAATATAATTCTCAAAAATAATGAAAGATAGGTATCATAGTGCAATATTGTTTGTGTTCAATTATAGGAAAATTTTATTTAACACATTGCACTCACATTCTGTTAAAAGATAAATACATATACAGTAGCATCGCCAATATGATGCAACAATAATTGGTCAGTTATGTCAAGAACATCGGATAACCTTAGTTGGATTCAGCAGAAAAAGGTTAAAGGTTCCGGATACCAGCACCCTCTCCATGTAGTCTTCTAGTTCACAGTTTACAACATCCCATAAATCATCAAGTCTCACCCGCTTAACGCATTTCAGACTCAATAGTCCTTTGTCAGAAGAATCTGAAGAAGGACTATTGCGTCTGAAATGCATTAAGCGGGTGAGACTTAATGATTTATGGGACATTGTGACCTGGCATTATTGTTGCATCATATTTGCGGTGCTATATTATAATGGCACGATTGTGCCCTTATATTAAGGTTGCATCTAAAAAAACAGAAACCTCCATAGAGAAATCTGGAGGTGGGGGCAGGGTGATTAAGGGGCTACAACCCAAAAGCTGTTGAAAGTTATTGAGCTCAAATTTGGCATGGCCGGGTACAACTGTCGCTCAGTGCTGCATGCAAAATTTCAGGGCAAAATCATAACAAAATGAGGATTTGGGTGTAATCTAAAGGTGCCCACATACATAGCGATCTGCACACGATCCCACAATGTGTGTGATTTCCCCTGAACTCTCCCCAGGCAACTCCCCGGCAATCCTTCTCATGATTTGGAGTAAAAAATGTCCAATTTGACTTAAGATCTATCGTGCATCCAGTGCATTGTGACCCAGATTGGTAAATCTGCACTTTAGCATGGCAGATCTGAAGATGCGATGTACGATGAGTGGGGACGTGCATTGGCATCGTGATTATGAATGGACACTCACGATTTGGCCATATTTTTCAAGATTTGTCATCACAAGTTATCGAAATCGGCCAAATCAGGTAAAATATCGCTATGTGTGTGGGCAGCTTTGAGGTCCAACTGTCAGTTTTTTCTGAATCTCTCAATTAGGACTACTTCTGCTTTTCTCTCTGGGGGATTTTTAGGAAGGCATAACACAGGGTAGGGGACAAGTTTAGACTTGGGGTTTGTTTTATTAGGTAGCTATTGTTCCAGGGTATGTGCTTTTTGGGTTTAGATAAATTAGAAAGTTACAGTTTTTAAACTATTACCTAAAGAATGTTCCATTGTAGAAATAGGACTGCCTCCAGCAAGTGTACTCACTGTGGCTTCATATGGGTGCACCAAGATGGCTGCCTTTTGTGGGAGATAGCAGCACTGGAAAACAGCAAGGGAAGCAGGCAGTAGCAGCAGCAAGGAACTGGCAGTGCAGCAGCCATCAGCATCTGAGGCGATGCAGGTGTCAGTGGCGAAAGCAGCGGCAGCATCATGGTTGTTGGTGGCAGTGCGGGTTGTGGTGGAAGAGGGGGAACTGGCGACTGTTGTTGCATTGGAAGCAGGTCTGGATTCAAGAGGATTCAGTCCCTGCCAGCCAGCAGCCTAAGCACCATTTTTGAACTTCAAGATGGCCGCCGCGAGCCAATCGCAGCTCATAACGTTATTGGCAGGACCCAACAGAAGCAGCGCCAGGACCTGGTAGCAGAAGCACAGGAACCAGGAGCCTGTCAGCGTCAGGCCTGGATCTGAGAGGATCCACTTCCTGCCAGCCATTCCTTAATGATGGCCACTGCAAGCCATGATTGGCTCACAACTTCCATCTTTGAATTTAAAAAATGAAGATGCCGGATGCCGCCACCGATGATGTTGCAAGCCATGATTGGCTCGCGGTGGCCATTTTTGATTTTCAAAGATGGCCACCACAAGCCAATCATGGTTTGTAACATTATTGGAGGCAGAGAAACCCATCAACGGCACCCAAAGAGGACAACAGAAGCCCAGGGGAGGTGGCAAACACCCCCCCAGGTGAAGATGCCAGAAGCCCTAATGGATTGGCACCTGCCTGGCAAAGACCCTGAAGCCTTGCCAACATGCCATAAATCCTAGTGGGTGGCAGCCATGAAAAAGAGCTTACACAGGCTGTCCACTACTAGGTGAAGATGCTGAAGCCCTGGCAGGTTGGTGCCCACCAGGTGAAGACGCCGAGGACCTGGTGGGTTGGTGCCTGCCAGGCTAAAAAGCCAAAGCCCTGGTGGGCTGGTGCTCACCATGCAAAAATATCGATGCCCTGGTGGTTTGGTGCCTGCCAGGTGAAAACACCAGAGCCCTGGTGGTTTGGCACCCACCAGGCGAAGACATTGAAGTCCTGGGGTGTTGGCAGCCATGAAAAAGATCTTAAAGGTCGTTGCTTCCCTCGTGAAGGTGCAGATAAAATAAAAAATGAATAAAAACCAGTGTCTGTTTATTTTAATATTTCTTTTACAGTTGTACTACAGGTACCAGTGGGCCCAAAATGCCCCACTTGCTTGGTACTTGTGGTTTTCCAATTAACAGCATGTGGGGGAGGCATGCTGAGACCTATAGTTCACCTGCAAAAGAAAATATTGTTTAAAATGCACCACATTACACAATCAACCCACCACCCTCTGCCCAGTGGTTTGTACCAGAACCAGCACCGGACCCTTTTTAGCAGGGGGGTGATGCCACAGCCAGGAGAGCCCTTTCACTGGGCCCCCCAGCCAAAGCATCACCCCTGACCACTAGTCAGCCCAGGCTAGGGAACCCTGGGGAGCTAAGGACCCCCACAATAAAGCAGTCCCCATCTCCATGGCACCCAAGGATCAGGCTGATAGCCCAGGCTAACCCCAGCACCCCTGGGTGATGGGTGCCGGGTTGATTGTGTGAAGTGTAGTGCAAATAAATAATTAAAATATTGTATTTTGCTGTTGAACTGTAGTTCCAAGCAAACATCCCCCACATGTTGGTATTTGGAGAACCACAACTATCAGCATGTGGGGCATTCCTGTAGCTCCACAGCAAAAGCAATATTAAAAAAACACAGAACACAAACACCATGGAAAGTAAAGTTTTATTAAAACAGATATGCATACACACTTACTCACACATGCACAAAATATCTCTCATACTCACCTAGTAAGCCTGTAGACAATCTGGCCTCTTCACCCATAGATAATCTTGTGGAGTACCTGTAATAAAAAATCCATACTCACCTCCTCCTATGCATTGTTCTGTCCTCTTCATTCCTATGTAGGCAATTCAGTGTCTTGGAAAAAAAATGCAATTATGTGAACCATGAACATTAGTAGAGTTCATCTTCCCAGCGGGATTTTAGTACAGATATCCCAGTGTGGAGCGCTCATTGGCTGACAGAGGTGGACCTCCCGCCTCTTAGCCAATGAGCAGTTCTCACCATTGAGAACCGCACAAACCCATTTCACAAATGACACCACGCTCCATTTCTGAAATTTAATGATGGCCACCATGAGCCAATCATGACTCATGAAGTCATCACCATGCCCCCTTGGCTGGCTTATATAAAACAAGTGCAAAGCACCATTCAGTCAGTCCATCAGCCGGGTAGCTGGAGAGAAGACCAGCTGAAGCAAAAAGATGCTGTGGAAGTCCTGGTTGGGCGGTGGACAGAAAAAAAGCTTAAAGGCTGCTGGCTTACAGGTGAAGATGCCATGGAAGTCCTGGGGGAAGTGACAGCCATGTAAAAGAGCATAAAGGCTGCCCCCCACAGTTGAAGGTGCGGAGATATAAAATATTTTAACAAATCTGGTGTGTTTGTTTTATTTTAGTATTTCTTTTGCAGGGGTACTAAAGGTACCAGTGGACCTGTAATGCCCTGCCTGCTAGTACTTGTGTTATTCCAAGAACCAGTTTGTGGGGATGCATGCTGGGACATGTAATACTACTGCAAAAGAAAATATTTATAGTTTCATATGATCCACACTACACAATCAACCCAGCACCACCGCCCAGGGGTGCTGGGGATAGCCCTGGGCTATTAGTCTGGGTCTGGGGTGCCCTAAAGAGAGGGGTCCCTATGTAATTTGTCCCCTGTATTTTGGCAACTGGGACTGGTTCAGAAAAGCCTGGTGCTGGTTGTGCTTTATACTGGGGACCCCTACATTGTTTGTCCCCTGTATTTAGTACAGCCAGAACTGGGTATCCAAAGTCCGGTGCTGGTTGTCCCTTGGGGGGCGGGGCCATGCCATTTTTATTTATTTTTTTAATCACAGAAGCACAGACCAGTCTCACTGATCCCTTTCATGTTTCTGTGTTTATTTATATACAGATGCAGGTATCATGGATCTTTCAGATCCGAGCCTGCATCTGTCTGCTGCTACCTCCCCTGGGTCCTGTAACTGGCACCACCACCACCGCTAACGTCCCAGCCACAGCTAAAGCCCACTACTACCCCCTGGGTGCCAGCCAAACCATATGGCTGCTTCCTTTCCAAGAGCCCACCACTGCCCACACTGACGTGCCATCTTGGCGCACCCAAGTGAAGCCACAGTGAGTACACCTGAAGGACGGAGCATCAAGGCTGCACATCAAGCTGAAAATTCCTATCTCTATAATTGCAGATTCGTGAGGTAATAGTTAAAAAACTGTAATTTTCTCAATTACCTAAACCCCAGAAAGCACCTACCATTGAACAATAGCTACCTAATAAAAACAAACCCCATGTCTAAATTCGCTCCCTACCCTGAGTTATGTGTTCCCAAAAATCCCCCATAGAGAACAGTAGAAAAGTGGTCCAAATTGAGGCCCTGATTCAGAGCTGGACGCCCTGGAAGACCGCTCACTCTGAATCAGGGTGTCTTTTTTATTTATGGAGCTGCCTCCTGGCCACTCGCATTGCTGTGGGTTGCCACCCACAGCTAATGCGAGTGGCCAGAATGATGGTTGCAATGGTCAAGACCATCGCGACCATTGGGCTTGCGACGAGACCCTTGTGGTAGGGTCTCATGGTCGCAAGCCCCAGAGAGCTTTTTAGCTCTAACAGAGATGTCAGTGGGGCCGCCCCCAAACAACAGGCGATCATATGGGAACACCTCCATTTGGGCAGCCACTTCCCTGGCCCACCCACCAAAGTGGGCAAGCTGTCACACAACATCGACAGCTCGCCCCCTTTGTTGCGAGACCTGGAGTGATAGAGTGCCCATCGTTTTCCCGGTCTCGTGCTTGTGCACAACGGAGCTGGCTCCATCGTGCTCATGCACTCTGGGCCACCATTGACCCAGTTGCGAGTGCTCAGCGCTCACAACCGGGTCTGAATCAAGCCCTGAGTGTGAGAAAAAACTGAGAGTTGGATATTTATATTACTCCCAAGATCTAATTTTTTATGTTTTGCCCTAAAATTTGGAATGAAGCACCAAGTGAAAGTTCTAACAGCTCCGTACCTCCAATAGCTTTTGAGGTTTAGCCTCTTAAACACTATACCCCCCTCGGGATTTCTCTATAGAAAATTTTTTGTTTTTTTTTATGGGATCCCTGCATCATTTGTCCCCTATATTTTGGCAACCAGGACAGGCTCTGATTAGTGTGGCACTGGTTGTTCTTTATACAGGGAACCCCTATGTCATTTGTCCCCTGTGTTTAGCACAACCAGTACTGGGGCTCCAAAGCCCGATGCAGGTTGTGCTGTGGGGGCACATAATTATTTTTTATATTACACATTAATTTTTTAAAACAGTGCGGATCTCACTGATATTTCCATGCATCTGTGTTTTATTGATTTGATTTTCTCAAGGGGAATGCCCAGCAACAGTGAGTCCCTCTGTTGCCCACTGATGCTTGTGTGCATGGCTCTGTTGCTGCCACTACTCTGCACCCCAATGCTGCCACTGCTCCACACACCTGCAGCTTGCCCCCGCAGCTGTCTCTCCCTCTGCACCCTTAAAATACCTCCTGTGTGCTGTCTGCTTCTCCACCTGTGTTAGTGTACCTATTTGTTGTCCTTATGCCCTGCAGGTGGCTCGGTTTGCTCGTCAAAACCCTGATGGTTAATAAATTATACAAAAGTAATGACATTTCATAGACAAAAAAAACTTAGTTTCACATGTCCCATTAAGGCTTTTTAGACATGATCTGAAAATTCATTAAAAAATGATTGTTTAATGAAAAAAAATTATGTGCCCCAACAGCACAACCCACATCGAGCTTTGGAGCCCCAGTACTGGTTGTGCTAATTCCAAGGGAAATGTTGTATGATGTGTGTGTTGTGAGGTTTTGTAATATTGCTTTTGCTGTGGAACTACAGGCACAAGTAGGCCTGTAATGCCCTGCAAGCTGATATTAGTTGATACATGCTGATACTCTGCAAAATACAATATTTTAATAATTTATTTGCACCACACTTTACATAATCAACCCGGCACCCACCAGCCTTGGGTGCTGGGGATAGCCCAGGGCTATCAGCCTAGGCCTGCAGTTTCCTGTAGAGGGGGACCCCTTTTTGGGGGGATCACCAGCTTCCCAGGGATCCCAGGCCTGGACTGACTAGCAGTCAGGGGTGATGCTGTGGCAGGGGGGCCCAGTGAGAGGGCTCCCCTGGCTGTGGCATAACCCCCCCCAACTAGAAAGGGTCTGGTGTTGGTTATGGTAAATACAGGGGGACCCTATGCATTTTTCCTCATGTGTTTCCAGAACCAGGACCAGCTAAGAGACCAGTGCTGGTTGTGCTGAATATGGGGGACCCATACGTCATTTGTCTCTCATATT
The DNA here is from genome assembly GCA_031769625.1 of Taudactylus pleione. Classification (NCBI taxonomy): domain Eukaryota; kingdom Metazoa; phylum Chordata; class Amphibia; order Anura; family Myobatrachidae; genus Taudactylus; species Taudactylus pleione. Next base: position 869,197 of record JAUIMM010000591.1, read on the forward strand.
TTGGCAAGCAGGATTGTTTCTGAAAAGCCTGGTGCTGCTACCTCCCCCAGGTCCTAACACCTGTACCACCACCACCCACACTGCTACCTGCACTGCTGCCACTTAGGTCCGCTACCATCCCTGGGTCCTGGCTGCAGCTAACACCTGCTACCCCCCATTGCACCTTTCTCTCGGGTCCCGCTGCAGCTAACGCCCACTTTTTTCTTCCAAGCCCACCGCCACTAAAGCCTGCAAACTATGGCCATCTTTGTCCACCCAAGTGACACCACAGTGAGTACACCTGCTGGAGGCTCCTACTGAGACTTTGCAACAAGTTGAAATTTCCTATCTATTCAATGGTGCACTGTTGAGGTAATTGTTTAAAAACTTTAAGTTTCTAATTTATCCGAACCCCAACAGTACATAACCTGGAACAAAAACTACCTAATAAAACAAACCCCAAGTCTAAATTCACCCCTACCCTGAGTTATGCCTTCCAAAAAAATACATAGAGAACAGCAGAAAAGTGGTCCTAATTGAGAATGACAGAAAAAAGTGACAGTTGGAAATTTGGATTACTCCCATATCCTCATTTTTTATGTTTATGCCATAAAATTCGGCAAGCAGCACTGAGCGACAGTTCTACCAGCCTGTTCCAATTTTCAGCTTGGTTCCTCCAATAGTTTTTGAGGTGTAGCTCCTTAAACACCATGACCGCTCCTCCAGAATACTCTATGGGAGAATTGCAGTTTTTTAGATGCAGCCATAATATAAGGGCATGACTATGCCCTTATAATATATATAAAAGGTGAAGGTCTGCATCCTGAAGGGTCATGTCAGCCATGGTGGGAATGTCACTTGTCTATAATCAAAACAATCTTAGTCATCATAGAAAAAAAAGTAAGGTATCTGAGTCTCCTGCACTAACATCTGTATCTTTATTATCAAAATGTTATCTTCTTTTAGACCCAGCAGTAATAGGGTAGCTGAGTTCAAAACTGTACATCTTTTGATAGTGATATTGGATGGTGTCTGTAATGCTGCTTTATACTTGGTGAGTCTGGCAGCTCAGAGGTGTCTCTATAGTTTCTGTTATCTGTGGTTATAACATAAACAGGCTAAGGGGTAGATTTAATATGTATTTTTAATCTCTCTTTGTGAGTTTGCTCTATGGCTTTCAAACTAGTGAGAAGTTTGTTGGATGCTAGGGATGAAGCCTATGGTCTACTTTTATATAAATCCTCTTATATTTTTTGGATATAGGGCCTGATTCAGAGCCGGACGCAGTTTGCGCTCGCTTGTTCAGAAAAAGGAGCTGGCTATTACAATTGAGCGCTCGCTCTTTGCGGTCTGTTGACGCCTCTATGTCTGAGCGAGCGTCCGAAACATGCACTCGCTATTTTGTAAAGACGCCCCTTGGCCGTTTGCATCATACGTCATCTCCGCTATTTATTTGATTAATCGAGTACACCGAAAGGCGTATGAACTGCTCGCTATTCTTGTGGTAGCATTATCCTATCGCAATCATGCGAGCAGTTCAGGCTAAAAGACAACCAAGTGACGTGGTCGATGACGCTGCTTTGTTAATTGTGCACACCCTTAAAATGCCCGTTTGGCGCACCTGCATTCGGATCTCCACTCCCCGTGTTCAAGCACCTTCCCCTGTTACCACCCACAAACGCCTCATCCTGTCACTCAAATTAGCAGGCACTCGCTATTTTGCGAGCACACGATTTCCGACCGCACTGACTGGTTGGCGCATGTGCATTACGACCCATACGCATGCGCAGATGTGCGAACATCGCTCGGAGCAAACAAACGGCTGCTTACGAGCGGCTCTGAATCAGGCCCATTGACCATTGAGTAGAGTACTTTTAAAAACTATTATCTCTCTGGGCTTTGCCAACCCTAACCCCTGATCTGTATGTCTGCAGAGTATTAAGTCATAGTAGGCCTGTACTGATTCACCCTACTCCTGTCTACAGTATGTTCTATATTTGCTTTAGTCTCTTTCAGAATATTGGTCTCTTTCTGGGCTTCTTTGTAATGCACAACCAATCTTCCTGCTGATATCCCTGCAGCAATGAACATCTCAGCTTGTAAGTGTGCATCTTACTGCTATTTCAAAACCATTGACTGATAAGGTTTTGCCAGGAAATAAATTGGGGCCTGAATTTCATTACCATTCACAAAACCAACTAATTCCCCAATCAGTTTTAGTCAGTTTGTCTGTTGTGGGTTCAGAACTGTTGTGCATCACCATATGTAATGGCACATTGTGCTTCATCAGTATCAGAGTGTTTCCACTAACCCCTCCTGCAGGTAACTGAAAATCACCATCCTACTTTTTGTGTTATTCAATTCTACAATTATGGACTGAGGGACTGACTCAACAGAGATCTCAATTGCAACTAGATAAGCAGATCGATGGATTGTTATACATATGTACTGTGCATGCACATTGATGGCACTGTGATCACACATGCAGATAGGAATCCATCGTTGGCTGTGAGTGATTTTTGGTGGTGACAGGAGAGTGGTTGCAGAAACAAAGGCATGCCTGTCTGTTTGAATGTCATTGCATGGGTGTAAATAATTTAGCCGCTGCTATTGTCTATGCATCTTAAGAGCCTTCTTCATGTGACAAGACTTGCATTTTCTGTGATGGATCAGGACTGCTGTAATAGTATGTGATGGGCAATTGTGATCTGTGCTGAATCACACCCTGTGTTCCACACCATGTACATTTAATTTCCTCATGGGGATCATCTCCTGTCTCAGAGGCATGGGCTTTGACTACAATCCTGCCTGCCTTCCGCCCTCTGGCTCTTGGTAACTCCTATGTCTCATCGTGCAATGTGAAAAACAGCAATTCCACCGCTTCACTTGGCTCCACCAATTCTAATGGGCACCCAAATGCTTCCTGATTCTCTTACATATCCAAACGTGTCTCAAGGTGCGTGGTTGCACAACCATCTTGTTCACCGAGAGTAACCTCTTTTTAAATTTCAAAAATCCCATTTTCTGCATCAATTTCAGCTGTAGTCACTTGGCATATGCTTTGCATTCAGAATCATTCTCACATGTGGTCACATCATCTGATTGATCTATACAGGTCTGATCTTTTGCTATGAGTTTCTTGACTCTCATCACATGCTCACACATCTGCTCATCATCAGTTTGTTTGTCAGTGCAAATGCATGTTTCATCCTCTGTCTCACAGCTATTCACCTTTGAAACAATTCCATTTTTATCAGTGAGGACAAAATCAAACTGGTAGACACTCTCTGGGCTTCATTCAGAGCCGCTCGTAAGCAGCCGCTTGTTCATTCCGAGCGATATTCGCACATCTGCGCATGCGTACGGATTGTAATACGCATGCACGAACCAGTCAGTGCTGCCAAAAATTGTGTGCTCGCTAAATAGCGAATGCCTGCTAATCTGAGTGACAGGAGGAGGCCTATGTGGGTGGTAACAGGGGAAGGTGCTTGAAAACGGGGAGTGGAGATCAGAACGCAGGCATGCCTAAAGGTCAAAACGGGCATTTCAAGGGTGTGCATAATTAATAAAGCAGCGTCATCGACCACGTCACTTGGTTGTTTTATAGTCAGAATTGCTCGCATGATTGCGGTAGGAAAAACCAACCACAAGAGCAGTTCATACACCATTCGATGTACTCGATTAATCTAATAAATAGCGGACATGACATATGATGCGAGCGGCCAGGGGACGTTTTTTACACAATAACGACCGCATGTTTTGTTCAATTGCTCAGATATAGAGGCGTCAACAGACCGCAAAGAGCGAACGGTTAATTTAAATAGCCACCCCCTTTTTCTGAACGAGCGAGTGCAAGTAGCGTCCGGCTCTGAGTAAGACCCTCTGTACAGTATCTTTCATTGTACACTCCTGTATGTCCTTTATGCAACACATTACACTCTATGAAACTTTATTATTAAGTTCTGTGAAAACTCCCTGTACTTTAGCTTTTAAAATATCTTCATATGATGGAGGGGGAGCGGAGGGGCCGTTCTAGAAAAAGATGATGTTTGATAACTATCAACAGATCAACTTGACCCCCAGATGCCTAAGGGCCTGATTCAGACCCAGTCGCTAGCAAGCGATCGCTCATTGCAGACAATGTTCACTAATGTGTGCATGCGAGTACTTTGCAATGCGCATGTGCAAACTAGTACAAGCGATCAGGATGTGCTCTCTCGTCCAGCAAAGACAGCCCAGTGGAATGACAGGAGAGGCCGTTTGTGGGTGTAACAGGGGCAGGCCACTGGAAACAGGGGAGTGGAGTTGCAAACATAGGTGTGCCTGAGCATCTTAATGCCATTTTAGAGGTGTGCATAATTAACAGGCAGTGTCATACTACACGTCACCTGGTTGAATTATACACTGAAGTGCTCGCAGTGCTTGCGATAGGGTACAGTCAACCGCAAGCACTGCAGTCAGTTCCAATTGACCCCGATGTACCGCTGGTTGCATTCACTTCCATGAGATGACATGCACTAGTAGGTGTCTTAATACAGGCTGGTGGGCATCTGCATACACAAAGCAGTTGCACTCCAAGACATAGTGAGCATGGTTATGCCTTGCCGTGCAATTGCCTGCCTTGATGTCACTTTGCATATGCTGGGAGCAAGCATCCACATCTAGCAAGTGGGTCTGAGTCAGGTCCTAAGACTTAAAATATTCCCAGCCTTTAAACTAGATGAGACATTAAAGAAAGAATGGTAGAATGTACAGCTCAAATATTCCAAATAACTAACAGACATTAATATTAAACATGATGAGAAGATATTGGAACTATATACTAGTGAGATCATCAAAATAGGAGAAAAACTTCATAGGTCTGTATGCATTTCAGAAGTATAAGAACAAAGTGGAACAGTTTGAGAAAAACATAATGGAGATACAACAACACAAGCTCCAATAGGACAAAGATGATTATATAAACATAAATGTTTTCAAATGGAACTTATGCTATTAGCCATTTTTGTGATGATCCTCCTTTTTTGGATTTCTTGGGCTATGCTATCTCATTTTCTAAGGGTCCCCATTGGATGTATCAGATAAGAACCTAAAGAAACCGCTAAATGCTCATACTACACCTATGCAAAGTAAGCATACATAAAGCACATACTATATAATGCACCATTCACACTTGGGGTGCTTGTGATGGGAGCTTGGATGTCTTAAAGATCTTCTTGGAATTGGACTCCTTTCACCATATTCTATGATCATTCATGCAAGGGGTGTGAACTATTTACTTTGAACATTACTACAACAATTCTTCTTCATTTCATGTTTCTATTTTATATATGGACTACAATATTGAAACCATCTGGAGATCTCTTTATCATGGGGACAACTTACAGCGCTGAACTGTAAGATTATTTTTTGTTTCTGTATCTATACATGTATAATTTGGGGACTTATTGTACAGTCTCTTTGGTTGCTTTGAGGTGCAGCACCAAAGGTTAGAATTATTTTTTATATTCTTTACTCTCCAAATGGATGTCATTCTCCCCTAACAAACATATGGATAGATTTAAGGTAGAACAAGACCTCAATCTATTTGTAAGAAAAATACTTTTGAAGAAATTCTTCAAAGACAGAGATACATTGAACCCAAACTATCCACTTACTGATAAAATATGAGATCCACAAATATCAGGAATGGAGGATCAGACAAGCCTACACATCTTAGAGGAACTGTATGAAGAGAGCAATATGAAATAGTCAGGAATAATTTGGGATACCAGTCAGAAAAAGCAATCCAAATTTTGTCCTTACTTCTCAATATGCCCACAAACTATGATCTATATGGGATTAGTTTCAAGAGATCTGTATAGACTACATATGGAAAGATGCCCTTAGATTATATATTATATCTCAAAGGAAAAATATCTGACATCAAATGAAATTTAAAGTTGTGAAGATAAAGAAATAAAACCCACAGACAAGGGAGGGACTATATGTCAATGAGATATTGAGACAATTGGAAAACACAGACTGTTACAGAAGACTCATTTTCAACCCCACTGCTAACTTCTTGGGTGAATATAAGAAGATCATTGAACAACATTATACACAAGGCGTTATCAAGAAAAGGGAAAATGATTATTTAGGAGTAGAAAAGCCAAAGCTTCCAACTTTTCATGTATTATTAAAGATACATAAGGACATAATAAAATTGCATCATAGAAAAAGTGAGCGTTTTTGTGAATAAACATCTGCACAAATATGTATGTGAATTACCCACATATACCAGGGACAAGCTGGAAATCTTGGGCAAACTTGAAAATATACAACTAACTCCCAACACATGGCTGTGTACAAACACAAGTATATACCATGAGATTGGTTTCAAACAGTCAAATTCTTCATGAAAATGGGAGAAATTAACAACTTCATCCTCCATCTATTGAGATTCATCCTAACTAAGAATTACTTCACATTTAAGGAGAGATTTTACCTACAAATCTGAGGTATAGCTATGGGCACTATGTGTGCTCCCACATATGCCAATCTGTACCTTGGTGATGGGAAAAGGAGTTTATTTTCTCATCTGAATTTACTTATATACCAAACTTATATCATCTTGGTTCAGGTATATAGATGATATCATTATAATTTGGAAGGAGAAAAGGAAATGTTTCTGGAATGTATCAAAATAGAGAATCTTAACACCATTAATCGGAGATAGACAACTGAAATGTGCCAGATAAATGTGACATTTTTGCACCTTAAGTCTTAAGACACTGAAGATGGAAACATTGTATCAGATATGTTCTGTAAGAAGACTGCGACTAACAGTTTTTTACATGCAGGCAGTTCTCATTTCCTGGCTTCCATAAAGGGAGTCCCTAAAGGGATATTTCTAAGAACACAATGTAATTGTACAGGAATAACACCCTTTGAAAAAAGAACTGAGGAAATCTAATTCATCCATTCAATCTAATTCATCCATTCAAGTCCTTGTGGACTCAAATACATAGGAATGACAAGCAGACAATTAAAACAGAAAGTCCTAGAACATGTAACAAATATCAATGCCAAAATAGATCAACAAAAATTAAGGACAATAATAAAATGTATTGTGACCACCACGCTGTGTGTTAATGGTGAGAGCAGCTCAATCAAATGGTATAATTAATAATAATAAAAATGAGCACTGTGTAAATTAAGTTTGTGGCACCTGTAACATGAAAATGGTTAATATAGTGTTTATAGCTACTTTATGAAAAGGTAATAGTGATGGTGGGTCCTGTTCACATAGTCACTCTGCCGCAGATAACAAATAAGAACTTTCCCTATCTTATCCTGATTCTCCAATCTCTCCAGAGAGTAAGTGCAGATCTAGGCGGGGAGCATGAAGTCAGAGCTCAGCCTCAGCTCCTGCTTCTGCTCCACCGCGTGTTGCCAGCATCAGGGCCGAAGGCGCGGCCGCGGTTGATGACGTCACCAGAGTTCATGCAGGCAGAGTGAACAGCTAGGTAGCCGGAGTTTCCAATGTTGCGGGGATGTCCACCTCTTTCCTCCAACGTGTTTCGTGCATCATGCGCACTTTATGAAGGACGAAGGATGGCATTTGCTACACCAGGCTGTCTTTAAATACTTTAAAAAACTTTATTTATTTCAATTAAAAACCGGATACCAAAAAGGCGGTATCCATGTGCCTGTCTATCATCTATAAAAATGGTGTAATATTTAATAAAACCTTTTGTTAATTTATGAGCTAAACACTTATACAAATCAGTGCCACTTATAAAATGCAGATATGTGAAATATAAAAAATTAAGGACAATCACGAGTGTAGCAAAGCACTCTTTGAAGAAACTCAATGGAAAGCTTGACCAATTGAAAGCCTATGGGATAGAAAGGATTCAAATGGGAATCAGAGGAGAAGACAGAGTTAAAGAGTTACTGGAGAGAGAATTGAGAATAATTTTCGTAATGAACAGCATTGATCCTTATGGCATGTACAAGAATTTTCAATACTCAGCCTCTCTTTAATATTTGATTATCCATTGTAAACAATAGATTAAGATCTTAAATAAGGTATGATTATCGACAGAAGATAGGGACAGTTTGAAAATCTAAGGAGTAATTACACTGGAACTAGATTAAAATATAATAATGAGATATCTAAGCAGGGTACTGCTATAATACTGCTACAAGATGCATTCCTTCTATGTATATGACTTTAGGAATTATAATCATTATATTTTGGTTGAGCTAATCTAATTATGGGTACATTCACAATTCTATAATAAACATCACTATGACTAACTATAACTATCTATTATAAATAATAGAACATATACTACATTTGCTACATTATAGACTGAGATAGTGAATATGTGTTTCTATGTTCTACATAGGATTATATATAAAGATGGATATGTCTCCATATTTTACTTAGAATATACAAGTGTTTCTAAATTTAAATTATTTTACTACAACCAACAATTGGACATGACAACTCCTTATATCATACCCAACTATAAACATACTTATGTTATTGACCTACCATTATATCTGTCAATAATTTATTCAATATATTATATTTGAGTTTAATAATATGAATATCTTTATACATTCAAACACAATTTCAAATGATTAAGCACTATGTGTTGATTATATGTACATTAATTAGTTGAACTATAGTGGACACTTCTCACAGTTATGTAATTTTTTTTTTTTTGCACACACTATTAGGGATCACACTAATGCACTTTTAACACACATTAATATATTCAGATTGTATACACCATAACAACAATATTTGTATTTGTTTTCTTCTTTGCACCTTTCAATATTTTGAATTAGTAATGTACTTCATGTAATACATTTATTACATGACATAGGATGGTTGACACACTTGAAATTAATCTTCATATTAATTTATTAATCATGATATGGTATGTCATTTAATGATACAGAACAAATAACTAAGTGATACATATTGTATAAAATATACTTGGATGTACGTATTTATTAAAATAGATGATTAAGAATTATATATGATATCCCATCATGGCACATATAATGTACACTGTGGGGTTGTTTTAAATATCTATAAATAAATACATATGAGAATATTGTTTAATAACTGTATATGAGATGTGTAATTAAATTAACATATCCATTAGGACAATTTTAGAATTAGAATACAATTTTTTATAGCAGTAATGATGTTTGATAAAACATTACTAATATTTAAAAAAATTTGATCATCTAATTTATGATTTAACAATGTCAAATTACACATTTAATCTATAAACTGAATATGCATATAATTATACATAACCCATAAGTAGTGCTACAGGGTAGAAATTATCATAACTATACATATGTGAATAACTATTATCTGATATTCGAGATGATGTATTATCTATAACAGACTAGTTTAAACTAAGAATAGAAAACTAGGGATGAGCGGGTTTGGATTTTTGAAATCAAAACCCCCCCCAAGCTCCCCTGATCCGAATTTTCCCACCAGACTCTGTTCCTGTAACGAGGCAAAATGTCATCATCCTGGTGTCGGATTCTTGCAAGACCTGGACTTTGCACATTTTGTGTCTCCCGCCCCACCATCTTCACCACAGTCCTGGGAGTGTAGTGATAGGACGTGTAGTGTAGTGTCTGTAGGAAAGTGGCTCTGCTGTATCAACCTGCTCTACTGTATCAGTGCAGTCCAGTGGTGCTATGGTGCTGTATCAGTTTGGACTGGGGTGACCTGCTCTGCTGTATAAGTCCACTCCAGTGGTGTTGTTCTGCTATATCAGTCTGGGTGTGACCTGCTCTGCTGTATCAGTCCAGTCCAGTGGTGCTGTGCTGCTGTATCAGTCTGGGGGTGACCTGCTCTGCTGTATCAGTCCAGTTCTGTGGTGCTGTCTTGTGCTGTATATTCAGTCCAAATAATTTTTACAGGGGTTGCCATGTGCAGTGTAGGGATACACTGCCCTTCATCCAAATAATTTTTGCAGGAGCTGCCATGTGTGGAGTAAGATGCCCTTCATCCAAATAATTTTTACAGGGGCTACCCTGCCAGGACTGGATCAGAGCCCAGTGCTGGTTGCAAAAATTACAGGGACCCCTACGTCATTTGTCCCCCTTATATTGGCAACCAGGCCTGGTTCTCACTAGCCAGGTGCTGGTTGTGCTAAAGTACAGGGGACCCCAGGACAGGCCAATAAAAGCCCAGGGCTGGTTGTGCTTGAGGGGGAGGGGGTCACTTCACATAATCAACCCAGCATCCACAGCCCAGGGGTGCTGGGGATAGCCCCAGGCTATCAGCTTAAGCCTGCAGAGCCCTGGAGATGGAGGGGGGTCCCCAGCTGCCCAGTGATCCCTGGCCTGGGCTGACTAGTGGTGAGAGTTAATGCTTTAGCTGGGAGGCATGGCGAAAGGGCATCCCTGGCTGTGGCATTAGCCCCCCACTAGAAAAAGTACAGTTCTGGTTTTAAAGAATACAGGGGGAAACCTACAAATATTTCCCCCTTTATTTCCAGAATTAGGACCGGATCAGAGCCTATTGCTGGTTGCGCAAAGTATGGGGCACTCCCACATAATTTTTCCCAGTATTTTGTCAACCAGAGCTGGTTCCGGGTAGCCCTGTGCTGGTTGTGCTTAAGTACAGGGGACCCCTATGTCATTTGTCCCCTGTATTTAAGCACAACCAGGAATGGCTATTAAAATCCCAATGCTGGTTGTGTTTTGGGGGGGCAGGGAACCTTTTTCTTATTTTACACATTCAATTATTAATATAGATGCATAGACGGATCTCAATGCTGCATTTGTGCATCTGTGACTTATTGATTTTATTTTGTCAGGTGCATGCGCAGTACCAGTGAGCCTTCTGTTACCCAATGATGCCCCCTTTAAACTGCACTGTTGCCATTGCTCTGCACCACTGCTGCTGCCACTAACCTGCATGCCTACATCCTGCTCCTGCAGCAGTCTCAGTCTCTGCACCTCACAAACCACCTCATGTGTGCTTGCCCCTCTTTCACCTGTGCTATTGTACCATTTTGTTGCCCATTTCCCCTGAAGGTGGCCAGATTTCTACCTCCAATCCCAGACAGTTAATACATTTTAAAAATCTTAAGGCTTCTTAGACATGATCTGAAATTTCACAAAAAATTCTGAATTTGTGCCACTCAAACTAAAAAAAGTAATGAAATTATTATAATTAAGGCTTACACCTTAATGGACGTGTTGCTTGCGCAATACAGATATGGTATGCCATCACACCCTGTGTTTAACTGCAGATTCAGCACTCTCACAGAGAGATTGCTATCACTTACAAAATAGTGGAGCTGCTAATTCACACAATTGTGTGCTCATTGGAATACACATATGCAGTCTATGCAACTGAGGTATGAGCAGGTATGTGGCACACACATCCCACTCAGTGCCCACAATCTTCCCAGTCATTTACCACAACAATCCCACTGGGTTCCAACATCCTTGTCACTATCATACTCTGTCTATGCATGCACACTATTTTTGCCTCTATGCTGACATAACTTCAGAAGCCTTAATGGTCATAAAATCATTGCTTTCTTTAGTTTGAGTGATGCAAATTCAGAAGGTTTTTGTGAAATTTAAGAACCCTTAATTGGACATGTGAAACTCTTTATTGTGTATGGAATATATAACTATGGGCCTGATTCAGACCCACTCGCGAGCGGCTGTCCGCTCGCAAGTGGGTCGATGTTATGGACTGAGCATGCGCACGACGGAGGGAGCTCCGTCGTGCGCATGCGCCAGACGCAACGAGCGAAGGAAAGTCCTTCGCTCATTGTGTCCGATCAAAGGGGGCATGCTGTCAATGTTGATTGACAGCACGCCCCCTTTGGTGGGCGTGCCGGGGGCGTGCCTCCCAGACGGGGACGCCTCCTGTCAGAAGCCGGCCCACTGACATCACTAGTGATGTCAGTGGGAGTGATTTTGGCTCTGATAGAGCCAAAATCACTCCGGAGCTTGCAGTTGAAAACCTCAACCGCAGGCTCCGGCTCGCAATTTCGATGGTCGCGATGGTCTCGACCATCGCGGCCATCACAAAGCACGCTCGTATAGCCTGTGGGTGGTGACCCACAGCTATACGAGCGTCCAGGAGGACGCTCCATGAAAATGGAGCCCGGCCCTCATTCAGAGCGTATGGCTCTGAATGAGGGCCAATATCCTAATGTTTTCCAAACAAATAATAGTGATGACTAGAACACCTTTATAACACATCCACAAATGGCTTGATAATGTACTTGTTGTTGTGAAAGGTAAAGTATTTCATCACTGAGGAAATATATAAATTCAGAAATTAACAATACAAAAATTTGGATAATTCCTTCAAAATATAACAAATGGACATATTTCACACACTTATTAAAATTACACATTTTAACACATACACAAGAAAACAAAACAAAATGAGAGTGCCCTCATATGTAATATATAAGAATATAGTAGGAATTGGGGGAGTCCATGCAGCATTTGTCCTTCTTTGTACAAATAAGTATTTGCATTTAAGTTTTATCACCCAACAACATCACATAAATGCCTAATCATGGGTTTAGGGAGTGTTGTTCCACCGTAGTGTGAGTTCCCAACACCAAAGTTACCAGAGGATGCACTGATGTCAGACTCCAGAAGCTGCTGTAAAATAGCTGACAGCCTGCCGGGTCCATGTCCAGCCTGCCAGGTGCTGTGGATATAGAGCAGCAGCAGCTCCAGTACTGCATTCCTGCTGCTCTAGTGAGAAACTTCACGATCAGAGGAGCTTGTGCTAAGCCCTGATTGGTGGAGCTCAGCACATACTCATCTGACCCCAGCAGAGGGCAGGGCTACAGCAGCATGTCGATGAGATCTATCCTTTAACATGGAGAAAGCAGCTTTCGGGTCCACATTAAGGTGAGAGAGGTACCCCAGTTATGTCTGTCTGGTCCTGTCTATGACCCTACCTGCCTGTATGTGCATATGTGAGACCCTTCCTGTCTGTATGTGTGACCCTGCTTCCATGTGTATACATATGTCTATATGTGTGACCCTGCCTGAACTGTGTGTGTGTATGTATGTATGCATGTAGGAGTGACCCTGCTTGTATGTATGTGCAGATTTGTCCGAATACACCTTTGTAAAAATTGTGCCATGGCCTGCCATTCTTGGCATGAGATAATCAGCCCCACCAAGATATACAGTAACTGACAGGACAAGTGTAAGGAGGCTCAAATATAGCGTGGTACCACTTTTCAGACAGCAGGTGGCATTTTTAGAAAAAGTATACTATGGCTGCGTATGTAGAAAATTGGAGAGGAAGATCCTGTACAGTAAGCTGCCTCCCATTGCAGTGACAGACAGGCATACAAAATGCCCTGCACACTGTATGTAAGACTTAAAAGATTAAAGGTTCCCACCTGTGACTATTGTGGTATAGTGGAAATGTTACTGCACTTCACAGCAAACAGGCATTATAGTTTGGGTTTGATTCTCCGTGTATATTTTCTTTTGCTCCAAAAATAAATTTATATAATACAATAATATAATAATATCAATAATATTGTTGTAATAACAATAAAACTGTTTAGAATAAAATCATATTTCATCTAGAGGGTGTGAACACCATGTACAGTTTGTGGGAATCTGAGTCAGTGAGGACGACATATGTGTGTAGTGATTTTCTTAGTGTAGAAATTTCCCCTTAAAAATATTGCTCCATATTTCATATACAGAGCCATAAAATCACATTTTAGATAAGCATAGAAAATAATGCTTGTAAATACGGCTCCATATTTCATATACAGTACTGGTTCTAGAAATGAAGTATAATTCAAAAACTGGCCATCAGTAATTTACAGTATGTCCATGTCCTTTTTCAGATTAACCTTTTGCTTGTCTCAACACAGTGGGGGAGGAGGAATACATTTGTAGAGGTTGCAAATTTTCCACAGACAACAAATCAAGATTTCATTAGCCCTCCCCCTGTGTTTTGTTACTACTCATTAATGTTGCTCTTTTTGTATTGAGACACTTTTGTACTTTTGGCCCATCCTTTGCTCCCAAAACAGAACTAATTTTCCATGGTTATATTGTCCATTATTTGCCCAGTAATGCAGCTAGAAGATACACAGTATGTCAGTCGCTCTCTATCTCTTTCTCTCTCTCTATACATTTTTTTCTTAAAATATCATTAAAACAGCTAAAATCACATAAAATGGGTCTGTTTTTGTTCCTACAGTATTATAAACCTCAATATCATTTATTTCCAGTCAACTCCAATCAATTTTAACCACCTGACAATATAATTTTTTTCATCTAGTTAAGGAAAAAAAGGTTGCATCCAGATATCTGGCTGACTAAGCTAAGCGACACAGTGGGTGGCACTAACATGTGGCAGTTCAGCTTCCAATTTCCAACATGGATACAGTGTGTTACACAGTGTGGGTTGGATACACCAATAGTGCATTAACTGTGACAGCAGTGTCGGCAGTGCGGGGTGCTGACAGTGTCCTCAATGCAAGAGTGGAAGGAGTTGCCAGCTGTGGTGCTGGCAGTGTCCTCAATGCAGGGTACAGGTGGTGTCAGAAGAGTGGGGGTGCCAGTAGTGTATTCAGTGCAGGTTTTGCTGACAGTGTCCACAGTACATGGAATGATGGTGCTGCAGTGATGGCAGTGTCTTCAGTGAAGTGTACAGGTGATGTCAGCAGTGCCAGTGGTGTCTTTAGTGCAGGTTTAATGGCTGTGTCAGCAGAGGGGGCTTGCTGATGATGTCCTCAGTACATGGAATGGCAGTGTTGCGGTGCTGGCAGTGCCCTCAGTGTATGGTACCGGCGATGTTGGCAGTGCCAGTGGTGTCTTCAGTGCAGGTTTGCTGACTGTGTCTGCAGTGCGGGAATTGCTGATGGTGTCCTCAGTACATGGGATGGCTGTGCTGGCAGTGTCCTCAGTGAAGGGTACCGGTGGTGTCAGAAGAGTGGGGGTGCCAGTAGTGTATTCAGTGCAGGTTTGCTGGCTGTGTTGGCAGTGCAGGTTTTACTGACAGTGTCCACAGTACATGGAATGGCCATGCTGTGGTGCTGGCAGTGTCATCAGTGTAGGGTAATGGCGATGTCGGCAGTGCTATTGGTGTCTTTAGTGCAGGTTTGCTGGCTGTGTTGGCAGTGCAGAGGTTGCTGACGGTGTCCTCAGTATGTGGAATGGCAGTGCTGCGGTGCTGGCAGCATCCTCAGTGAAGGGTACAGGTGGTGTCTGTAGAGTGGGGGTGCCAGCAGTGTCTTCAGTGCAGGTTTAATGGATTTGTTGGCAGTGTAGGTTTTTCTGACAGAGTACGCAGTACATGGGATGGCAGTGCTGTAGTGCTGGCAGTGTCCTCAGTGAAGGGTACCGGTGATGTCGGCAGTGGCAGCGGTGTCTTTAGTCCAGGTTTAGTGGCTGAGTCAGCAGTGGGGGGTTGCTGCTGATGTCCTCAGTACATGGAATGGCAGTGTTGCGGTGCTCGCAGTGCCCTCAGTAAAGGGTACCAGTGATGTTGACAGTGCCAGTGGTGTCTTCAGTGCAGGTTTGCTGACTGTGTCTGCAGTGCGGGAATTGCAGATGGTGTCCTCAGTACATGAGATGTCAGTGCTGGCAGTGTCCTCAGTGAAGGGTACCGGTGATGTCGGCAGTACCAGTGGTGTCTTCAGTACTGGTTTGCTGGCTGTGTTAGCAGTGTGGGGGTTGCTGACAGTGTCCTCAGTACATGGAATGGCAGGTCTGCAGTGCTGGCAGTGTCCTCAGTGAAGGTTACCAACAGTTTCAGCTGTGCAGGGCTGCCAGCAGTGCCTGTAGTGTAGGTTTGCTGGCTGTGTCCTCAGTACATTGGATGACAGTGCTGGCAGTGTTCTCAGTGAAGGGTACCAGTAGTGTTGGCAGTGTAGGGCTGCCAATGGTGTCTTTAATGCAGGTTTGATGGCTGTGTCAGATATGTGGGGGTTGCTAATGGTGTCCTCAGTACATGGAATGGCAGTGCTGCGGTGCTGGCAGTGTTCTCAGTGAAGGGTACCAGTGATGTCGGAAGTGCCAGTGGTGTCTTCAGTGCAGGTTTGCTGGCTGTGTCAGCAGAATGGGGTTGGTGACAGTGTCCTCAGTCCATACGATGGCATTGCTGCAGTGCTGGCATTGTCCTCAGTGAAGGGTACCAGCAATGTTGGCAGTGCCAGTGGTGTCTTCAGTGCAGGTATGCTGGCTTTGTTGGCAATGTGGGGTTTGCTGATGGTGTCCTTAATACATGGAATGGCAGGGATGCAGTGCTGGCAGTGTCCTCAGTGAATGGTACTGGCAATGTCGGCAGTGTGGGGCTGCCAACAGTGTCTGTAGTGCAGGTTTGCTGGCTGTGTCCTCAGTACATGGGATATCAGTGCTGGCAGTGTCTTCAGTGAAGGGTATCAGAGGTGTTGACAATGCTTGGCTGCAAACTGTGTCTTTAGTGGAGGTTTGCTGGCTGTGTCAGAAGTGCGGCGTATGCTAATGGTGTCGTCAGTACATAGAATGGCAGTGCTGTCGTGCTGGCAGTGTCATCAGTGAAGGGTATTGGCAATGTCTGCAGTGCTAGTGGTGTCTTTAGTGCAGGTCTGCTGGCTGTGTAGGCAGTGCAGGGTTTGCTGATGGTGTCCTCACTATGTGGAATGGCAGTGCCGTAGTGTCCTCAGTGAAGGGTACCAGTGATGTCAGAAGTGCCAGCAGTGTCTTTAGTGCAGGTTTGCTGGCTGTGTCTGCAGTGTGGGGGTTGCTGATGGTGTCAGTACATGGAATGGTAGTGCTGTGGTGCTGGCAGTGTCCTAAGTGAAGGGTACCGGTGATGCTGGCAGTGCCAGCAGTGTCTTCTGTGCTGGTTTGCTGGCTGTGTCACCAGTGTGGAGGTTGCTGATGGTGTCCTCGGTATATGGGATGGCAGTGATGTGGTGCTGGCAGTGCCCTCAATAAAGGGTACTGGCGATGTTGGCAGTAACAGTGTTGTCTTCAGTGCAGGTTTGCTGGCTGTGTTGGCAGTGTGGGTGTTGCTGACGATGTCCTCAGTACATGTGATGGCAGTGCTGGCAGTGTCCTCAGTTAAGGGTACCGGCGATTTTGGAAGCACCAGTGGTGTCTTCAGTGCAGGTTTGCTGGCTGTGTCTGCAGTGTGGGGTTTGCTGATGGTTTCCTCAGTACATGGGATGGCAGTGCTGGCAGTGTCCTCAGTGAAGGGTACCAGCTTTGTCAGCAGTGCGGGGCTGCCAACAGTGTCTTTGGGGTTGCTAATGGTGTCCTAAATACATGGAATGGCAGTGCTGCAGTGCTGGCAGTGTCCTCAGTGAGGGTACCTGCGATGTCTGCGGTGTCAGTGGTGTCTTCAGTGCTGGTTTGCTGGCTGTGTTGGCAGTGTGGGGGTTGCTGATGGTGTCCTCAGTACATGGGATGGCAGTGCTGCAGTGCTGGCAGTGTCCTCAGTGAAGAGTACCAGCGATGTCAGCAGAACCAGTGGCATCTTCAGTTCAGGTTTGCTGGCTGTGTCGGCAGTGCGGGGCTGCCAGCAGTGTATTTAGTGCAGGTTTTCTGGCTGTATCAGAAGTGCTGGGGTTGCTAATGATGTCCTCATTATTTTATCATCAACGGTGTCCCAATCATTTGAAAATACTAAACTATGAGCCTCATTTATTAATGAGTTTTATCAACAAAATAAGTGATACATTTCACTGTGTTTGATAAATGGTGCTCCAGGCAATCAGCTCCCAACTGTCAACTGTGACATTTATCACTCGTTTTTGTGATAAAACTCGTTAATAAATGGGGGCCTTTCATTGTTTCCTTTTGTTCTCATCATTTTGAGGTAAATATATTGACACAAAGGGCCAGTATGGAATTTCAGAGCCAAATATAAGTGCATACAAGCGACTGTGCAATTCTGTCCATTTAAAATGAAAATGCAGAAGTTGTCGCACACATCCTTGCTGAATTTGTCTGATGAATGAAAAAAAAAAAAGGATGAGTCGTTCTGGTGCACTCTAGGAAATGTTTCACTGTAATCGTATAATAATAATTGTGAAATGTCCTATACTGTAAAATATAACCTTTATTGATGACGTATTAATAAGAATAAATCGAAATAAATAAACAGGCAAAATATTTAAAAGATATGTAGAGAGTGAATAAAGTATAGAAAAGTGAATTAAAACTGTATTAAATAAATAGCTGTGACCCAGTGTGTGTGTGTGTGTATTACTGGATCTAGACCTGTTATTGGTCCTGGATATTCTCAAATTGAGAAGAAAAAGAAAAACCTTAAATTGTTATAACATATTGATAAATAATGGGGTAAGTATCCGAGTTATTGCATCGTATAATATCACTAAAAATCAAAAGAGCAACAACTCGAGAAACAAAATAATAGCCCCTGGTGTAGTAAGTGCCTTGATATCGAATGCCTCAATAAAATGATGTGAATTGAGCTATTAGGGAGCTATTACATGAAAGATCATGTATTCTAACATATAAATGTTGCAGTTATTCACCACTAAAATTCAACAGCAGTGTAGAATGTTCTAATATTGAACAGTGTTTCAATTTCAATTGTTACTTAGGCTGCAACATTTTCCTGTTGAAAATACTTAGCAGGAATTACAAATATTCCAGTGTCTATGTCTATCTAAAATGCCGGTGTATTGGTTGATACCTCTCCAATTGTTATGCATAGATTAACCAATTTCGCCTGTTTATTTATTTCAAGTTATTCTTTTTAATACGTCTTCAATAAAGGTTATATTTTACTGTATAGGATATTTCACAATTATTATTATACGATTACAGTGAAACATTTCCTAGAGTGCACCAGAACGACTCATCCTTTTTTCTTTTTTCATTCATTGATACAATTTGTGAGTTTGGTAGCACCATATCCCTTATATATAGATTAATTATAAATAATTCTGAATTATATGAGAAATATATACTCATCAATTATAGGGAGTGGAAAGATATCACCTATTCTGTGCAGTTCTTCCATTTATTGAAGATGAATTTGTGTGATCTCAGCTCTGCGACTGAGGCCGCAGCATGCGGTCACCATCAGAACAATTGCAACTACTGGTTGACGATGTTCCTTAGGCCAGGCTGCGAGATCTAAATCTTCCCACAGCTGGGCCGGGTGTTTGCAGCTTGCGAGACCAGAAAGTCTGCATGCACCCATACAGACTCTGGCCTCATCTCTCCTGGAAAATGGGGGCAACATGCCCCTGTTTCTGGGAATGCTGCCAGAGAATATCCCCGCTCCACCTCCAAAACACTCCAACCTGTCAATCAGGCTGTGGCTGGGAGACACTGCAAGCAGACTCACAGTCATATGGCTGCGCATGCACAGTCCTTCCACCATCGGAGATGTGTGCTAACCATCGGATTAGTGTACATATCTGAATCAGGCCCAAAGAGCACCATTCCGAAGGAGTGATATATGTGGGACTATACAAACAGTAAGCCCCCATAAAATAAACATAAAATAAGTATGATTTCAGAAGTTTATTAATGTATTATATGTTTAAGCACCTACAGGTACAGTAGTTTACTTTAAAAATAGAAATATTGGTTAACATCAGTTAACATCGATGTTTCAGAAACAATGTTTAGGTCTAAACAATGGGCCTGATTCAGACCCACTCGCGAGCGGCTGTCTGCTCGCAAGTGGGTCGATGTTATGGACTGAGCATGAGCACGATGGAGGGAGCTCCGTCGTGCGCATGCGCCAGACGTGACGAGCGAAGGAAAATCCTTCGCTCGTTGTGTCCGATCAAAGGGGGCGTGCTGTCAATGTTGATTGACAGCACGCCCCCTTTGGTGGGCGTGCCCGGGGTGTGCCTCCCTGATGGGGGCGTTCCCATGGGAACGCCTCCCGTCAAAAGCCGGCCCACTGACATCACTAGTGATGTCAGTGGGTGTGATTTTGGCTCTGACAGAGCCAAAATCTCTCCGGAGCTTGCGGTTGAAAACCTCAACCGCAGGCTCCGGCTCGCAATTTCGATGGTCGCGATGGTCACGACCATCGCGGCCATCACAATGCACGCTCATATAGCCTGTGGGTGGTGACCCACAGCTATACGAGCTTCCAGGAGGATGCTCCATTTTCATGGAGCCCAGCCCTCATTCAGAGCGTGCGCTCTGCTCAGAGCGTACGGCTCTGAATGAGGGCCAATGTTTTGTAATTAATGTTAAAAACATTAGTATAGCACTTTCAATGTTGTCTTTTTATGTCCTATCCTTAGTGCACACACTCCAAGCAGCTCTCCCTCTTTCCCCCTCCCTGATAACAGCATCACTGGCTCGGTGAGGCCCCCTCCACCACCCACAGCAGTGAAAAAGCAGCAGCTCATCTCCTCCTCCCCCTCCTCCTCCTTTCCCCTCTTTGAACACAGCAGTGGTGGCTCTGAGTGCCCCCTCACCCAGGGCCACATTAAGGTATGTGGTGGCCTCTGGGCAACAAATGTGTGGGGGCCCCTATCAATAAAAGTTTATATATATACATATTAGGGATGAGCGGGGTTCCGGGGAAATCCGAGCCAAGCTTGGATTTCCCTGCCTGCCCCGGATCCCTCACCCTAGGCAAAACCTTGCAATCCCGCTGTCGGGTCATGAGGTTTTGTATTGATGAAGCTTAACGTTGATTGCCTGAGATAGCAATCTGTCATGGCTCTCAGCTAATCAGCATTAAGCCCATTTAATATGTACACAGGAAGCAAAAGAAGATGGCACCCACCATGCCCCACTGCCAGACACTGCCTGTACCCCCATCTGCTGACACTGTGGCCCCCCCACTGGCAGCATCCCCCGCTGCCTACTGCTGGCACTCCTGCACTGCTGTCCCACGTACTGAGGACAACATCAGTGACCCCCACACTACTGACACTGCTGGCACTCCCACACTGAGGACACCACTAGCACCCCTGCACTGCCGACTCTGTCAACACACATGCACTGAGGACACCGGTGGCTCCCCTGCTCTGCCGACATTCCTGGAACCTTGCATTGAGAACACCCCTGCACTGCCAACATTGCCAGTACCCTTCACTTAGGACACTGCCAGCACCGCAACACTGCAATACCACATACTGAGGACACTGTCAGCAACCCCTGTACTGCTGACACAGCCAGCAAACCTGCTCTAAAGACACTACTGGTACCCCTGCATTGCCGACATCACTGGTACCCTTCACTGAGGACACTGCCAGCACCATCGCACTGCCATTCCACATAGTGAGGGCACCATCAGCAAACCCTGCACTGCCAACACAGCCAGCAGACCTGCACTAAAGACACCACTAGCACTGCCAACATCGCCAATACCCTTCACTGATGACACTGCCAACACTGCAGCACTGCCATTCCATGTACTGATGACACCATCAGCAACCCCTGCACTGCTGACACAGCCAGCAAATCTTCACTAAAGACACCACTGGCACCACAGCTATGCTTACATTGCCGTTACCCTGCACTTTATACACTGAGGACACTGCCAGCACTGCAGCACTGCCATTCCATGTACTGAGGACACTGTCAGCAACCCAGCTCTGCCGACACTGCTGTAATAGTAAGTGCACTATTGGTTTATCCAACCCACACTGTATAATACACCATATCCATGTTGAAAATTGGAAGCTGAACTGCCACATGTTAGTACCAGTCACTGTGTCACTTAGCTTAGTCAGCCAGCTAGCTGGATGCAACATTTTGGCCTTTACTAGATGAAAAAAATAATATTGTAAGGTGGTCAATATTGAATAGAAATGACTGGAAATAAATGTTATTGAGGATTATAATACTGTAGGAGCAAAAACAGGCCCATTTTATGTGATTTTAGCTGTTTTTATGATATTTAAAAAAAAAATCCAGATTCAAAACGAAAACGAAAAAAAAAATGTTATGAATTCCAATGCCTACTCCATGTGACACCACAAGAACCCAGCTAGTGTGATCTTCCACCAATAACAACCGCCCATTGTTCCCTTAGAACTAGGATACATTCACCGGTACTTAGGCGGCCACCTGGACTTATGCTCGAGGTAGTAGCAGCTCATATGGAGATACAGGGGAATTCAATAGGTAAAGAATGTACAGTTAGGACTGACACAGTTGATGATAAGGATATCGATGGTACGGATGTTGTGAGAGTACACTTAGGTTTTTTGGACAATAGCTTGGGAGCCAATGGTGTGGCAGCTGTGCCGATGGTGAAGCAATGGTGCGGCAATGATGCAGATGGTGCGGCAATTATGCCGATGGTGTGGCAAGTGTGCCAATGGTGCGGCAATAGCCGTAGATAATCAGTCTAGGGTTAGCAAATGGCTCTGAGAGGCAATGGTGCGGCAACTGTGCCAATGTTGCAGTGATGGTGCCAATGGTGGGGCAATTGACGTAGATAAACAGTCTATGGTTTGATAATGGCTTTGAGAGGTGATGGTGCGGCAAGTGTGCCGATGTTGCGGCAATGGAACTGCTTGGAGCAGCTAAGAAGCCAAATGAAGAATAGTGGTAGCACCAGAGCTACTTGGTGCGGTGTATGTTGGCAGCATGGAAGCTGCTTGATGTGGCTAGGAAGCCCTTTGGAGGTTGGTGGTAGCATGGGAGCTACTTGGAGCGGCTAGGAAGTTGTTAGAAGATAGCTGAGCAGACGGCAGCACTGGGGCTGCTGGATGTGGGAGTTCAGTGAACAGGAGAACAGGAACAACCGGACACTGCAGCCAGGCCAATGAAACTCACAGACACTCTGTAATGCATCCTGTGTCACCCGGTTGACACAAGCAGCTGAGATGGTCTAGGCAGGGGCCTTAACAGCAGATAGCTGGATTCAGATGTTGCTTTAACACATAATGGAGACAGTGAGGTGGAAACACTGAAGGTAACAAGATAAATGCAGACAGACAGGACTGTGGTATAATACTGCAGGGCTGAATGGAGACAGGATCCAGATTCAATAACCAAAGTACTCAGTAGACCGGCAAGCACTAGGAACTGAACACAGCAAACATACACTGGTAGTGACACAGTCAAGACAGGATTTCCAGCTTCCTGCAAAAAGCCAGAACAAGGATAGGACATGATACAGTATACCAGTAACAAATATGACTGGGAACTGCCACCAAGATGATTTGCTAACTGCAAATCCTAACACAAAACACCAAGGAAAAGATTCAAAATCCAGATTCAGATCCAAAACCAGGGGAGATCCAGATCCAAAACCAAAACCAACACATGAGGGTCGGTGCACATCTCGAATATATATATATATATATATATATATATATATATATATATATATATATATATATAGCATCTAACTTACTGTGTATACTTTACTTTAATAGCCAAGTGGAAAACAAAAACATTGTGTTTTTAGCTACATTACTGGTCAGAGAATGTTTGAATGAATATAAGCATGGAAAATTAGTACTGTTTTGGGAGGAGGTGAGGGACCAAGAGTACAAGAGTGTCTTTAGACACAAAAGGCAGCATTAATGAGTAGTAACAAAACACAGGGGGTGGGCTAAGGAAAACTTGATTTGTTGTCTGTGAAAAATGTGCAGCCTTTGAAAATGAATTCCTCCTCCCTCCTCTGTGTTGAGACAAGCATGAACATACTGTAAATTACTGATGGACAGTTTTTGAATTAATTATTATGTATATCTAGAACAAATACTATATATGAAGTATGGAGCCATATTTACAAGCATTATTTTCTCTGTTTATCTTAAATGTGATTTTATGACTCAGTATATGAAATATGCAACCATATTTTCAAGGGGAAATTTCTACACTAAGAAATCACTACATACACATGCCATCCTCAATGACTGAGATCCAAACATAATGTACACGGTGTTCACACCCTCTAATTGAAATATAATTTTATTCTAAAAAGTGTTATTGTTATCACAATAATATTATTGATTTTATTATATTATTAAATTATATAAATTTATTTTTGGAGGAAAAAAATATGTTTTCATTGTGATTCAAACCCTAACTGCCAAGTGTGATGTGGAGTGACTTTACCACTACACCACAATACTGATGGGAAGTACAGACTTTGTTTTTTAGGAACTTATGACAGTTTTCTAGTGAGTTTTTTGGGTGCTAGTACAGTGTTTCAGTGACTAGTACAGTGGTTTAGCCGCAAATGCATATTGCACCTTAACATAAACACTCCTCAACATTCCTCATTTAAATCCAAAGGAGACCACTACTGTATCTTTGCTACATATGTGGTATACTATTAAGTGCTACATTACATGATACACTGGCCAACCAGTGGTGAAGGTATGAATTGCACCTTTGCTGCACCGCAGAAAGCATGGCACAAAAACATGAGAATTGTTGTCATGCCAAATTGAGAGCCATGGCAGTGGCAAACACAGGATTTTGAAAGGGGGGTTTCCAATACTTGGTTACAAAACCAATGGCAAAAATCTAAACACATACAGGCAGCACTCCTCCTCCTCCTCCTCCTCCTCAATAATCCAAGCTTGTTAATTCTTTACTGTGCAACCTTTCAGATGCCTTGACAAAATATGTAATAAATGCATCTGAAAAGTGGCACAGAAATGGATTAATAATGTAAATGGATTAAAAATTGGATTACTGAGTACCCAAGGAGAGTGCTGCCTGTATCTGATTGTATGATACTGAGCTATGCTTAGAGCTTATGATATGCACTCAGGATATGCCCACCACGGACCTAGTGTCCAACAACCCAGATGGTCTAGGGAGGATTAAATAAGTGAAAGTGGGTGAAGCCGCCTACCATGGCGCTGGGAGAGGATGCAGTGGGGAGATTCGTTTAGGTCTTTTCCTTTCCACCACTGCAGCACTCTCTGGTCCTCAGCTTCTTGCTGTAGGTCCATCCTGGCCAGCAGCGCCTCCTATTCTTGGCCAGCTCTTCCTTCTTCTTTTCTTCTGGAAGTCTTCTTTCCTCTCTCTCTGCTCCTCTCCCTTTGCAGCAGCATACCTTTCCTCACTGCAGAACACCCCTCTCTTCATGCTCACACCTCCCCTCCCCACAGCACTCACCTCTCCCCTCACCATAGCACTCACCTCTCCTCACACCTCCCTGCCCTGCCAATATATATATAATGTATCCTGACATCAACAGTTACTATCCACATGGACATTGATCGGGAATAGTAACATGCCTATGCCCGAAGCTTGGTGACAAAGCAAGCCCACAAGGGTACAAGTTTCTGAAGTAACATTGCTTTAAAGGCACTGCACTTCTATCCTCACTCCACATCCATCCAGGAACATTAACTGAAGGGGATCTATATACAACCCTGGTGTGATGGGGCTGAAGAGAAAGGGAGCTAGTGTGACAGGGGGCTGTTGTATGATGATGACATTGGTTATATTCCTACCAGACCATGTGATTTTCCTACATGAAGGAAATCTGACTTCATTTTCTGACTGGCCCACATTGCCAATACAACATCACTAAAATTTACATCACTATATTTACAGCTCTGTGCTGAGCTCCCAGGTACTCAGTATCTGAATGGTCCTAGTCTATTATATCCAGTTCTTAAATCTAGTAAACAAGTATCCAATGCAATCTTACACTCCAGTCTGGTTTTGTTCTTACTTCCTCCATTGGTTCCAGCCTATACCTCCAATCATCAGTCCAATTCAATTGCTTCATAAATCGGTCTCATATGAAAAACCTCCAATAATTGGTCTCATCCAATATCTCCCATCATCAATATCAGCTGTCATCTCCAAACATTGGTCCCAACCAATAAATTCATCATCAGTCTCAAACAGATTCCAAAATCCAATTCATCATCATCAGTCTCAAACAACTCCAGGATATTAACTCTTCATCAGTGGTCTCAAACTAATTCAGAACTTCAAAATATCTTCATCGGTCTCCAACCAGTTCATCACTTTTGATTTCAAACTGATCCAGCTCTTCAGTTTAGCATTAACAGTCATTGCCGCCCTACTCAACAATCTAGTATCATCAGTCACAACCCAATTCTGCTCATCTATACAGCATCATTATCTCCAGTTCTCATTCCTTATAGCTGTTAATAAAGACAATGCATTCCTCTCCTCACCTTCGGACCCATCATCCTCTACAGCATTTCTAACTCCTCACCTGCGGATGATACCCAGAAGACAGACTGACATTGGTACCTAAAGCTGAACGGAAGTTCTTCCAAAACCACGCCACAAACTGCACCCCCGGTCAGAGACAATATCAACCAGCAAGCCATGTAGTCTGAAAACATGAAGTATGAATAAAGCAGACAATTATTTAGCAGAAGGTAGCTTGGAGAGTGGAACAAAGTGCACCATCTTGCTAAACCTGACAACAATTGTCCAGATGACAGAACAACGGGAGGAAGATGACAGGTCCATGATGATGTCCATGGCTTGGAAGGAGTAGGAAGGGGAAGCAGGAGACCAGGATGAGCTGTGCGAGGAGATTTGTTTCGAGCACATACATCACATGCTGACACAAATTCTCTAATGTCTTTACACATAGACTGCCAACAGACAGAATGATACAGTAATTTGATGGTTTTTGCAATACCTGTGTGCCCAGTTGGTTTGGAAGAATGAAAGTCCAATAGCACTGCTTTCCGAAATCTTTCCAGAACAAACAATACCCTTGTGGCATTTCTGTTGGAGCTTCCAATTGGCAGGTACAAATAAGATCCACAAGATCTCTGGTAACATCAAAATGGTTATTAGAAGTAGGGATGATGATCTCTTCCAGTATGGTGAGTAGTTGAACTGGCTGAAAACTGCGAGACAGCACATTCACCATTAAATTCTTGGAGCCAGGCTGGAATGAGATGACATAATTAAAGCAAGTAAAAAATAATGCCCACTGCACCTGTCTGGCATTCAACCTTTTGGCGGTCTCAACAAAAGAAAGATTTTTATGATCAGTGAGCACCGTGACAACATGATTTGCTCCTTACAGCCACTGTCTCCAATCCTCAAATGCCCACTTGATGGCCAAAAGTTCACGATTCCCTACATCATAATTCCTCTCTGCTAAGGTAAATTTCCAAGAGATATAAGCGCAGGGATGGAGTTTGCCATTTTCAGGATCCTTCTGAGGCAGTACGGCCCCCACACCAATCTCTGAGGTGTCCACTTCGACAATAAATGGAAGGTCAGTATTGGGATGCCGAAGAACCGGAGCGGAGGTAAAGGCAGTTTTCAAGGATTCAAAGGCTTGAAGAGCTTTGGCTGGCCAGTTTTCCACATCAGCTCCTTTCCCTGGTAAGCTCTACTTTAGGCATGACTATGGAAGAAAAGGAATCAGTAAATCTCCTATAATAATTGGCGAAGCCAAGGAAGTATTGTATAACTTTTAGATTGGTGGGCTGAACCCAATCTAAGATGTCCAAAAGAAAACAGAATATCCTGCACAGGAATAACAACTAGGGTTATATTTCACATCAATAAGTTAAACCAGCAATAGGTACCATATATATCATATCTTATATAATAATTTTATCATAAGATAAATTTTATATGCTGGAGGTGCTCCCTGCAATCTAAGAAGGCCTTAACTTTGCTGAGATCCATTGAAAATCCTTGAGAGGAGATAATGTACCCCAGGAACGACACTTCTTGAATTTTGAAGTTGCATTTCTCCAGTTTCACATATAAATTGTTCTCCAGGAATTTAAGCAGCACCAGTCTCACATGCCTTTGGTGTTCATCTAGGGAGCTGGAATAAATAAAGATATCATCAAGGTAGATCACTGCAAATACACCAAGATACTCCCTTAAAACATCGTTGATTAAGTCCTTGAAAACAGCTGGGACATTAGACAGGCCCAAACAGCATCACCAGATATTCTTAATGGCCGTAGTGGGTGTTAAAGGCCATTTTCCAATTGTCACCTTCTCTAATGTGGAAAAGATTATATGCACCTCTGAAATCTAAATTGTGGAAGATGGAGGTCCCCCGGAGCTGGTCAAACAACACAGAAGTCCAGGGCAATGGATTGGAGTTCTTCACTGTGATATTATTCAATCCCTGAAAGTCTATGCAGAGTCAAAGAGAGCCTTCCTTCTTCTGCAAAAAAAAGAAGCCTGCTCCAATTGGCAATTTGGAAGGCCGAATAAATCCTTTCTCCAAAGCATCCTGGATATATTCCTTCATAGGCTTGCTTTCAGGAAGGGATAAAGCATAGAGTCTGCCCTTGGGAAGCTTTGCACCAGGAAGGAGATCAATCACGCAGTCATAGTAGCAGTGAGGTGGAAGAGTATCTGGCTATTTTTTTAGAAAACACTTCTGCCATGTCTTGATAAGGAGCCAGAATCCTGGAAGCTGATTCAGGTTGGATGGAAGCAGTCAGACGGACAGGAAGCATGATGCAGGTAGAGGAACAAGTATCACTCCACTGAAGAATTTCTCCAGGTTGCCAATTAATAACAGGGTTATGTCTTCTGAGCCAAGGAAGACTCAACACTAATGGGGCCAGCGGACACTGGAGCAGTAAGAACTTGATCTCCTCAGAATGTAGAGCCCTGATGGACAACTGGATGGGATATGTTTGGGAGAAAATGACAACTCTGGAACATTCTTCTACTGAGAGCGGTTGTTGAAGAGGTTCAGATGTCAGTTCCAACAATTTGAAGAAGGAGATGTCCATAAAGTTCCTTGCTACACCACTATATAAGAACGCAGGAACAGTATCTTGGCAGCCTTTTCCCTGAATAATGGTGGAGATTAGAACTGAGTTTGTGGGAGAGACAGATGCAAAGCCTAGATGTAGCTCTCCTATGACACCTTTACCTTGCCTTTTCCCAATTTAACAGGACAATTCAAGGCTGTATGCCCTTTCCCTCCACAATATAAGCAGAGGTCTTCTTCATTTCTCCTCAGCTGAGAGCCAATATGCCCCCAACTGCATTGGTTCTCCAGGATCCAGTGGAGTTACCCAACCTGGAGACTGCGGAGCAGGTGTAGGAAGCTCCTTCTCCATTCTATGTTCCCAGTTGTTGTGATCAATATGAATAACTAGATGCATTAGGTCATCCAATGTCTCTGGAACAGTATGTTGGACAAGGATATCCTTTATCTGATCCGAAAGGCCAAGGCAGAATTGACTTCATAATGCAGGGTCATTCTATCCCGAGTCATTAGCCCACTTATGGAACTCCATGCAGTAATCTTCTGCAACCCTTTGATTTTGTGACAGAGACCGAAGTTTACCACCTTATCTGAGTCATCGTAGAGAAGTCCTAAAGTGGCAAAGAAAGCATCCACTGTCTGGAGAGCACTATGAACCAGAGTTAGACCAAAGGCCCATGTCTGGGGGTCACCTTGAAGCAAATAAATAATAATTCTTACTTGTTGAAGCTCGGATCCAGAAAAATCAGGCCAAAGCATAAAGTACAGTTTGCAGCATTCTCGGAAGTTCAGGAAATCTTTACGGTTACCAGAAAAATTATCTAGCAGGTTGAGTTTAGACTCAGGAGCCAAACTGGGGCTGAAACTGAAGGTGAGGATGGAGTTGCCCATGTTTCCTCAACCCGGAGAGATAGTTCCTGGACCTTTTGCGTCAGGACTTGCATTTGGGCAGCAAGAATCTGTGCTGGATTCTGACCGGGCTCCATGATCACAACCTGAGGCTCTACAAAGTCATAGTGGCTGTGATAATGTTGTGATTCCAGGAGGGAATCGACTGTGTTTATGTAGAGCTGACTGATGAAGCCTTGATGGCTCGAATGTATTTACTAGTCGTGGCTGAGGGATAAAGATATGATGCAGCCCTTAGGTTGTTGATGCAGCCTTGGGGCTGATTAGCTTCGACTAGTTGTGGCCAAGGGCTGGAGATGTGATGCAGCCCTTGGGCTGTCATAGCAGCCTTGGGGGCTGATAGTGACCTGGGGCCCAGGACAGATGCAGCCTTTGGGCTGATGAGTCTAAGATGAAGTATGCACAAGAATGTGGAGCTGCTACCAATATCGCCAAGATGACACTGGCGATGGTGTGCTAGATTGCGCACCAGGAATGCAGAGTTGCTACCAGTGCTGCCGAGATGACACTGGCAATGGTGTGCTAGATTGCACACCTGGAATGCATAGTTGCTACCTTTGCCACCAGGAGGACACTGGCGATGGTGTGCTAGATTGCGCAACTGGAACGCAGAGTTGCTATCAGTTCCACTGAGAAGACACTGGGATTGGTGTGCTTAATTGTGCACCAGTGATGCTAAATTGCGACCAGTGCCACCGGGTTGACACAAGCCTCCGGATGGCAACAGATGCTTCAGAGGCAGGAAGCACACCATGCTGCCCAGATGACACAAGCAGCACAACTGGATGAGATGCAGGTGGATTGAACAAACAGAAATAATAAAATACAGCAAGACTGGCTTAGGAACTCGACTGACAAGCAGGAGACTGGAAAATCAGAAGTACGAGGAACTCTATCACCGGCATGGAGTGAAGGGCTGGCTGGAATTTAACAGAACAGGGCCCAACCAGAGCAAGCCTTCCTTAATGACAAACTGGTGTGTATCTGGGCTGTTCACAGACAGGAGAATCAATCAGCATGCACCTGACACTGTACACAGACAGGCAGTAATTAGTGCAGTGCCTTAGCAGCAACTACAATTATCTGCTAAGTGCAGATCCTAACAATATGTTCATCAGTACTAACAATAGCAGTAAAGAAAATTAGTGCACCAGTCGAGCAACAAGACCCCATTAATGACTTATTGCCAATTGTGTTGGGTTTACAGAGAATAGTGTACTCACAGTTACCTATTTAGGTGGGTCACCAGTAAATGTTCCACTAGAAGACAGATCGGAGAGACATACAAGAGAGGACACTAAAAATCCTGTAGGTTTTGATGAATCCCAAGTACCAAGTGAGGATTCTGGGGATACTTCAAAAGGAGCTGAAGGGGGTTCTGTTTTAGAATCTAAAAAGGCCCTTATTGACAAAGATTAATCAAATGTATCAACAAGTACTATTACAAGTGATACAAAACAACTTAAGAATCCCCACAGGTTATATATCCCCTTACCTTGAATCATTTAAGAACTACAGTACAACTACAATGAGAATTGCACATGTTCCATGGAGAAGGACATAATTGAATTAATTTTTTACAGAATGCAAAGATTATAGAACTAAACCTGCAGAGGTGTTAAATAAACTACAAAGGTTATATAAAACTCATAGTCCCACATTTGCAGACTTCCTCAAATTATTTCATGTTCTGTTATCTCTAAATTAATTTAACACCTTAAGTTTAAGTGGAATTAGAATGATGTTTTAGCCCCCAGGGTATTATGAAAGGGGTGACATTGATACAGAATGGGACAGTGCACTAAATACATTTAAAGAAATGTTTCCAATTAAGGTTGATTGGTCCAAATTATTTCTGATTAAACAGACTTCTACTGAAGAAGATAAAGGATTTAATGCTAGATTTAGAAGGTAAGTTGTGAATTATTCAGGTGTTTCTGATGTATTTGTTAAGGATGATTTTAAAAGTATCTTAAGCAGTGCTTTTGTGGAATGATTAAGACAAAGTTTAAAGACTAGAATTCAGATTCAATACCCCTTGTGGGTTACCAAAAACATTGATACATTGGCTTTGTTAGCAGCATATAATGAGGATAACATGGTAATTAAGCAGTCTCTAACAGAAAAAAACTAATGCATCTGCAAATAGAAGCTAAATAAGCAACTATAAAAGGAGTTGTGTTGTCTAAAAGCTGTAGCAGCTACTGCTTTGTTACTAGGAAAATATACTGATCTAAGGGGGTCATTCAGACCCACTCGCAACCGCCAGTATGCTCGCAAGCGGGTCGATGTTCACCACTGCGCATGCGCACGACGGAGGGAGCTCCATTGTGCGCATGCGCGAGACCCGGACTGCGACAGCCAAGCTGTCGCACCAGGTCTCGCGCCAAAGGGGGCATGCTGTCGATGGCTACTGACAGCACACCCCCTTTGGTGGGCATGCTGGGGGCGTGGCGGCCAGATGGAGCCAGCCCCACTGACATTACTAGTGGGAGTGATTTTGGCTCTGATAGAGCCAAAATCACTCCAGGGTTTGTGGCTGGGAGACCCTACCGCAGGGTCCCCGTCGCATGTCCAATGGTCGCGATAGTCAAGACCATCGCGACCATCTTTTTGGACGCTCGTATATGCTGTGGGTGGTGACCCACAGCTATACGTGCATCCAGGAGGACGCTCCATTTTATTGGAGGAGGGCCCTGATTCAGAGCGAGCACTCTGGTCAGAGCGTACGGCTCTGAATCAGGGCCTAAGTATAGGTAAACCTCTTGCAGTACAAATTACACATGCAGTGGCTGCACTATTATATTGCCAACAGACTAGAAATGTTACTAATGCTAGACTAACAAAATGGGAATTGATTCTTCATATGGCTCCAAATATTACACTTGTAAAATGCAATGTTCTAAACCCTGCAACTTTGTTTGCCTATTGCTTCTGATATTTTACCATGTAAGGTTCAAAGGGCTAGATTTACTAAAGCTTCTAAAACAGGCAAATAATGGTGTTGCCCAAAGCAACCAATCAGATTATGTCTTTGATTTTCTTGAATGCAATGGAGAAATGATAGACAGAATCTGATAGGTTGCTATGGGTAACATTACAACTTGTCTTTTTTAGAAGCTTTAGTAAATCTACCCCAAAGAGTGGAAGATAATTATTTGGATACAGATAATAATGATTTAACATTATGTAAATCAGATGAGGAGGATATAAAAAAGGGTAAAACATTGAATTTTACACATATTGCTCATGATCCACATGACTATATTGTGTGCATGCAGCAAACTACTACACCACAACAAGACTTAACATAAATACTATTACAGAATCCTGATATGGTTTTCTATTTAGAAGGATGTTGTCATAGGAACAATAATACATGAACATTACAATCAGGGTTTGCAGTAGTAGACAATAACATAACTATATACTCTGAGGCTTTGCCACCTCCATATTCTGTACAACTTGCTGAACTAAAAGCCTTAATTAAAGCTTGTCAATTGGCAGAAGGCAAAAGTGTTAGTATTTACATAGATAGTAGATATGCTTTTGGAGTCATGCATGATTTTTCTTAACTATGGCGACAGAGAATTTTTGTCATAGCCAATGTTGCTCATTTTAAGTTGTACTCTAAGTAAATGACTACATACTATTCAGTTACCAAGATAAGTATAATTTATTAAGCAACAAGCTCATATGACAGAATATGATGATATTACAAATGGAAATAGAGTGGATTTAGCTGCTAAAAAGTCAGTACAAATGGGTAATTAAAAGTACTGAAAAACAAATTATTGTACTCCCTGATCAAAATGACCAAATGGAAATGCAGACAATATTGTTCTTCTAAGGAAAAATCCAGATGAGAAATGGCAGGATACCATATTGATAAAGATGGACTTTGGCATGGAAAGGGAAGTAGGCCTGTAAATCCCAATGCACTCTTGCCAGCAATGACACAAATTAGATTGTAAGCTTCCAAGCAGGGCCCTCTTACCTTTAAGTATGTCTTTATGTATATATGAATATATGTATGTATGTATGTATGTCTTTTACAACCCAGTAAAATTTTAATGTTGATTCAAATTGTAAAGCACAATGGAATTTGCTGTGCTATATAAGAAACTGTTAATAAATAAATAAATAACTGAGCAATGGATTGACCCATGCAGAATATAGTCCAAATGTACAGCTATGCACCTGGATTTTCAGCCATAGCTACCAGATACTGTACTTCATGTACTATCTGTCACAGAGTAATGAAGGGAAGTCAGTAAAGACAATACCTAATCACCTGCCACCAACTCAAGGTCATTTCCAGATACATCAAATTGTTTCCATCCAACTTCCTAAGTGTAGGATGCTAGAATATGTATTAGTATGTGTTGATGAATTTTTAGGGGACACATTAGCTAGAGCTACAGCTATTGTTACTACAAGAAGATAGCATAGGAATTTGTATGTAGATATGTTTATAATAGGTAATTTTTGCTGATCGAAGTAATCATATTAATGGTCTTTTTTTTAAACAAATGTGTGAGTTGTTGGGTATAAAACAGCAGCTGCATACTCCCTATCATCCACAATTTAAGTGCAAAAGTAGGAAGATACAATGGAGTTATTAAAAATAAATATCTAAATTAAAAAAGAAACAGGTATGCAATGACTAGAGGCATTTCCATTGGTCTTACATGCTATCAGAGTAACCTCTCGAGGACCTCTTAACTTATCACCATATGAAATCCTTTTGGGAACTTGTCACTAAACTGAAATACCAGCCAAAGCAAGTTAAAAATGTGGCTGATAATTCCATCAGATTTATGCTGCTGTACTAGACACACAACCAACTATAATTAACAGTGCCTGTCATAACCTGTATCCTGGAAACTGGGTGATGATATGAAGTGCTGTTGATGACACCAACTGTGGTTAAAATTAAGGAGAAGAGAACAAGGATACATGCTTCTCATTGTAAATAGGCAACAAATCCAGATAAAGTAAGTGGACATAAACCAATGTGTACCACCAACAAGTAAGGAATATTTCTGAGTCCATACAAATGTATTAGCCCTTACCAACCCAAGACACAATCTCCCTGACAAAGTCAGGGGAGAAAAATCTTGTGAAGAGGAAAAGACAAGAGTCAGATAGACATTGGTATGCAGAGTTAATGGGTCCTCAACCAAATATAAAATTATGGTTACTTTTAACTGTGATAACATTGATGCTGTTTCTAACAAGTATTTTTTTTTACATATGTGTTTTAAAAACCTGTAAATGGATAACAGAAACATAATGTTACTAATTTGGTAATGAGATACCAAAAAGAAACTATACTTGCATCAAAAGAACACTATAAAAAATATCCCCCAAACAGGCATGTATTTGTAAATATTGTGAACACCATTCAGAAGAGCGATGTATAAATGTTGTGAGGGTGATCCTAATTACTTTAGTGACCAACATCCTATAGATGTTTTCATCAGTTAATAGGAAACAAACTTACAGTAATACAAGTAATTGTTGGGTTTGTATCCAAGTACCACGTAGGCATCATAATGTTGGTCTGATATTATTCTATTGAATGCATGTAAATTAGGTAAGAAAAAATGTGGAATTAAGACTAGGGATGAATTAAGACTACTATGACCCCACATATAATGTTATTAAAATATTATTATGTTATTCATTAAAATATAACATGTTATAATAAAGCTGCTGAACCAACAATAAGGCAAAAAGGAGTAAATTACAATACAACAAGGATATATTTAAGAGACATTAAGGAATGTAATTTTTCCATTATAAAGTATAATTGTTTGAATATAATTGAAGAATAAGTTTAAAATAGATAATTATCAAGCTAATGAAAAAGATTATTTGTGGAATCCTAATTGGTTTTCAGGTACATTATCAGGATTACATACATGGTGGAAACATTTGTTTAGGACTTTAGGATTTTTTTTATAATATGTGCAGTAATTTACCTTGTATGTACAAGGTATTTTAGGTAATCTATGTAAAAATTGAACAAAAGCTTTGCAGATACATGTTTTATCAGAATCCAAATGAAAATAGCTAATTAGATAGAAAAATGATTGTATAGACATAAAAAGAAAGGATATTTGTGCCACAACTTTAATGTAAAATTGTTTTTTTGATAGTTAAAATGATTTTTATAAATCTCTGATGAGATTAAAGACATTTCAGCTCTATCAATAACATTGTTTTAGAATGTTTTATTTTATTTTTGTTATTCCATAGTTAAAAGATAAAATGTGTGAATGTAATTCAGAAATAGTATTGATAAAGCATATTTGTGGCATAATAATTAATATAATTATTTGTTGGATGAATCATTTTTAGTTTAGGAATAAATAAAGGATTAATATAAGATCATGTATTAAGATGAATAGCATTCATATTAATACTTGTGTGTGTTAAAATAGATGCTAGATACTTTTAGTTGGACATCCAGTGGCTTTACAAAAGTATAGGTCACATATTGAAGTTTGACCTTAGGAGCTAGGACTCCTTAATTTACTTGTATTTTTAAAAGTGTTATTTATATTCATGCTAGAAGCATAATTTGATATATATTTAAAGACTTATTGTACTGTCGTGATGTGTTTAAGAAGTGTATATATAGTATATTCTGTAATGTGAACTATAAAGATAGTTCTATAATCCTTTTATTGGGACTAGATATGTTCTATGTTATGTACATCTCTTTATGAGTTATTGGGAGGGTAACAACATCTGGTCCAAACATAACTTTGGTGCACATCTGGTCCTATGGATGAGGTTCATAGATTATGTATTTTTCATATGGAGGGGGGAGCATCCCTGAAATGGACTAGTGCTCAGTCCCACAAGTATCAGCCTGGTGTTCTGTGTACCAAACTAAACTCAGCTTCATCTACTGCCCTGTGTTCCCAGTCCCTTTACCCACTGACATAATCTTTAGATCCAAACTGGTTGGATCCTGACAGTTTGCTCTGGCCTAATATGGATAAAGCTGGTCAGACAAAAGTGGCAGATTCCAGTCAGGGCCTGATAAACAGACTGAAAAATTATTATGAGAAGATGCAATCATTAATGTTACAAGCTCTGTATCATCTTTTGTGGACTCTGCTATGGATAAACTTACTGAGAAGGTGATCAATTCTCTCTTTAGTTCGCAGAATTCTCATTCGTGAAGTTCTCTGAATCCTGATCTACTTGGAATACTTTGTCAGATGCTTGAATGGTTTCAAAATCTCCTAATCAGTATTATCATGATACTGTCAGATTTTTTTTTTAAGTACTCCAGACACTTTTAAGAATTTTACTCACTTTGCTGTGACCAAAGTGTCTACTGAATGAAACTCTTTTAGGACTCAGTTCTCTCCTACCAAGCAGAGAAAAGATAAACATCTGAGCTACCCATGTCCCAAGTTCTCAGAAGCTGAACATCAGTGTCACAAATAGTTTCACATTTGTCTTTACTGTGGGACTTCTAATTACTTCATTAAAGACTTTTCCCCTGGCAAGTCAAGAAATGATGACTAGTCTAAAGGTCACAGCACTCATGTCTACAAATCATCTTGTGTGTCATCTGCAGTTTCAGTACCCACTATTCCAGATAAGGATGTTAAAGAAGTTACCAGTTTTGGGAATCAAAAAAGAATGATGAACTCTCACTAACCAGAGAAGAATCTGACTTGCCAGACCCAGAATAGGCATATGATTTGCTAACCCCAGGAGGAGTGCCTGAGTTGCCAGTCCCAGAGGAGATCTCCAGAGAATAGATCGCAGAAAGGAATCATATTGCCACAGATTCAGGTATGGACTCCTGTCAGTCACCTCCTAAGAGTACCACCCTGTTGGATGACAGTCTGAGTACTACTTTTTCTCACTTTTGAATTTTACCCAGTCACTCAAGACTGTCAGCAAGGCTCTGGTCAAAGAAGGGCCATTTGAACACCCAGATTTGGCTGTTCCGATTCCAGCCCAAATTTGGCCCATTATGGTTCCAGACAGATTCTGTCTCCATTGGTTCCAGCTGATTTGAGCCCATCCAGATTCAATCCAGTTCCATCCATATGTCTGGGTAAGTCTCCTTAAGTTCCAGCCGATTCAACTTCCTCTGATTCTGTCTTTTGCCAATGACCAGCCTTCTCTCTACTTTAATGGAAATTTTGCTGTATTCCACACTCTGATACACCAATATCATACAAACTTTTAGACCATATCCCCAATTCCTATCACTTCATTACTGGTAGTGAAATACTGAGTTTAAACTTTTTTCGGGTAAATACCTTTGGCGTAAGCTAATCAACTCATTGAGTCTAGGATCCAGTACTTAAGAACTTTCAAACCTTCTATAATAAAGTTAAGCAAAGATTTAACACCAAGGAAACATTTCCTTCTGTTTCTCTCAGTAAAAACTTTAACCTGCCACCCCAAGAAGGTATTCTAATTTTGTTTTCTTAACTAAGAGTTCTGAGCCTAAAAATGGAATCAAAATGTTTCAACACCAATGGGGGCTCTTAGTGTTCTGCCAGTCCCAGGCACCTACTTTTGCCAGTCAGTTCCAGAGATGACATCCTCTATTCAGGCAGGAGAGTCTCTTGCTGACTCTACTACTGCTTCTCAATGTTCATTGCAAGTTTTAATCTTCCATAGTTTGTCTGATTCATTATCATCTATTTATTTCAATTATTATCTTTCTCAATTTTGTACACTGGTGGATTGATATCTCACTGTTATGGCATCAGATTCATCACCTGGTATTACTCCTGCCAATGTAGTTAAATATCTTTTTCTGACCTTCAGCGGGGAAGCCTTATAATGGACTAATTCATTTATTGAGTTCGATGAACCAATGCTCCAAGATTTATGGTCATTCAGTGATGCTGTAATTAAAATATTTTGTCCAATGACATCCCATTCATGATCTTCCAAGCACTGTACATGTTCTGCCAAGAATCTATCTATTGCTTGGGCCTCCACTCCTTTAAAGTCTGAGCAAAATCAACCTTTAAATGACCAGCATGCTAAGGATTTCCAAGACTCCAAGAAAAGCAGCACTTCAGATCTGCATCCATGGACATGAGAATTGGTTATACTTCTCTGTCTTATTCATACAGTGGTTCCTCCAAGTATTCTGGTCCTCAGATTTCATCATCTACCCAGTCTTCCAATAGTTCTTCTAATACTCAGTCCTCTGGTCCTTCGAGTCTTACAATATGTGTAGGATCCTCTGCTTCGGGTTATTATAGTGATTATCTGGAATGTAACAATACAAAGAAGAATGATTCAATTCTAATGCTAGACTCTAACTCTGATTATGATCCTGATCACAATGCTACTCCCATCCTTGGAGGTCCCATGTTTTCTGACAAAGTTTTCTCCTTACTAAAGATTCCGCTTCCTTTGTTTGGTTCAAGATGTTCTTTCAGAAAGAAGAGGAATATTTAAAGATCTTGAATTAACCCTTCCACTTATTATTGTTGAAGATTTTCCTTGAGTTCTCTCCCAGATCAGGAACAACATTGAGCCTGGCAGTGCTGAGCAACACTTAATGATATCGTTCATGGAGCATATCGTTAAGTGTTTATGAGCCTTTATTTTTTCCACAGGTTCTTGCTTTACTGGATTTTCTATCTGCTTAGCCTCCCAAGTCACATACTTATCCTGAGTATTCTTTCGCATATATCCATGAAGGTCCTGCTATTCAAGCTACAACATATTGTTATGATATCCAATGCCTACTCCATGTGAAAAGTCTTGAAACAGGCTAGCGAGATCTTCTGCCAATAACAACCACCCATTGTTCCCTTTGAACTGGGATACGTTCACCAGTACTTAGGCTGGAGAAGATAAAATTAAAGTACTTTCGAGTGTAGAACTCCAACCATCATGTGGAGAGGATGTGTTTTGAATTTGATATGACCACATGAAAACAAACTCCCATCCAGTCCACAGCCCGGGATATCCTGTTCTAAAGGAATAGCAGGAACACCCAAAGTTTGAAATAAATGAAAACCCATAAAA
The DNA here is from genome assembly GCA_031769625.1 of Taudactylus pleione. Lineage (NCBI taxonomy): Eukaryota > Metazoa > Chordata > Amphibia > Anura > Myobatrachidae > Taudactylus > Taudactylus pleione. The sequence continues at coordinate 908,789 of JAUIMM010000591.1, forward strand.
TTACCAGCTGCCCCACTATCCAGAAATGCTAAAGTGGCAAAAGTAGATTTGAGGAGTTGGACTAATACTGAATTTTTGGAGGAAATGGGGACTAGGCCTAAATGTAATTCCCCTTGAACACTTAGGCTTTGCTTTTGTTTCAGGTCTGAGCGGACAGTTGTTTACAGTATGTCCCTTGTCTCCACAGTACATACAAAGGCCTAGGGAATGTCTCCTGTGTCTTTCATCAGGTGACAGTTGTGATGCCCCAATTTGCATAAGCTCCTCTGGAGCAGAACCTGGAACCCATGAAAGAGAGCAGGGTGACCTTGTGGGAAGATCTTGTTCCCGTCTACATTCCCAGAGACAGGATACTGCTTGTGCTGCTGAGCCAAGAGAACCCACTGGAACGCTACAGTAGGTGAGGCAGCAAAGGTCCGGCATGTACAAATAGGAGGATCATCCAATCAGACTGTGCTATGGACAGTATGTGACCTCCTGAGGCATACCGAGCATCTAGCACCTAAGGAAACTGGAACAACCATGTCATGCACAGGTAAATTTCTGGAGGGAGACAAGTCGTGACTGCAACTTGTAACACAGATCTGACACAAACTTCTCAGCTCTGTGTAGACTTCAGCTACTGTACAGCCTACTAATTTCAGAAACTCTTCAATGCATTCAAGTTCCTAGTCTACATTTACCTTGTGCAAATTACCTTCTGAAGAAACTGCCATTTTAATCAGGCAGAGAAACGTGTCTAGGACATTTATAGGGACATTATTTGAACCAGTCCTGACCCCATGCATACTTGTGGATTTTTACCGAATGATATTTGTGGAGACTCCGATGCTGGATGTGATTCCCTCTACATGCGCTACAAAGAATTGCACCGGAGCCTAGCCAGGAGCATTCGATACAAGATTGTGAGTACGCCCAATACTATTCCATACAGGGTGGTACATGACCTATGAATGGTAGTGAATACCCATTACTCCTTGGCGATTAATGGTGGGTGCAGCATTATCAGCAGTGATGACTGATGTTGGATTGTTAAACGGGATACTGCCAGTGAGAGCTCTAAAACATTGGAGCAGTTGTTACTATTATATCCAACTGATGTTTGCTTTTTTATAAGGAGAAGCCACTAAAGAGGTATTATTCCTCACCTGATGAAAGACCTTTCATATTTCCTCCATAAATGATTAAGAGATCATCAAATTGACATTGGATAGGAAATATAGTCAGGTGCATAAATATTGGGACATTGACAGAATTTTCATATTTTGGCCTCTTTTCACCACCACAATGGCTTTGAAATGAAACAAACAAGATGTGCTTTAACTGCAGACTTTCAGATTTAATTTGAGGGTAATTACATCCAAATCAGGTGAATGGTGTAGGAATTACAACGGTTTCTATATGTGCCTACCACTTTTTACGGGGCCAAAAGTAATGGGACTATCAACTTAAAAAGCTATTTCATGGACAGGTGTAGGCTATTACCTCATTATTTAATTATCAATTAAGCAGGTAAAAGGTCTGGAGTTGATTCTAGGTGTGACATTTGCATTTGGAATCAGTTGCTGTCGACTCTCAATATGAGATCCAAAGAGCTGTCACTATCAGTGAAGCAAGCCACCATTAGGCTGAAAAATCAAAACAAACCCATCAGAGAGATAGCAAAAACATTAGGTGTGGCCAAATGAACTGTTTGGAACATTCTTAAAAAGAAAGAAAGCACCGGAGAGCTCAGCAACACCAAAAGACCCGGAAGACCATGGAAAACAACTGTGGTGGATGACAGAAGAATTATTTCCCTAGTGAAGAAATACCCCTTCACAACAGTTGGCCAAATCAAGAACACTCTCCAGGAGGTAGGTGTATATGTGTCAAAGTCAACAATCAAGAGAAGACTTCACAAGAGTGAATATAGAGGGTTCACCACAAGATGTAAACCATTGGTTAGCCTCAAAAACAGGGAGACCAGATTAGAGTTTGCCAAACAACATCTAAAAAAGCCATTACAGTTCTGAAACAATATCCTATGGGCAGATGAGACAAAGATCAACTTGTACCAGAGTGATGGGAAGAGAATAGTATGGCGAAGGAAAGGAACTGCTCATGATCCAAAACATACCACCTCATCAGTGAAGCATGGTGATGGTAGTGTCATGGTGTGGGCATGTATGGCTGCCAATGGAACTGGTTCCCTTGTATTTATTGAAGATGTGACTGCTGACAAAAGCAGCAGAATGAATTCTGAAGTGTTTCGGGCAGTATTATATGCTCATATTCAGTCAAATGCTTCAGAACTCATTGGACTGTGCTTCACAGTGCAGATGGACAATGACCCAAAGCATACTGCAAAAGCAACCAAAGAGTTTTTTAAGGCTAAAAAGTGGAATGTTATGCAATGGCCAAGTCAATCCCCTGACCTGAATCCTATTGAGCATGCATTTCACTTGATGAATACAAAACTGAAGGGAAAATGCCTGAAGAACAAACAGGAACTGAAGACATTTGCAGTAGAGGCCTGGCAGAGCATCACCAGGGATGAAACCCAGTGTCTGGTGATGTGTATGCGTTCCAGACTTCAGGCTGTAATTGCCTGCAAAGGATTTGCAACAAAGTATTAAAAAGTGAAAGTTAGATTTAGGATTGTTTAGTTTGTCCCATTACTTTTGGCCCTTTAAAAAGTGAGAGGCACAAATAGAAACCATTGTAATTCCTACACCGTTCACCTGATTTGGATGTAATTACCCTCAAATTAAATCTGAAAGTCTGCAGTTAAAGCACATCTTGTTTTGTTTCATTTCAAAGCCATTGTGGTGGTGAATAGAGGACAAAATATGAAAATTCTGTCAATGTCCCAATATATATGCACCTGACTGTATGAACAATCTTTGCAGCACTGATTTACTGCTAACTGGAGTGAGATTGTGGAAGAATATGATTGGCTGCATGCTTTAGTGGTCTCTAGATATAATATATATGTCTATTAATAGTTAAGTAGGGATATTTCAGGTTATTGTTTCATTTTAATTACGTTTATATGTAATATTGTAATTGTGTGGTGTATGGTTTTTTGTAAAAAAAAAAAAAAAACAGCTTTTGCAATTCTTTTTAATTATTTATTTAAAACTGAGGAAAGGGAGTGGCATTCTGCTCCATTAATGTATTCTATAAATTAAAATTTTTTATAATGGAACATAGAAAAGAAAGCCTTCACTTTCCATGCCTTTACTATCTCATTCATAAACATGTATGAACATTTATTGATTTCAGAAGTCCAATCAAGTTAGCCAAGCCATTTAGAAGTGTACATGAACCATCAAAGCATCACAGATAGTCTCCCCATCTGGAACAATAAATGGGTTCTAATGTCAGCTGGGTAACATTATAAATACTGTATCATGGTATGAAAATTAGCTCCTAGGAGCAATAAAAATGTGGCTGCCCATAGAATAAAATCATTGTAAAAATGTTGATTCACTTAGGCTCCTTAAACATGATGTACAAGGAGAGAGACACCTGAGAAAGTAAGGACGGTTCCCACCTTTAGCTTCAGCTACTCCTTGCAGTGGTATAGACATATTGAAATATCAGAAAAGAGACCTATGGTTTCCACACATCCCCCGGGGAAGGCCCAAGGGCTGAAACATGTTGGGACATTGATACTTACCCACAAGAGCAACGCAATCTCACATTTATTAAGAAACATCAGCTGCAGGCAGCTTAGCATTGAGGAAGCTAGGACTCATGAGACAGGACTCGCGGTCACATGACCGGGACCCGGAAGTGATCAGGAACAGATGACGGGTGCACTGCTCGGGCCGGAGGGAGAGACCAACCATGGACCCCCAATAGGGACTGGAGGGAGGTCATGATATCCAGAGCCAGGCACCTCCACAGCTAGATGACCCAAGGTGAGCCTTAACAAGGTGATCTGCAGGGAGCACCACAGTGATAGAGGTAGCCACACAAGTTAGGTGTACCGTAAGACTGGGCTGAAAACACCGGGCACCCACCGCCCCCACCACAAACAACATCAAAGAAAAAAGAGGTGCACCACACCACCAAAGAAATTGGGATGCCATTTAATTAAGGAAGTGAAGGTACCTCACATGGACAGACTTGAACACACAGGTGTTAGAGAGACTTTCATTAAGCAGAACTTTGCCTGCCACCCACCAATGTTATCTTATATTATTGCATTGGGTAGACTTTTTTATTGAATTACCATCACAACTAACTGTGCAGATATGTTTACATGAGAACACAATTTTGCTGTTAATGTGTATACCCTGATTCATTATTCTCACTTCACCCACATTTTTGGAATTAAAAGTGTGTTTATATAATTTCACATCCTGCATTCATTTGTCATTTATTATTTAGTCATTATTACACAGAAGGGGTAGAGTGCACTGTCATTGTAAAAATAATTGATTCACTGAGGCTCCCTAAACATAATGTACAAGGAGGGAGACACCTAAGAAAGTAAGGATAATTCCCTCCCTTAATTTCAGCTACTCCTTACAGTGGTATAGACATATTGAAATATCATAAAATAGACCCATGGCTTTTTTTGCAAGCAGCAGATTTTGTAAGCCCCTGCTTCCCGCTGAGTTGCAAGTGAAAAAGGCACATGCAGTCAGTGTAAAGCCCGGGGTCATTAATACTGGTTTCAAGTGCTATTTTACATTTCCAACTGCAACCCACTCAGTATAAGCATCTTAGAAAACCCACTGCTCCATAATAAAAAGCCCCAGGTCTCTCCACCAGGGGAAGAACTATTGGAGACAATGGAGGCACCTGCCGCCGGGCTCCAGCTCTAAAGGGGCTCCTCCTCCATTGTCCACAACATATTCACCCCACTTATGGCTGTAACTATGTACCCAGAGTGCACCATCACAAATGCACAATACATGGCACCCCTTCCCAGCACCTGAGAAACCACCATACACTAGTGGAGAGCTCCATGTCAGACCATCAGCCAATTGGTACATTACAGTGTCAATGGCTGTGACAGGGGTCCCCAAATTATAACTTGCCTACTGGCATCTGGGATGAACTTAAGCCACTGCTCTCCACTAATGCAATTTCTGTAGTACTAAACTGTGGTTACACTGGAAGATGAAGGAAAGTTAAAAAGCAAATAACCAAACCAACTGTAGAGACTATTATAGCTGGTGTAACTAACTACATGAATTGCCTGCCCTCTTATATTGTCCTAATGCTCTCCTGCATAATAAAATAAATTCTGCCCAATTAAAATTAATTGCCCTACTATGTATCAAATAAAAAATGTAGGTTTGAGGGGTCACAACACATATTGTTCCCATTAAAGAAAAACAACTAAATAATGTTTAGGAGGAAAAAAATATGTACATTTAATTCAACAATGTGGGTTCAATTATATGTATGTGGGAATTTTTTCCTCATATACATTATTTAGTTGTTTTCCCTAAAATGCATGCCTGTGCCTTGGAGCTGCTAACCTGTCTGCACCCTGTGTCCCAAACTGGCAAATTACACATGACAATAATCCAGGCAGGAGGCGAGGGCACCTGGGCTATAGTATATTCATAACAAATTCAAGCTCTTGGGTTACACCTGGTGCAGGATTGGTTATTGCTATGCTCTATATCCCACCACTGATGTTGGGTATATGATGCCATCACTGGGGACATGTAAAGTAGAGACTGGAGTCACCAGCAGACTTTACCCTAACTTTTCAGAGTGTTCTGCATCTCCACAGCTAATCCAAACTTTGCTGATTGTTTCCTATACCCCTGGCTTCTCCACTCTGTCCCTTTGTTACTGATGCTCCTCTTCCAGTCTAGGCCAGTTCCCATCTGCTAACAAACTGGAACTCATTGGGAGTGAACCACTCTCCCTGGTAGTGGATGGAGGGCCCCCTTGCTGCTCTGGCACAGCTTCTGGATGAAGATCAGAGCCTTGTTCTCTCCGCACTCCACCATGGCTCCCTCTTGTCAAAGAGGGACTGAATGTCAGGGATAAATGAAAAACTTTTCAGCATCAGGTCATTGGGCAGCAGTTAGTGCTGGTGCTCATGCAGCCCCAGGTAGGCACAATATGTATGGTTGTTGAAATGGTGCTGGTTGGGGTCCATGGGCTGCTTAAAAGCAGTGAGGGCTAGCTCCTTGCAGTCCAGTCTCTCCTTTCTGAAGGCCAGCTAGGAGTGCCTGGTCCAAAATCTGCTGTCGTGGAGCCAAGAGATAACTGTGACAAAGGAAGGTGGATGCTAGAAGCCAGTGTCTAATGTACCTACTTACCATTTAGTTGGGTAGAAAATTTAAAGCTTTCCCTTTACACTAGAATGATTATCGAGCAACTGTTTGGAAAAGCAATTAAACATGTTTGTTTTTTCCAACTATTTTGACTGTCCATTTTTTAGAGTTTGGGAGCAATCAAATTATAGTTTTGCTCCCACACACAGCCTGATTAACAAGCCCACCATTTAATTACTGTAGTTGGCTGGAATGATAACATTCTGGTGTATGGTCAGATAATCCCAACTAGTTATGTTGCATTTCCAAAGGATTTTTGATGCTAGGTACAGACTGTACATAGGAGGACACATAACATTACTCGGAAGTGCCGGGAACACTGGTGACGCCAGCAGAAGATACAGAAAGCTGCATGTTCTGCCATAAAACCCCTGACAATGAGCATGAAAACCCTCACAATGTGCATGAAACCCCTGACAATGAGTATGGAACCCCCTGGCAATGAGCATGGAACCTCTGACAATGAGCATAGAAACCCATAGCATGAAACCCCTGGCAACAAGCATGAGACTCCTGACAATTAGCAGGTAATTTAAAAGTAATTTGAAGCCATACTGTTGAGCCTAAAACAGTGTCCTTGGCATAACTGTATGTGGCATCATGTGTAATGGGCATTACAGTTTGTGGCATAATGTGTAATGGGCATTACAGTGTGTAGCATATTGTGTAATGGGCATTATGGTGTGTGGCATAATGTGTAATGGGCATTACAGATTATGGCATAATGTGTAAGGGGCATTATGGTGTGTGGCATAATGTGTAATGGGCATTACAATGAGGAAGAAAAATTACACATAATGTAATCTGTCTATGGGGGTGTAAGCGCAATTTGACTATTCTCTTTGGGGGCCAAATTGCCTATAAATTGCCCTGTATTAGTTGAACAAAATGCCGTGGTGGTGGTGTCAAAAACTTTTTTGGCAGGGGGGAGAAAAATGTATAGTTACACCACTGGCACAGATAGGTGATGATGTAACCCCATATTTCCTGTTTTATAGTATTTGAGGACAACATCTTTGGTTACCTTACTTTGCTTTTGAAACCCAATGACCTTAGTAAAATATACAGTATCATTGGTATCACATGAAATAAAACATCATCAGCTTTTTTTTATTTCATTAGTCTCACTATAAATCACTAACACATACAGATGTTTTATATTATAATTTTAGTTGTACTATTAATTCCATAAATGGGTCTCTATGTGCTGTGCTCTCCTGTGTTTGCTGCTTATTTAATTTAAGTTTTATTATTCTTGTAACCTGCAGCATTGTTCTATATTTAATGGTACATGACATAATAGTAATGTAAAAATAATATAAAGCTCTCAGTATCTCTTATGTTACCTCCTGCCATACACACTCCTGCACCTGTCAGTAATGAGTATGGGAAGGGAGAACAAGCACTTTAGAATGCCCCTGAGTTCCTGTTACATGACATCTGATATCTTAGTAATTGTGTTCTTGTTGCTGGTGCTGTTTGTGCCTCTCTGCAGATCTGACACACAGAACACCACACCTGCATGTCACCTTACAGTGAGAGATTACACTAGGAACCAATATTCTCAGGCAGAATATACCATTACAGAGGGCATATTCACACAACAACCAGGACATTTTCCAAAGAGGCCAGGACATAATATTCTCTCCAATGTGTTCTGCATACTGTAAGTATATGAAGATGTAATGTTGTATAAATCTAACAGTGCCATCTCAATAATGGGTTGGGTATGAAATAGTGCCGGTCGGGTTGCCTACTGTCAAAATGCCAACAGCGGCATACCAATGCTCGATATCCGGAATGGGGTCAGGTAAGTATACTAACCTTCCCCACTTCCCTTCCTAACCCTCCCTTCTTGCACCTTAACCCTACCTACCCCACACCCTAAATGTGCGCATCCACTAAGCGAGATTTGCAAGTGATAGAACGATAATTAAGTCATTATCGTTCAATTGCGAGCAAATTATGCATGCATCAAGCACATTTATGTCAGAAATGACGAGCGATGCGAGTGCCCGCTGGTCATTTTCGACATCTGTCATCGTTCGTACATGCTAGTCAACCCGACGATCACGTCAGGTTCACCATGTACTTGGATGTTGAATGTGCCTACACTTAACAACTGAACGTTCAGTGTAGGCACATCAAAAATGGAGATTTTCAGTTAAAGAGATTCAGCGCGATCGAGTCATATGGGATCTTGCATGCTGAGAGGTGCTATTTGGCATGATAGAAGTCATAGTATATACGGACACGTCTGAAGGACATTATTAGGGGTATTCAATATGGAGCGAAAAGTCAGTTTTTGCAATAATTTTGCATCGATGACGTCATTTTTGCTGGTTTTGGTTTTACACTGTATTCAATTTCAAAGACTTTTCGCAGGTTCGAAAAGTCTTTGAAAAAAAATGGGGATAACTTTTCACCACTGAATAGGCGAAAAAAAGTGCAGAATTGGGGTTAAGGGGTGCAGGCTTAAAAAAAATTGCCTTCATCCCTGGGAATGTCATTTTAAAATAAACTGTGTCAAAAAAAGTTTTAAAAAAAGAATGGGACACCCCAAAAAAATTATTCAAAATTTGGGGTGAAAAAAAAAATTGGAAAAAAGTGTTTAAAATTAGGGAAATAGGTTCAGGGCTATTCTGCAAATATGCGGCAGGTGAATTCTAGAATAGATTATTAGCGGCAGGTGCATATTTGCTGAATTTTTAAATAAAAACTTTAGGGACTTAAAAATATGCTAGTACCCATTTTCATGTACCCCAAATTTGATCGGACCACTTAAAAAAATGGAAAAAAACACCTAAGTGCTCTTCTGCATCACTTGTTCAATGATGGGAAAAAAACACCTGCAGACGCTATTTAAATCCCCAACTTTCATTTGCAGGCTAAAACGGGGGTACCCATAGTGATCCCTCATGTATTTACAGCTTTAGGGGGGTCCTACAATTTATTCCTGGAAAATTTAGTTTTTTTATGCAGATCCCACTTCGCAGGTTCCCGTTTTCATAGATTTTATATTGAATACGGGGATAAAGCGGGCACGCGCCCGATACTTTATCCCTGGAAAATCGCTGATGTGGAGCGAAAAGTCCAGCACGGACTTTTCGCTCCCATATTGAATACCCCTGTATATCTTTTACTATTCCAAACATCTGCAGAATATTATAACATAGGAGGTGACAGATGCATATTCATAATTTAGATTATCTCTCATATATAGAATAGGATTAGTCCTAAACCAATATTTTACTCTGATCCGTTCCTTTCGGATCTTCAGATACAGTACAAGGTTTATGTTTATTAATCCATTTCTAAATAAATTGAATAGATAACTAATGCTGGCCATACACGCTACAATTATCGGGACGATCCACCCGATATCGGCGGATCGCCGCGATAATTGTAGCGTGTGGGGGGGTGACCGAGGGTTAAATATTGCTCAGTCGGGCATGCTGGATTGTCCAGCATGCCCGTCCAATGCGATATTTTCCGGTAACTGTCGGCCGCATCGGGCAGTGTATGCCCAGCGCAGCCAACAGACAGACATTTCCTGTGTTCCTTCCTACAGAAGGAACAAGGAAATGTCACCTCCCCCGGGGGCAGAGCGCGGATGTCGGGCTATACACTGTGAGATTTCTCTCACAGTGTACGCCGGCGACATCTGCAGCTGGCAGGCTGCCAGATAAAATGTCTGTCGGTTTGACAGACATTTTAATCTGGCAGTGTATGTGCAGCAAAAGTTGTATGATAAAAGATTACTATTATGTTGTATGGTTCCCAGTAATCTCACATGTGTCGCTCTACTAATAGTAGTGCAGTGATTTGTGTCTCTCTCCTATTTAGTAGCGCAGTGATTTGCGTCACTCTCCTATTTAGTAGCGCAGTGATTTGCGTCGCTCTCCTATTTAGTAGTGCAGTAAATTGTGTCACTCTCCTATTTATTAGCGCAGTGATTTGTGTCACTCTCCTATTAGTAGTGCAGTGATTTGTGTCACTGTCCTTTTAGTAGTGCAGTGATTTGTGTCAATCTCCTATTAGTAGCGCAGTGATTTGTGTCACTCTCCTATTTAGTAGCGCAGTGATTTGTGTCACTCTCCTATTTAGTAGCGCAGTGATTTGTATCGCTCTCCTATTTAGTAGCGCAGTAAATTGTGTCACTCTCCTATTTAGTAGCGTGTCACTCTCCTAATAGGAGCGCAGTGATTTGTGTCACTCTCCTATTAGCAGCGCAGTGATTTGTGTCACTCTCCTATTAGAAGTGCAGGGATTTGTGTCACTCACCTATTTAGTAGTGCAGAAAATTGTGTCACTCTCCTATTTAGTAGCGCAGTGATTTGTGTCGCTCTCCTATTAGTAGCGCAGTGATTTGTGTCACTCTCCTACTTTGTAGCGCAGTGATTTGTGTCGCTCTCCTATTAGTAGCGCAGTGATTTGTGTCGGTCTCCTATTAGTTGCGCAGTGATTTGTGTCGCTCTCCTATTAGTAGTGCAGTGATTTGTGTCGCTCTACTATTAGTAGTGCAGTGATTTGTGTCACTCTCCTATTTAGTAGCGCAGTGATTTGTGTCGCTCTCCTATTAGTAGCGCAGTGATTTGTGTCACTCTCCTATTAGTAGTGCAGTGATTTGTGTCATTCTCCTATTAGTAGTGCAGTGATATGTGTCACTCTCCTATTTAGTAGCGCAGTGATTTGTGTCACTCTCCTATTAGTAGCTCAGTGATTTCTGTCACTCTCCTATTAGTAGCGCAGTGATTTGTGTCACTCTCCTATTTAGTAGCGCAGTGATTTGTGTCGCTCTTAAATTAAGTAGCGCAGTGATTTGTGTCACTCTCCTATTTAGTAGCGCAGTGATTTGTGTCACTCTCCTATTAGTAGCGCAGTGATTTGTGTCACTCTCCTATTAGTAGCTCAGTGATTTGTGTCACTCTCCTATTAGTAGCGCAGTGATTTGTGTCACTCTCCTATTTAGTAGCACAGTGATTTGTGTCACTCTCCTATTTAGTAGCTCAGTGATTTGTGTCACTCTCCTATTAGTAGCGCAGTGATTTGTGTCGCTCTCTTATTTAGTAGCGCAGTGATTTGTGTCACTCTCCGATTTAGTACTGCAGTGATTTGTGTCACTCTCCTATTAGTAGCGCAGTGATTTGTGTCACTCTCCTATTAGTAGCTCAGTGATTTGTGTCACTCTCCTATTAGTAGCGCAGTGATTTGTGTCACTCTCCTATAATTAGCTCAGTGATTTGTGTCACTCTCCTATTAGTAGCGCAGTGATTTGTGTCACTCTCCTATTAGTAGTGCAGTGATTTGTGTCACTCTCCTATTAGTAGTGCAGTGATTTGTGTTGCTCTCCTATTTAGTAGCGCAGTGATTTGTGTCGCTCTCTTATTAGTAGCCCAGTGATTTGTGTCACTCTCCTATATAGTAGCGAAGTGATTTGTTACTCTCCTATTAGTAGCGCAGTGATTTGTGTCACTCTCCTATTAGTAGCGCAGTGATTTGTGTCACTCTCCTATTAGTAGCGCAGTGATTTGTGTCGCTCTCCTATTTAGTAGCGCAGTGATTTGTGTCTCTCTCCTATCAATAGCGCAGTGATTTGTGTCACTCTCCTATTAGTAGCGCAGTGATTTGTGTCACTCTCCTATTAGTAGTGCAGTGATTTGTGTCGCTCTCCTATTAGTAGTGCAGTGATTTGTGTCACTCTCCTATTAGTAGCGCAGTGATTTGTGTCACTCTCCTATTAGTAGCGCAGTGATTTGTGTCACTCTCCTATTAGTAGCGCAGTGATTTGTGTCACTCTCCTATTAGTAGCGCAGTGATTTGTGTCACTCTCCTATTAGTAGCACAGTGATTTGTGTCTCTCTCCTATTAGTAGTGCAGTGATTTGTGTCGCTCTCCTATTTAGTAGTGCAGTGATTTGTGTCGCTCTCCTATTTACTAGCGCGTTGATTTGTGTCTCTCTCCTATTTAGTAGCGCAGTAATTTGTGTCACTCTCCTATTTAGTAGTGCAGTGATTTGTGTCGCTCTCCTATTAGTAGTGCAGTGATTTGTGTCACTCTCCTATTAGTAGTGCAGTAATTTGTGTCACTCTCCTATTTAGTAGCACAGTGATTTGTGTCGCTCTCCTATTTAGTAGCGCAGTGATTTGTGTTGCTCTCCTATTTAGTAGCGCAGTAATTTGCGTTGCTCTCCTATTTAGTAGCGCAGTGATTTGTGTCACTCTCCTATTAGTAGCGCAGTGATTTGTATCACTCTCCTATTAGTAGCACATTGATTTGTGTCACTCTACTATTTAGTAGCGCAGTGATTTGTGTCGCTCTCCTATTAGTAGCGCAGTGATTTGTGTCCCTCTCCTATTTAGTAGCGCAGTGATTTGTGTCACTCTCCTATTAGTAGTGCAGTGATATGTGTCGCTCTCCTATTAGTAGCGCAGTGATATGTGTCACTCTCCAATTAGTAGCGCATTGATTTGTGTCGCTCTCCTATTAGTAGCGCAGTGATATGTGTCACTCTCCTATTTAGTAGCGCAGTGATTTGTGTCTCTCTCCTATTAGTAGTGCAGTGATTTGTGTCGCTCTCCTATTAGTAGTAGAGTGATTTGTGTCACTCTCCTATTTAGTAGCGCAGTGATTTGTGTCACTCTCCTATTTAGTAGTGCAGTAATTTGTGTCGCTCTCCTATTAGTAGAGCATTAATTTGTGTCGCTCTCCTATTTAGTAGCACAGTGATTTGTGTCACTCTCCTATTTAGTAGTGCAGTGATTTGTGTCGCACTCCTATTAGTAGTGCAGTGATTTGTGTCGCTCTCCAATTTTGTATCGCAGTGATTTGTGTCGCTCTCCTATTAGTAGTGCAGTGATTTGTGTCGCTCTCCTATTAGTAGCGCAGTAATTTGTGACACTCTCCTATTAGTAGCGCAGTGATTTGTGTCGCTCTCCTATTAGTAGCGCAGTGATTTGTGTCGCTCTCCTATTTAGTAGCAAAGTGATTTGTGTCACTCTCCTATTTAGTAGCGCAGTGATTTGTGTCGCTCTCCTATTAGTAGCGCAGTAATTTGTCACTCTCCTATTAGTAGCGCAGTGATTTGTGTCGCTCTCCTATTAGTAGCGCAGTGATTTGTGTCGCTCTCCTATTAGTAGCGCAGTGATTTGTGTCTCCTATTAGTATCGCAGTGATTTCTGTCACTCTCCTATTTAGTAGCGTAGTGATTTGTGTCACTCTCCTATTTAGTAGCGCAGTGATTTGTGTCGCTCTCCAATTTAGTAGCGCAGTGATTTGTGTCGCTCTCCTATTTACTAGCGCATTGATTTGTGTCTCTCTCCTATTTAGTAGCGCAGTGATTTGTGTCGCTCTCCTATTAGTAGCACAGTGATTTGTGTCGCTCTCCTATTAGTGGTGCAGTGATTTGTGTCACTCTTCTATTAGTAGCGCAGCAATTTGTGTCACTCTCCAATTTAGTAGCGCAGTAATTTGTGTCTCTCTCCTATTTAGTAGCGCAGTGATTTGTGTCGCTATCCTTTTAGTAGCACATTGATTTGTGTCGCTCTCCTATTAGTGGTGCAGTGATTTGTGTCACTCTTCTATTAGTAGCGCAGTAATTTGTGTCACTCTCCAATTTAGTAGCGCAGTAATTTGTGTCACTCTCAAATTTAGTAGCGCAGTAATTTGTGTCACTCTCCTATTAGTAGCGCAGTGATTTGGATCGCTCTCCTATTAGTAGCAAAGTGATTTTTGTCACTCTCCTATTAGTGGCTCAGTGATTTGTGTCACTCTCCTATTAGTAGCGCAGTGATTTGTGTCACTCTCCTATTTAGTAGCGTAGTGATTTGTGTCGCTCTCCTATTTAGTAGCGCAGTGATTTGTGTTGCTCTCCTATTTAGTAGCGCAGTAATTTGTGTCACTCTAATATTTAGTAGCGCAGTGATTTGTGTCACTCTCCTGTTAGTAGCGCAGTGATTTGTATCACTCTCCTATTAGTAGCACATAGATTTGTGTCACTCTCCTATTTAGTAGCGCAGTGATTTGTGTCGCTCTCCTATTAGTAGCGCAGTGATTTGTGTCACTCTCCTATTTAGTAGTGCAGTAATTTGTGTCGCTCTCCTATTAGTAGCACAGTAATTTGTGTCACTCTCCAATTTAGTAGCGCAGTATCTTGTGTCGCTCTCCTATTTAGTAGCGTAGTGATTTGTTGTCACTCTCCTATTAGTAGTGCAGTAATTTGTGTCACTCTCCAATTTAGTAGCGCAGTAATTTGTGTCTCTCTCCTACTTATTAGCGCAGTGATTTGTTTTGCTCTCCTATTAGTAGCACAGTGATTTGTGTCACTCTCCTATTAGTAGCGCAGTGATTTGTGTCACTCTCCTATTAGTAGTGCAGTAATTTGTGTCACTCTCCAATTTAGTAGCGCAGTAATTTGTGTCACTCTCCTAATAGGAGCGCAGTGATTTGTGTCACTCTCCTATTAGTAGTGCAGTGATTTGTGTCACTCTCCTATTTAGTAGCGCAGTAAATTGTGTCACTCTCCTATTTAGTAACGCAGTGATTTGTGTCGCTCTCCTATTAGTAGCGCAGTGATTTGTGTCACTCTCCTATTAGTAGTGCAGTGATTTGTGTCACTCTCCTATTAGTAGTGCAGTGATTTTTGTCACTCTCCTATTTAGTAGCGCAGTGATTTGTGTCGCTCTCTTATTTAGTAGCGCAGTGATTTGTGTCACTCTCCTATTTAGTAGCGCAGTGATTTGTGTCACTCTCCTATTAGTAGCGCAGTGATTTGTGTCACTCTCCTATTAGTAGCGCAGTGATTTGTGTCACTCTCCTATTAGTAGCGCAGTGATTTGTGTCACTCTCCTATTAGTAGCACAGTGATTTGTGTCTCTCTCCTATTAGTAGTGCAGTGATTTGTGTCGCTGTCCTATTTACTAGCGCATTGATTTGTGTCTCTCTCCTACTTATTAGCGCAGTGATTTGTGTCGCTCTCCTATTAGTAGCACAGTGATTTGTGTCACTCTCCTATTAGTAGCGCAGTGATTTGTGTCACTCTCCTATTAGTAGTGCAATAATTTGTGTCACTCTCCAATTTAGTAGCGCAGTAATTTTTGTCACTCTCCTAATAGGAGCGCAGTGATTTGTGTCACTCTCCTATTAGTAGTGCAGTGATTTGTGTCACTCTCCTATTTAGTAGCGCAGTAAATTGTGTCACTCTCCTATTTAGTAACGCAGTGATTTGTGTCGCTCTCCTATTAGTAGCGCAGTGATTTGTGTCACTCTCCAATTAGTAGCGCATTGATTTGTGTCGCTCTCCTATTAGTAGTGCAGTGATATGTGTCGCTCTCCTATTAGTAGCGCAGTGATATGTGTCACTCTCCAATTAGTAGCGCATTGATTTGTGTCGCTCTCCTATTAGTAGCGCAGTGATATGTGTCACTCTCCTATTTAGTAGCGCAGTGATTTGTGTCTCTCTCCTATTAGTAGTGCAGTGATTTGTGTCGCTCTCCTATTAGTAGTAGAGTGATTTGTGTCACTCTCCTATTTAGTAGCGCAGTGATTTGTGTCACTCTCCTATTTAGTAGTGCAGTAATTTGTGTCGCTCTCCTATTAGTAGCGCATTAATTTGTGTCGCTCTCCTATTTAGTAGCGCAGTGATTTGTGTCACTCTCCTATTTAGTAGTGCAGTGATTTGTGTCGCACTCCTATTAGTAGTGCAGTGATTTGTGTCGCTCTCCAATTTTGTATCGCAGTGATTTGTGTCGCTCTCCTATTAGTAGTGCAGTGATTTGTGTCGCTCTCCTATTAGTAGCGCAGTAATTTGTGACACTCTCCTATTAGTAGCGCAGTGATTTGTGTCGCTCTCCTATTAGTAGCGCAGTGATTTGTGTCGCTCTCCTATTTAGTAGCAAAGTGATTTGTGTCACTCTCCTATTTAGTAGCGTAGTGATTTGTGTCGCTCTCCTATTAGTAGCGCAGTAATTTGTCACTCTCCTATTAGTAGCGCAGTGATTTGTGTCGCTCTCCTATTAGTAGCGCAGTGATTTGTGTCGCTCTCCTATTAGTAGCGCAGTGATTTGTGTCTCCTATTAGTATCGCAGTGATTTCTGTCACTCTCCTATTTAGTAGCGTAGTGATTTGTGTCACTCTCCTATTTAGTAGCGCAGTGATTTGTGTCGCTCTCCAATTTAGTAGCGCAGTGATTTGTGTCGCTCTCCTATTTACTAGCGCATTGATTTGTGTCTCTCTCCTATTTAGTAGCGCAGTGATTTGTGTCGCTCTCCTATTAGTAGCACAGTGATTTGTGTCGCTCTCCTATTAGTGGTGCAGTGATTTGTGTCACTCTTCTATTAGTAGCGCAGCAATTTGTGTCACTCTCCAATTTAGTAGCGCAGTAATTTGTGTCTCTCTGCTATTTAGTAGCGCAGTGATTTGTGTCGCTATCCTTTTAGTAGCACATTGATTTGTGTCGCTCTCCTATTAGTGGTGCAGTGATTTTTGTCACTCTTCTATTAGTAGCGCAGTAATTTGTGTCACTCTCCAATTTAGTAGCGCAGTAATTTGTGTCACTCTCAAATTTTGTAGCGCAGTAATTTGTGTCACTCTCCTATTAGTAGCGCAGTGATTTGGATCGCTCTCCTATTAGTAGCAAAGTGATTTTTGTCACTCTCCTATTAGTGGCTCAGTGATTTGTGTCACTCTCCTATTAGTAGCGCAGTGATTTGTGTCACTCTCCTATTTAGTAGCGTAGTGATTTGTGTCGCTCTCCTATTTAGTAGCGCAGTGATTTGTGTTGCTCTCCTATTTAGTAGCGCAGTAATTTGTGTCACTCTAATATTTAGTAGCGCAGTGATTTGTGTCACTCTCCTGTTAGTAGCGCAGTGATTTGTATCACTCTCCTATTAGTAGCACATAGATTTGTGTCACTCTCCTATTTAGTAGCGCAGTGATTTGTGTCGCTCTCCTATTAGTAGCGCAGTGATTTGTGTCACTCTCCTATTTAGTAGTGCAGTAATTTGTGTCGCTCTCCTATTAGTAGCACAGTAATTTGTGTCACTCTCCAATTTAGTAGCGCAGTATCTTGTGTCGCTCTCCTATTTAGTAGCGTAGTGATTTGTTGTCACTCTCCTATTAGTAGTGCAGTAATTTGTGTCACTCTCCAATTTAGTAGCGCAGTAATTTGTGTCTCTCTCCTACTTATTAGCGCAGTGATTTGTGTTGCTCTCCTATTAGTAGCACAGTGATTTGTGTCACTCTCCTATTAGTAGCGCAGTGATTTGTGTCACTCTCCTATTAGTAGTGCAGTAATTTGTGTCACTCTCCAATTTAGTAGCGCAGTAATTTGTGTCACTCTCCTAATAGGAGCGCAGTGATTTGTGTCACTCTCCTATTAGTAGTGCAGTGATTTGTGTCACTCTCCTATTTAGTAGCGCAGTAAATTGTGTCACTCTCCTATTTAGTAACGCAGTGATTTGTGTCGCTCTCCTATTAGTAGCGCAGTGATTTGTGTCACTCTCCTATTAGTAGTGCAGTGATTTGTGTCACTCTCCTATTAGTAGTGCAGTGATTTTTGTCACTCTCCTATTTAGTAGCGCAATGATTTGTGTCGCTCTCTTATTTAGTAGCGCAGTGATTTGTGTCACTCTCCTATTTAGTAGCGCAGTGATTTGTGTCACTCTCCTATTAGTAGCGCAGTGATTTGTGTCACTCTCCTATTAGTAGCGCAGTGATTTGTGTCACTCTCCTATTAGTAGCGCAGTGATTTGTGTCACTCTCCTATTAGTAGCACAGTGATTTGTGTCTCTCTCCTATTAGTAGTGCAGTGATTTGTGTCGCTGTCCTATTTACTAGCGCATTGATTTGTGTCTCTCTCCTACTTATTAGCGCAGTGATTTGTGTCGCTCTCCTATTAGTAGCACAGTGATTTGTGTCACTCTCCTATTAGTAGCGCAGTGATTTGTGTCACTCTCCTATTAGTAGTGCAGTAATTTGTGTCACTCTATAATTTAGTAGCGCAGTAATTTATGTCACTCTCCTAATAGGAGCGCAGTGATTTGTGTCACTCTCCTATTAGTAGTGCAGTGATTTGTGTCACTCTCCTATTTAGTAGCGCAGTAAATTGTGTCACTCTCCTATTTAGTAACGCAGTGATTTGTGTCGCTCTCCTATTAGTAGCGCAGTGATTTGTGTCACTCTCCTATTAGTAGTGCAGTGATTTGTGTCACTCTCCTATTTAGTAGCGCAGTGATTTGTGTCACTCTCCTATTTAGTAGCACAGTGATTTGTGTCACTCTCCTATTAGTAGCGCAGTGATTTGTGTCACTCTCCTATTAGTAGCGCAGTGATTTGTGTCACTCTCCTATTAGTAGCGCAGTGATTTGTGTCACTCTCCTATTAGTAGCGCAGTGATTTGTGTCGCTCTCCTATTTAGTAGCGCAGTGATTTGTGTCTTTCTCCTATCAATAGCGCAGTGATTTGTGTCACTCTCCTATTAGTAGCGCAGTGATTTGTGTCGCTCTCCTATTTAGTAGCGCAGTGATTTGTTGTCACTCTACTATTAGTAGTGCAGTAATTTGTGTCACCCTCCAATTTAGTAGCGCAGTAATTTATGTCTCTCTCCTATTTATTAGCGCAGTGATTTGTGTCGCTCTCCTATTAGTAGCACAGTGATTTGTGTCACTCTCCTATTAGTAGCACAGTGATTTGTGTCACTCTCCTATTAGTAGCGCAGTGATTTGTGTCACTCTCCTATTAGTAGTGCAGTAATTTGTGTCACTCTCCAATTTAGTAGCGCAGTAATTTGTGTCACTCTCCTAATAGGAGCGCAGTGATTTGTGTCACTCTCCTATTAGCAGCGCAGTGATTTGTGTCACTCTCCTATTAGTAGTGCAGTGATTTGTGTCA
Organism: Taudactylus pleione; assembly: GCA_031769625.1. NCBI lineage: Eukaryota > Metazoa > Chordata > Amphibia > Anura > Myobatrachidae > Taudactylus > Taudactylus pleione. Next base: position 927,973 of record JAUIMM010000591.1, read on the forward strand.
CTCTCCTATTTAGTAGCGCAGTAAATTGTGTCACTCTCCTATTTAGTAGCGCAGTGATTTGTGTCACTCTCCTATTAGTAGTGCAGTGATTTGTGTCACTCTCCTATTTTGTAGCGCATTGATTTGTGTCACTCTCCTATTTTGTAGCGCAGTGATTTGTGTCGCTCTCCTATTAGTAGCGCAGTAATTTGTGTCACTCTCCTATTTAGTAGCAGCACAGTAATTTGTGTCGCTCTCCTATTTAGTAGCGCAGTGATTTGTGTCACTCTCCTATTAGTAGTGCAGTGATTTGTGTCACTCTCCTATTAGTAGTGCAGTGATTTTTGTCACTCTCCTATTTAGTAGCGCAGTGATTTGTGTCGCTCTCTTATTTAGTAGCGCAGTGATTTGTGTCACTCTCCTATTTAGTAGCGCAGTGATTTGTGTCACTCTCCTATTAGTAGCGCAGTGATTTGTGTCACTCTCCTATTAGTAGCGCAGTGATTTGTGTCACTCTCCTATTAGTAGCACAGTGATTTGTGTCACTCTCCTATTAGTAGCACAGTGATTTGTGTCTCTCTCCTATTAGTAGTGCAGTGATTTGTGTCGCTGTCCTATTTACTAGCGCATTGATTTGTGTCTCTCTCCTACTTATTAGCGCAGTGATTTGTGTCGCTCTCCTATTAGTAGCACAGTGATTTGTGTCACTCTCCTATTAGTAGCGCAGTGATTTGTGTCACTCTCCTATTAGTAGTGCAATAATTTGTGTCACTCTCCAATTTAGTAGCGCAGTAATTTTTGTCACTCTCCTAATAGGAGCGCAGTGATTTGTGTCACTCTCCTATTAGTAGTGCAGTGATTTGTGTCACTCTCCTATTTAGTAGCGCAGTAAATTGTGTCACTCTCCTATTTAGTAACGCAGTGATTTGTGTCGCTCTCCTATTAGTAGCGCAGTGATTTGTGTCACTCTCCAATTAGTAGCGCATTGATTTGTGTCGCTCTCCTATTAGTAGTGCAGTGATATGTGTCGCTCTCCTATTAGTAGCGCAGTGATATGTGTCACTCTCCAATTAGTAGCGCATTGATTTGTGTCGCTCTCCTATTAGTAGCGCAGTGATATGTGTCACTCTCCTATTTAGTAGCGCAGTGATTTGTGTCTCTCTCCTATTAGTAGTGCAGTGATTTGTGTCGCTCTCCTATTAGTAGTAGAGTGATTTGTGTCACTCTCCTATTTAGTAGCGCAGTGATTTGTGTCACTCTCCTATTTAGTAGTGCAGTAATTTGTGTCGCTCTCCTATTAGTAGCGCATTAATTTGTGTCGCTCTCCTATTTAGTAGCGCAGTGATTTGTGTCACTCTCCTATTTAGTAGTGCAGTGATTTGTGTCGCACTCCTATTAGTAGTGCAGTGATTTGTGTCGCTCTCCAATTTTGTATCGCAGTGATTTGTGTCGCTCTCCTATTAGTAGTGCAGTGATTTGTGTCGCTCTCCTATTAGTAGCGCAGTAATTTGTGACACTCTCCTATTAGTAGCGCAGTGATTTGTGTCGCTCTCCTATTAGTAGCGCAGTGATTTGTGTCGCTCTCCTATTTAGTAGCAAAGTGATTTGTGTCACTCTCCTATTTAGTAGCGTAGTGATTTGTGTCGCTCTCCTATTAGTAGCGCAGTAATTTGTCACTCTCCTATTAGTAGCGCAGTGATTTGTGTCGCTCTCCTATTAGTAGCGCAGTGATTTGTGTCGCTCTCCTATTAGTAGCGCAGTGATTTGTGTCTCCTATTAGTATCGCAGTGATTTCTGTCACTCTCCTATTTAGTAGCGTAGTGATTTGTGTCACTCTCCTATTTAGTAGCGCAGTGATTTGTGTCGCTCTCCAATTTAGTAGCGCAGTGATTTGTGTCGCTCTCCTATTTACTAGCGCATTGATTTGTGTCTCTCTCCTATTTAGTAGCGCAGTGATTTGTGTCGCTCTCCTATTAGTAGCACAGTGATTTGTGTCGCTCTCCTATTAGTGGTGCAGTGATTTGTGTCACTCTTCTATTAGTAGCGCAGCAATTTGTGTCACTCTCCAATTTAGTAGCGCAGTAATTTGTGTCTCTCTGCTATTTAGTAGCGCAGTGATTTGTGTCGCTATCCTTTTAGTAGCACATTGATTTGTGTCGCTCTCCTATTAGTGGTGCAGTGATTTTTGTCACTCTTCTATTAGTAGCGCAGTAATTTGTGTCACTCTCCAATTTAGTAGCGCAGTAATTTGTGTCACTCTCAAATTTTGTAGCGCAGTAATTTGTGTCACTCTCCTATTAGTAGCGCAGTGATTTGGATCGCTCTCCTATTAGTAGCAAAGTGATTTTTGTCACTCTCCTATTAGTGGCTCAGTGATTTGTGTCACTCTCCTATTAGTAGCGCAGTGATTTGTGTCACTCTCCTATTTAGTAGCGTAGTGATTTGTGTCGCTCTCCTATTTAGTAGCGCAGTGATTTGTGTTGCTCTCCTATTTAGTAGCGCAGTAATTTGTGTCACTCTAATATTTAGTAGCGCAGTGATTTGTGTCACTCTCCTGTTAGTAGCGCAGTGATTTGTATCACTCTCCTATTAGTAGCACATAGATTTGTGTCACTCTCCTATTTAGTAGCGCAGTGATTTGTGTCGCTCTCCTATTAGTAGCGCAGTGATTTGTGTCACTCTCCTATTTAGTAGTGCAGTAATTTGTGTCGCTCTCCTATTAGTAGCACAGTAATTTGTGTCACTCTCCAATTTAGTAGCGCAGTATCTTGTGTCGCTCTCCTATTTAGTAGCGTAGTGATTTGTTGTCACTCTCCTATTAGTAGTGCAGTAATTTGTGTCACTCTCCAATTTAGTAGCGCAGTAATTTGTGTCTCTCTCCTACTTATTAGCGCAGTGATTTGTGTTGCTCTCCTATTAGTAGCACAGTGATTTGTGTCACTCTCCTATTAGTAGCGCAGTGATTTGTGTCACTCTCCTATTAGTAGTGCAGTAATTTGTGTCACTCTCCAATTTAGTAGCGCAGTAATTTGTGTCACTCTCCTAATAGGAGCGCAGTGATTTGTGTCACTCTCCTATTAGTAGTGCAGTGATTTGTGTCACTCTCCTATTTAGTAGCGCAGTAAATTGTGTCACTCTCCTATTTAGTAACGCAGTGATTTGTGTCGCTCTCCTATTAGTAGCGCAGTGATTTGTGTCACTCTCCTATTAGTAGTGCAGTGATTTGTGTCACTCTCCTATTAGTAGTGCAGTGATTTTTGTCACTCTCCTATTTAGTAGCGCAATGATTTGTGTCGCTCTCTTATTTAGTAGCGCAGTGATTTGTGTCACTCTCCTATTTAGTAGCGCAGTGATTTGTGTCACTCTCCTATTAGTAGCGCAGTGATTTGTGTCACTCTCCTATTAGTAGCGCAGTGATTTGTGTCACTCTCCTATTAGTAGCGCAGTGATTTGTGTCACTCTCCTATTAGTAGCACAGTGATTTGTGTCTCTCTCCTATTAGTAGTGCAGTGATTTGTGTCGCTGTCCTATTTACTAGCGCATTGATTTGTGTCTCTCTCCTACTTATTAGCGCAGTGATTTGTGTCGCTCTCCTATTAGTAGCACAGTGATTTGTGTCACTCTCCTATTAGTAGCGCAGTGATTTGTGTCACTCTCCTATTAGTAGTGCAGTAATTTGTGTCACTCTATAATTTAGTAGCGCAGTAATTTATGTCACTCTCCTAATAGGAGCGCAGTGATTTGTGTCACTCTCCTATTAGTAGTGCAGTGATTTGTGTCACTCTCCTATTTAGTAGCGCAGTAAATTGTGTCACTCTCCTATTTAGTAACGCAGTGATTTGTGTCGCTCTCCTATTAGTAGCGCAGTGATTTGTGTCACTCTCCTATTAGTAGTGCAGTGATTTGTGTCACTCTCCTATTTAGTAGCGCAGTGATTTGTGTCACTCTCCTATTTAGTAGCACAGTGATTTGTGTCACTCTCCTATTAGTAGCGCAGTGATTTGTGTCACTCTCCTATTAGTAGCGCAGTGATTTGTGTCACTCTCCTATTAGTAGCGCAGTGATTTGTGTCACTCTCCTATTAGTAGCGCAGTGATTTGTGTCGCTCTCCTATTTAGTAGCGCAGTGATTTGTGTCTTTCTCCTATCAATAGCGCAGTGATTTGTGTCACTCTCCTATTAGTAGCGCAGTGATTTGTGTCGCTCTCCTATTTAGTAGCGCAGTGATTTGTTGTCACTCTACTATTAGTAGTGCAGTAATTTGTGTCACCCTCCAATTTAGTAGCGCAGTAATTTATGTCTCTCTCCTATTTATTAGCGCAGTGATTTGTGTCGCTCTCCTATTAGTAGCACAGTGATTTGTGTCACTCTCCTATTAGTAGCACAGTGATTTGTGTCACTCTCCTATTAGTAGCGCAGTGATTTGTGTCACTCTCCTATTAGTAGTGCAGTAATTTGTGTCACTCTCCAATTTAGTAGCGCAGTAATTTGTGTCACTCTCCTAATAGGAGCGCAGTGATTTGTGTCACTCTCCTATTAGCAGCGCAGTGATTTGTGTCACTCTCCTATTAGTAGTGCAGTGATTTGTGTCACTCTCCTATTTAGTAGCGCAGTAAATTGTGTCACTCTCCTATTTAGTAGCGCAGTGATTTGTGTCACTCTCCTATTAGTAGTGCAGTGATTTGTGTCACTCTCCTATTTTGTAGCGCATTGATTTGTGTCACTCTCCTATTTTGTAGCGCAGTGATTTGTGTCGCTCTCCTATTAGTAGCGCAGTAATTTGTGTCACTCTCCTATTTAGTAGCAGCACAGTAATTTGTGTCGCTCTCCTATTTAGTAGCGCAGTGATTTGTGTCACTCTCCTATTTAGTAGCGCAGTGATTTGTGTCGCTCTCCTATTAGTAGCACAGTGATATGTGTCGCTCTCCTATTAGCAGCATAGTAATTTGTGTCACTCTCCTATTTAGTAGCGCAGTAATTTGTGTCGCTCTCCTATTTAGTAGCGCAGTGATTTGTGTCACTCTCCTATTTTGTAGCGCAGTGATTTGTGTCGCTCTCCTATTAGTAGCGCAGTGATTTGTGTCGCTCTCCTATTTGTAGCGCAGTGATTTGTGTCGCTCTCCTATTAGTAGCGCAGTGATTTGTGTCGCTCTACTATTAGTAGTGCAGTGATTTGTGTCACTCTCCTATTTAGTAGCGCAGTGATTTGTGTCGCCCTCCTATTAGTAGCGCAGTAATTTTTGTCACTCTCCTTTTAGTAGCGCAGTGATTTGTGTCACTCTCCTATTAGTAGTGCAGTGATATGTGTCACTCTCCTATTTAGTAGCGCAGTGATTTGTGTCACTCTCCTATTAGTAGCTCAGTGATTTCTGTCACTCTCCTATTAGTAGCACAGTGATTTGTGTCACTCTACAATTTAGTAGTGCAGTGATTTGTGTCACTCTCCTATTAGAAGTGCAGTGATTTGTGTCGCTCTCTTATTTAGTAGCGCAGTGATTTGTGTCGCTCTCCGATTTAGTAGTGCAGTGATTTGTGTCACTCTCCGATTTAGTAGTGCAGTGATTTGTGTCACTCTCCTATTAGTAGCGCAGTGATTTGTGTCACTCCTATTAGTAGCTCAGTGATTTGTGTCACTCTCCTATTAGTAGCGCAGTGATTTGTGTCACTCTCCTATTAGTAGCTCAGTGATTTGTGTCACTCTCCTAATAGTAGTGCAGTGATTTGTGTCACTCTCCTATTAGTAGTGCAGTGATTTGTGTCACTCTCCAATTTAGTAGCGCAGTGATTTGTGTCGCTCTCTTATTTAGTAGCGCAGTGATTTGTGTCACTCTCCTATTTAGTAGCACAGTGATTTGTGTCACTCTCCTATTAGTAGCGCAGTGATTTCTGTCACTCTCCTATTAGTAGCGCAGTGATTTGTGTCACTCTCCTATTAGTAGCGCAGTGATTTGTGTCACTCTCCTATTAGTAGCGCAGTGATTTGTGTTGCTCTCCTATTTAGTAGCGCAGTGATTTGTGTCACTCTCCTATCAATAGCGCAGTGATTTGTGTCACTCTCCTATTAGTAGCGCAGTGATTTGTGTCACTCTCCTATTAGTAGCTCAGTGATTTGTGTCACTCTCCTAATAGTAGTGCAGTGATTTGTGTCACTCTCCAATTTAGTAGTGCAGTGATTTGTGTCACTCTCCTATTAGTATTGCAGTGATTTGTGTCGCTCTCCTATTTAGTAGCGCAGTGATTTGTGTCACTCTCCGATTTAGTAGTGCAGTGATTTGTGTCACTCTCCTATTAGTAGCGCAGTGATTTGTGTCACTCTCCTATTAGTAGCTCAGTGATTTGTGTCACTCTCCTATTAGTAGCGCAGTGATTTGTGTCACTCTCCTATTAGTAGCTCAGTGATTTGTGTCACTCTCCTAATAGTAGTGCAGTGATTTGTGTCACTCTCCTATTAGTAGTGCAGTGATTTGTGTCACTCTCCAATTTAGTAGCGCAGTGATTTGTGTCGCTCTCTTATTTTGTAGCGCAGTGATTTGTGTCACTCTCCTATTTAGTAGCACAGTGATTTGTGTCACTCTCCTATTAGTAGTGCAGTGATTTCTGTCACTCTCCTATTAGTAGCGCAGTGATTTGTGTCACTCTCCTATTAGTAGCGCAGTGATTTGTGTCACTCTCCTATTAGTAGCGCAGTGATTTGTGTTGCTCTCCTATTTAGTAGCGCAGTGATTTGTGTCACTCTCCTATCAATAGCGCAGTGATTTGTGTCACTCTCCTATTAGTAGCGCAGTGATTTGTGTCACTCTCCAATTAGTAGCGCAGTGATTTGTGTCACTCTCCTATTAGTAGCGCAGTGATTTGTGTCGCTCTCCTATTTAGTAGCGCAGTGATTTGTGTCTCTCTCCTATCAATAGCGCAGTGATTTGTGTCACTCTCCTATTAGTAGCGCAGTGATTTGTGTCGCTCTCCTATTTAGTAGCGTAGTGATTTGTTGTCACTCTACTATTAGTAGTGCAGTAATTTGTGTCACTCTCCAATTTAGTAGCGCAGTAATTTGTGTCTCTCTCCTATTTATTAGCGCAGTGATTTGTGTCGCTCTCCTATTAGTAGCACAGTGATTTGTGTCGCTCTCCTATTAGTAGCACAGTGATTTGTGTCACTCTCCTATTAGTAGCACAGTGATTTGTGTCACTCTCCTATTATTAGTGCAGTAATTTGTGTCACTCTCCAATTTAGTAGCGCAGTAATTTGTGTCACTCTCCTAATAGGAGCGCAGTGATTTGTGTCACTCTCCTATTAGCAGCGCAGTGATTTGTGTCACTCTCCTATTAGTAGCGCAGTGATTTGTGTCGCTCTCCTATTTAGTAGCGCAGTGATTTGTTGTCACTCTACTATTAGTAGTGCAGTAATTTGTGTCACTCTCCAATTTAGTAGCGCAGTAATTTGTGTCTCTCTCCTATTTATTAGCGCAGTGATTTGTGTCGCTCTCCTATTAGTAGCACAGTGATTTGTGTCGCTCTCCTATTAGTAGCACAGTGATTTGTGTCACTCTCCTATTAGTAGCGCAGTGATTTGTGTCACTCTCCTATTAGTAGTGCAGTAATTTGTGTCACTCTCCAATTTAGTAGCGCAGTAATTTGTGTCACTCTCCTAATAGGAGCGCAGTGATTTGTGTCACTCTCCTATTAGCAGCGCAGTGATTTGTGTCACTCTCCTATTAGTAGTGCAGTGATTTGTGTCACTCTCCTATTTAGTAGCGCAGTAAATTGTGTCACTCTCCTAATAGGAGCGCAGTGATTTGTGTCACTCTCCTATTAGCAGCGCAGTGATTTGTGTCACCCTCCTATTAGTAGTGCAGTGATTTGTGTCACTCTCCTATTTAGTAGCGCAGTAAATTGTGTCACTCTCCTATTTAGTAGCACAGTGATGTGTGTCTCTCTCTATTAGTAGCGCAGTGATTTGTGTCACTCTCCTATTAGTAGTGCAGTGATTTGTGTCACTCTCCTATTTTGTAGCGCATTGATTTGTGTCACTCTCCTATTTTGTAGCGCAGTGATTTGTGTCGCTCTCCTATTAGTAGCGCAGTGATTTTTGTCGCTCTCCTTTTAGTAGCGCAGTGATTTGTGTCGCTCTACTATTAGTAGTGCAGTGATTTGTGTCACTCTCCTATTTAGTAGCGCAGTGATTTGTGTCGCTCTCCTATTAGTAGCGCAGTGATTTGTGTCACTCTCCTATTAGTAGCGCAGTGATTTGTGTCACTCTCCTATTAGTAGTGCAGTGATATGTGTCACTCTCCTATTTAGTAGCGCAGAGATTTGTGTCTCTCTCCTATTAGTAGCTCAGTGATTTCTGTCACTCTCCTATTAGTAGTGCAGTGATTTGTGTCACTCTCCTATTTAGTAGCGCAGTGATTTGTGTCACTCTCCAATTTAGTAGTGCAGTGATTTGTGCCACTCTCCTACTAGTAGTGCAGTGATTTGTGTCACTCTCCTACTAGTAGTGCAGTGATTTGTGTCGCTCTCTTATTTAGTAGCGCAGTGATTTGTGTCACTCTCCGATTTAGTAGTGCAGTGATTTGTGTCACTCTCCTATTAGTAGCGCAGTGATTTGTGTCACTCTCCTATTAGTAGCTCAGTGATTTGTGTCACTCTCCTATTAGTAGCGCAGTGATTTGTGTCACTCTCCTATTAGTAGCTCAGTGATTTGTGTCACTCTCCTAATAGTAGTGCAGTGATTTGTGTCACTCTCCTATTAGTAGTGCAGTGATTTGTGTCACTCTCCTATTTAGTAGCGCAGTGATTTGTGTCGCTCTCTTATTTAGTAGCGCAGTGATTTGTGTCACTCTCCTATTTAGTAGCACAGTGATTTGTGTCACTCTCCTATTAGTAGCGCAGTGATTTCTGTCACTCTCCTATTAGTAGCGCAGTGATTTGTGTCACTCTCCTATTAGTAGCGCAGTGATTTGTGTCACTCTCCTATTAGTAGCGCAGTGATTTGTGTCGCTCTCCTATTTAGTAGCGCAGTGATTTGTTGTCACTCTACTATTAGTAGTGCAGTAATTTGTGTCACCCTCCAATTTAGTAGCGCAGTAATTTGTGTCTCTCTCCTATTTATTAGCGCAGTGATTTGTGTCGCTCTCCTATTAGTAGCACAGTGATTTGTGTCACTCTCCTATTAGTAGCACAGTGATTTGTGTCACTCTCCTATTAGTAGCGCAGTGATTTGTGTCACTCTCCTATTAGTAGTGCAGTAATTTGTGTCACTCTCCAATTTAGTAGCGCAGTAATTTGTGTCACTCTCCTAATGGGAGCGCAGTGATTTGTGTCACTCTCCTATTAGCAGCGCAGTGATTTGTGTCACTCTCCTATTAGTAGTGCAGTGATTTGTGTCACTCTCCTATTTAGTAGCGCAGTAAATTGTGTCACTCTCCTATTTAGTAGCGCAGTGATTTGTGTCACTCTCCTATTAGTAGTGCAGTGATTTGTGTCACTCTCCTATTTTGTAGCGCATTGATTTGTGTCACTCTCCTATTTTGTAGCGCAGTGATTTGTGTCGCTCTCCTATTAGTAGCGCAGTAATTTGTGTCACTCTCCTATTTAGTAGCAGCACAGTAATTTGTGTCGCTCTCCTATTTAGTAGCGCAGTGATTTGTGTCACTCTCCTATTTAGTAGCGCAGTGATTTGTGTCGCTCTCCTATTAGTAGCACAGTGATATGTGTCGCTCTCCTATTAGCAGCATAGTAATTTGTGTCACTCTCCTATTTAGTAGCGCAGTAATTTGTGTCGCTCTCCTATTTAGTAGTGCAGTGATTTGTTTCACTCTCCTATTTTGTAGCGCAGTGATTTGTGTCGCTCTCCTATTAGTAGCGCAGTGATTTGTGTCGCTCTCCTATTTGTAGCGCAGTGATTTGTGTTGCTCTCCTATTAGTAGCGCAGTGATTTGTGTCGCTCTACTATTAGTAGTGCAGTGATTTGTGTCACTCTCCTATTTAGTAGCGCAGTGATTTGTGTCGCCCTCCTATTAGTAGCGCAGTGATTTTTGTCACTCTCCTTTTAGTAGCGCAGTGATTTGTGTCACTCTCCTATTAGTAGTGCAGTGATATGTGTCACTCTCCTATTTAGTAGCGCAGTGATTTGTGTCACTCTCCTATTAGTAGCTCAGTGATTTCTGTCACTCTCCTATTAGTAGCACAGTGATTTGTGTCACTCTACAATTTAGTAGTGCAGTGATTTGTGTCACTCTCCTATTAGAAGTGCAGTGATTTGTGTCGCTCTCTTATTTAGTAGCGCAGTGATTTGTGTCGCTCTCCGATTTAGTAGTGCAGTGATTTGTGTCACTCTCCGATTTAGTAGTGCAGTGATTTGTGTCACTCTCCTATTAGTAGCGCAGTGATTTGTGTCACTCCTATTAGTAGCTCAGTGATTTGTGTCACTCTCCTATTAGTAGCGCAGTGATTTGTGTCACTCTCCTATTAGTAGCTCAGTGATTTGTGTCACTCTCCTAATAGTAGTGCAGTGATTTGTGTCACTCTCCTATTAGTAGTGCAGTGATTTGTGTCACTCTCCAATTTAGTAGCGCAGTGATTTGTGTCGCTCTCTTATTTAGTAGCGCAGTGATTTGTGTCACTCTCCTATTTAGTAGCACAGTGATTTGTGTCACTCTCCTATTAGTAGCGCAGTGATTTCTGTCACTCTCCTATTAGTAGCGCAGTGACTTGTGTCACTCTCCTATTAGTAGCGCAGTGATTTGTGTCACTCTCCTATTAGTAGCGCAGTGATTTGTGTTGCTCTCCTATTTAGTAGCGCAGTGATTTGTGTCACTCTCCTATCAATAGCGCAGTGATTTGTGTCACTCTCCTATTAGTAGCGCAGTGATTTGTGTCACTCTCCTATTAGTAGCTCAGTGATTTGTGTCACTCTCCTAATAGTAGTGCAGTGATTTGTGTCACTCTCCAATTTAGTAGTGCAGTGATTTGTGTCACTCTCCTATTAGTATTGCAGTGATTTGTGTCGCTCTCCTATTTAGTAGCGCAGTGATTTGTGTCACTCTCCGATTTAGTAGTGCAGTGATTTGTGTCACTCTCCTATTAGTAGCTCAGTGATTTGTGTCACTCTCCTATTAGTAGCTCAGTGATTTGTGTCACTCTCCTTTTAGTAGCGCAGTGATTTGTGTCACTCTCCTATTAGTAGCTCAGTGATTTGTGTCACTCTCCTAATAGTAGTGCAGTGATTTGTGTCACTCTCCTATTAGTAGTGCAGTGATTTGTGTCACTCTCCAATTTAGTAGCGCAGTGATTTGTGTCGCTCTCTTATTTTGTAGCGCAGTGATTTGTGTCACTCTCCTATTTAGTAGCACAGTGATTTGTGTCACTCTCCTATTAGTAGCGCAGTGATTTGTGTCACTCTCCTATTAGTAGCGCAGTGATTTGTGTTGCTCTCCTATTTAGTAGCGCAGTGATTTGTGTCACTCTCCTATCAATAGCGCAGTGATTTGTGTCACTCTCCTATTAGTAGCGCAGTGATTTGTGTCACTCTCCTATTAGTAGCTCAGTGATTTGTGTCACTCTCCTAATAGTAGTGCAGTGATTTGTGTCACTCTCCAATTTAGTAGTGCAGTGATTTGTGTCACTCTCCTATTAGTATTGCAGTGATTTGTGTCGCTCTCCTATTTAGTAGCGCAGTGATTTGTGTCACTCTCCGATTTAGTAGTGCAGTGATTTGTGTCACTCTCCTATTAGTAGCGCAGTGATTTGTGTCACTCTCCTATTAGTAGCTCAGTGATTTGTGTCACTCTCCTATTAGTAGCGCAGTGATTTGTGTCACTCTCCTATTAGTAGCTCAGTGATTTGTGTCACTCTCCTAATAGTAGTGCAGTGATTTGTGTCACTCTCCTATTAGTAGTGCAGTGATTTGTGTCACTCTCCAATTTAGTAGCGCAGTGATTTGTGTCGCTCTCTTATTTTGTAGCGCAGTGATTTGTGTCACTCTCCTATTTAGTAGCACAGTGATTTGTGTCACTCTCCTATTAGTAGTGCAGTGATTTCTGTCACTCTCCTATTAGTAGCGCAGTGATTTGTGTCACTCTCCTATTAGTAGCGCAGTGATTTGTGTCACTCTCCTATTAGTAGCGCAGTGATTTGTGTTGCTCTCCTATTTAGTAGCGCAGTGATTTGTGTCACTCTCCTATCAATAGCGCAGTGATTTGTGTCACTCTCCTATTAGTAGCGCAGTGATTTGTGTCACTCTCCAATTAGTAGCGCAGTGATTTGTGTCACTCTCCTATTAGTAGCGCAGTGATTTGTGTCGCTCTCCTATTTAGTAGCGCAGTGATTTGTGTCTCTCTCCTATCAATAGCGCAGTGATTTGTGTCACTCTCCTATTAGTAGCGCAGTGATTTGTGTCGCTCTCCTATTTAGTAGCGTAGTGATTTGTTGTCACTCTACTATTAGTAGTGCAGTAATTTGTGTCACTCTCCAATTTAGTAGCGCAGTAATTTGTGTCTCTCTCCTATTTATTAGCGCAGTGATTTGTGTCGCTCTCCTATTAGTAGCACAGTGATTTGTGTCGCTCTCCTATTAGTAGCACAGTGATTTGTGTCACTCTCCTATTAGTAGCACAGTGATTTGTGTCACTCTCCTATTATTAGTGCAGTAATTTGTGTCACTCTCCAATTTAGTAGCGCAGTAATTTGTGTCACTCTCCTAATAGGAGCGCAGTGATTTGTGTCACTCTCCTATTAGCAGCGCAGTGATTTGTGTCACTCTCCTATTAGTAGCGCAGTGATTTGTGTCGCTCTCCTATTTAGTAGCGCAGTGATTTGTTGTCACTCTACTATTAGTAGTGCAGTAATTTGTGTCACTCTCCAATTTAGTAGCGCAGTAATTTGTGTCTCTCTCCTATTTATTAGCGCAGTGATTTGTGTCGCTCTCCTATTAGTAGCACAGTGATTTGTGTCGCTCTCCTATTAGTAGCACAGTGATTTGTGTCACTCTCCTATTAGTAGCGCAGTGATTTGTGTCACTCTCCTATTAGTAGTGCAGTAATTTGTGTCACTCTCCAATTTAGTAGCGCAGTAATTTGTGTCACTCTCCTAATAGGAGCGCAGTGATTTGTGTCACTCTCCTATTAGCAGCGCAGTGATTTGTGTCACTCTCCTATTAGTAGTGCAGTGATTTGTGTCACTCTCCTATTTAGTAGCGCAGTAAATTGTGTCACTCTCCTAATAGGAGCGCAGTGATTTGTGTCACTCTCCTATTAGCAGCGCAGTGATTTGTGTCACCCTCCTATTAGTAGTGCAGTGATTTGTGTCACTCTCCTATTTAGTAGCGCAGTAAATTGTGTCACTCTCCTATTTAGTAGCACAGTGATGTGTGTCTCTCTCTATTAGTAGCGCAGTGATTTGTGTCACTCTCCTATTAGTAGTGCAGTGATTTGTGTCACTCTCCTATTTTGTAGCGCATTGATTTGTGTCACTCTCCTATTTTGTAGCGCAGTGATTTGTGTCGCTCTCCTATTAGTAGCGCAGTGATTTTTGTCGCTCTCCTTTTAGTAGCGCAGTGATTTGTGTCGCTCTACTATTAGTAGTGCAGTGATTTGTGTCACTCTCCTATTTAGTAGCGCAGTGATTTGTGTCGCTCTCCTATTAGTAGCGCAGTGATTTGTGTCACTCTCCTATTAGTAGCGCAGTGATTTGTGTCACTCTCCTATTAGTAGTGCAGTGATATGTGTCACTCTCCTATTTAGTAGCGCAGAGATTTGTGTCTCTCTCCTATTAGTAGCTCAGTGATTTCTGTCACTCTCCTATTAGTAGTGCAGTGATTTGTGTCACTCTCCTATTTAGTAGCGCAGTGATTTGTGTCACTCTCCAATTTAGTAGTGCAGTGATTTGTGCCACTCTCCTACTAGTAGTGCAGTGATTTGTGTCACTCTCCTACTAGTAGTGCAGTGATTTGTGTCGCTCTCTTATTTAGTAGCGCAGTGATTTGTGTCACTCTCCGATTTAGTAGTGCAGTGATTTGTGTCACTCTCCTATTAGTAGCGCAGTGATTTGTGTCACTCTCCTATTAGTAGCTCAGTGATTTGTGTCACTCTCCTATTAGTAGCGCAGTGATTTGTGTCACTCTCCTATTAGTAGCTCAGTGATTTGTGTCACTCTCCTAATAGTAGTGCAGTGATTTGTGTCACTCTCCTATTAGTAGTGCAGTGATTTGTGTCACTCTCCTATTTAGTAGCGCAGTGATTTGTGTCGCTCTCTTATTTAGTAGCGCAGTGATTTGTGTCACTCTCCTATTTAGTAGCACAGTGATTTGTGTCACTCTCCTATTAGTAGCGCAGTGATTTCTGTCACTCTCCTATTAGTAGCGCAGTGATTTGTGTCACTCTCCTATTAGTAGCGCAGTGATTTGTGTCACTCTCCTATTAGTAGCGCAGTGATTTGTGTCGCTCTCCTATTTAGTAGCGCAGTGATTTGTTGTCACTCTACTATTAGTAGTGCAGTAATTTGTGTCACCCTCCAATTTAGTAGCGCAGTAATTTGTGTCTCTCTCCTATTTATTAGCGCAGTGATTTGTGTCGCTCTCCTATTAGTAGCACAGTGATTTGTGTCACTCTCCTATTAGTAGCACAGTGATTTGTGTCACTCTCCTATTAGTAGCGCAGTGATTTGTGTCACTCTCCTATTAGTAGTGCAGTAATTTGTGTCACTCTCCAATTTAGTAGCGCAGTAATTTGTGTCACTCTCCTAATGGGAGCGCAGTGATTTGTGTCACTCTCCTATTAGCAGCGCAGTGATTTGTGTCACTCTCCTATTAGTAGTGCAGTGATTTGTGTCACTCTCCTATTTAGTAGCGCAGTAAATTGTGTCACTCTCCTATTTAGTAGCGCAGTGATTTGTGTCACTCTCCTATTAGTAGTGCAGTGATTTGTGTCACTCTCCTATTTTGTAGCGCATTGATTTGTGTCACTCTCCTATTTTGTAGCGCAGTGATTTGTGTCGCTCTCCTATTAGTAGCGCAGTAATTTGTGTCACTCTCCTATTTAGTAGCAGCACAGTAATTTGTGTCGCTCTCCTATTTAGTAGCGCAGTGATTTGTGTCACTCTCCTATTTAGTAGCGCAGTGATTTGTGTCGCTCTCCTATTAGTAGCACAGTGATATGTGTCGCTCTCCTATTAGCAGCATAGTAATTTGTGTCACTCTCCTATTTAGTAGCGCAGTAATTTGTGTCGCTCTCCTATTTAGTAGTGCAGTGATTTGTTTCACTCTCCTATTTTGTAGCGCAGTGATTTGTGTCGCTCTCCTATTAGTAGCGCAGTGATTTGTGTCGCTCTCCTATTTGTAGCGCAGTGATTTGTGTTGCTCTCCTATTAGTAGCGCAGTGATTTGTGTCGCTCTACTATTAGTAGTGCAGTGATTTGTGTCACTCTCCTATTTAGTAGCGCAGTGATTTGTGTCGCCCTCCTATTAGTAGCGCAGTGATTTTTGTCACTCTCCTTTTAGTAGCGCAGTGATTTGTGTCACTCTCCTATTAGTAGTGCAGTGATATGTGTCACTCTCCTATTTAGTAGCGCAGTGATTTGTGTCACTCTCCTATTAGTAGCTCAGTGATTTCTGTCACTCTCCTATTAGTAGCACAGTGATTTGTGTCACTCTACAATTTAGTAGTGCAGTGATTTGTGTCACTCTCCTATTAGAAGTGCAGTGATTTGTGTCGCTCTCTTATTTAGTAGCGCAGTGATTTGTGTCGCTCTCCGATTTAGTAGTGCAGTGATTTGTGTCACTCTCCGATTTAGTAGTGCAGTGATTTGTGTCACTCTCCTATTAGTAGCGCAGTGATTTGTGTCACTCCTATTAGTAGCTCAGTGATTTGTGTCACTCTCCTATTAGTAGCGCAGTGATTTGTGTCACTCTCCTATTAGTAGCTCAGTGATTTGTGTCACTCTCCTAATAGTAGTGCAGTGATTTGTGTCACTCTCCTATTAGTAGTGCAGTGATTTGTGTCACTCTCCAATTTAGTAGCGCAGTGATTTGTGTCGCTCTCTTATTTAGTAGCGCAGTGATTTGTGTCACTCTCCTATTTAGTAGCACAGTGATTTGTGTCACTCTCCTATTAGTAGCGCAGTGATTTCTGTCACTCTCCTATTAGTAGCGCAGTGACTTGTGTCACTCTCCTATTAGTAGCGCAGTGATTTGTGTCACTCTCCTATTAGTAGCGCAGTGATTTGTGTTGCTCTCCTATTTAGTAGCGCAGTGATTTGTGTCACTCTCCTATCAATAGCGCAGTGATTTGTGTCACTCTCCTATTAGTAGCGCAGTGATTTGTGTCACTCTCCTATTAGTAGCTCAGTGATTTGTGTCACTCTCCTAATAGTAGTGCAGTGATTTGTGTCACTCTCCAATTTAGTAGTGCAGTGATTTGTGTCACTCTCCTATTAGTATTGCAGTGATTTGTGTCGCTCTCCTATTTAGTAGCGCAGTGATTTGTGTCACTCTCCGATTTAGTAGTGCAGTGATTTGTGTCACTCTCCTATTAGTAGCTCAGTGATTTGTGTCACTCTCCTATTAGTAGCTCAGTGATTTGTGTCACTCTCCTTTTAGTAGCGCAGTGATTTGTGTCACTCTCCTATTAGTAGCTCAGTGATTTGTGTCACTCTCCTAATAGTAGTGCAGTGATTTGTGTCACTCTCCTATTAGTAGTGCAGTGATTTGTGTCACTCTCCAATTTAGTAGCGCAGTGATTTGTGTCGCTCTCTTATTTTGTAGCGCAGTGATTTGTGTCACTCTCCTATTTAGTAGCACAGTGATTTGTGTCACTCTCCTATTAGTAGCGCAGTGATTTCTGTCACTCTCCTATTAGTAGCGCAGTGATTTGTGTCACTCTCCTATTAGTAGCGCAGTGATTTGTGTCACTCTCCTATTAGTAGCGCAGTGATTTGTGTTGCTCTCCTATTTAGTAGCGCAGTGATTTGTGTCACTCTCCTATCAATAGCGCAGTGATTTGTGTCACTCTCCTATTAGTCGCGCAGTGATTTGTGTCACTCTCCAATTAGTAGCGCAGTGATTTGTGTCACTCTCCTATTAGTAGCGCAGTGATATGTGTCGCTCTCCTATTTAGTAGCGCAGTGATTTGTGTCTCTCTCCTATCAATAGCGCAGTGATTTGTGTCACTCTCCTATTAGTAGCGCAGTGATTTGTGTCGCTCTCCTATTTAGTAGCGTAGTGATTTGTTGTCACTCTACTATTAGTAGTGCAGTAATTTGTGTCACTCTCCAATTTAGTAGCGCAGTAATTTGTGTCTCTCTCCTATTTATTAGCGCAGTGATTTGTGTCGCTCTCCTATTAGTAGCACAGTGATTTGTGTCGCTCTCCTATTAGTAGCACAGTGATTTGTGTCACTCTCCTATTAGTAGCACAGTGATTTGTGTCACTCTCCTATTATTAGTGCAGTAATTTGTGTCACTCTCCAATTTAGTAGCGCAGTAATTTGTGTCACTCTCCTAATAGGAGCGCAGTGATTTGTGTCACTCTCCTATTAGCAGCGCAGTGATTTGTGTCACTCTCCTATTAGTAGTGCAGTGATTTGTGTCACTCTCCTATTTAGTAGCGAAGTAAATTGTGTCACTCTCCTATTTAGTAGCGCAGTGATTTGTGTCACTCTCCTATTTTGTAGCGCATTGATTTGTGTCACTCTCCTATTTTGTAGCGCAGTGATTTGTGTCGCTCTCCTATTAGTAGCGCAGTGATTTGTGTCGCTCTCCTTTTAGTAGCGCAGTGATTTGTGTCGCTCTACTATTAGTAGTGCAGTGATTTGTGTCACTCTCCTATTTAGTAGCGCAGTGATTTGTGTCGCGTTCCTATTAGTAGCTCAGTGATTTGTGTCACTCTCCTATTAGTAGCGCAGTGATTTGTGTCACTCTCCTATTAGTAGTGCAGTGATATGTGTCACTCTCCTATTTAGTAGCGCAGAGATTTGTGTCACTCTCCTATTAGTAGCTCAGTGATTTCTGTCACTCTCCTATTAGTAGTGCAGTGATTTGTGTCACTCTCCTATTTAGTAGCGCAGAGATTTGTGTCACTCTCCACTTTAGCAGTGCAGTGATTTGTGTCACTCTCCTACTAGTAGTGCAGTGATTTGTGTCACTCTCCTACTAGTAGTGCAGTGATTTGTGTCGGTCTCTTATTTAGTAGCGCAGTGATTTGTGTCACTCTCCGATTTAGTAGTGCAGTGATTTGTGTCACTCTCCTATTAGTAGCGCAGTGATTTGTGTCACTCTCCTATTAGTAGCTCAGTGATTTGTGTCACTCTCCTATTAGTAGCGCAGTGATTTGTGTCACACTCCTATTAGTAGCTCAGTGATTTGTGTCACTCTCCTAATAGTAGTGCAGTGATTTGTGTCACTCTCCTATTAGTAGTGCAGTGATTTGTGTCACTCACCTATTTAGTACCGCAGTGATTTGTGTCTCTCTCCTATTAGTAGCTCAGTGATTTGTGTCACTCTCCTATTAGTAGCGCATTGATTTGTGTCACTCTCCTATTAGTAGCTCAGTGATTTGTGTCACTCTCCTAATAGTAGTGCAGTGATTTGTGTCACTCTCCTATTAGTAGTGCAGTGATTTGTGTCACTCTCCTATTTAGTAGCGCAGTGATTTGTGTCGCTCTCTTATTTAGTAGCGCAGTGATTTGTGTCACTCTCCTATTTAGTAGCACAGTGATTTGTGTCACTCTCCTATTAGTAGCGCAGTGATTTCTGTCACTCTCCTATTAGTAGCGCAGTGATTTGTGTCACTCTCCTATTAGTAGCGCAGTGATTTGTGTCACTCTCCTATTAGTAGCGCAGTGATTTGTGTCGCTCTCCTATTTAGTAGCGCAGTGATTTGTGTCTCTCTCCTATCAATAGCGCAGTGATTTGTGTCACTCTCCTATTTAGTAGCGAAGTGATTTGTTGTCACTCTACTATTAGTAGTGCAGTAATTTGTGTCACCCTCCAATATAGTAGCGCAGTAATTTGTGTCTCTCTCCTATTTATTAGCGCAGTGATTTGTGTCGCTCTCCTATTAGTAGCACAGTGATTTGTGTCGCTCTCCTATTAGTAGCACAGTGATTTGTGTCACTCTCCTATTAGTAGCGCAGTGATTTGTGTCACTCTCCTATTAGTAGTGCAGTAATTTGTGTCACTCTCCAATTTAGTAGCGCAGTAATTTGTGTCACTCTCCTAATAGGAGCGCAGTGATTTGTGTCACTCTCCTATTAGCAGCGCAGTGATTTGTGTCACTCTCCTATTAGTAGTGCAGTGATTTGTGTCACTCTCCTATTTAGTAGCGCAGTAAATTGTGTCACTCTCCTATTTAGTAGCGCAGTGATTTGTGTCGCTCTCCTATTAGTAGCGCAGTGATTTGTGTCACTCTCCTATTAGTAGTGCAGTGATTTGTGTCACTCTCCTATTTTGTAGCGCATTGATTTGTGTCACTCTCCTATTTTGTAGCGCCGTGATTTGTGTCGCTCTCCTATTAGTAGCGCAGTGATTTGTGTCGCTCTCCTTTTAGTAGCGCAGTGATTTGTGTCGCTCTACTATTAGTAGTGCAGTGATTTGTGTCACTCTCCTATTTAGTAGCGCAGTGATTTGTGTCGCTCTCCTATTAGTAGCGCAGTGATTTGTGTCACTCTCCTATTAGTAGCGCAGTGATTTGTGTCACTCTCCTATTAGTAGTGCAGTGATATGTGTCACTCTCCTATTTAGTAGCGCAGAGATTTGTGTCACTCTCCTATTAGTAGCTCAGTGATTTCTGTCACTCTCCTATTAGTAGTGCAGTGATTTGTGTCACTCTCCTATTTAGTAGCGCAGTGATTTGTGTCACTCTCCAATTTAGTATTGCAGTGATTTGTGTCAGTCTCCTACTAATAGTGCAGTGATTTGTGTCACTCTCCTACTAGTAGTGCAGTGATTTGTGTAGCTCTCTTATTTAGTAGCGCAGTGATTTGTGTCACTCTCCGATTTAGTAGTGCAGTGATTTGTGTCACTCTCCTATTAGTAGCGCAGTGATTTGTGTCACTCTCCTATTAGTAGCTCAGTGATTTGTGTCACTCTCCTATTAGTAGCGCAGTGATTTGTGTCACTCTCCTATTAGTAGCTCAGTGATTTGTGTCACTCTCCTAATAGTAGTGTAGTGATTTGTGTCACTCACCTATTTAGTACCGCAGTGATTTGTGTCTCTCTCCTATTAGTAGTGCAGTGATTTGTGTCGCTCTCCTATTTACTAGCGCATTGATTTGTGTCTCTCTCCTATTTAGTAGCGCAGTAATTTGTGTCACTCTCCTATTTACTAGCGCTGTGATTTGTGTCGCTCTCCTATTAGTAGTGCAGTGATTTGTGTCACTCTCCTATTAGTAGCGCAGTAATTTGTGTCACTCTCCTATTTAGTAGCAGCACAGTAATTTGTGTCGCTCTCCTATTTAGTAGCGCAGTGATTTGTGTCACTCTCCTATTTAGTAGCGCAGTGATTTGTGTCGCTCTCCTATTAGTAGCACAGTGATATGTGTCGCTCTCCTATTAGTAGCGCAGTGATTTGTGTCACTCTCCTATTTAGTAGCACAGTAATTTGTGTGACTCTCCTATTTAGTAGCGCAGTGATTTGTGTCACTCTCCTATTAGCAGCGTAGTAATTTGTGTCACTCTCCTATTTAGTAGCGCAGTAATTTGTGTTGCTCTCCTATTTAGTAGCGCAGTGATTTGTGTCACTCTCCTATTTTGTAGCGCAGTGATTTGTGTCACTCTCCTATTAGTAGCGCAGTGATTTGTGTCGCTCTCCTATTTGTAGCGCAGTGATTTATGTCACTCTCCTATTAGTAGCGCAGTGATTTGTGTCGCTCTACTATTAGTAGTGCAGTGATTTGTGTCACTCTCCTATTTAGTAGCGCAGTGATTTGTGTCGCTCTCCTATTAGTAGCGCAGTGATTTTTGTCACTCTCCTTTTAGTAGCGCAGTGATTTGTGTCACTCTCCTATTAGTAGTGCAGTGTTATGTGTCACTCTCCTATTTAGTAGCGCAGTGATTTGTGTCACTCTCCTATTAGTAGCTCAGTGATTTCTATCACTCTCCTATTAGTAGCACAGTGATTTGTGTCACTCTACAATTTAATAGTGCAGTGATTTGTGTCACTCTCCTATTAGAAGTGCAGTGATTTGTGTCGCTCTCTTATTTAGTAGCGCAGTGATTTGTGTGGCTCTCCGATTTAGTAGTGCAGTGATTTGTGTCACTCTCCGATTTAGTAGTGCAGTGATTTGTGTCACTCTCCTATTAGTAGCGCAGTGATTTGTGTCACTCCTATTAGTAGCTCAGTGATTTGTGTCACTCTCCTATTAGTAGCGCAGTGATTTGTGTCACTCTCCTATTAGTAGCTCAGTGATTTGTGTCACTCTCCTAATAGTAGTGCAGTGATTTGTGTCACTCTCCTATTAGTAGTGCAGTGATTTGTGTCACTCTCCAATTTAGTACCGCAGTGATTTGTGTCGCTCTCTTATTTAGTAGCGCAGTGATTTGTGTCACTCTCCTATTTAGTAGCACAGTGATTTGTGTCACTCTCCTATTAGTAGCGCAGTGATTTCTGTCACTCTCCTATTAGTAGCGCAGTGATTTGTGTCACTCTCCTATTAGTAGCGCAGTGATTTGTGTCACTCTCCTATTAGTAGCGCAGTGATTTGTGTTGCTCTCCTATTTAGTAGCGCAGTGATTTGTGTCACTCTCCTATCAATAGCGCAGTGATTTGTGTCACTCTCCTATTAGTAGCGCAGTGATTTGTGTCACTCTCCTATTAGTAGCTCAGTGATTTGTGTCACTCTCCTAATAGTAGTGCAGTGATTTGTGTCACTCTCCTATTAGTAGTGCAGTGATTTGTGTCACTCTCCTATTTAGTAGCGCAGTGATTTGTGTCGCTCTCTTATTTAGTAGCTCAGTGATTTCTGTCACTCTCCTATTAGTAGCGCAGTGATTTGTGTCACTCTCCTATTTAGTAGCGCAGTGATTTGTGTCACTCTCCAATTTAGTAGTGCAGTGATTTGTGTCACTCTCCTATTAGTATTGCAGTGATTTGTGTCGCTCTCCTATTTAGTAGCGCAGTGATTTGTGTCACTCTCCGATTTAGTAGTGCAGTGATTTGTGTCACTCTCCTATTAGTAGCGCAGTGATTTGTGTCACTCTCCTATTAGTAGCTCAGTGATTTGTGTCACTCTCCTATCAGTAGCGCAGTGATTTGTGTCACTCTCCTATTAGTAGCTCAGTGATTTGTGTCACTCTCCTAATAGTATTGCAGTGATTTGTGTCACTATCCTATTAGTAGTGCAGTGATTTGTGTCACTCTCCAATTTAGTAGCGCAGTGATTTGTGTCGCTCTCTTATTTAGTAGCGCAGTGATTTGTGTCACTCTCCTATTTAGTAGCACAGTGATTTGTGTCACTCTCCTATTAGTAGCGCAGTGATTTCTGTCACTCTCCTATTAGTAGCGCAGTGATTTGTGTCACTCTCCTATTAGTAGCGCAGTGATTTGTGTCACTCTCCTATTAGTAGCGCAGTGATTTGTGTTGCTCTCCTATTTAGTAGCACAGTGATTTGTGTCACTCTCCTATCAATAGCGCAGTGATTTGTGTCACTCTCCTATTAGTAGCACAGTGATTTGTGTCACTCTCCAATTAGTAGCGCAGTGATTTGTGTCACTCTCCTATTAGTAGCGCAGTGATTTTTGTCGCTCTCCTATTTAGTAGCGCAGTGATTTGTTGTCACTCTACTATTAGTAGTGCAGTAATTTGTGTCACTCTCCAATTTAGTAGCGCAGTAATTTGTGTCTCTCTCCTATTTATTAGCGCAGTGATTTGTGTCGCTCTCCTATTAGTAGCACAGTGATTTGTGTCGCTCTCCTATTAGTAGCACAGTGATTTGTGTCACTCTCATATTAGTAGCGCAGTGATTTGTGTCACTCTCCTATTAGTAGTGCAGTGATATGTGTCACTCTCCTATTTAGTAGCGCAGAGATTTGTGTCACTCTCCTATTAGTAGCTCAGTGATTTCTGTCACTCTCCTATTAGTAGTGCAGTGATTTGTGTCACTCTCCTATTTAGTAGCGCAGTGATTTGTGTCACTCTCCAATTTAGTAGTACAGTGATTTGTGTCACTCTCCTACTAGTAGTGCAGTGATTTGTGTCACTCTCCTACTAGTAGTGCAGTGATTTGTGTCGCTCTCTTATTTAGTAGCGCAGTGATTTGTGTCACTCTCCTATTAGTAGCTCAGTGATTTGTGTCACTCTCCTAATAGTAGTGCAGTGATTTCTGTCACTCTCCTATTAGTAGTGCAGTGATTTGTGTCACTCACCTATTTAGTACCGCAGTGATTTGTGTCTCTCTCCTATTAGTAGCTCAGTGATTTGTGTCACTCTCCTATTAGTAGCGCAGTGATTTGTGTCACTCTCCTATTAGTAGCTCAGTGATTTGTGTCACTCTCCTAATAGTAGTGCAGTGATTTGTGTCACTCTCCTATTAGTAGTGCAGTGATTTGTGTCACTCTCCTATTTAGTAGCGCAGTGATTTGTGTCACTCTCTTATTTAGTAGCGCAGTGATTTGTGTCACTCTCCTATTTAGTAGCACAGTGATTTGTGTCACTCTCCTATTAGTAGCGCAGTGATTTCTGTCACTCTCCTATTAGTAGCGCAGTGATTTGTGTCACTCTCCTATTAGTAGCGCAGTGATTTGTGTCACTCTCCTATTAGTAGCGCAGTGATTTGTGTCGCTCTCCTATTTAGTAGCGCGGTGATTTGTGTCTCTCTCCTATCAATAGCGCAGTGATTTGTGTCACTCTCCTATTAGTAGCGCAGTGATTTGTGTCGCTCTCCTATTTAGTAGCGCAATGATTTGTTGTCACTCTACTATTAGTAGTGCAGTAATTTGTGTCACCCTCCAATTTAGTAGCGCAGTAATTTGTGTCGCTCTCCTATTAGTAGCACAGTGATTTGTGTCGCTCTCCTATTAGTAGCACAGTGATTTGTGTCACTCTCCTATTAGTAGCGCAGTGATTTGTGTCACTCTCCTATTAGTAGTGCAGTAATTTGTGTCACTCTCCAATTTAGTAGCGCAGTAATTTGTGTCACTCTCCTAATAGGAGCGCAGTGATTTGTGTCACTCTCCTATTAGCAGCGCAGTGATTTGTGTCACTCTCCTATTAGTAGTGCAGTGATTTGTGTCACTCTCCTATTTAGTAGCGCAGTAAATTGTGGCACTCTCCTATTTAGTAGCGCAGTGATTTGTGTCGCTCTCCTATTAGTAGCGCAGTGATTTGTGTCACTCTCCTATTAGTAGTGCAGTGATTTGTGTCACTCTCCTATTTTGTAGCGCATTGATTTGTGTCACTCTCCTATTTTGTAGCGCAGTGATTTGTGTCGCTCTCCTATTAGTAGCGCAGTGATTTGTGTCACTCTCCTTTTAGTAGCGCAGTGATTTGTGTCGCTCTACTATTAGTAGTGCAGTGATTTGTGTCACTCTCCTATTTAGTAGCGCAGTGATTTGTGTCGCTCTCCTATTAGTAGCGCAGTGGTTTGTGTCACTCTCCTATTAGTAGCGCAGTGATTTGTGTCACTCTCCTATTAGTAGTGCAGTGATATGTGTCACTCTCCTATTTAGTAGCGCAGAGATTTGTGTCACTCTCCAATTTAGTATTGCAGTGATTTGTGTCACTCTCCAATTTAGTATTGCAGTGATTTGTGTCACTCTCCTACTAGTAGTGCAGTGATTTGTGTCACTCTCCTACTAGTAGTGCAGTGATTTGTGTCGCTCTCTTATTTAGTAGCGCAGTGATTTGTGTCACTCTCCGATTTAGTAGTGCAGTGATTTGTGTCACTCTCCTATTAGTAGCGCAGTGATTTGTGTCACTCTCCTATTAGTAGCTCAGTGATTTGTGTCACTCTCCTATTAGTAGCGCAGTGATTTGTGTCACTCTCCTATTAGTAGCTCAGTGATTTGTGTCACTCTCCTAATAGTAGTGCAGTGATTTGTGTCACTCTCCTATTAATAGTGCAGTGATTTGTGTCACTCACCTATTTAGTACCGCAGTGATTTGTGTCTCTCTCCTATTAGTAGTGCAGTGATTTGTGTCGCTCTCCTATTTACTAGCGCATTGATTTGTGTCTCTCTCCTATTTAGTAGCGCAGTAATTTGTGTCACTCTCCTATTTACTAGCGCTGTGATTTGTGTCGCTCTCCTATTAGTAGTGCAGTGATTTGTGTCACTCTCCTATTAGTAGCGCAGTTATTTGTGTCACTCTCCTATTTAGTAGCAGCACAGTAATTTGTGTCGCTCTCCTATTTAGTAGCGCAGTGATTTGTGTCACTCTCCTATTTAGTAGCGCAGTGATTTGTGTCGCTCTCCTATTAGTAGCACAGTGATATGTGTCGCTCTCCTATTAGTAGCGCAGTGATTTGTGTCACTCTCCTATTTAGTAGCACAGTAATTTGTGTGACTCTCCTATTTAGTAGCGCAGTGATTTGTGTAACTCTCCTATTAGCAGCGTAGTAATTTGTGTCACTCTCCTATTTAGTAGCGCAGTAATTTGTGTCGCTCTCCTATTTAGTAGCGCAGTGATTTGTGTCACTCTCCTATTTTGTAGCGCAGTGATTTGTATCGCTCTCCTATTAGTAGCGCAGTGATTTGTGTCGCTCTCCTATTAGTAGCGCAGTGATTTGTGTCGCTCTCCTATTAGTAGCGCAGTGATTTTTGTCACTCTCCTTTTAGTAGCGCAGTGATTTGTGTCACTCTCCTATTAGTAGTGCAGTGATATGTGTCACTCTCCTATTTAGTAGCGCAGTGATTTGTGTCACTCTCCTATTAGTAGCTCAGTGATTTCTGTCACTCTCCTATTAGTAGCACAGTGATTTGTGTCACTCTCCAATTTAGTATTGCAGTGATTTGTGTCACTCTCCAATTTAGTATTGCAGTGATTTGTGTCACTCTCCTACTAGTAGTGCAGTGATTTGTGTCACTCTCCTACTAGTAGTGCAGTGATTTGTGTCGCTCTCTTATTTAGTAGCGCAGTGATTTGTGTCACTCTCTGATTTAGTAGTGCAGTGATTTGTGTCACTCTCCTATTAGTAGCGCAGTGATTTGTGTCACTCTCCTATTAGTAGCTCAGTGATTTGTGTCACTCTCCTATTAGTAGCGCAGTGATTTGTGTCACTCTCCTATTAGTAGCTCAGTGATTTGTGTCACTCTCCTAATAGTAGTGCAGTGATTTGTGTCACTCTCCTATTAATAGTGCAGTGATTTGTGTCACTCACCTATTTAGTACCGCAGTGATTTGTGTCTCTCTCCTATTAGTAGTGCAGTGATTTGTGTCGCTCTCCTATTTACTAGCGCATTGATTTGTGTCTCCCTCCTATTTAGTAGCGCAGTAATTTGTGTCACTCTCCTATTTACTAGCGCTGTGATTTGTGTCGCTCTCCTATTAGTAGTGCAGTGATTTGTGTCACTCTCCTATTAGTAGCGCAGTAATTTGTGTCATTCTCCTATTTAGTAGCAGCACAGTAATTTGTGTCGCTCTCCTATTTAGTAGCGCAGTGATTTGTGTCACTCTCCTATTTAGTAGCGCAGTGATTTGTGTCGCTCTCCTATTAGTAGCACAGTGATATTTGTCGCTCTCCTATTAGTAGCGCAGTGATTTGTGTCACTCTCCTATTTAGTAGCACAGTAATTTGTGTGACTCTCCTATTTAGTAGCGCAGTGATTTGTGTCACTCTCCTATTTAGTAGCGCAGTAATTTGTGTCGCTCTCCTATTTAGTAGCGCAGTGATTTGTGTCACTCTCCTATTTTGTAGCGCAGTGATTTGTGTCGCTCTCCTATTAGTAGCGCAGTGATTTGTGTCGCTCTCCTATTAGTAGCGCAGTGATTTGTGTCGCTCTCCTATTAGTAGCGCAGTGATTTTTGTCACTCTCCTTTTAGTAGCGCAGTGATTTGTGTCACTCTACTATTAGTAGCTCAGTGATTTCTGTCACTCTCCTATTAGTAGCACAGTGATTTGTGTCACTCTACAATTTAGTAGTGCAGTGATTTGTGTCACTCTCCTATTAGAAGTGCAGTGATTTGTGTCGCTCTCCTAATAGTAGTGCAGTGATTTGTGTCACTCTCCTATTAGTAGTGCAGTGATTTGTGTCACTCTCCAATTTAGTAGCGCAGTGATTTGTGTCGCTCTCTTATTTAGCAGCGCAGTGATTTGTGTCACTCTCCTATTTAGTAGCACAGTGATTTGTGTCACTCTCCTATTAGTAGCGCAGTGATTTCTGTCACTCTCCTATTAGTAGCGCAGTGATTTTTGTCACTCTCCTATTAGTAGCGCAGTGATTTGTGTCACTCTCCTATTAGTAGCGCAGTGATTTGTGTTGCTCTCCTATTTAGTAGCGCAGTGATTTGTGTCACTCTCCTATCAATAGCGCAGTGATTTGTGTCACTCTCCTATTAGTAGCGCAGTGATTTGTGTCACTCTCCTATTAGTAGCGCAGTGATTTGTGTCACTCTCCTATTAGTAGCGCAGTGAGTTGTGTCGCTCTCCTATTTAGTAGCGCAGTGATTTGTGTCTCTCTCCTATCAATAGCGCAGTGATTCGTGTCACTCTCCTATTAGTAGCGCAGTGATTTGTGTCGCTCTCCTATTTAGTAGCGCAGTGATTTGTTGTCACTCTACTATTAGTAGTGCAATAATTTGTGTCACTCTCCAATTTAGTAGCGCAGTAATTTGTGTCTCTCTCCTATTTATTAGCGCAGTGATTTGTGTCGCTCTCCTATTAGTAGCACAGTGATTTGTGTCGCTCTCCTATTAGTAGCACAGTGATTTGTGTCACTCTCCTATTAGTAGCGCAGTGATTTGTGTCACTCTCCTATTAGTATTGCAGTAATTTGTGTCACTCTCCAATTTAGTAGCGCAGTAATTTGTTTCACTCTCCTAATAGGAGCGCAGTGATTTGTGTCACTCTCCTATTAGCAGCGCAGTGATTTGTGTCGCTCTCCTATTAGTAGTGCAGTGATTTGTGTCACTCTCCTATTTAGTAGCGCAGTAAATTGTGTCACTCTCCTATTTAGTAGCGCAGTGATTTGTGTCGCTCTCCTATTAGTAGCGCAGTGATTTGTGTCACTCTCCTATTAGTAGTGCAGTGATTTGTGTCACTCTCCTATTTTGTAGCGCATTGATTTGTGTCACTCTCCTATTTTGTAGCGCAGTGATTTGTGTCGCTCTCCTATTAGTAGCACAGTGATTTGTGTCGCTCTCCTTTTAGTAGCGCAGTGATTTGTGTCGCTCTACTATTAGTAGTGCAGTGATTTGTGTCACTCTCCTATTTAGTAGCGCAGTGATTTGTGTCGCTCTCCTATTAGTAGCGCAGTGAGTTGTGTCACTCTCCTATTAGTAGCGCAGTGATTTGTGTCACTCTCCTATTAGTAGTGCAGTGATATGTGTCACTCTCCTATTTAATAGCGCAGAGATTTGTGTCACTCTCCTATTAGTAGCTCAGTGATTTCTGTCACTCTCCTATTAGTAGTGCAGTGATTTGTGTCACTCTCCTATTTAGTAGCGCAGTGATTTGTGTCACTCTCCAATTTAGTAGTGCAGTGATTTGTGTCACTCTCCTACTAGTAGTGCAGTGATTTGTGTCACTCTCCTACTAGTAGTGCAGTGATTTGTGTCGCTCTCTTATTTAGTAGCGCAGTGATTTGTGTCACTCTCCGATTTAGTAGTGCAGTGATTTATGTCACTCTCCTATTAGTAGTGCAGTGATTTGTGTCACTCTCCTATTAGTAGCTCAGTGATTTGTGTCACTCTCCAATTAGTAGCGCAGTGATTTGTGTCACTCTCCTATTAGTAGCTCAGTGATTTGTGTCACTCTCCTATTAGTAGCTCAGTGATTTGTGTCACTCTCCTAATAGTAGTGCAGTGATTTGTGTCACTCTCCTATTAGTAGTGCAGTGATTTGTGTCACTCACCTATTTAGTACCGCAGTGATTTGTGTCACTCTCCTATTAGTAGCGCAGTGATTTGTGTCGCTCTCCTATTTAGTAGCGCAGTGATTTGTGTCTCTCTCCTATCAATAGCGCAGTGATTTGTGTCACTCTCCTATTAGTAGCGCAGTGATTTGTGTCGCTCTCCTATTTAGTAGCGCAGTGATTTGTTGTCACTCTACTATTAGTAGTGCAGTGATTTGTGTCACTCTCCAATTTAGTACCGCAGTGATTTGTGTCGCTCTCTTATTTAGTAGCGCAGTGATTTGTGTCACTCTCCTATTTAGTAGCACAGTGATTTGTGTCACTCTCCTATTAGTAGTGCAGTGATTTCTGTCACTCTCCTATTAGTAGCGCAGTGATTTGTGTCACTCTCCTATTAGTAGCGCAGTGATTTGTGTCACTCTCCTATTAGTAGCGCAGTGATTTGTGTTGCTCTCCTATTTAGTAGCGCAGTGATTTGTGTCACTCTCCTATCAATAGCGCAGTGATTTGTGTCACTCTCCTATTAGTAGTGCAGTGATTTGTGTCACTCTCCTATTAGTAGCTCAGTGATTTGTGTCACTCTCCTAATAGTAGTGCAGTGATTTGTGTCACTCTCCTATTTAGTAGCGCAGTGATTTGTGTCGCTCTCTTATTTAGTAGCTCAGTGATTTCTGTCACTCTCCTATTAGTAGCGCAGTGATTTGTGTCACTCTCCTATTTAGTAGCGCAGTGATTTGTGTCACTCTCCAATTTAGTAGTGCAGTGATTTGTGTCACTCTCCTATTAGTATTGCAGTGATTTGTGTCGCTCTCCTATTTAGTAGCGCAGTGATTTGTGTCACTCTCCGATTTAGTAGTGCAGTGATTTGTGTCACTCTCCTATTAGTAGCGCAGTGATTTGTGTCACTCTCCTATTAGTAGCTCAGTGATTTGTGTCACTCTCCTATCAGTAGCGCAGTGATTTGTGTCACTCTCCTATTAGTAGCTCAGTGATTTGTGTCACTCTCCTAATAGTATTGCAGTGATTTGTGTCACTCTCCTATTAGTAGTGCAGTGATTTGTGTCACTCTCCAATTTATTAGCTCAGTGATTTGTGTCGCTCTCTTATTTAGTAGCGCAGTGATTGGTGTCACTCTCCTATTTAGTAGCACAGTGATTTGTGTCACTCTCCTATTAGTAGCGCAGTGATTTCTGTCACTCTCCTATTAGTAGCGCAGTGATTTGTGTCACTCTCCTATTAGTAGCGCAGTGATTTGTGTCACTCTCCTATTAGTAGCGCAGTGATTTGTGTTGCTCTCCTATTTAGTAGCGCAGTGATTTGTGTCACTCTCCTATCAATAGCGCAGTGATTTGTGTCACTCTCCTATTAGTAGCACAGTGATTTGTGTCACTCTCCAATTAGTAGCGCAGTGATTTGTGTCGCTCTCCTATTAGTAGCGCAGTGATTTTTGTCGCTCTCCTATTTAGTAGCGCAGTGATTTGTTGTCACTCTACTATTAGTAGTGCAGTAATTTGTGTCACTCTCCAATTTAGTAGCGCAGTAATTTGTGTCTCTCTCCTATTTATTAGCGCAGTGATTTGTGTCGCTCTCCTATTAGTAGCACAGTGATTTGTGTCGCTCTCCTATTAGTAGCACAGTGATTTGTGTCACTCTCCTATTAGTAGCGCAGTGATTTGTGTCACTCTCCTATTAGTAGCTCAGTGATTTGTGTCACTCTCCTATTAGTAGCGCAGTGATTTGTGTCACTCTCCTATTAGTAGCTCAGTGATTTGTGTCACTCTCCTAATAGTAGTGCAGTGATTTGTGTCACTCTCCTATTAATAGTGCAGTGATTTGTGTCACTCACCTATTTAGTACCGCAGTGATTTGTGTCTCTCTCCTATTAGTAGTGCAGTGATTTGTGTCGCTCTCCTATTTACTAGCGCATTGATTTGTGTCTCTCTCCTATTTAGTAGCGCAGTAATTTGTGTCACTCTCCTATTTACTAGCGCTGTGATTTGTGTCGCTCTCCTATTAGTAGTGCAGTGATTTGTGTCACTCTCCTATTAGTAGCGCAGTAATTTGTGTCACTCTCCTATTTAGTAGCAGCACAGTAATTTG
This sequence comes from Taudactylus pleione, assembly GCA_031769625.1. NCBI lineage: Eukaryota > Metazoa > Chordata > Amphibia > Anura > Myobatrachidae > Taudactylus > Taudactylus pleione. Next base: position 959,045 of record JAUIMM010000591.1, read on the forward strand.
TGTCGCTCTCCTATTTAGTAGCGCAGTGATTTGTGTCACTCTCCTATTTAGTAGCGCAGTGATTTGTGTCGCTCTCCTATTAGTAGCACAGTGATATGTGTCGCTCTCCTATTAGTAGCGCAGTGATTTGTGTCACTCTCCTATTTAGTAGCACAGTAATTTGTGTGACTCTCCTATTTAGTAGCGCAGTGATTTGTGTCACTCTCCTATTAGCAGCGTAGTAATTTGTGTCACTCTCCTATTTAGTAGCGCAGTAATTTGTGTCGCTCTCCTATTTAGTAGCGCAGTGATTTGTGTCACTCTCCTATTTTGTAGCGCAGTGATTTGTGTCGCTCTCCTATTAGTAGCGCAGTGATTTGTGTCGCTCTCCTATTAGTAGCGCAGTGATTTGTGTCGCTCTCCTATTAGTAGCGCAGTGATTTTTGTCACTCTCCTTTTAGTAGCGCAGTGATTTGTGTCACTCTCCTATTAGTAGTGCAGTGATATGTGTCACTCTCCTATTTAGTAGCGCAGTGATTTGTGTCACTCTCCTATTAGTAGCTCAGTGATTTCTGTCACTCTCCTATTAGTAGCACAGTGATTTGTGTCACTCTACAATTTAGTAGTGCAGTGATTTGTGTCACTCTCCTATTAGAAGTGCAGTGATTTGTGTCGCTCTCCTAATAGTAGTGCAGTGATTTGTGTCACTCTCCTATTAGTAGTGCAGTGATTTGTGTCACTCTCCAATTTAGTATTGCAGTGATTTGTGTCACTCTCCAATTTAGTATTGCAGTGATTTGTGTCACTCTCCTACTAGTAGTGCAGTGATTTGTGTCACTCTCCTACTAGTAGTGCAGTGATTTGTGTCGCTCTCTTATTTAGTAGCGCAGTGATTTGTGTCACTCTCCGATTTAGTAGTGCAGTGATTTGTGTCACTCTCCTATTAGTAGCGCAGTGATTTGTGTCACTCTCCTATTAGTAGCTCAGTGATTTGTGTCACTCTCCTATTAGTAGCGCAGTGATTTGTGTCACTCTCCTATTAGTAGCTCAGTGATTTGTGTCACTCTCCTAATAGTAGTGCAGTGATTTGTGTCACTCTCCTATTAATAGTGCAGTGATTTGTGTCACTCACCTATTTAGTACCGCAGTGATTTGTGTCTCTCTCCTATTAGTAGTGCAGTGATTTGTGTCGCTCTCCTATTTACTAGCGCATTGATTTGTGTCTCTCTCCTATTTAGTAGCGCAGTAATTTGTGTCACTCTCCTATTTACTAGCGCTGTGATTTGTGTCGCTCTCCTATTAGTAGTGCAGTGATTTGTGTCACTCTCCTATTAGTAGCGCAGTAATTTGTGTCACTCTCCTATTTAGTAGCAGCACAGTAATTTGTGTTGCTCTCCTATTTAGTAGCGCAGTGATTTGTGTCACTCTCCTATTTAGTAGCGCAGTGATTTGTGTCGCTCTCCTATTAGTAGCACAGTGATATGTGTCGCTCTCCTATTAGTAGCGCAGTGATTTGTGTCACTCTCCTATTTAGTAGCACAGTAATTTGTGTGACTCTCCTATTTAGTAGCGCAGTGATTTGTGTCACTCTCCTAATAGCAGCGTAGTAATTTGTGTCACTCTCCTATTTAGTAGCGCAGTAATTTGTGTCGCTCTCCTATTTAGTAGCGCAGTGATTTGTGTCACTCTCCTATTTTGTATCGCAGTGATTTGTGTCGCTCTCCTATTAGTAGCGCAGTGATTTGTGTCGCTCTCCTATTAGTAGCGCAGTGATTTGTGTCGCTCTCCTATTAGTAGCGCAGTGATTTTTGTCACTCTCCTTTTAGTAGCGCAGTGATTTGTGTCACTCTCCTATTAGTAGTGCAGTGATATGTGTCACTCTCCTATTTAGTAGCGCAGTGATTTGTGTCACTCTCCTATTAGTAGCTCAGTGATTTCTGTCACTCTCCTATTAGTAGCACAGTGATTTGTGTCACTCTACAATTTAGTAGTGCAGTGATTTGTGTCACTCTCCTATTAGAAGTGCAGTGATTTGTGTCGCTCTCCTAATAGTAGTGCAGTGATTTGTGTCACTCTCCTATTAGTAGTGCAGTGATTTGTGTCACTCTCCAATTTAGTAGCGCAGTGATTTGTGTCACTCTCCTATTAGTAGCGCAGTGATTTTTGTCACTCTCCTATTAGTAGCGCAGTGATTTGTGTCACTCTCCTATTAGTAGCGCAGTGATTTGTGTTGCTCTCCTATTTAGTAGCGCAGTGATTTGTGTCACTCTCCTATCAATAGCGCAGTGATTTGTGTCACTCTCCTATTAGTAGCGCAGTGATTTGTGTCACTCTCCTATTAGTAGCGCAGTGATTTGTGTCACTCTCCTATTAGTAGCGCAGTGATTTGTGTCGCTCTCCTATTTAGTAGCGCAGTAATTTGTGTCTCTCTCCTATCAATAGCGCAGTGATTTGTGTCACTCTCCTATTAGTAGCGCAGTGATTTGTGTCGCTCTCCTATTTTGTAGCGCAGTGATTTGTTGTCACTCTACTATTAGTAGTGCAGTAATTTGTGTCACTCTCCAATTTAGTAGCGCAGTAATTTGTGTCTCTCTCCTATTTGTTAGCGCAGTGATTTGTGTCGCTCTCCTATTAGTAGCACAGTGATTTGTGTCGCTCTCCTATTAGTAGCACAGTGATTTGTGTCACTCTCCTATTAGTAGCGCAGTGATTTGTGTCACTCTCCTATTAGTAGTGCAGTAATTTGTGTCACTCTCCAATTTAGTAGCGCAGTAATTTGTTTCACTCTCCTAATAGGAGCGCAGTGATTTGTGTCACTCTCCTATTAGCAGCGCAGTGATTTGTGTCGCTCTCCTATTAGTAGTGCAGTGATTTGTGTCACTCTCCTATTTAGTAGCGCAGTAAATTGTGTTACTCTCCTATTTAGTAGCGCAGTGATTTGTGTCGCTCTCCTATTAGTAGCGCAGTGATTTGTGTCACTCTCCTATTAGTAGTGCAGTGATTTGTGCCACTCTCCTATTTTGTAGCGCATTGATTTGTGTCACTCTCCTATTTTGTAGCGCAGTGATTTGTGTCGCTCTCCTATTAGTAGCACAGTGATTTGTGTCGCTCTCCTTTTAGTAGCGCAGTGATTTGTGTCGCTCTACTATTAGTAGTGCAGTGATTTGTGTCACTCTCCTATTTAGTAGCGCAGTGATTTGTGTCGCTCTCCTATTAGTAGCGCAGTGAGTTGTGTCACTCTCCTATTAGTAGCGCAGTGATTTGTGTCACTCTCCTATTAGTAGTGCAGTGATATGTGTCACTCTCCTATTTAGTAGCACAGAGATTTGTGTCACTCTCCTATTAGTAGTGCAGTGATATGTGTCACTCTCCTATTTAGTAGCGCAGAGATTTGTGTCACTCTCCTATTAGTAGCTCAGTGATTTCTGTCACTCTCCTATTAGTAGTGCAGTGATTTGTGTCACTCTCCTATTTAGTAGCGCAGTGATTTGTGTCACTCTCCAATTTAGTAGTGCAGTGATTTGTGTCACTCTCCTACTAGTAGTGCAGTGATTTGTGTCACTCTCCTACTAGTAGTGCAGTGATTTGTGTCGCTCTCTTATTTAGTAGCGCATTGATTTGTGTCACTCTCCGATTTAGTAGTGCAGTGATTTGTGTCACTCTCCTATTAGTAGCGCAGTGATTTGTGTCACTCTCCTATTAGTAGCTCAGTGATTTGTGTCACTCTCCAATTAGTAGCGCAGTGATTTGTGTCACTCTCCTATTAGTAGCTCAGTGATTTGTGTCACTCTCCTATTAGTAGCTCAGTGATTTGTGTCACTCTCCTAATAGTAGTGCAGTGATTTGTGTCACTCTCCTATTAGTAGTGCAGTGATTTGTGTCACTCACCTATTTAGTACCGCAGTGATTTGTGTCACTCTCCTATTAGTAGCGCAGTGATTTGTGTCACTCTCCTATTAGTAGCGCAGTGATTTGTGTCGCTCTCCTATTTAGTAGCGCAGTGATTTGTTGTCACTCTACTATTAGTAGTGCAGTAATTTGTGTCACTCTCCAATTTAGTAGCGCAGTAATTTGTGTCTATCTCCTATTTATTAGCGCAGTGATTTGTGTCGCTCTCCTATTTGTTGCACAGTGATTTGTGTCGCTCTCCTTTTAGTAGCACAGTGATTTGTGTCACTCTCCTATTAGTAGCGCAGTGATTTGTGTCACTCTCCTATTTAGTAGCGCAGTAATTTGTGTCACTCTCCTAATAGGAGCGCAGTGATTTGTGTCACTCTCCTATTAGCAGCGCAGTGATTTGTGTCACTCTCCTATTAGTAGTGCAGTGATTTGTGTCACTCTCCTATTTAGTAGCGCAGTAAATTGTGTCACTCTCCTATTTAGTAGCGCAGTGATTTGTGTCGCTCTCCTATTAGTAGCGCAGTGATTTGTGTCACTCTCCTATTAGTAGTGCAGTGATTTGTGTCACTCTCCTATTTTGTAGCGCATTGATTTGTGTCACTCTCCTATTTTGTAGCGCAGTGATTTGTGTCGCTCTCCTATTAGTAGCGCAGTGATTTGTGTCACTCTCCTTTTAGTAGCGCAGTGATTTGTGTCGCTCTACTATTAGTAGTGCAGTGATTTGTGTCACTCTCCTATTTAGTAGCGCAGTGATTTGTGTCGCTCTCCTATTAGTAGCGCAGTGATTTGTGTCACTCTCCTATTAGTAGCGCAGTGATTTGTGTCACTCTCCTATTAGTAGTGAAGTGATATGTGTCACTCTCCTATTTAGTAGCGCAGAGATTTGTGTCACTCTCCAATTTAGTATTGCAGTGATTTGTGTCACTCTCCAATTTAGTATTGCAGTGATTTGTGTCACTCTCCTACTAGTAGTGCAGTGATTTGTGTCACTCTCCTACTAGTAGTACAGTGATTTGTGTCGCTCTCTTATTTAGTAGCGCAGTGATTTGTGTCACTCTCCGATTTAGTAGTGCAGTGATTTGTGTCACTCTCCTATTAGTAGCGCAGTGATTTGTGTCACTCTCCTATTAGTAGCTCAGTGATTTGTGTCACTCTCCTATTAGTAGCGCAGTGATTTGTGTCACTCTCCTATTAGTAGCTCAGTGATTTGTGTCACTCTCCTAATAGTAGTGCAGTGATTTGTGTCACTCTCCTATTAATAGTGCAGTGATTTGTGTCACTCACCTATTTAGTACCGCAGTGATTTGTGTCTCTCTCCTATTAGTAGTGCAGTGATTTGTGTCGCTCTCCTATTTACTAGCGCATTGATTTGTGTCTCTCTCCTATTTAGTAGCGCAGTAATTTGTGTCACTCTCCTATTTACTAGCGCTGTGATTTGTGTCGCTCTCCTATTAGTAGTGCAGTGATTTGTGTCACTCTCCTATTAGTAGCGCAGTAATTTGTGTCACTCTCCTATTTAGTAGCAGCACAGTAATTTGTGTCGCTCTCCTATTTAGTAGCGCAGTGATTTGTGTCACTCTCCTATTTAGTAGCGCAGTGATTTGTGTCGCTCTCCTATTAGTAGCACAGTGATATGTGTCGCTCTCCTATTAGTAGCGCAGTGATTTGTGTCACTCTCCTATTTAGTAGCACAGTAATTTGTGTGACTCTCCTATTTAGTAGCGCAGTGATTTGTGTCACTCTCCTATTAGCAGCGTAGTAATTTGTGTCACTCTCCTATTTAGTAGCGCAGTAATTTGTGTCGCTCTCCTATTTAGTAGCGCAGTGATTTGTGTCACTCTCCTATTTTGTAGCGCAGTGATTTGTGTCGCTCTCCTATTAGTAGCGCAGTGATTTGTGTCGCTCTCCTATTAGTAGCGCAGTGATTTGTGTCGCTCTCCTATTAGTAGCGCAGTGATTTGTGTCGCTCTACTATTAGTAGTGCAGTGATTTGTGTCACTCTCCTATTTAGTAGCGCAGTGATTTGTGTCGCTCTCCTATTAGTAGCGCAGTGATTTTTGTCACTCTCCTTTTAGTAGTGCAGTGATTTGTGTCACTCTCCTATTAGTAGTGCAGTGATATGTGTCACTCTCCTATTTAGTAGTGCAGTGATTTGTGTCACTCTCCTATTAGTAGCTCAGTGATTTCTGTCACTCTCCTATTAGTAGCACAGTGATTTGTGTCACTCTACAATTTAGTAGTGCAGTGATTTGTGTCACTCTCCTATTAGAAGTGCAGTGATTTGTGTCGCTCTCCTAATAGTAGTGCAGTGATTTGTGTCACTCTCCTATTAGTAGTGCAGTGATTTGTGTCACTCTCCAATTTAGTAGCGCAGTGATTTGTGTCGCTCTCTTATTTAGTAGCGCAGTGATTTGTGTCACTCTCCTATTTAGTAGCACAGTGATTTGTGTCACTCTCCTATTAGTAGTGCAGTGATTTGTGTCACTCTCCTATTAGTAGCACAGTGATTTGTGTCACTCTACAATTTAGTAGTGCAGTGATTTGTGTCACTCTCCTATTAGAAGTGCAGTGATTTGTGTCGCTCTCCTAATAGTAGTGCAGTGATTTGTGTCACTCTCCTATTAGTAGCGCAGTGATTTCTGTCACTCTCCTATTAGTAGCGCAGTGATTTTTGTCACCCTCCTATTAGTAGCGCAGTGATATGTGTCACTCTCCTATTAGTAGCGCAGTGATTTGTGTTGCTCTCCTATTTAGTAGCGCAGTGATTTGTGTCACTCTCCTATCAATAGCGCAGTGATTTGTGTCACTCTCCTATTAGTAGCGCAGTGATTTGTGTCACTCTCCTATTAGTAGCGCAGTGATTTGTGTCACTCTCCTATTAGTAGCGCAGTGATTTGTGTCGCTCTCCTATTTAGTAGCGCAGTGATTTGTGTCTCTCTCCTATCAATAGCGCAGTGATTTGTGTCACTCTCCTATTAGTAGCGCAGTGATTTGTGTCGCTCTCCTATTTAGTAGCGCAGTGATTTGTTGTCACTCTACTATTAGTAGTGCAGTAATTTGTGTCACTCTCCAATTTAGTAGCGCAGTAATTTGTGTCTCTCTCCTATTTATTAGCGCAGTGATTTGTGTCGCTCTCCTATTAGTAGCACAGTGATTTGTGTCGCTCTCCTATTAGTAGCACAGTGATTTGTGTCACTCTCCTATTAGTAGCGCAGTGATTTGTGTCACTCTCCTATTAGTAGTGCAGTAATTTGTGTCACTCTCCAATTTAGTAGCGCAGTAATTTGTTTCACTCTCCTAATAGGAGCGCAGTGATTTGTGTCACTCTCCTATTAGCAGCGCAGTGATTTGTGTCACTCTCCTATTAGTAGTGCAGTGATTTGTGTCACTCTCCTATTTAGTAGCGCAGTAAATTGTGTCACTCTCCTATTTAGTAGCGCAGTGATTTGTGTCGCTCTCCTATTAGTAGCGCAGTGATTTGTGTCACTCTCCTATTAGTAGTGCAGTGATTTGTGTCACTCTCCTATTTTGTAGCGCATTGATTTGTGTCACTCTCCTATTTTGTAGCGCAGTGATTTGTGTCGCTCTCCTATTAGTAGCACAGTGATTTGTGTCACTCTCCTTTTAGTAGCGCAGTGATTTGTGTCGCTCTACTATTAGTAGTGCAGTGATTTGTGTCACTCTCCTATTTAGTAGCGCAGTGATTTGTGTCGCTCTCCTATTAGTAGCGCAGTGATTTGTGTCACTCTCCTATTAGTAGCGCAGTGATTTGTGTCACTCTCCTATTAGTAGTGCAGTGATATGTGTCACTCTCCTATTTAGTAGCGCAGAGATTTGTGTCACTCTCCTATTAGTAGCTCAGTGATTTCTGTCACTCTCCTATTAGTAGTGCAGTGATTTGTGTCACTCTCCTATTTAGTAGCGCAGTGATTTGTGTCACTCTCCAATTTAGTAGTGCAGTGATTTGTGTCACTCTCCTACTAGTAGTGCAGTGATTTGTGTCACTCTCCTACTAGTAGTGCAGTGATTTGTGTCGCTCTCTTATTTAGTAGTGCAGTGATTTGTGTCACTCTCCGATTTAGTAGTGCAGTGATTTGTGTCACTCTCCTATTAGTAGCGCAGTGATTTGTGTCACTCTCCTATTAGTAGCTCAGTGATTTGTGTCACTCTCCTATTAGTAGCGCAGTGATTTGTGTCACTCTCCTATTAGTAGCTCAGTGATTTGTGTCACTCTCCTATTAGTTGCTCAGTGATTTGTGTCACTCTCCTAATAGTAGTGCAGTGATTTGTGTCACTCTCCTATTAGTAGTGCAGTGATTTGTGTCACTCACCTATTTAGTACCGCAGTGATTTGTGTCACTCTCCTATTAGTAGCGCAGTGATTTGTGTCGCTCTCCTATTTAGTAGCGCAGTGATTTGTGTCTCTCTCCTATCAATAGCGCAGTGATTTGTGTCACTCTCCTATTAGTAGCGCAGTGATTTGTGTCGCTCTCCTATTTAGTAGCGCAGTGATTTGTTGTCACTCTACTATTAGTAGTGCAGTAATTTGTGTCACTCTCCAATTTAGTAGCGCAGTAATTTGTGTCTCTCTCCTATTTATTAGCGCAGTGATTTGTGTCGCTCTCCTATTTGTAGCACAGTGATTTGTGTCGCTCTCCTATTAGTAGCACAGTGATTTGTGTCACTCTCCTATTTAGTAGCGCAGTAAATTGTGTCACTCTCCTATTTAGTAGCGCAGTGATTTGTGTTGCTCTCCTATTAGTAGCGCAGTGATTTGTGTCACTCTCCTATTAGTAGTGCAGTGATTTGTGTCACTCTCCTATTTTGTAGCGCATTGATTTGTGTCACTCTCCTATTTTGTAGCGCAGTGATTTGTGTCGCTCTCCTATTAGTAGCGCAGTGATTTGTGTCGCTCTCCTTTTAGTAGCGCAGTGATTTGTGTCGCTCTACTATTAGTAGTGCAGTGATTTGTGTCACTCTCCTATTTAGTAGCGCAGTGATTTGTGTCGCTCTCCTATTAGTAGCGCAGTGATTTGTGTCACTCTCCTATTAGTAGCGCAGTGATTTGTGTCACTCTCCTATTAGTAGTGCAGTGATATGTGTCACTCTCCTATTTAGTAGCGCAGAGATTTGTGTCACTCTCCTATTAGTAGCTCAGTGATTTCTGTCACTCTCCTATTAGTAGTGCAGTGATTTGTGTCACTCTCCTATTTAGTAGCGCAGTGATTTGTGTCACTCTCCAATTTAGTATTGCAGTGATTTGTGTCACTCTCCTACTAGTAGTGCAGTGATTTGTGTCACTCTCCTACTAGTAGTGCAGTGATTTGTGTCGCTCTCTTATTTAGTAGCGCAGTGATTTGTGTCACTCTCCGATTTAGTAGTGCAGTGATTTGTGTCACTCTCCTATTAGTAGCGCAGTGATTTGTGTCACTCTCCTATTAGTAGCTCAGTGATTTGTGTCACTCTCCTATTAGTAGCGCAGTGATTTGTGTCACTCTCCTATTAGTAGCGCAGTGATTTGTGTCACTCTCCTAATAGTAGTGCAGTGATTTGTGTCACTCTCCTATTAATAGTGCAGTGATTTGTGTCACTCACCTATTTAGTACCGCAGTGATTTGTGTCTCTCTCCTATTAGTAGTGCAGTGATTTGTGTCGCTCTCCTATTTACTAGCGCATTGATTTGTGTCTCTCTCCTATTTAGTAGTGCAGTAATTTGTGTCACTCTCCTATTTACTAGCGCTGTGATTTGTGTCGCTCTCCTATTAGTAGTGCAGTGATTTGTGTCACTCTCCTATTAGTAGCGCAGTAATTTGTGTCACTCTCCTATTTAGTAGCAGCACAGTAATTTGTGTCGCTCTCCTATTTAGTAGCACAGTGATTTGTGTCACTCTCCTATTTAGTAGCGCAGTGATTTGTGTCGCTCTCCTATTAGTAGCACAGTGATATGTGTCGCTCTCCTATTAGTAGCGCAGTGATTTGTGTCACTCTCCTATTTAGTAGCACAGTAATTTGTGTGACTCTCCTATTTAGTAGCGCAGTGATTTGTGTCACTCTCCTATTAGCAGCGTAGTAATTTGTGTCACTCTCCTATTTAGTAGCGCAGTAATTTGTGTCGCTCTCCTATTTAGTAGCGCAGTGATTTGTGTCACTCTCCTATTTTGTAGCGCAGTGATTTGTGTCGCTCTCCTATTAGTAGCGCAGTGATTTGTGTCGCTCTCCTATTAGTAGCGCAGTGATTTGTGTCGCTCTCCTATTAGTAGCGCAGTGATTTGTGTCGCTCTACTATTAGTAGTGCAGTGATTTGTGTCACTCTCCTATTTAGTAGCGCAGTGATTTGTGTCGCTCTCCTATTAGTAGCGCAGTGATTTTTGTCACTCTCCTTTTAGTAGCGCAGTGATTTGTGTCACTCTCCTATTAGTAGTGCAGTGATATGTGTCACTCTCCTATTTAGTAGCGCAGTGATTTGTGTCACTCTCCTATTAGTAGCTCAGTGATTTCTGTCACTCTCCTATTAGTAGCACAGTGATTTGTGTCACTCTACAATTTAGTAGTGCAGTGATTTGTGTCACTCTCCTATTAGAAGTGCAGTGATTTGTGTCGCTCTCTTATTTAGTAGCGCAGTGATTTGTGTCACTCCTATTAGTAGCTCAGTGATTTGTTTCACTCTCCTATTAGTAGCGCAGTGATTTGTGTCACTCTCCTATTAGTAGCTCAGTGATTTGTGTCACTCTCCTAATAGTAGTGCAGTGATTTGTGTCACTCTCCTATTAGTAGTGCAGTGATTTGTGTCACTCTCCAATTTAGTAGCGCAGTGATTTGTGTCGCTCTCTTATTTAGTAGCGCAGTGATTTGTGTCACTCTCCTATTAGTAGTGCAGTGATTTGTGTCACTCTCCTATTTAGTAGCGCAGTAAATTGTGTCACTCTCCTATTTAGTAGCGCAGTGATTTGTGTCGCTCTCCTATTAGTAGCGCAGTGATTTGTGTCACTCTCCTATTAGTAGTGCAGTGATTTGTGTCACTCTCCTATTTTGTAGCGCATTGATTTGTGTCACTCTCCTATTTTGTAGCGCAGTGATTTGTGTCGCTCTCCTATTAGTAGCACAGTGATTTGTGTCGCTCTCCTTTTAGTAGCGCAGTGATTTGTGTCGCTCTACTATTAGTAGTGCAGTGATTTGTGTCACTCTCCTATTTAGTAGCGCAGTGATTTGTGTCGCTCTCCTATTAGTAGCGCAGTGATTTGTGTCACTCTCCTATTAGTAGCGCAGTGATTTGTGTCACTCTCCTATTAGTAGTGCAGTGATATGTGTCACTCTCCTATTTAGTAGCGCAGAGATTTGTGTCACTCTCCTATTAGTAGCTCAGTGATTTCTGTCACTCTCCTATTAGTAGTGCAGTGATTTGTGTCACTCTCCTATTTAGTATCGCAGTGATTTGTGTCACTCTCCAATTTAGTAGTGCAGTGATTTGTGTCACTCTCCTACTAGTAGTGCAGTGATTTGTGTCACTCTCCTACTAGTAGTGCAGTGATTTGTGTTGCTCTCTTATTTAGTAGCGCAGTGACTTGTGTCACTCTCCGATTTAGTAGTGCAGTGATTTGTGTCACTCTCCTATTAGTAGCGCAGTGATTTGTGTCACTCTCCTATTAGTAGCTCAGTGATTTGTGTCACTCTCCTATTAGTAGCGCAGTGATTTGTGTCACTCTCCTATTAGTAGCTCAGTGATTTGTGTCACTCTCCTATTAGTAGCTCAGTGATTTGTATCACTCTCCTAATAGTAGTGCAGTGATTTGTGTCACTCTCCTATTAATAGTGCAGTGATTTGTGTCACTCACCTATTTAGTACCGCAGTGATTTGTGTCTCTCTCCTATTAGTAGTGCAGTGATTTGTGTCGCTCTCCTATTTACTAGCGCATTGATTTGTGTCTCTCTCCTATTTAGTAGCGCAGTAATTTGTGTCACTCTCCTATTTACTAGCGCTGTGATTTGTGTCGCTCTCCTATTAGTAGTGCAGTGATTTGTGTCACTCTCCTATTAGTAGTGCAGTGATTTGTGTCACTCTCCTATTTAGTAGCGCAGTGATTTGTGTCGCTCTCCTATTAGTAGCGCAGTGATTTTTGTCACTCTCCTTTTAGTAGCGCAGTGATTTGTGTCACTCTCCTATTAGTAGTGCAGTGATATGTGTCACTCTCCTATTTAGTAGCGCAGTGATTTGTGTCACTCTCCTATTAGTAGCTCAGTGATTTCTGTCACTCTCCTATTAGTAGCACAGTGATTTGTGTCACTCTACAATTTAGTAGTGCAGTGATTTGTGTCACTCTCCTATTAGAAGTGCAGTGATTTGTGTCGCTCTCTTATTTAGTAGCGCAGTGATTTGTGTCGCTCTCCGATTTAGTAGTGCAGTGATTTGTGTCACTCTCCGATTTAGTAGTGCAGTGATTTGTGTCACTCTCCTATTAGTAGCGCAGTGATTTGTGTCACTCCTATTAGAAGCTCAGTGATTTGTGTCACTCTCCTATTAGTAGCGCAGTGATTTGTGTCACTCTCCTATTAGTAGCTCAGTGATTTGTGTCACTCTCCTAATAGTAGTGCAGTGATTTGTGTCACTCTCCTATTAGTAGTGCAGTGATTTGTGTCACTCTCCAATTTAGTACCGCAGTGATTTGTGTCGCTCTCTTATTTAGTAGCGCAGTGATTTGTGTCACTCTCCTATTTAGTAGCACAGTGATTTGTGTCACTCTCCTATTAGTAGCGCAGTGATTTCTGTCACTCTCCTATTAGTAGCGCAGTGATTTGTGTCACTCTCCTATTAGTAGCGCAGTGATTTGTGTCACTCGCCTATTAGTAGCGCAGTGATTTGTGTTGCTCTCCTATTTAGTAGCGCAGTGATTTGTGTCACTCTCCTATCAATAGCGCAGTGATTTGTGTCACTCTCCTATTAGTAGCGCAGTGATTTGTGTCACTCTCCTATTAGTAGCGCAGTGATTTGTGTCACTCTCCTATTAGTAGCGCAGTGATTTGTGTCGCTCTCCTATTTAGTAGCGCAGTGATTTGTGTCTCTCTCCTATCAATAGCGCAGTGATTTGTGTCACTCTCCTATTAGTAGCGCAGTGATTTGTGTCGCTCTCCTATTTAGTAGCGCAGTGATTTGTTGTCACTCTACTATTAGTAGTGCAGTAATTTGTGTCACTCTCCAATTTAGTAGCGCAGTAATTTGTGTCTCTCTCCTATTTATTAGCGCAGTGATTTGTGTCGCTCTCCTATTAGTAGCACAGTGATTTGTGTCGCTCTCCTATTAGTAGCACAGTGATTTGTGTCACTCTCCTATTAGTAGCGCAGTGATTTGTGTCACTCTCCTATTAGTAGTGCAGTAATTTGTGTCACTCTCCAATTTAGTAGCGCAGTAATTTGTTTCACTCTCCTAATAGGAGCGCAGTGATTTGTGTCACTCTCCTATTAGCAGCGCAGTGATTTGTGTCACTCTCCTATTAGTAGTGCAGTGATTTGTGTCACTCTCCTATTTAGTAGCGCAGTAAATTGTGTCACTCTCCTATTTAGTAGCGCAGTGATTTGTGTCGCTCTCCTATTAGTAGCGCAGTGATTTGTGTCACTCTCCTATTAGTAGTGCAGTGATTTGTGTCACTCTCCTATTTTGTAGCGCATTGATTTGTGTCACTCTCCTATTTTGTAGCGCAGTGATTTGTGTCGCTCTCCTATTAGTAGCGCAGTGATTTGTGTCGCTCTCCTTTTAGTAGCGCAGTGATTTGTGTCGCTCTACTATTAGTAGTGCAGTGATTTGTGTCACTCTCCTATTTAGTAGCGCAGTGATTTGTGTCGCTCTCCTATTAGTAGCGCAGTGATTTGTGTCACTCTCCTATTAGTAGCGCAGTGATTTGTGTCACTCTCCTATTAGTAGTGCAGTGATATGTGTCACTCTCCTATTTAGTAGCGCAGAGATTTGTGTCACTCTCCTATTAGTAGCTCAGTGATTTATGTCACTCTCCTATTAGTAGTGCAGTGATTTGTGTCACTCTCCTATTTAGTAGCGCAGTGATTTGTGTCACTCTCCAATTTAGTAGTGCAGTGATTTGTGTCACTCTCCTACTAGTAGTGCAGTGATTTGTGTCACTCTCCTACTAGTAGTGCAGTGATTTGTGTCGCTCTCTTATTTAGTAGCGCAGTGATTTGTGTCACTCTCCGATTTAGTAGTGCAGTGATTTGTGTCACTCTCCTATTAGTAGCGCAGTGATTTGTGTCACTCTCCTATTAGTAGCTCAGTGATTTGTGTCACTCTCCTATTAGTAGCGCAGTGATTTGTGTCACTCTCCTATTAGTAGCTCAGTGATTTGTGTCACTCTCCTATTAGTAGCTCAGTGATTTGTGTCACTCAACTAATAGTAGTGCAGTGATTTGTGTCACTCTCCTATTAGTAGTGCAGTGATTTGTGTCACTCACCTATTTAGTACCGCAGTGATTTGTGTCACTCTCCTATTAGTAGCGCAGTGATTTATGTCGCTCTCCTATTTAGTAGCGCAGTGATTTGTGTCTCTCTCCTATCAATAGCGCAGTGATTTGTGTCACTCTCCTATTAGTAGCGCAGTGATTTGTGTCGCTCTCCTATTTAGTAGCGCAGTGATTTGTTGTCACTCTACTATTAGTAGTGCAGTAATTTGTGTCACTCTCCAATTTAGTAGCGCAGTAATTTGTGTCTCTCTCCTATTTATTAGCGCAGTGATTTGTGTCGCTCTCCTATTAGTAGCACAGTGATTTGTGTCGCTCTCCTATTAGTAGCACAGTGATTTGTGTCACTCTCCTATTAGTAGCACAGTGATTTGTGTCACTCTCCTATTAGTAGTGCAGTAATTTGTGTCACTCTCCAATTTAGTAGCGCAGTAATTTGTGTCACTCTCCTAATAGGAGCGCAGTGATTTGTGTCACTCTCCTATTAGCAGCGCAGTGATTTGTGTCACTCTCCTATTAGTAGTGCAGTGATTTGTGTCACTCTCCTATTAGTAGTGCAGTGATATGTGTCACTCTCCTATTTAGTAGCGCAGAGATTTGTGTCACTCTCCTATTAGTAGCTCAGTGATTTCTGTCACTCTCCTATTAGTAGTGCAGTGATTTGTGTCACTCTCCAATTTAGTATTGCAGTGATTTGTGTCACTCTCCTACTAGTAGTGCAGTGATTTGTGTCACTCTCCTACTAGTAGTGCACTGATTTGTGTCGCTCTCTTATTTAGTAGCGCAGTGATTTGTGTCACTCTCCGATTTAGTAGTGCAGTGATTTGTGTCACTCTCCTATTAGTAGCGCAGTGATTTGTGTCACTCCTATTAGAAGCTCAGTGATTTGTGTCACTCTCCTATTAGTAGCGCAGTGATTTGTGTCACTCTCCTATTAGTAGCTCAGTGATTTGTGTCACTCTCCTAATAGTAGTGCAGTGATTTGTGTCACTCTCCTATTAGTAGTGCAGTGATTTGTGTCACTCTCCAATTTAGTACCGCAGTGATTTGTGTCGCTCTCTTATTTAGTAGCGCAGTGATTTGTGTCACTCTCCTATTTAGTAGCACAGTGATTTGTGTCACTCTCCTATTAGTAGCGCAGTGATTTCTGTCACTCTCCTATTAGTAGCGCAGTGATTTGTGTCACTCTCCTATTAGTAGCGCAGTGATTTGTGTCACTCGCCTATTAGTAGCGCAGTGATTTGTGTTGCTCTCCTATTTAGTAGCGCAGTGATTTGTGTCACTCTCCTATCAATAGCGCAGTGATTTGTGTCACTCTCCTATTAGTAGCGCAGTGATTTGTGTCACTCTCCTATTAGTAGCGCAGTGATTTGTGTCACTCTCTTATTAGTAGCGCAGTGATTTGTGTCGCTCTCCTATTTAGTAGCGCAGTGATTTGTGTCTCTCTCCTATCAATAGCGCAGTGATTTGTGTCACTCTCCTATTAGTAGCGCAGTGATTTGTGTCGCTCTCCTATTTAGTAGCGCAGTGATTTGTTGTCACTCTACTATTAGTAGTGCAGTAATTTGTGTCACTCTCCAATTTAGTAGCGCAGTAATTTGTGTCTCTCTCCTATTTATTAGCGCAGTGATTTGTGTCGCTCTCCTATTAGTAGCACAGTGATTTGTGTCGCTCTCCTATTAGTAGCACAGTGATTTGTGTCACTCTCCTATTAGTAGCGCAGTGATTTGTGTCACTCTCCTATTAGTAGTGCAGTAATTTGTGTCACTCTCCAATTTAGTAGCGCAGTAATTTGTTTCACTCTCCTAATAGGAGCGCAGTGATTTGTGTCACTCTCCTATTAGCAGCGCAGTGATTTGTGTCACTCTCCTATTAGTAGTGCAGTGATTTGTGTCACTCTCCTATTTAGTAGCGCAGTAAATTGTGTCACTCTCCTATTTAGTAGCGCAGTGATTTGTGTCGCTCTCCTATTAGTAGCGCAGTGATTTGTGTCACTCTCCTATTAGTAGTGCAGTGATTTGTGTCACTCTCCTATTTTGTAGCGCATTGATTTGTGTCACTCTCCTATTTTGTAGCGCAGTGATTTGTGTCGCTCTCCTATTAGTAGCGCAGTGATTTGTGTCGCTCTCCTTTTAGTAGCGCAGTGATTTGTGTCGCTCTACTATTAGTAGTGCAGTGATTTGTGTCACTCTCCTATTTAGTAGCGCAGTGATTTGTGTCGCTCTCCTATTAGTAGCGCAGTGATTTGTGTCACTCTCCTATTAGTAGCGCAGTGATTTGTGTCACTCTCCTATTAGTAGTGCAGTGATATGTGTCACTCTCCTATTTAGTAGCGCAGAGATTTGTGTCACTCTCCTATTAGTAGCTCAGTGATTTATGTCACTCTCCTATTAGTAGTGCAGTGATTTGTGTCACTCTCCTATTTAGTAGCGCAGTGATTTGTGTCACTCTCCAATTTAGTAGTGCAGTGATTTGTGTCACTCTCCTACTAGTAGTGCAGTGATTTGTGTCACTCTCCTACTAGTAGTGCAGTGATTTGTGTCGCTCTCTTATTTAGTAGCGCAGTGATTTGTGTCACTCTCCGATTTAGTAGTGCAGTGATTTGTGTCACTCTCCTATTAGTAGCGCAGTGATTTGTGTCACTCTCCTATTAGTAGCTCAGTGATTTGTGTCACTCTCCTATTAGTAGCGCAGTGATTTGTGTCACTCTCCTATTAGTAGCTCAGTGATTTGTGTCACTCTCCTATTAGTAGCTCAGTGATTTGTGTCACTCAACTAATAGTAGTGCAGTGATTTGTGTCACTCTCCTATTAGTAGTGCAGTGATTTGTGTCACTCACCTATTTAGTACCGCAGTGATTTGTGTCACTCTCCTATTAGTAGCGCAGTGATTTATGTCGCTCTCCTATTTAGTAGCGCAGTGATTTGTGTCTCTCTCCTATCAATAGCGCAGTGATTTGTGTCACTCTCCTATTAGTAGCGCAGTGATTTGTGTCGCTCTCCTATTTAGTAGCGCAGTGATTTGTTGTCACTCTACTATTAGTAGTGCAGTAATTTGTGTCACTCTCCAATTTAGTAGCGCAGTAATTTGTGTCTCTCTCCTATTTATTAGCGCAGTGATTTGTGTCGCTCTCCTATTAGTAGCACAGTGATTTGTGTCGCTCTCCTATTAGTAGCACAGTGATTTGTGTCACTCTCCTATTAGTAGCGCAGTGATTTGTGTCACTCTCCTATTAGTAGTGCAGTAATTTGTGTCACTCTCCAATTTAGTAGCGCAGTAATTTGTGTCACTCTCCTAATAGGAGCGCAGTGATTTGTGTCACTCTCCTATTAGCAGCGCAGTGATTTGTGTCACTCTCCTATTAGTAGTGCAGTGATTTGTGTCACTCTCCTATTAGTAGTGCAGTGATATGTGTCACTCTCCTATTTAGTAGCGCAGAGATTTGTGTCACTCTCCTATTAGTAGCTCAGTGATTTCTGTCACTCTCCTATTAGTAGTGCAGTGATTTGTGTCACTCTCCAATTTAGTATTGCAGTGATTTGTGTCACTCTCCTACTAGTAGTGCAGTGATTTGTGTCACTCTCCTACTAGTAGTGCAGTGATTTGTGTCGCTCTCTTATTTAGTAGCGCAGTGATTTGTGTCACTCTCCGATTTAGTAGTGCAGTGATTTGTGTCACTCTCCTATTAGTAGCGCAGTGATTTGTGTCACTCTCCTATTAGTAGCTCAGTGATTTGTGTCACTCTCCTATTAGTAGCGCAGTGATTTGTGTCACTCTCCTATTAGTAGCTCAGTGATTTGTGTCACTCTCCTAATAGTAGTGCAGTGATTTGTGTCACTCTCCTATTAATAGTGCAGTGATTTGTGTCACTCACCTATTTAGTATCGCAGTGATTTGTGTCTCTCTCCTATTAGTAGTGCAGTGATTTGTGTCGCTCTCCTATTTACTAGCGCATTGATTTGTGTCTCTCTCCTATTTAGTAGCGCAGTAATTTGTGTCACTCTCCTATTTACTAGCGCTGTGATTTGTGTCGCTCTCCTATTAGTAGTGCAGTGATTTGTGTCACTCTCCTATTAGTAGCGCAGTAATTTGTGTCACTCTCCTATTTAGTAGCAGCACAGTAATTTGTGTCGCTCTCCTATTTAGTAGCGCAGTGATTTGTGTCACTCTCCTATTTAGTAGCGCAGTGATTTGTGTTGCTCTCCTATTAGTAGCACAGTGATATGTGTCGCTCTCCTATTAGTAGCGCAGTGATTTGTGTCACTCTCCTATTTAGTAGCACAGTAATTTGTGTGACTCTCCTTTTTAGTAGCGCAGTGATTTGTGTCACTCTCCTATTAGCAGCGTAGTAATTTGTGTCACTCTCCTATTTAGTAGCGCAGTAATTTGTGTCGCTCTCCTATTTAGTAGCGCAGTGATTTGTGTCACTCTCCTATTTTGTAGCGCAGTGATTTTTGTCACTCTCCTTTTAGTAGCGCAGTGATTTGTGTCACTCTCCTATTAGTAGTGCAGTGATATGTGTCACTCTCCTATTTAGTAGCGCAGTGATTTGTGTCACTCTCCTATTAGTAGCTCAGTGATTTCTGTCACTCTCCTATTAGTAGCACAGTGATTTGTGTCACTCTCCAATTTAGAAGTGCAGTGATTTGTGTCACTCTTTTATTAGAAGTGCAGAGATTTGTGTCGCTCTCTTATTAGTAGCGCAGTGATTTGTGTCACTCTCCTATTAGTAGCGCAGTGATTTGTGTCGCTCTCCTATTTAGTAGCGCAGTGATTTGTTGTCACTCTACTATTAGTAGTGCAGTAATTTGTGTCACTCTCCAATTTAGTAGCGCAGTAATTTGTGTCTCTCTCCTATTTATTAGTGCAGTGATTTGTGTCGCTCTCCTATTAGTAGCACAGTGATTTGTGTCGCTCTCCTATTAGTAGCACAGTGATTTGTGTCACTCTCCTATTAGTAGCGCAGTGATTTGTGTCACTCTCCTATTAGTAGTGCAGTGATTTGTGTCACTCTCCTATTTTGTAGCGCATTGATTTGTGTCACTCTCCTATTTTGTAGCGCAGTGATTTGTGTCGCTCTCCTATTAGTAGCGCAGTGATTTGTGTCGCTCTCCTTTTAGTAGCGCAGTGATTTGTGTCGCTCTACTATTAGTAGTGCAGTGATTTGTGTCACTCTCCTATTTAGTAGCGCAGTGATTTGTGTCGCTCTCCTATTAGTCGCGCAGTGATTTGTGTCACTCTCCTATTAGTAGCGCAGTGATTTGTGTCACTCTCCTATTAGTAGTGCAGTGATATGTGTCACTCTCCTATTTAGTAGCGCAGAGATTTGTGTCACTCTCCTATTAGTAGCTCAGTGATTTCTGTCACTCTCCTATTAGTAGTGCAGTGATTTGTGTCACTCTCCAATTTAGTATTGCAGTGATTTGTGTCACTCTCCTACTAGTAGTGCAGTGATTTGTGTCACTCTCCTACTAGTAGTGCAGTGATTTGTTTCGCTCTCTTATTTAGTAGCGCAGTGATTTGTGTCACTCTCCGATTTAGTAGTGCAGTGATTTGTGTCACTCTCCTATTAGTAGTGCAGTGATTTGTGTCACTCTCCTATTAGTAGCTCAGTGATTTGTGTCACTCTCCTATTAGTAGCGCAGTGATTTGTGTCACTCTCCTATTAGTAGCTCAGTGATTTGTGTCACTCTCCTATTAGTAGCTCAGTGATTTGTGTCACTCTCCTAATAGTAGTGCAGTGATTTGTGTCACTCTCCTATTAATAGTGCAGTGATTTGTGTCACTCACCTATTTAGTACCGCAGTGATTTGTGTCTCTCTCCTATTAGTAGTGCAGTGATTTGTGTCGCTCTCCTATTTACTAGCGCATTGATTTGTGTCTCTCTCCTATTTAGTAGCGCAGTAATTTGTGTCACTCTCCTATTTACTAGCGCTGTGATTTGTGTTGCTCTCCTATTAGTAGTGCAGTGATTTGTGTCACTCTCCTATTAGTAGCGCAGTAATTTGTGTCACTCTCCTATTTAGTAGCAGCACAGTAATTTGTGTCGCTCTCCTATTTAGTAGCGCAGTGATTTGTGTCACTCTCCTATTTAGTAGCGCAGTGATTTGTGTTGCTCTCCTATTAGTAGCACAGTGATATGTGTCGCTCTCCTATTAGTAGCGCAGTGATTTGTGTCACTCTCCTATTTAGTAGCACAGTAATTTGTGTGACTCTCCTTTTTAGTAGCGCAGTGATTTGTGTCACTCTCCTATTAGCAGCGTAGTAATTTGTGTCACTCTCCTATTTAGTAGCGCAGTAATTTGTGTCGCTCTCCTATTTAGTAGCGCAGTGATTTGTGTCACTCTCCTATTTTGTAGCGCAGTGATTTTTGTCACTCTCCTTTTAGTAGCGCAGTGATTTGTGTCACTCTCCTATTAGTAGTGCAGTGATATGTGTCACTCTCCTATTTAGTAGCGCAGTGATTTGTGTCACTCTCCTATTAGTAGCTCAGTGATTTCTGTCACTCTCCTATTAGTAGCACAGTGATTTGTGTCACTCTCCAATTTAGAAGTGCAGTGATTTGTGTCACTCTCCTATTAGAAGTGCAGAGATTTGTGTCGCTCTCTTATTAGTATCGCAGTGATTTGTGTCACTCTCCTATTAGTAGTGCAGTGATATGTGTCACTCTCCTATTTAGTAGCGCAGAGATTTGTGTCACTCTCCTATTAGTAGCTCAGTGATTTCTGTCACTCTCCTATTAGTAGTGCAGTGATTTGTGTCACTCTCCTATTTAGTAGCGCAGTGATTTGTGTCACTCTCCAATTTAGTATTGCAGTGATTTGTGTCACTCTCCTACTAGTAGTGCAGTGATTTGTGTCACTCTCCTACTAGTAGTGCAGTGATTTGTGTCGCTCTCTTATTTAGTAGCGCAGTGATTTGTGTCACTCTCCGATTTAGTAGTGCAGTGATTTGTGTCACTCTCCTATTAGTAGCGCAGTGATTTGTGTCACTCTCCTATTAGTAGCTCAGTGATTTGTGTCACTCTCCTATTAGTAGCGAAGTGATTTGTGTCACTCTCCTATTAGTAGCTCAGTGATTTGTGTCACTCTCCTAATAGTAGTGCAGTGATTTGTGTCACTCTCCTATTAATAGTGCAGTGATTTGTGTCACTCACCTATTTAGTACCGCAGTGATTTGTGTCTCTCTCCTATTAGTAGTGCAGTGATTTGTGTCGCTCTCCTATTTACTAGCGCATTGATTTGTGTCTCTCTCCTATTTAGTAGCGCAGTAATTTGTGTCACTCTCCTATTTACTAGCGCTGTGATTTGTGTCGCTCTCCTATTAGTAGTGCAGTGATTTGTGTCACTCTCCTATTAGTAGCGCAGTAATTTGTGTCACTCTCCTATTTAGTAGCAGCACGGTAATTTGTGTCGCTCTCCTATTTAGTAGCGCAGTGATTTGTGTCACTCTCCTATTTAGTAGCGCAGTGATTTGTGTCGCTCTCCTATTAGTATCACAGTGATATGTGTCGCTCTCCTATTAGTAGCACAGTAATTTGTGTGACTCTCCTTTTTAGTAGCGCAGTGATTTGTGTCACTCTCCTATTAGCAGCGTAGTAATTTGTGTCACTCTCCTATTTAGTAGCGCAGTAATTTGTGTCGCTCTCCTATTTAGTAGCGCAGTGATTTGTGTCACTCTCCTATTTTGTAGCGCAGTGATTTGTGTCGCTCTCCTATTAGTAGCGCAGTGATATGTGTCGCTCTCCTATTAGTAGCGCAGTGATTTGTGTCGCTCTCCTATTAGTAGCGCAGTGATTTGTGTCGCTCTACTATTAGTAGTGCAGTGATTTGTGTCACTCTCCTATTTAGTAGCGCAGTGATTTGTGTCGCTCTCCTATTAGTAGCGCAGTGATTTTTGTCATTCTCCTTTTAGTAGCGCAGTGATTTGTGTCACTCTCCTATTAGTAGTGCAGTGATATGTGTCACTCTCCTATTTAGTAGCGCAGTGATTTGTGTCACTCTCCTATTAGTAGCTCAGTGATTTCTGTCACTCTCCTATTAGTAGCACAGTGATTTGTGTCACTCTCCAATTTAGTAGTGCAGTGATTTGTGTCACTCTCCTATTAGAAGTGCAGTGATTTGTGTCGCTCTCTTATTTAGTAGCGCAGTGATTTGTGTCGCTCTCCGATTTAGTAGCGCAGTGATTTGTGTCACTCTCCGATTTAGTAGTGCAGTGATTTGTGTCACTCTCCTATTAGTAGCGCAGTGATTTGTGTCACTCCTATTAGTAGCTCAGTGATTTGTGTCACTCTCCTATTAGTAGCGCAGTGATTTCTGTCACTCTCCTATTAGTAGCACAGTGATTTGTGTCACTCTCCAATTTAGTAGTGCAGTGATTTGTGTCACTCTCCTATTAGAAGTGCAGTGATTTGTGTCACTCTCTTATTTAGTAGCGCAGTGATTTGTGTCGCTCTCCGATTTAGTAGTGCAGTGATTTGTGTCACTCTCCGATTTAGTAGTGCAGTGATTTGTGTCACTCTCCTATTAGTAGCGCAGTGATTTGTGTCACTTTCCTATTAGTAGCTCATTGATTTGTGTCACTCTCCTATTAGTAGCGCAGTGATTTGTGTCAATCTCCTATTAGTAGCTCAGTGATTTGTGTCACTCTCCTAATAGTAGTGCAGTGATTTGTGTCACTCTCCTATTAGTAGTGCAGTGATTTGTGTCACTCTCCTATTTAGTAGCGCAGTGATTTGTGTCGCTCTCTTATTTAGTAGCTCAGTGATTTCTGTCACTCTCCTATTAGTAGCGCAGTGATTTGTGTCACTCTCCTATTTAGTAGCGCAGTGATTTGTGTCACTCTCCAATTTAGTAGTGCAGTGATTTGTGTCACTCTCCTATTAGTATTGCAGTGATTTGTGTCGCTCTCCTATTTAGTAGCGCAGTGATTTGTGTCACTCTCCGATTTAGTAGCGCAGTAATTTGTGTCACTCTCCTATTTAGTAGCAGCACAGTAATTTGTGTCGCTCTCCTATTTAGTAGCGCAGTGATTTGTGTCACTCTCCTATTTAGTAGCGCAGTGATTTGTGTTGCTCTCCTATTAGTAGCACAGTGATATGTGTCGCTCTCCTATTAGTAGCGCAGTGATTTGTGTCACTCTCCTATTTAGTAGCACAGTAATTTGTGTGACTCTCCTTTTTAGTAGCGCAGTGATTTGTGTCACTCTCCTATTAGTAGCACAGTGATTTGTGTCACTCTCCAATTTAGAAGTGCAGTGATTTGTGTCACTCTTTTATTAGAAGTGCAGAGATTTGTGTCGCTCTCTTATTAGTAGCGCAGTGATTTGTGTCACTCTCCTATTAGTAGCGCAGTGATTTGTGTCGCTCTCCTATTTAGTAGCGCAGTGATTTGTTGTCACTCTACTATTAGTAGTGCAGTAATTTGTGTCACTCTCCAATTTAGTAGCGCAGTAATTTGTGTCTCTCTCCTATTTATTAGTGCAGTGATTTGTGTCGCTCTCCTATTAGTAGCACAGTGATTTGTGTCGCTCTCCTATTAGTAGCACAGTGATTTGTGTCACTCTCCTATTAGTAGCGCAGTGATTTGTGTCACTCTCCTATTAGTAGTGCAGTGATTTGTGTCACTCTCCTATTTTGTAGCGCATTGATTTGTGTCACTCTCCTATTTTGTAGCGCAGTGATTTGTGTCGCTCTCCTATTAGTAGCGCAGTGATTTGTGTCGCTCTCCTTTTAGTAGCGCAGTTATTTGTGTCGCTCTACTATTAGTAGTGCAGTGATTTGTGTCACTCTCCTATTTAGTAGCGCAGTGATTTGTGTCGCTCTCCTATTAGTCGCGCAGTGATTTGTGTCACTCTCCTATTAGTAGCGCAGTGATTTGTGTCACTCTCCTATTAGTAGTGCAGTGATATGTGTCACTCTCCTATTTAGTAGCGCAGAGATTTGTGTCACTCTCCTATTAGTAGCTCAGTGATTTCTGTCACTCTCCTATTAGTAGTGCAGTGATTTGTGTCACTCTCCAATTTAGTATTGCAGTGATTTGTGTCACTCTCCTACTAGTAGTGCAGTGATTTGTGTCACTCTCCTACTAGTAGTGCAGTGATTTGTTTCGCTCTCTTATTTAGTAGCGCAGTGATTTGTGTCACTCTCCGATTTAGTAGTGCAGTGATTTGTGTCACTCTCCTATTAGTAGCGCAGTGATTTGTGTCACTCTCCTATTAGTAGCTCAGTGATTTGTGTCACTCTCCTATTAGTAGCGCAGTGATTTGTGTCACTCTCCTATTAGTAGCTCAGTGATTTGTGTCACTCTCCTATTAGTAGCTCAGTGATTTGTGTCACTCTCCTAATAGTAGTGCAGTGATTTGTGTCACTCTCCTATTAATAGTGCAGTGATTTGTGTCACTCACCTATTTAGTACCGCAGTGATTTGTGTCTCTCTCCTATTAGTAGTGCAGTGATTTGTGTCGCTCTCCTATTTACTAGCGCATTGATTTGTGTCTCTCTCCTATTTAGTAGCGCAGTAATTTGTGTCACTCTCCTATTTACTAGCGCTGTGATTTGTGTCGCTCTCCTATTAGTAGTGCAGTGATTTGTGTCACTCTCCTATTAGTAGCGCAGTAATTTGTGTCACTCTCCTATTTAGTAGCAGCACAGTAATTTGTGTCGCTCTCCTATTTAGTAGCGCAGTGATTTGTGTCACTCTCCTATTTAGTAGCGCAGTGATTTGTGTTGCTCTCCTATTAGTAGCACAGTGATATGTGTCGCTCTCCTATTAGTAGCGCAGTGATTTGTGTCACTCTCCTATTTAGTAGCACAGTAATTTGTGTGACTCTCCTTTTTAGTAGCGCAGTGATTTGTGTCACTCTCCTATTAGCAGCGTAGTAATTTGTGTCACTCTCCTATTTAGTAGCGCAGTAATTTGTGTCGCTCTCCTATTTAGTAGCGCAGTGATTTGTGTCACTCTCCTATTTTGTAGCGCAGTGATTTTTGTCACTCTCCTTTTAGTAGTGCAGTGATTTGTGTCACTCTCCTATTAGTAGTGCAGTGATATGTGTCACTCTCCTATTTAGTAGCGCAGTGATTTGTGTCACTCTCCTATTAGTAGCTCAGTGATTTCTGTCACTCTCCTATTAGTAGCACAGTGATTTGTGTCACTCTCCAATTTAGAAGTGCAGTGATTTGTGTCACTCTCCTATTAGAAGTGCAGAGATTTGTGTCGCTCTCTTATTAGTATCGCAGTGATTTGTGTCACTCTCCTATTAGTAGTGCAGTGATATGTGTCACTCTCCTATTTAGTAGCGCAGAGATTTGTGTCACTCTCCTATTAGTAGCTCAGTGATTTCTGTCACTCTCCTATTAGTAGTGCAGTGATTTGTGTCACTCTCCTATTTAGTAGCGCAGTGATTTGTGTCACTCTCCAATTTAGTATTGCAGTGATTTGTGTCACTCTCCTACTAGTAGTGCAGTGATTTGTGTCACTCTCCTACTAGTAGTGCAGTGATTTGTGTTGCTCTCTTATTTAGTAGCGCAGTGATTTGTGTCACTCTCCGATTTAGTAGTGCAGTGATTTGTGTCACTCTCCTATTAGTAGCGCAGTGATTTGTGTCACTCTCCTATTAGTAGCTCAGTGATTTGTGTCACTCTCCTATTAGTAGCGAAGTGATTTGTGTCACTCTCCTATTAGTAGCTCAGTGATTTGTGTCACTCTCCTAATAGTAGTGCAGTGATTTGTGTCACTCTCCTATTAATAGTGCAGTGATTT
This sequence comes from Taudactylus pleione, assembly GCA_031769625.1. Taxonomy (NCBI): domain Eukaryota; kingdom Metazoa; phylum Chordata; class Amphibia; order Anura; family Myobatrachidae; genus Taudactylus; species Taudactylus pleione. Next base: position 985,141 of record JAUIMM010000591.1, read on the forward strand.
GTGTCACTCACCTATTTAGTACCGCAGTGATTTGTGTCTCTCTCCTATTAGTAGTGCAGTGATTTGTGTCGCTCTCCTATTTACTAGCGCATTGATTTGTGTCTCTCTCCTATTTAGTAGCGCAGTAATTTGTGTCACTCTCCTATTTACTAGCGCTGTGATTTGTGTCGCTCTCCTATTAGTAGTGCAGTGATTTGTGTCACTCTCCTATTAGTAGCGCAGTAATTTGTGTCACTCTCCTATTTAGTAGCAGCACGGTAATTTGTGTCGCTCTCCTATTTAGTAGCGCAGTGATTTGTGTCACTCTCCTATTTAGTAGCGCAGTGATTTGTGTCGCTCTCCTATTAGTATCACAGTGATATGTGTCGCTCTCCTATTAGTAGCGCAGTGATTTGTGTCACTCTCCTATTTAGTAGCACAGTAATTTGTGTGACTCTCCTTTTTAGTAGCGCAGTGATTTGTGTCACTCTCCTATTAGCAGCGTAGTAATTTGTGTCACTCTCCTATTTAGTAGCGCAGTAATTTGTGTCGCTCTCCTATTTAGTAGCGCAGTGATTTGTGTCACTCTCCTATTTTGTAGCGCAGTGATTTGTGTCGCTCTCCTATTAGTAGCGCAGTGATATGTGTCGCTCTCCTATTAGTAGCGCAGTGATTTGTGTCGCTCTCCTATTAGTAGCGCAGTGATTTGTGTCGCTCTACTATTAGTAGTGCAGTGATTTGTGTCACTCTCCTATTTAGTAGCGCAGTGATTTGTGTCGCTCTCCTATTAGTAGCGCAGTGATTTTTGTCATTCTCCTTTTAGTAGCGCAGTGATTTGTGTCACTCTCCTATTAGTAGTGCAGTTATATGTGTCACTCTCCTATTTAGTAGCGCAGTGATTTGTGTCACTCTCCTATTAGTAGCTCAGTGATTTCTGTCACTCTCCTATTAGTAGCACAGTGATTTGTGTCACTCTCCAATTTAGTAGTGCAGTGATTTGTGTCACTCTCCTATTAGAAGTGCAGTGATTTGTGTCGCTCTCTTATTTAGTAGCGCAGTGATTTGTGTCGCTCTCCGATTTAGTAGCGCAGTGATTTGTGTCACTCTCCGATTTAGTAGTGCAGTGATTTGTGTCACTCTCCTATTAGTAGCGCAGTGATTTGTGTCACTCCTATTAGTAGCTCAGTGATTTGTGTCACTCTCCTATTAGTAGCGCAGTGATTTCTGTCACTCTCCTATTAGTAGCACAGTGATTTGTGTCACTCTCCAATTTAGTAGTGCAGTGATTTGTGTCACTCTCCTATTAGAAGTGCAGTGATTTGTGTCGCTCTCTTATTTAGTAGCGCAGTGATTTGTGTCGCTCTCCGATTTAGTAGTGCAGTGATTTGTGTCACTCTCCGATTTAGTAGTGCAGTGATTTGTGTCACTCTCCTATTAGTAGCGCAGTGATTTGTGTCACTTTCCTATTAGTAGCTCATTGATTTGTGTCACTCTCCTATTAGTAGCGCAGTGATTTGTGTCAATCTCCTATTAGTAGCTCAGTGATTTGTGTCACTCTCCTAATAGTAGTGCAGTGATTTGTGTCACTCTCCTATTAGTAGTGCAGTGATTTGTGTCACTCTCCTATTTAGTAGCGCAGTGATTTGTGTCGCTCTCTTATTTAGTAGCTCAGTGATTTCTGTCACTCTCCTATTAGTAGCGCAGTGATTTGTGTCACTCTCCTATTTAGTAGCGCAGTGATTTGTGTCACTCTCCAATTTAGTAGTGCAGTGATTTGTGTCACTCTCCTATTAGTATTGCAGTGATTTGTGTCGCTCTCCTATTTAGTAGCGCAGTGATTTGTGTCACTCTCCGATTTAGTAGCGCAGTAATTTGTGTCACTCTCCTATTTAGTAGCAGCACAGTAATTTGTGTCGCTCTCCTATTTAGTAGCGCAGTGATTTGTGTCACTCTCCTATTTAGTAGCGCAGTGATTTGTGTTGCTCTCCTATTAGTAGCACAGTGATATGTGTCGCTCTCCTATTAGTAGCGCAGTGATTTGTGTCACTCTCCTATTTAGTAGCACAGTAATTTGTGTGACTCTCCTTTTTAGTAGCGCAGTGATTTGTGTCACTCTCCTATTAGCAGCGTAGTAATTTGTGTCACTCTCCTATTTAGTAGCGCAGTAATTTGTGTCGCTCTCCTATTTAGTAGCGCAGTGATTTGTGTCACTCTCCTATTTTGTAGCGCAGTGATTTTTGTCACTCTCCTTTTAGTAGCGCAGTGATTTGTGTCACTCTCCTATTAGTAGTGCAGTGATATGTGTCACTCTCCTATTTAGTAGCGCAGTGATTTGTGTCACTCTCCTATTAGTAGCTCAGTGATTTCTGTCACTCTCCTATTAGTAGCACAGTGATTTGTGTCACTCTCCAATTTAGAAGTGCAGTGATTTGTGTCACTCTTTTATTAGAAGTGCAGAGATTTGTGTCGCTCTCTTATTAGTAGCGCAGTGATTTGTGTCACTCTCCTATTAGTAGCGCAGTGATTTGTGTCGCTCTCCTATTTAGTAGCGCAGTGATTTGTTGTCACTCTACTATTAGTAGTGCAGTAATTTGTGTCACTCTCCAATTTAGTAGCGCAGTAATTTGTGTCTCTCTCCTATTTATTAGTGCAGTGATTTGTGTCGCTCTCCTATTAGTAGCACAGTGATTTGTGTCGCTCTCCTATTAGTAGCACAGTGATTTGTGTCACTCTCCTATTAGTAGCGCAGTGATTTGTGTCACTCTCCTATTAGTAGTGCAGTGATTTGTGTCACTCTCCTATTTTGTAGCGCATTGATTTGTGTCACTCTCCTATTTTGTAGCGCAGTGATTTGTGTCGCTCTCCTATTAGTAGCGCAGTGATTTGTGTCGCTCTCCTTTTAGTAGCGCAGTGATTTGTGTCGCTCTACTATTAGTAGTGCAGTGATTTGTGTCACTCTCCTATTTAGTAGCGCAGTGATTTGTGTCGCTCTCCTATTAGTCGCGCAGTGATTTGTGTCACTCTCCTATTAGTAGCGCAGTGATTTGTGTCACTCTCCTATTAGTAGTGCAGTGATATGTGTCACTCTCCTATTTAGTAGCGCAGAGATTTGTGTCACTCTCCTATTAGTAGCTCAGTGATTTCTGTCACTCTCCTATTAGTAGTGCAGTGATTTGTGTCACTCTCCAATTTAGTATTGCAGTGATTTGTGTCACTCTCCTACTAGTAGTGCAGTGATTTGTGTCACTCTCCTACTAGTAGTGCAGTGATTTGTTTCGCTCTCTTATTTAGTAGCGCAGTGATTTGTGTCACTCTCCGATTTAGTAGTGCAGTGATTTGTGTCACTCTCCTATTAGTAGCGCAGTGATTTGTGTCACTCTCCTATTAGTAGCTCAGTGATTTGTGTCACTCTCCTATTAGTAGCGCAGTGATTTGTGTCACTCTCCTATTAGTAGCTCAGTGATTTGTGTCACTCTCCTATTAGTAGCTCAGTGATTTGTGTCACTCTCCTAATAGTAGTGCAGTGATTTGTGTCACTCTCCTATTAATAGTGCAGTGATTTGTGTCACTCACCTATTTAGTACCGCAGTGATTTGTGTCTCTCTCCTATTAGTAGTGCAGTGATTTGTGTCGCTCTCCTATTTACTAGCGCATTGATTTGTGTCTCTCTCCTATTTAGTAGCGCAGTAATTTGTGTCACTCTCCTATTTACTAGCGCTGTGATTTGTGTCGCTCTCCTATTAGTAGTGCAGTGATTTGTGTCACTCTCCTATTAGTAGCGCAGTAATTTGTGTCACTCTCCTATTTAGTAGCAGCACAGTAATTTGTGTCGCTCTCCTATTTAGTAGCGCAGTGATTTGTGTCACTCTCCTATTTAGTAGCGCAGTGATTTGTGTTGCTCTCCTATTAGTAGCACAGTGATATGTGTCGCTCTCCTATTAGTAGCGCAGTGATTTGTGTCACTCTCCTATTTAGTAGCACAGTAATTTGTGTGACTCTCCTTTTTAGTAGCGCAGTGATTTGTGTCACTCTCCTATTAGCAGCGTAGTAATTTGTGTCACTCTCCTATTTAGTAGCGCAGTAATTTGTGTCGCTCTCCTATTTAGTAGCGCAGTGATTTGTGTCACTCTCCTATTTTGTAGCGCAGTGATTTTTGTCACTCTCCTTTTAGTAGCGCAGTGATTTGTGTCACTCTCCTATTAGTAGTGCAGTGATATGTGTCACTCTCCTATTTAGTAGCGCAGTGATTTGTGTCACTCTCCTATTAGTAGCTCAGTGATTTCTGTCACTCTCCTATTAGTAGCACAGTGATTTGTGTCACTCTCCAATTTAGAAGTGCAGTGATTTGTGTCACTCTCCTATTAGAAGTGCAGAGATTTGTGTCGCTCTCTTATTAGTATCGCAGTGATTTGTGTCACTCTCCTATTAGTAGTGCAGTGATATGTGTCACTCTCCTATTTAGTAGCGCAGAGATTTGTGTCACTCTCCTATTAGTAGCTCAGTGATTTCTGTCACTCTCCTATTAGTAGTGCAGTGATTTGTGTCACTCTCCTATTTAGTAGCGCAGTGATTTGTGTCACTCTCCAATTTAGTATTGCAGTGATTTGTGTCACTCTCCTACTAGTAGTGCAGTGATTTGTGTCACTCTCCTACTAGTAGTGCAGTGATTTGTGTCGCTCTCTTATTTAGTAGCGCAGTGATTTGTGTCACTCTCCGATTTAGTAGTGCAGTGATTTGTGTCACTCTCCTATTAGTAGCGCAGTGATTTGTGTCACTCTCCTATTAGTAGCTCAGTGATTTGTGTCACTCTCCTATTAGTAGCGAAGTGATTTGTGTCACTCTCCTATTAGTAGCTCAGTGATTTGTGTCACTCTCCTAATAGTAGTGCAGTGATTTGTGTCACTCTCCTATTAATAGTGCAGTGATTTGTGTCACTCACCTATTTAGTACCGCAGTGATTTGTGTCTCTCTCCTATTAGTAGTGCAGTGATTTGTGTCGCTCTCCTATTTACTAGCGCATTGATTTGTGTCTCTCTCCTATTTAGTAGCGCAGTAATTTGTGTCACTCTCCTATTTACTAGCGCTGTGATTTGTGTCGCTCTCCTATTAGTAGTGCAGTGATTTGTGTCACTCTCCTATTAGTAGCGCAGTAATTTGTGTCACTCTCCTATTTAGTAGCAGCACGGTAATTTGTGTCGCTCTCCTATTTAGTAGCGCAGTGATTTGTGTCACTCTCCTATTTAGTAGCGCAGTGATTTGTGTCGCTCTCCTATTAGTATCACAGTGATATGTGTCGCTCTCCTATTAGTAGCGCAGTGATTTGTGTCACTCTCCTATTTAGTAGCACAGTAATTTGTGTGACTCTCCTTTTTAGTAGCGCAGTGATTTGTGTCACTCTCCTATTAGCAGCGTAGTAATTTGTGTCACTCTCCTATTTAGTAGCGCAGTAATTTGTGTCGCTCTCCTATTTAGTAGCGCAGTGATTTGTGTCACTCTCCTATTTTGTAGCGCAGTGATTTGTGTCGCTCTCCTATTAGTAGCGCAGTGATTTGTGTCGCTCTCCTATTAGTAGCGCAGTGATTTGTGTCGCTCTCCTATTAGTAGCGCAGTGATTTGTGTCGCTCTACTATTAGTAGTGCAGTGATTTGTGTCACTCTCCTATTTAGTAGCGCAGTGATTTGTGTCGCTCTCCTATTAGTAGCGCAGTGATTTTTGTCACTCTCCTTTTAGTAGCGCAGTGATTTGTGTCACTCTCCTATTAGTAGTGCAGTGATATGTGTCACTCTCCTATTTAGTAGCGCAGTGATTTGTGTCACTCTCCTATTAGTAGCTCAGTGATTTCTGTCACTCTCCTATTAGTAGCACAGTGATTTGTGTCACTCTCCAATTTAGTAGTGCAGTGATTTGTGTCACTCTCCTATTAGAAGTGCAGTGATTTGTGTCGCTCTCTTATTTAGTAGCGCAGTGATTTGTGTCGCTCTCCGATTTAGTAGCGCAGTGATTTGTGTCACTCTCCGATTTAGTAGTGCAGTGATTTGTGTCACTCTCCTATTAGTAGCGCAGTGATTTGTGTCACTCCTATTAGTAGCTCAGTGATTTGTGTCACTCTCCTATTAGTAGCGCAGTGATTTCTGTCACTCTCCTATTAGTAGCACAGTGATTTGTGTCACTCTCCAATTTAGTAGTGCAGTGATTTGTGTCACTCTCCTATTAGAAGTGCAGTGATTTGTGTCGCTCTCTTATTTAGTAGCGCAGTGATTTGTGTCGCTCTCCGATTTAGTAGTGCAGTGATTCGTGTCACTCTCCGATTTAGTAGTGCAGTGATTTGTGTCACTCTCCTATTAGTAGCGCAGTGATTTGTGTCACTTTCCTATTAGTAGCTCATTGATTTGTGTCACTCTCCTATTAGTAGCGCAGTGATTTGTGTCAATCTCCTATTAGTAGCTCAGTGATTTGTGTCACTCTCCTAATAGTAGTGCAGTGATTTGTGTCACTCTCCTATTAGTAGTGCAGTGATTTGTGTCACTCTCCTATTTAGTAGCGCAGTGATTTGTGTCGCTCTCTTATTTAGTAGCTCAGTGATTTCTGTCACTCTCCTATTAGTAGCGCAGTGATTTGTGTCACTCTCCTATTTAGTAGCGCAGTGATTTGTGTCACTCTCCAATTTAGTAGTGCAGTGATTTGTGTCACTCTCCTATTAGTATTGCAGTGATTTGTGTCGCTCTCCTATTTAGTAGCGCAGTGATTTGTGTCACTCTCCGATTTAGTAGTGCAGTGATTTGTGTCACTCTCCTATTAGTAGCGCAGTGATTTGTGTCACTCTCCTATTAGTAGCTCAGTGATTTGTGTCACTCTCCTATTAGTAGCGCAGTGATTTGTGTCACTCTCCTATTAGTAGCTCAGTGATTTGTGTCACTCTCCTAATAGTAGTGCAGTGATTTGTGTCACTCTCCTATTAGTAGTGCAGTGATTTGTGTCACTCTCCAATTTAGTAGTGCAGTGATTTGTGTCGCTCTCTTATTTAGTAGCGCAGTGATTTGTGTCACTCTCCTATTTAGTAGCACAGTGATTTGTGTCACTCTCCTATTAGTAGCGCAGTGATTTCTGTCACTCTCCTATTAGTAGCGCAGTGATTTGTGTCACTCTCCTATTAGTAGCGCAGTGATTTGTGTCACTCTCCTATTAGTAGCGCAGTGATTTGTGTTGCTCTCCTATTTAGTAGCGCAGTGATTTGTGTCACTCTCCTATCAATAGCGCAGTGATTTGTGTCACTCTCCTATTAGTAGTGCAGTGATTTGTGTCACTCTCCAATTTAGTAGCGCAGTGATTTGTGTCGCTCTCTTATTTAGTAGCACAGTGATTTGTGTCACTCTCCTATTTAGTAGCACAGTGATTTGTGTCACTCTCCTATTAGTAGCGCAGTGATTTCTGTCACTCTCCAATTAGTAGCGCAGTGATTTGTGTCACTCTCTTATTAGTAGCGCAGTGATTTGTGTCACTCTCCTATTAGTAGCGCAGTGATTTGTGTTGCTCTCCTATTTAGTAGCGCAGTGATTTGTGTCACTCTCCTATCAATAGCGCAGTGATTTGTGTCACTCTCCTATTAGTAGCGCAGTGATTTGTGTCACTCTCCTATTAGTAGCGCAGTGATTTGTGTCACTCTCCTATTAGTAGCGCAGTGATTTGTGTCTCTCTCCTATTTATTAGTGCAGTGATTTGTGTCACTCGCCTATTTAGTAGCGCAGTGATTTGTGTCGCTCTCCTATTAGTAGCGCAGTGATTTGTGTCACTCTCCTATTAGTAGCGCAGTGATTTGTGTCACTCTCCTATTAGTAGTGCAGTGATATGTGTCACTCTCCTATTTAGTAGCGCAGAGATTTGTGTCACTCTCCTATTAGTAGCTCAGTGATTTCTGTCACTCTCCTATTAGTAGTGCAGTGATTTGTGTCACTCTCCTATTTAGTAGCGCAGTGATTTGTGTCACTCTCCAATTTAGTATTGCAGTGATTTGTGTCACTCTCCTACTAGTAGTGCAGTGATTTGTGTCACTCTCCTACTAGTAGTGCAGTGATTTGTGTCGCTCTCTTATTTAGTAGCGCAGTGATTTGTGTCACTCTCCGATTTAGTAGTGCAGTGATTTGTGTCACTCTCCTATTAGTAGCGCAGTGATTTGTGTCACTCTCCTATTAGTAGCTCAGTGATTTGTGTCACTCTCCTATTAGTAGCGCAGTGATTTGTGTCACTCTCCTATTAGTAGCTCAGTGATTTGTGTCACTCTCCTATTAATAGTGCAGTGATTTGTGTCACTCACCTATTTAGTACCGCAGTGATTTGTGTCTCTCTCCTATTAGTAGTGCAGTGATTTGTGTCGCTCTCCTATTTACTAGCGCATTGATTTGTGTCTCTCTCCTATTTAGTAGCACAGTAATTTGTGTCACTCTCCTATTTACTAGCGCTGTGATTTGTGTCGCTCTCCTATTAGTAGTGCAGTGATTTGTGTCACTCTCCTATTAGTAGCGCAGTAATTTGTGTCACTCTCCTATTTAGTAGCAGCACAGTAATTTGTGTCGCTCTCCTATTTAGTAGCGCAGTGATTTGTGTCACTCTCCTATTTAGTAGCGCAGTGATTTGTGTTGCTCTCCTATTAGTAGCACAGTGATATGTGTCACTCTCCTATTAGTAGCGCAGTGATTTGTGTCACTCTCCTATTTAGTAGCACAGTAATTTGTGTGACTCTCCTTTTTAGTAGCGCAGTGATTTGTGTCACTCTCCTATTAGCAGCGTAGTAATTTGTGTCACTCTCCTATTTAGTAGCGCAGTAATTTGTGTCGCTCTCCTATTTAGTAGCGCAGTGATTTGTGTCACTCTCCTATTTTGTAGCGCAGTGATTTGTGTCGCTCTCCTATTAGTAGCGCAGTGATTTGTGTCGCTTTCCTATTAGTAGCGCAGTGATTTGTGTCGCTCTCCTATTAGTAGCGCAGTGATTTGTGTCACTCTACTATTAGTAGTGCAGTGATTTGTGTCACTCTCCTATTTAGTAGCGCAGTGATTTGTGTCGCTCTTCTATTAGTAGTGCAGTGATTTGTGTCACTCTCCTATTTAGTAGCGCAGTGATTTGTGTCGCTCTCCTATTAGTAGCGCAGTGATTTTTGTCACTCTCCTTTTAGTAGCGCAGTGATTTGTGTCACTCTCCTATTAGTAGTGCAGTGATATGTGTCACTCTCCTATTTAGTAGCACAGTGATTTGTGTCACTCTCCTATTAGTAGCTCAGTGATTTCTGTCACTCTCCTATTAGTAGCACAGTGATTTGGGTCACTCTCCAATTTAGAAGTGCAGTGATTTGTGTCACTCTCCTATTAGAAGTGCAGAGATTTGTGTCGCTCTCTTATTTAGTAGCGCAGTGATTTGTGTCGCTCTCCGATTTAGTAGTGCAGTGATTTGTGTCACTCTCCGATTTAGTAGTGCAGTGATTTGTGTCACTCTCCTATTAGTAGCGCAGTGATTTGTGTCACTCCTATTAGTAGCTCAGTGATTTGTGTCACTCTCCTATTAGTAGCGCAGTGATTTCTGTCACTCTCCTATTAGTAGCACAGTGATTTGTGTCACTCTCCAATTTAGTAGTGCAGTGATTTGTGTCACTCTCCTATTAGAAGTGCAGTGATTTGTGTCGCTCTCTTATTTAGTAGCGCAGTGATTTGTGTCGCTCTCCGATTTAGTAGTGCAGTGATTTGTGTCACTCTCCGATTTAGTAGTGCAGTGATTTGTGTCACTCTCCTATTAGTAGCGCAGTGATTTGTGTCACTTTCCTATTAGTAGCTCATTGATTTGTGTCACTCTCCTATTAGTAGCGCAGTGATTTGTGTCAATCTCCTATTAGTAGCTCAGTGATTTGTGTCACTCTCCTAATAGTAGTGCAGTGATTTGTGTCACTCTCCTATTAGTAGTGCAGTGATTTGTGTCACTCTCCTATTTAGTAGCGCAGTGATTTGTGTCGCTCTCTTATTTAGTAGCTCAGTGATTTCTGTCACTCTCCTATTAGTAGCGCAGTGATTTGTGTCACTCTCCTATTTAGTAGCGCAGTGATTTGTGTCACTCTCCAATTTAGTAGTGCAGTGATTTGTGTCACTCTCCTATTAGTATTGCAGTGATTTGTGTCGCTCTCCTATTTAGTAGCGCAGTGATTTGTGTCACTCTCCGATTTAGTAGTGCAGTGATTTGTGTCACTCTCCTATTAGTAGCGCAGTGATTTGTGTCACTCTCCTATTAGTAGCTCAGTGATTTGTGTCACTCTCCTATTAGTAGCGCAGTGATTTGTGTCACTCTCCTATTAGTAGCTCAGTGATTTGTGTCACTCTCCTAATAGTAGTGCAGTGATTTGTGTCACTCTCCTATTAGTAGTGCAGTGATTTGTGTCACTCTCCAATTTAGTAGCGCAGTGATTTGTGTCGCTCTCTTATTTAGTAGCGCAGTGATTTGTGTCACTCTCCTATTTAGTAGCACAGTGATTTGTGTCACTCTCCTATTAGTAGCGCAGTGATTTCTGTCACTCTCCTATTAGTAGCGCAGTGATTTGTGTCACTCTCCTATTAGTAGCGCAGTGATTTGTGTCACTCTCCTATTAGTAGCGCAGTGATTTGTGTTGCTCTCCTATTTAGTAGCGCAGTGATTTGTGTCACTCTCCTATCAATAGCGCAGTGATTTGTGTCACTCTCCTATTAGTAGTGCAGTGATTTGTGTCACTCTCCAATTTAGTAGCGCAGTGATTTGTGTCGCTCTCTTATTTAGTAGCGCAGTGATTTGTGTCACTCTCCTATTTAGTAGCACAGTGATTTGTGTCACTCTCCTATTAGTAGTGCAGTGATTTCTGTCACTCTCCTATTAGTAGCGCAGTGATTTGTGTCACTCTCCTATTAGTAGCGCAGTGATTTGTGTCACTCTCCTATTAGTAGCGCAGTGATTTGTGTTGCTCTCCTATTTTGTAGCGCAGTGATTTGTGTCACTCTCCTATCAATAGCGCAGTGATTTGTGTCACTCTCCTATTAGTAGCGCAGTGATTTGTGTCACTCTCCTATTAGTAGCGCAGTGATTTGTGTCACTCTCCTATTAGTAGCGCAGTGATTTGTGTCTCTCTCCTATTTATTAGCGCAGTGATTTGTGTCGCTCTCCTATTAGTAGTACAGTGGTTTGTGTCGCTCTCCTATTAGTAGCGCAGTGATTTGTGTCACTCTCCTATTAGTAGCGCAGTGATTTGTGTCACTCTCCTATTAGTAGTGCAGTAATTTGTGTCACTCTCCAATTTAGTAGCGCAGTAATTTGTGTCACTCTCCTAATAGGAGCGCAGTGATTTGTGTCACTCTCCTATTAGCAGCGCAGTGATTTGTGTCACTCTCCTATTAGTAGTGCAGTGATTTGTGTCACTCTCCTATTTAGTAGCGCAGTAAATTGTGTCACTCTCCTATTTAGTAGCGCAGTGATTTGTGTCGCTCTCCTATTAGTAGCGCAGTGATTTGTGTCACTCTCCTATTAGTAGTGCAGTGATTTGTGTCACTCTCCTATTTTGTAGCGCATTGATTTGTGTCACTCTCCTATTTTGTAGCGCAGTGATTTGTGTCGCTCTCCTATTAGTAGCGCAGTGATTTGTGTCGCTCTCCTTTTAGTAGCGCAGTGATTTGTGTCGCTCTACTATTAGTAGTGCAGTGATTTGTGTCACTCTCCTATTTAGTAGTGCAGTGATTTGTGTCGCTCTCCTATTAGTAGCGCAGTGATTTGTGTCACTCTCCTATTAGCAGCGTAGTAATTTGTGTCACTCTCCTATTTAGTAGCGCAGTAATTTGTGTCGCTCTCCTATTTAGTAGCGCAGTGATTTGTGTCACTCTCCTATTTTGTAGCGCAGTGATTTGTGTCGCTCTCCTATTAGTAGCGCAGTGATTTGTGTCGCTCTCCTATTAGTAGCGCAGTGATTTGTGTCGCTCTCCTATTAGTAGCGCAGTGATTTGTGTCGCTCTACTATTAGTAGTGCAGTGATTTGTGTCACTCTCCTATTTAGTAGCGCAGTGATTTGTGTCGCTCTTCTATTAGTAGTGCAGTGATTTGTGTCACTCTCCTATTTAGTAGCGCAGTGATTTGTGTCGCTCTCCTATTAGTAGCGCAGTGATTTTTGTCACTCTCCTTTTAGTAGCGCAGTGATTTGTGTCACTCTCCTATTAGTAGTGCAGTGATATGTGTCACTCTCCTATTTAGTAGCACAGTGATTTGTGTCACTCTCCTATTAGTAGCTCAGTGATTTCTGTCACTCTCCTATTAGTAGCACAGTGATTTGGGTCACTCTCCAATTTAGAAGTGCAGTGATTTGTGTCACTCTCCTATTAGAAGTGCAGAGATTTGTGTCGCTCTCTTATTTAGTAGCGCAGTGATTTGTGTCGCTCTCCGATTTAGTAGTGCAGTGATTTGTGTCACTCTCCGATTTAGTAGTGCAGTGATTTGTGTCACTCTCCTATTAGTAGCGCAGTGATTTGTGTCACTCCTATTAGTAGCTCAGTGATTTGTGTCACTCTCCTATTAGTAGAGCAGTGATTTCTGTCACTCTCCTATTAGTAGCACAGTGATTTGTGTCACTCTCCAATTTTGTAGTGCAGTGATTTGTGTCACTCTCCTATTAGAAGTGCAGTGATTTGTGTCGCTCTCTTATTTAGTAGCGCAGTGATTTGTGTCGCTCTCCGATTTAGTAGTGCAGTGATTTGTGTCACTCTCCGATTTAGTAGTGCAGTGATTTGTGTCACTCTCCTATTAGTAGCGCAGTGATTTGTGTCACTTTCCTATTAGTAGCTCATTGATTTGTGTCACTCTCCTATTAGTAGCGCAGTGATTTGTGTCAATCTCCTATTAGTAGCTCAGTGATTTGTGTCACTCTCCTAATAGTAGTGCAGTGATTTGTGTCACTCTCCTATTAGTAGTGCAGTGATTTGTGTCACTCTCCTATTTAGTAGCGCAGTGATTTGTGTCGCTCTCTTATTTAGTAGCTCAGTGATTTCTGTCACTCTCCTATTAGTAGCGCAGTGATTTGTGTCACTCTCCTATTTAGTAGCGCAGTGATTTGTGTCACTCTCCAATTTAGTAGTGCAGTGATTTGTGTCACTCTCCTATTAGTATTGCAGTGATTTGTGTCGCTCTCCTATTTAGTAGCGCAGTGATTTGTGTCACTCTCCGATTTAGTAGTGCAGTGATTTGTGTCACTCTCCTATTAGTAGCGCAGTGATTTGTGTCACTCTCCTATTAGTAGCTCAGTGATTTGTGTCACTCTCCTATTAGTAGCGCAGTGATTTGTGTCACTCTCCTATTAGTAGCTCAGTGATTTGTGTCACTCTCCTAATAGTAGTGCAGTGATTTGTGTCACTCTCCTATTAGTAGTGCAGTGATTTGTGTCACTCTCCTATTAGTAGCGCAGTGATTTGTGTCGCTCTCTTATTTAGTAGCGCAGTGATTTGTGTCACTCTCCTATTTAGTAGCACAGTGATTTGTGTCACTCTCCTATTAGTAGCGCAGTGATTTCTGTCACTCTCCTATTAGTAGCGCAGTGATTTGTGTCACTCTCCTATTAGTAGCGCAGTGATTTGTGTCACTCTCCTATTAGTAGCGCAGTGATTTGTGTTGCTCTCCTATTTAGTAGCGCAGTGATTTGTGTCACTCTCCTATCAATAGCGCAGTGATTTGTGTCACTCTCCTATTAGTAGTGCAGTGATTTGTGTCACTCTCCAATTTAGTAGCGCAGTGATTTGTGTCGCTCTCTTATTTAGTAGCGCAGTGATTTGTGTCACTCTCCTATTTAGTAGCACAGTGATTTGTGTCACTCTCCTATTAGTAGTGCAGTGATTTCTGTCACTCTCCTATTAGTAGCGCAGTGATTTGTGTCACTCTCCTATTAGTAGCGCAGTGATTTGTGTCACTCTCCTATTAGTAGCGCAGTGATTTGTGTTGCTCTCCTATTTAGTAGCGCAGTGATTTGTGTCACTCTCCTATCAATAGCGCAGTGATTTGTGTCACTCTCCTATTAGTAGCGCAGTGATTTGTGTCACTCTCCTATTAGTAGCGCAGTGATTTGTGTCACTCTCCTATTAGTAGCGCAGTGATTTGTGTCTCTCTCCTATTTATTAGCGCAGTGATTTGTGTCGCTCTCCTATTAGTAGTACAGTGATTTGTGTCGCTCTCCTATTAGTAGCGCAGTGATTTGTGTCACTCTCCTATTAGTAGCGCAGTGATTTGTGTCACTCTCCTATTAGTAGTGCAGTAATTTGTGTCACTCTCCAATTTAGTAGCGCAGTAATTTGTGTCACTCTCCTAATAGGAGCGCAGTGATTTGTGTCACTCTCCTATTAGCAGCGCAGTGATTTGTGTCACTCTCCTATTAGTAGTGCAGTGATTTGTGTCACTCTCCTATTTAGTAGCGCAGTAAATTGTGTCACTCTCCTATTTAGTAGCGCAGTGATTTGTGTCGCTCTCCTATTAGTAGCGCAGTGATTTGTGTCACTCTCCTATTAGTAGTGCAGTGATTTGTGTCACTCTCCTATTTTGTAGCGCATTGATTTGTGTCACTCTCCTATTTTGTAGCGCAGTGATTTGTGTCGCTCTCCTATTAGTAGCGCAGTGATTTGTGTCGCTCTCCTTTTAGTAGCGCAGTGATTTGTGTCGCTCTACTATTAGTAGTGCAGTGATTTGTGTCACTCTCCTATTTAGTAGTGCAGTGATTTGTGTCGCTCTAGTATTAGTAGCGCAGTGATTTGTGTCACTCTCCTATTAGTAGCGCAGTGATTTGTGTCACTCTCCTATTAGTTGTGCAGTGATATGTGTCACTCTCCTATTTAGTAGCGCAGAGATTTGTGTCACTCTCCTATTAGTAGCTCAGTGATTTCTGTCACTCTCCTATTAGTAGTGCAGTGATTTGTGTCACTCTCCTATTTAGTAGCACAGTGATTTGTGTCACTCTCCAATTTAGTAGTGCAGTGATTTGTGTCACTCTCCTACTAGTAGTGCAGTGATTTGTGTCACTCTCCTACTAGTAGTGCAGTGATTTGTGTCGCTCTCTTATTTAGTAGCGCAGTGATTTGTGTCACTCTCCGATTTAGTAGTGCAGTGATTTGTGTCACTCTCCTATTAGTAGCGCAGTGATTTGTGTCACTCTCCTATTAGTAGCTCAGTGATTTGAGTCACTCTCCTATTAGTAGCGCAGTGATTTGTGTCACTCTCCTATTAGTAGCTCAGTGATTTGTGTCACTCTCCTAATAGTAGTGCAGTGATTTGTGTCACTCTCCTATTAGTAGTGCAGTGATTTGTGTCACTCACCTATTTAGTACCGCAGTGATTTGTGTCTCTCTCCTATTAGTAGCTCAGTGATTTGTGTCACTCTCCTATTAGTAGCGCAGTGATTTGTGTCACTCTCCTATTAGTAGCTCAGTGATTTGTGTCACTCTCCTAATAGTAGTGCAGTGATTTGTGTCACTCTCCTATTAGTAGTGCAGTGATTTGTGTCACTCTCCTATTTAGTAGCGCAGTGATTTGTGTCGCTCTCTTATTTAGTAGCGCAGTGATTTGTGTCACTCTCCTATTTAGTAGCACAGTGATTTGTGTCACTCTCCTATTAGTAGCGCAGTGATTTCTGTCACTCTCCTATTAGTAGCGCAGTGATTTGTGTCACTCTCCTATTAGTAGCGCAGTGATTTGTGTCACTCTCCTATTAGTAGCGCAGTGATTTGTGTCGCTCTCCTATTTAGTAGTGCAGTGATTTGTGTCTCTCTCCTATCTATAGCGCAGTGATTTGTGTCACTCTCCTATTAGTAGCGCAGTGATTTGTGTCGCTCTCCTATTTAGTAGCGCAGTGATTTGTTGTCACTCTACTATTAGTAGTGCAGTAATTTGTGTCACTCTCCAATTTAGTAGGGCAGTTATTTGTGTCTCTCTCCTATTTATTAGCGCAGTGATTTGTGTCGCTCTCCTATTAGTAGCACAGTGATTTGTGTCGCTCTCCTATTAGTAGCACAGTGATTTGTGTCACTCTCCTATTAGTAGCGCAGTGATTTGTGTCACTCTCCTATTAGTAGTGCAGTAATTTGTGTCACTCTCCAATTTAGTAGCGCAGTAATTTGTGTCACTCTCCTAATAGGAGCGCAGTGATTTGTGTCACTCTCCTATTAGCAGCGCAGTGATTTGTGTCACTCTCCTATTAGTAGTGCAGTGATTTGTGTCACTCTCCTATTTAGTAGCGCAGTAAATTGTGTCACTCTCCTATTTAGTAGCGCAGTGATTTGTGTCGCTCTCCTATTAGTAGCGCAGTGATTTGTGTCACTCTCCTATTAGTAGTGCAGTGATTTGTGTCACTCTCCTATTTTGTAGAGCATTGATTTGTGTCACTCTCCTATTTTGTAGCGCAGTGATTTGTGTCGCTCTCCTATTAGTAGCGCAGTGATTTGTGTCGCTCTCCTTTTAGTAGCGCAGTGATTTGTGTCGCTCTACTATTAGTAGTGCAGTGATTTGTGTCACTCTCCTATTTAGTAGCGCAGTGATTTGTGTCGCTCTCCTATTAGTAACGCAGTGATTTGTGTCACTCTCCTATTAGTAGCGCAGTGATTTGTGTCACTCTCCTATTAGTAGTGCAGTGATATGTGTCACTCTCCTATTTAGTAGCGCAGAGATTTGTGTCACTCTCCTATTAGTAGCTCAGTGATTTCTGTCACTCTCCTATTAGTAGTGCAGTGATTTGTGTCACTCTCCTATTTAGTAGCGCAGTGATTTGTGTCACTCTCCAATTTAGTATTGCAGTGATTTGTGTCACTCTCCTACTAGTAGTGCAGTGATTTGTGTCACTCTCCTACTAGTAGTGCAGTGATTTGTGTCGCTCTCTTATTTAGTAGCGCAGTGATTTGTGTCACTCTCCGATTTAGTAGTGCAGTGATTTGTGTCACTCTCCTATTAGTAGTGCATTGATTTGTGTCACTCTCCTATTAGTAGCTCAGTGATTTGTGTCACTCTCCTATTAGTAGCGCAGTGATTTGTGTCACTCTCCTATTAGTAGCTCAGTGATTTGTGTCACTCTCCTAATAGTAGTGCAGTGATTTGTGTCACTCTCCTATTAGTAGTGCAGTGATTTGTGTCACTCACCTATTTAGTACAGCAGTGATTTGTGTCTCTCTCCTATTAGTAGTGCAGTGATTTGTGTCGCTCTCCTATTTACTAGCGCATTGATTTGTGTCTCTCTCCTATTTAGTAGCGCAGTAATTTGTGTCACTCTCCTATTTACTAGCGCTGTGATTTGTGTCGCTCTCCTATTAGTAGTGCAGTGATTTGTGTCACTCTCCTATTAGTAGCGAAGTAATTTGTGTCACTCTCCTATTTAGTAGCAGCACAGTAATTTGTGTCGCTCACCTATTTAGTAGCGCAGTGATTTGTGTCACTCTCCTATTTAGTAGCGCAGTGATTTGTGTCACTCTCCTATTAGTAGCACAGTGATTTGTGTCACTCTCCTAATAGTAGTGCAGTGATTTGTGTCA
Organism: Taudactylus pleione; assembly: GCA_031769625.1. Classification (NCBI taxonomy): domain Eukaryota; kingdom Metazoa; phylum Chordata; class Amphibia; order Anura; family Myobatrachidae; genus Taudactylus; species Taudactylus pleione. Next base: position 1,002,658 of record JAUIMM010000591.1, read on the forward strand.
CTCTCCTATTAGTAGTGCAGTGATTTGTGTCACTCTCCTATTTAGTAGCGCAGTGATTTGTGTCGCTCTCTTATTTAGTAGCTCAGTGATTTCTGTCACTCTCCTATTAGTAGCGCAGTGATTTGTGTCACTCTCCTATTTAGTAGCGCAGTGATTTGTGTCGCTCTCTTATTTAGTAGCTCAGTGATTTCTGTCACTCTCCTATTAGTAGCGCAGTGATTTGTGTCACTCTCCTATTTAGTAGCGCAGTGATTTGTGACACTCTCCAATTTAGTAGTGCAGTGATTTGTGTCACTCTCCTATTAGTATTGCAGTGATTTGTGTCGCTCTCCTATTTAGTAGCGCAGTGATTTGAGTCACTCTCCGATTTAGTAGTGCAGTGATTTGTGTCACTCTCCTATTAGTAGCGCAGTGATTTGTGTCACTCTCCTATTAGTAGCTCAGTGATTTGTGTCACTCTCCTATTAGTAGCGCAGTGATTTGTGTCACTCTCCTATTAGTAGCTCAGTGATTTGTGTCACTCTCCTAATAGTAGTGCAGTGATTTGTGTCACTCTCCTATTAGTAGTGCAGTGATTTGTGTCACTCTCCAATTTAGTAGCGCAGTGATTTGTGTCGCTCTCTTATTTAGTAGCGCAGTGATTTGTGTCACTCTCCTATTTAGTAGCACAGTGATTTGTGTCACTCTCCTATTAGTAGCGCAGTGATTTCTGTCACTCTCCTATTAGTAGCGCAGTGGTTTGTGTCACTCTCCTATTAGTAGCGCAGTGATTTGTGTCACTCTCCTATTAGTAGCGCAGTGATTTGTGTTGCTCTCCTATTTAGTAGCGCAGTGATTTGTGTCACTCTCCTATCAATAGCGCAGTGATTTGTGTCACTCTCCTATTAGTAGTGCAGTGATTTGTGTCACTCTCCAATTTAGTAGCGCAGTGATTTGTGTCGCTCTCTTATTTAGTAGCGCAGTGATTTGTGTCACTCTCCTATTTAGTAGCACAGTGATTTGTGTCACTCTCCTATTAGTAGCGCAGTGATTTCTGTCACTCTCCTATTAGTAGCGCAGTGATTTGTGTCACTCTCCTATTAGTAGCGCAGTGATTTGTGTCACTCTCCTATTAGTAGCGCAGTGATTTGTGTTGCTCTCCTATTTAGTAGCGCAGTGATTTGTGTCACTCTCCTATCAATAGCGCAGTGATTTGTGTCACTCTCCTATTAGTAGCGCAGTGATTTGTGTCACTCTCCTATTAGTAGCGCAGTGATTTGTGTCACTCTCCTATTAGTAGCGCAGTGATTTGTGTCGCTCTCCTATTTAGTAGCGCAGTGATTTGTGTCTCTCTCCTATCAATAGCGCAGTGATTTGTGTCACTCTCCTATTAGTAGCGCAGTGATTTGTGTCGCTCTCCTATTTAGTAGCGCAGTGATTTGTTGTCACTCTACTATTAGTAGTGCAGTAATTTGTGTCACTCTCCAATTTAGTAGCGCAGTAATTTGTGTCTCTCTCCTATTTATTAGCGCAGTGATTTGTGTCGCTCTCCTATTAGTAGCACAGTGATTTGTGTCGCTCTCCTATTAGTAGCACAGTGATTTGTGTCACTCTCCTATTAGTAGCGCAGTGATTTGTGTCACTCTCCTATTAGTAGTGCAGTAATTTGTGTCACTCTCCAATTTAGTAGCGCAGTAATTTGTGTCACTCTCCTAATAGGAGCGCAGTGATTTGTGTCACTCTCCTATTAGCAGCGCAGTGATTTGTGTCACTCTCCTATTAGTAGTGCAGTGATTTGTGTCACTCTCCTATTTAGTAGCGCAGTAAATTGTGTCACTCTCCTATTTAGTAGCGCAGTGATTTGTGTCGCTCTCCTATTAGTAGCGCAGTGATTTGTGTCACTCTCCTATTAGTAGTGCAGTGATTTGTGTCACTCTCCTATTTTGTAGCGCATTGATTTGTGTCACTCTCCTATTTTGTAGCGCAGTGATTTGTGTCGCTCTCCTATTAGTAGCGCAGTGATTGTGTCGCTCTCCTTTTAGTAGCGCAGTGATTTGTGTCGCTCTACTATTAGTAGTGCAGTGATTTGTGTCACTCTCCTATTTAGTAGCGCAGTGATTTGTGTCGCTCTCCTATTTGTAGCGCAGTGATTTGTGTCACTCTCCTAATAGTAGTGCAGTGATTTGTGTCACTCTCCTATTAGTAGTGCAGTGATTTGTGTCACTCTCCTATTTAGTAGCGCAGTGATTTGTGTCGCTCTCTTATTTAGTAGCTCAGTGATTTCTGTCACTCTCCTATTAGTAGCGCAGTGATTTGTGTCACTCTCCTATTTAGTAGCGCAGTGATTTGTGTCGCTCTCTTATTTAGTAGCTCAGTGATTTCTGTCACTCTCCTATTAGTAGCGCAGTGATTTGTGTCACTCTCCTATTTAGTAGCGCAGTGATTTGTGACACTCTCCAATTTAGTAGTGCAGTGATTTGTGTCACTCTCCTATTAGTATTGCAGTGATTTGTGTCGCTCTCCTATTTAGTAGCGCAGTGATTTGAGTCACTCTCCGATTTAGTAGTGCAGTGATTTGTGTCACTCTCCTATTAGTAGCGCAGTGATTTGTGTCACTCTCCTATTAGTAGCTCAGTGATTTGTGTCACTCTCCTATTAGTAGCGCAGTGATTTGTGTCACTCTCCTATTAGTAGCTCAGTGATTTGTGTCACTCTCCTAATAGTAGTGCAGTGATTTGTGTCACTCTCCTATTAGTAGTGCAGTGATTTGTGTCACTCTCCAATTTAGTAGCGCAGTGATTTGTGTCGCTCTCTTATTTAGTAGCGCAGTGATTTGTGTCACTCTCCTATTTAGTAGCACAGTGATTTGTGTCACTCTCCTATTAGTAGCGCAGTGATTTGTGTTGCTCTCCTATTTAGTAGCGCAGTGATTTGTGTCACTCTCCTATCAATAGCGCAGTGATTTGTGTCACTCTCCTATTAGTAGTGCAGTGATTTGTGTCACTCTCCAATTTAGTAGCGCAGTGATTTGTGTCGCTCTCTTATTTAGTAGCGCAGTGATTTGTGTCACTCTCCTATTTAGTAGCACAGTGATTTGTGTCACTCTCCTATTAGTAGCGCAGTGATTTCTGTCACTCTCCTATTAGTAGCGCAGTGATTTGTGTCACTCTCCTATTAGTAGCGCAGTGATTTGTGTCACTCTCCTATTAGTAGCGCAGTGATTTGTGTTGCTCTCCTATTTAGTAGCGCAGTGATTTGTGTCACTCTCCTATCAATAGCGCAGTGATTTGTGTCACTCTCCTATTAGTAGCGCAGTGATTTGTGTCACTCTCCTATTAGTAGCGCAGTGATTTGTGTCACTCTCCTATTAGTAGCGCAGTGATTTGTGTCGCTCTCCTATTTAGTAGCGCAGTGATTTGTGTCTCTCTCCTATCAATAGCGCAGTGATTTGTGTCACTCTCCTATTAGTAGCGCAGTGATTTGTGTCGCTCTCCTATTTAGTAGCGCAGTGATTTGTTGTCACTCTACTATTAGTAGTGCAGTAATTTGTGTCACTCTCCAATTTAGTAGCGCAGTAATTTGTGTCTCTCTCCTATTTATTAGCGCAGTGATTTGTGTCGCTCTCCTATTAGTAGCACAGTGATTTGTGTCGCTCTCCTATTAGTAGCACAGTGATTTGTGTCACTCTCCTATTAGTAGCGCAGTGATTTGTGTCACTCTCCTATTAGTAGTGCAGTAATTTGTGTCACTCTCCAATTTAGTAGCGCAGTAATTTGTGTCACTCTCCTAATAGGAGCGCAGTGATTTGTGTCACTCTCCTATTAGCAGCGCAGTGATTTGTGTCACTCTCCTATTAGTAGTGCAGTGATTTGTGTCACTCTCCTATTTAGTAGCGCAGTAAATTGTGTCACTCTCCTATTTAGTAGCGCAGTGATTTGTGTCGCTCTCCTATTAGTAGCGCAGTGATTTGTGTCACTCTCCTATTAGTAGTGCAGTGATTTGTGTCACTCTCCTATTTTGTAGCGCATTGATTTGTGTCACTCTCCTATTTTGTAGCGCAGTGATTTGTGTCGCTCTCCTATTAGTAGCGCAGTGATTGTGTCGCTCTCCTTTTAGTAGCGCAGTGATTTGTGTCGCTCTACTATTAGTAGTGCAGTGATTTGTGTCACTCTCCTATTTAGTAGCGCAGTGATTTGTGTCGCTCTCCTATTTGTAGCGCAGTGATTTGTGTCACTCTCCTATTAGTGGCACAGTGATTTGTGTCACTCTCCTATTAGTAGTGCAGTGATATGTGTCACTCTCATATTTAGTAGCGCAGAGATTTGTGTCACTCTCCTATTAGTAGCTCAGTGATTTCTGTCACTCTCCTATTAGTAGTGCAGTGATTTGTGTCACTCTCCTATTTAGTAGCGCAGTGATTTGTGTCACTCTCCAATTTAGTAGTGCAGTGATTTGTGTCACTCTCCTACTTGTAGTGCAGTGATTTGTGTCACTCTCCTACTAGTATTGCAGTGATTTGTGTCGCTCTCTTATTTAGTAGCGCAGTGATTTGTGTCACTCTCCGATTTAGTAGTGCAGTGATTTGTGTCACTCTCCTATTAGTAGCGCAGTGATTAGTGTCACTCTCCTATTAGTAGCTCAGTGATTTGTGTCACTCTCCTATTAGTAGCGCAGTGATTTGTGTCACTCTCCTATTAGTAGCTCAGTGATTTGTGTCACTCTCCTAATAGTAGTGCAGTGATTTGTGTCACTCTCCTATTAGTAGTGCAGTGATTTGTGTCACTCACCTATTTAGTACCGCAGTGATTTGTGTCACTCTCCTATTAGTAGCTCAGTGATTTGTGTCACTCTCCTAATAGTAGTGCAGTGATTTGTGTCACTCTCCAATTTAGTAGCGCAGTGATTTGTGTCACTCTCTTATTTAGTAGCGCAGTGATTTGTGTCACTCTCCTATTTAGTAGCACAGTGATTTGTGTCACTCTCCTATTAGTAGCGCAGTGATTTCTGTCACTCTCCTATTAGTAGCGCAGTGATTTGTGTCACTCTCCTATTAGTAGCGCAGTGATTTGTGTCACTCTCCTATTAGTAGCGCAGTGATTTGTGTTGCTCTCCTATTTAGTAGCGCAGTGATTTGTGGCACTCTCCTATCAATAGCGCAGTGATTTGTGTCACTCTCCTATTAGTAGTGCAGTGATTTGTGTCACTCTCCAATTTAGTAGCGCAGTGATTTGTGTCGCTCTCTTATTTAGTAGCGCAGTGATTTGTGTCACTCTCCTATTTAGTAGCACAGTGATTTGTGTCACTCTCCTATTAGTAGTGCAGTGATTTCTGTCACTCTCCTATTAGTAGCGCAGTGATTTGTGTCACTCTCCTATTAGTAGCGCAGTGATTTGTGTCACTCTCCTATTAGTAGCACAGTGATTTGTGTTGCTCTCCTATTTAGTAGCGCAGTGATTTGTGTCACTCTCCTATCAATAGCGCAGTGATTTGTGTCACTCTCCTATTAGTAGCGCAGTGATTTGTGTCACTCTCCTATTAGTAGCGCAGTGATTTGTGTCACTCTCCTATTAGTAGCGCAGTGATTTGTGTCTCTCTCCTATTTATTAGCGCAGTGATTTGTGTCGCTCTCCTATTAGTAGTACAGTGATTTGTGTCGCTCTCCTATTAGTAGCGCAGTGATTTGTGTCACTCTCCTATTAGTAGCGCAGTGATTTGTGTCACTCTCCTATTAGTAGTGCAGTAATTTGTGTCACTCTCCAATTTAGTAGCGCAGTAATTTGTGTCACTCTCCTAATAGGAGCGCAGTGGTTTGTGTCACTCTCCTATTAGCAGCGCAGTGATTTGTGTCACTCTCCTATTAGTAGTGCAGTGATTTGTGTCACTCTCCTATTTAGTAGCGCAGTAAATTGTGTCACTCTCCTATTTAGTAGCGCAGTGATTTGTGTCGCTCTCCTATTAGTAGCGCAGTGATTTGTGTCACTCTCCTATTAGTAGTGCAGTGATTTGTGTCACTCTCCTATTTTGTAGCGCATTGATTTGTGTCACTCTCCTATTTTGTAGCGCAGTGATTTGTGTCGCTCTCCTATTAGTAGCGCAGTGATTTGTGTCGCTCTCCTTTTAGTAGCGCAGTGATTTGTGTCGCTCTACTATTAGTAGTGCAGTGATTTGTGTCACTCTCCTATTTAGTAGTGCAGTGATTTGTGTCGCTCTCCTATTAGTAGCGCAGTGATTTGTGTCACTCTCCTATTAGTTGTGCAGTGATATGTGTCACTCTCCTATTTAGTAGCGCAGAGATTTGTGTCACTCTCCTATTAGTAGCTCAGTGATTTCTGTCACTCTCCTATTAGTAGTGCAGTGATTTGTGTCACTCTCCTATTTAGTAGCGCAGTGATTTGTGTCACTCTCCAATTTAGTAGTGCAGTGATTTGTGTCACTCTCCTACTAGTAGTGCAGTGATTTGTGTCACTCTCCTACTAGTAGTGCAGTGATTTGTGTCGCTCTCTTATTTAGTAGCGCAGTGATTTGTGTCACTCTCTGATTTAGTAGTGCAGTGATTTGTGTCACTCTCCTATTAGTAGCGCAGTGATTTGTGTCAGTCTCCTATTAGTAGCTCAGTGATTTGAGTCACTCTCCTATTAGTAGCGCAGTGATTTGTGTCACTCTCCTATTAGTAGCTCAGTGATTTGTGTCACTCTCCTAATAGTAGTGCAGTGATTTGTGTCACTCTCCTATTAGTAGTGCAGTGATTTGTGTCACTCACCTATTTAGTACCGCAGTGATTTGTGTCTCTCTCCTATTAGTAGCTCAGTGATTTGTGTCACTCTCCTATTAGTAGCGCAGTGATTTGTGTCACTCTCCTATTAGTAGCTCAGTGATTTGTGTCACTCTCCTAATAGTAGTGCAGTGATTTGTGTCACTCTCCTATTAGTAGTGCAGTGATTTGTGTCACTCTCCTATTTAGTAGCGCAGTGATTTGTGTCGCTCTCTTATTTAGTAGCGCAGTGATTTGTGTCACTCTCCTATTTAGTAGCACAGTGATTTGTGTCACTCTCCTATTAGTAGCGCAGTGATTTCTGTCACTCTCCTATTAGTAGCGCAGTGATTTGTGTCACTCTCCTATTAGTAGCGCAGTGATTTGTGTCACTCTCCTATTAGTAGCGCAGTGATTTGTGTCGCTCTCCTATTTAGTAGCGCAGTGATTTGTGTCTCTCTCCTATCAATAGCGCAGTGATTTGTGTCACTCTCCTATTAGTAGCGCAGTGATTTGTGTCGCTCTCCTATTTAGTAGCGCAGTGATTTGTTGTCACTCTACTATTAGTAGTGCAGTAATTTGTGTCACTCTCCAATTTAGTAGGGCAGTTATTTGTGTCTCTCTCCTATTTATTAGCGCAGTGATTTGTGTCGCTCTCCTATTAGTAGCACAGTGATTTGTGTCGCTCTCCTATTAGTAGCGCAGTGATTTGTGTCGCTCTCCTTTTAGTAGCGCAGTGATTTGTGTCGCTCTACTATTAGTAGTGCAGTGATTTGTGTCACTCTCCTATTTAGTAGCGCAGTGATTTGTGTCGCTCTCCTATTAGTAGCGCAGTGATTTGTGTCACTCTCCTATTAGTAGCGCAGTGATTTGTGTCACTCTCCTATTAGTAGTGCAGTGATATGTGTCACTCTCCTATTTAGTAGCGCAGAGATTTGTGTCACTCTCCTATTAGTAGCTCAGTGATTTCTGTCACTCTCCTATTAGTAGTGCAGTGATTTGTGTCACTCTCCTATTTAGTAGCGCAGTGATTTGTGTCACTCTCCAATTTAGTATTGCAGTGATTTGTGTCACTCTCCTACTAGTAGTGCAGTGATTTGTGTCACTCTCCTACTAGTAGTGCAGTGATTTGTGTCGCTCTCTTATTTAGTAGCGCAGTGATTTGTGTCACTCTCCGATTTAGTAGTGCAGTGATTTGTGTCACTCTCCTATTAGTAGCGCATTGATTTGTGTCACTCTCCTATTAGTAGCTCAGTGATTTGTGTCACTCTCCTATTAGTAGCGCAGTGATTTGTGTCACTGTCCTATTAGTAGCTCAGTGATTTGTGTCACTCTCCTAATAGTAGTGCAGTGATTTGTGTCACTCTCCTATTAGTAGTGCAGTGATTTGTGTCACTCACCTATTTAGTACAGCAGTGATTTGTGTCTCTCTCCTATTAGTAGTGCAGTGATTTGTGTCGCTCTCCTATTTACTAGCGCATTGATTTGTGTCTCTCTCCTATTTAGTAGCGCAGTAATTTGTGTCACTCTCCTATTTACTAGCGCTGTGATTTGTGTCGCTCTCCTATTAGTAGTGCAGTGATTTGTGTCACTCTCCTATTAGTAGCGCAGTAATTTGTGTCACTCTCCTATTTAGTAGCAGCACAGTAATTTGTGTCGCTCACCTATTTAGTAGCGCAGTGATTTGTGTCACTCTCCTATTTAGTAGCGCAGTGATTTGTGTCACTCTCCTATTAGTAGCACAGTGATTTGTGTCACTCTCCTAATTGTAGTGCAGTGATTTGTGTCACTCTCCTATTAGTAGTGCAGTGATTTGTGTCACTCTCCTATTTAGTAGCGCAGTGATTTGTGTCGCTCTCTTATTTAGTAGCTCAGTGATTTCTGTCACTCTCCTATTAGTAGCGCAGTGATTTGTGTCACTCTCCTATTTAGTAGCGCAGTGATTTGTGTCGCTCTCTTATTTAGTAGCTCAGTGATTTCTGTCACTCTCCTATTAGTAGCGCAGTGATTTGTGTCACTCTCCTATTTAGTAGCGCAGTGATTTGTGACACTCTCCAATTTAGTAGTGCAGTGATTTGTGTCACTCTCCTATTAGTAATGCAGTGATTTGTGTCGCTCTCCTATTTAGTAGCGCAGTGATTTGAGTCACTCTCCGATTTAGTAGTGCAGTGATTTGTGTCACTCTCCTATTAGTAGCGCAGTGATTTGTGTCACTCTCCTATTAGTAGCTCAGTGATTTGTGTCACTCTCCTATTAGTAGCACAGTGATTTGTGTCACTCTCCTATTAGTAGCTCAGTGATTTGTGTCACTCTCCTAATAGTAGTGCAGTGATTTGTGTCACTCTCCTATTAGTAGTGCAGTGATTTGTGTCACTCTCCAATTTAGTAGCGCAGTGATTTGTGTCGCTCTCTTATTTAGTAGCGCAGTGATTTGTGTCACTCTCCTATTTAGTAGCACAGTGATTTGTGTCACTCTCCTATTAGTAGCGCAGTGATTTCTGTCACTCTCCTATTAGTAGCGCAGTGGTTTGTGTCACTCTCCTATTAGTAGCGCAGTGATTTGTGTCACTCTCCTATTAGTAGCGCAGTGATTTGTGTTGCTCTCCTATTTAGTAGCGCAGTGATTTGTGTCACTCTCCTATCAATAGCGCAGTGATTTGTGTCACTCTCCTATTAGTAGTGCAGTGATTTGTGTCACTCTCCAATTTAGTAGCGCAGTGATTTGTGTCGCTCTCTTATTTAGTAGCGCAGTGATTTGTGTCACTCTCCTATTTAGTAGCACAGTGATTTGTGTCACTCTCCTATTAGTAGCGCAGTGATTTCTGTCACTCTCCTATTAGTAGCGCAGTGATTTGTGTCACTCTCCTATTAGTAGCGCAGTGATTTGTGTCACTCTCCTATTAGTAGCGCAGTGATTTGTGTTGCTCTCCTATTTAGTAGCGCAGTGATTTGTGTCTCTCTCCTATCAATAGCGCAGTGATTTGTGTCACTCTCCTATTAGTAGCGCAGTGATTTGTGTCACTCTCCTATTTAGTAGCGCAGTGATTTGTTGTCACTCTACTATTAGTAGTGCAGTAATTTGTGTCACTCTCCAATTTAGTAGCGCAGTAATTTGTGTCTCTCTCCTATTTATTAGCGCAGTGATTTGTGTCGCTCTCCTATTAGTAGCACAGTGATTTGTGTCGCTCTCCTATTAGTAGCACAGTGATTTGTGTCACTCTCCTATTAGTAGCGCAGTGATTTGTGTCACTCTCCTATTAGTAGTGCAGTGATTTGTGTCACTCTCCTATTTTGTAGAGCATTGATTTGTGTCACTCTCCTATTTTGTAGCGCAGTGATTTGTGTCGCTCTCCTATTAGTAGCGCAGTGATTTGTGTCGCTCTCCTTTTAGTAGCGCAGTGATTTGTGTCGCTCTACTATTAGTAGTGCAGTGATTTGTGTCACTCTCCTATTTAGTAGCGCAGTGATTTGTGTCGCTCTCCTATTAGTAGTGCAGTGATTTGTGTCACTCTCCTATTAGTAGCGCAGTGATTTGTGTCACTCTCCTATTAGTAGTGCAGTGATATGTGTCACTCTCCTATTTAGTAGCGCAGAGATTTGTGTCACTCTCCTATTGGTAGCTCAGTGATTTCTGTCACTCTCCTATTAGTAGTGCAGTGATTTGTGTCACTCTCCTATTTAGTAGCGCAGTGATTTGTGTCACTCTCCAATTTAGTATTGCAGTGATTTGTGTCACTCTCCTACTAGTAGTGCAGTGATTTGTGTCACTCTCCTACTAGTAGTGCAGTGATTTGTGTCGCTCTCTTATTTAGTAGCGCAGTGATTTGTGTCACTCTCCGATTTAGTAGTGCAGTGATTTGTGTCACTCTCCTATTAGTAGCGCATTGATTTGTGTCACTCTCCTATTAGTAGCTCAGTGATTTGTGTCACTCTCCTATTAGTAGCTCAGTGATTTGTGTCACTCTCCTATTAGTAGCTCAGTGATTTGTGTCACTCTCCTAATAGTAGTGCAGTGATTTGTGTCACTCTCCTATTAGTAGTGCAGTGATTTGTGTCACTCACCTATTTAGTACAGCAGTGATTTGTGTCTCTCTCCTATTAGTAGTGCAGTGATTTGTGTCGCTCTCCTATTTACTAGCGCATTGATTTGTGTCTCTCTCCTATTTAGTAGCGCAGTAATTTGTGTCACTCTCCTATTTACTAGCGCTGTGATTTGTGTCGCTCTCCTATTAGTAGTGCAGTGATTTGTGTCACTCTCCTATTAGTAGCGCAGTAATTTGTGTCACTCTCCTATTTAGTAGCAGCACAGTAATTTGTGTCGCTCACCTATTTAGTAGCGCAGTGATTTGTGTCACTCTCCTATTTAGTAGCGCAGTGATTTGTGTCACTCTCCTATTAGTAGCACAGTGATTTGTGTCACTCTCCTAATAGTAGTGCAGTGATTTGTGTCACTCTCCTATTAGTAGTGCAGTGATTTGTGTCACTCTCCTATTTAGTAGCGCAGTGATTTGTGTCGCTCTCTTATTTAGTAGCTCAGTGATTTCTGTCACTCTCCTATTAGTAGCGCAGTGATTTGTGTCACTCTCCTATTTAGTAGCGCAGTGATTTGTGTCGCTCTCTTATTTAGTAGCTCAGTGATTTCTGTCACTCTCCTATTAGTAGCGCAGTGATTTGTGTCACTCTCCTATTTAGTAGCGCAGTGATTTGTGACACTCTCCAATTTAGTAGTGCAGTGATTTGTGTCACTCTCCTATTAGTATTGCAGTGATTTGTGTCGCTCTCCTATTTAGTAGCGCAGTGATTTGAGTCACTCTCCGATTTAGTAGTGCAGTGATTTGTGTCACTCTCCTATTAGTAGCGCAGTGATTTGTGTCGCTCTCTTATTTAGTAGCGCAGTGATTTGTGTCACTCTCCTATTTAGTAGCACAGTGATTTGTGTCACTCTCCTATTAGTAGCGCAGTGATTTCTGTCACTCTCCTATTAGTAGCGCAGTGGTTTGTGTCACTCTCCTATTAGTAGCGCAGTGATTTGTGTCACTCTCCTATTAGTAGCGCAGTGATTTGTGTTGCTCTCCTATTTAGTAGCGCAGTGATTTGTGTCACTCTCCTATCAATAGCGCAGTGATTTGTGTCACTCTCCTATTAGTAGTGCAGTGATTTGTGTCACTCTCCAATTTAGTAGCGCAGTGATTTGTGTCGCTCTCTTATTTAGTAGCGCAGTGATTTGTGTCACTCTCCTATTTAGTAGCACAGTGATTTGTGTCACTCTCCTATTAGTAGCGCAGTGATTTCTGTCACTCTCCTATTAGTAGCGCAGTGATTTGTGTCACTCTCCTATTAGTAGCGCAGTGATTTGTGTCACTCTCCTATTAGTAGCGCAGTGATTTGTGTTGCTCTCCTATTTAGTAGCGCAGTGATTTGTGTCACTCTCCTATCAATAGCGCAGTGATTTGTGTCACTCTCCTATTAGTAGCGCAGTGATTTGTGTCACTCTCCTATTAGTAGCGCAGTGATTTGTGTCACTCTCCTATTAGTAGCGCAGTGATTTGTGTCGCTCTCCTATTTAGTAGCGCAGTGATTTGTGTCTCTCTCCTATCAATAGCGCAGTGATTTGTGTCACTCTCCTATTAGTAGCGCAGTGATTTGTGTCGCTCTCCTATTTAGTAGCGCAGTGATTTGTTGTCACTCTACTATTAGTAGTGCAGTAATTTGTGTCACTCTCCAATTTAGTAGCGCAGTAATTTGTGTCTCTCTCCTATTTATTAGCGCAGTGATTTGTGTCGCTCTCCTATTAGTAGCACAGTGATTTGTGTCGCTCTCCTATTAGTAGCACAGTGATTTGTGTCACTCTCCTATTAGTAGCGCAGTGATTTGTGTCACTCTCCTATTAGTAGTGCAGTAATTTGTGTCACTCTCCAATTTAGTAGCGCAGTAATTTGTGTCACTCTCCTAATAGGAGCGCAGTGATTTGTGTCACTCTCCTATTAGCAGCACAGTGATTTGTGTCACTCTCCTATTAGTAGTGCAGTGATTTGTGTCACTCTCCTATTTAGTAGCGCAGTAAATTGTGTCACTCTCCTATTTAGTAGCGCAGTGATTTGTGTCGCTCTCCTATTAGTAGCGCAGTGATTTGTGTCACTCTCCTATTAGTAGTGCAGTGATTTGTGTCACTCTCCTATTTTGTAGCGCATTGATTTGTGTCACTCTCCTATTTTGTAGCGCAGTGATTTGTGTCGCTCTCCTATTAGTAGCGCAGTGATTGTGTCGCTCTCCTTTTAGTAGCGCAGTGATTTGTGTCGCTCTACTATTAGTAGTGCAGTGATTTGTGTCACTCTCCTATTTAGTAGCGCAGTGATTTGTGTTGCTCTCCTATTTGTAGCGCAGTGATTTGTGTCACTCTCCTATTAGTGGCACAGTGATTTGTGTCACTCTCCTATTAGTAGTGCAGTGATATGTGTCACTCTCCTATTAGTAGTGCAGTGATTTGTGTCACTCACCTATTTAGTACCGCAGTGATTTGTGTCACTCTCCTATTAGTAGCTCAGTGATTTGTGTCACTCTCCTAATAGTAGTGCAGTGATTTGTGTCACTCTCCAATTTAGTAGCGCAGTGATTTGTGTCGCTCTCTTATTTAGTAGCGCAGTGATTTGTGTCACTCTCCTATTTAGTAGCACAGTGATTTGTGTCACTCTCCTATTAGTAGCGCAGTGATTTCTGTCACTCTCCTATTAGTAGCGCAGTGATTTGTGTCACTCTCCTATTAGTAGCGCAGTGATTTGTGTCACTCTCCTATTAGTAGCGCAGTGATTTGTGTTGCTCTCCTATTTAGTAGCGCAGTGATTTGTGTCACTCTCCTATCAATAGCGCAGTGATTTGTGTCACTCTCCTATTAGTAGTGCAGTGATTTGTGTCACTCTCCAATTTAGTAGCGCAGTGATTTGTGTCGCTCTCTTATTTAGTAGCGCAGTGATTTGTGTCACTCTCCTATTTAGTAGCACAGTGATTTGTGTCACTCTCCTATTAGTAGTGCAGTGATTTCTGTCACTCTCCTATTAGTAGCGCAGTGATTTGTGTCACTCTCCTATTAGTAGCGCAGTGATTTGTGTCACTCTCCTATTAGTAGCACAGTGATTTGTGTTGCTCTCCTATTTAGTAGCGCAGTGATTTGTGTCACTCTCCTATCAATAGCGCAGTGATTTGTGTCACTCTCCTATTAGTAGCGCAGTGATTTGTGTCACTCTCCTATTAGTAGCGCAGTGATTTGTGTCACTCTCCTATTAGTAGCGCAGTGATTTGTGTCTCTCTCCTATTTATTAGCGCAGTGATTTGTGTCGCTCTCCTATTAGTAGTACAGTGATTTGTGTCGCTCTCCTATTAGTAGCGCAGTGATTTGTGTCACTCTCCTATTAGTAGCGCAGTGATTTGTGTCACTCTCCTATTAGTAGTGCAGTAATTTGTGTCACTCTCCAATTTAGTAGCGCAGTAATTTGTGTCACTCTCCTAATAGGAGCGCAGTGATTTGTGTCACTCTCCTATTAGCAGCGCAGTGATTTGTGTCACTCTCCTATTAGTAGTGCAGTGATTTGTGTCACTCTCCTATTTAGTAGCGCAGTAAATTGTGTCACTCTCCTATTTAGTAGCGCAGTGATTTGTGTTGCTCTCCTATTTGTAGCGCAGTGATTTGTGTCACTCTCCTATTAGTGGCACAGTGATTTGTGTCACTCTCCTATTAGTTGTGCAGTGATATGTGTCACTCTCATATTTAGTAGCGCAGAGATTTGTGTCACTCTCCTATTAGTAGCTCAGTGATTTCTGTCACTCTCCTATTAGTAGTGCAGTGATTTGTGTCACTCTCCTATTTAGTAGCGCAGTGATTTGTGTCACTCTCCATTTTAGTAGTGCAGTGATTTGTGTCACTCTCCTACTAGTAGTGCAGTGATTTGTGTTACTCTCCTACTAGTATTGCAGTGATTTGTGTCGCTCTCTTATTTAGTAGCGCAGTGATTTGTGTCACTCTCCGATTTAGTAGTGCAGTGATTTGTGTCACTCTCCTATTAGTAGCGCAGTGATTAGTGTCACTCTCCTATTAGTAGCTCAGTGATTTGTGTCACTCTCCTATTAGTAGCGCAGTGATTTGTGTCACTCTCCTATTAGTAGCTCAGTGATTTGTGTCACTCTCCTAATAGTAGTGCAGTGATTTGTGTCACTCTCCTATTAGTAGTGCAGTGATTTGTGTCACTCACCTATTTAGTACCACAGTGATTTGTGTCACTCTCCTATTAGTAGCTCAGTGATTTGTGTCACTCTCCTAATAGTAGTGCAGTGATTTGTGTCACTCTCCAATTTAGTAGCGCAGTGATTTGTGTCGCTCTCTTATTTAGTAGCGCAGTGATTTGTGTCACTCTCCTATTTAGTAGCACAGTGATTTGTGTCACTCTCCTATTAGTAGCGCAGTGATTTCTGTCACTCTCCTATTAGTAGCGCAGTGATTTGTGTCACTCTCCTATTAGTAGCGCAGTGATTTGTGTCACTCTCCTATTAGTAGCGCAGTGATTTGTGTTGCTCTCCTATTTAGTAGCGCAGTGATTTGTGTCACTCTCCTATCAATAGCGCAGTGATTTGTGTCACTCTCCTATTAGTAGTGCAGTGATTTGTGTCACTCTCCAATTTAGTAGCGCAGTGATTTGTGTCGCTCTCTTATTTAGTAGCGCAGTGATTTGTGTCACTCTCCTATTTAGTAGCACAGTGATTTGTGTCACTCTCCTATTAGTAGTGCAGTGATTTCTGTCACTCTCCTATTAGTAGCGCAGTGATTTGTGTCACTCTCCTATTAGTAGCGCAGTGATTTGTGTCACTCTCCTATTAGTAGCACAGTGATTTGTGTTGCTCTCCTATTTAGTAGCGCAGTGATTTGTGTCACTCTCCTATCAATAGCGCAGTGATTTGTGTCACTCTCCTATTAGTAGCGCAGTGATTTGTGTCACTCTCCTATTAGTAGCGCAGTGATTTGTGTCACTCTCCTATTAGTAGCGCAGTGATTTGTGTCTCTCTCCTATTTATTAGCGCAGTGATTTGTGTCGCTCTCCTATTAGTAGTACAGTGATTTGTGTCGCTCTCCTATCAGTAGCGCAGTGATTTGTGTCACTCTCCTATTAGTAGCGCAGTGATTTGTGTCACTCCCCTATTAGTAGTGCAGTAATTTGTGTCACTCTCCAATTTAGTAGCGCAGTAATTTGTGTCACTCTCCTAATAGGAGCGCAGTGATTTGTGTCACTCTCCTATTAGCAGCGCAGTGATTTGTGTCACTCTCCTATTAGTAGTGCAGTGATTTGTGTCACTCTCCTATTTAGTAGCGCAGTAAATTGTGTCACTCTCCTATTTAGTAGCGCAGTGATTTGTGTCGCTCTCCTATTAGTAGCGCAGTGATTTGTGTCACTCTCCTATTAGTAGTGCAGTGATTTGTGTCACTCTCCTATTTTGTAGCGCATTGATTTGTGTCACTCTCCTATTTTGTAGCGCAGTGATTTGCGTCGCTCTCCTATTAGTAGCGCAGTGATTTGTGTCGCTCTCCTTTTAGTAGCGCAGTGATTTGTGTCGCTCTACTATTAGTAGTGCAGTGATTTGTGTCACTCTCCTATTTAGTAGTGCAGTGATTTGTGTCGCTCTCCTATTAGTAGCGCAGTGATTTGTGTCACTCTCCTATTAGTTGTGCAGTGATATGTGTCACTCTCCTATTTAGTAGCGCAGAGATTTGTGTCACTCTCCTATTAGTAGCTCAGTGATTTCTGTCACTCTCCTATTAGTAGTGCAGTGATTTGTGTCACTCTCCTATTTAGTAGCGCAGTGATTTGTGTCACTCTCCAATTTAGTAGTGCAGTGATTTGTGTCACTCTCCTACTAGTAGTGCAGTGATTTGTGTCACTCTCCTACTAGTAGTGCAGTGATTTGTGTCGCTCTCTTATTTAGTAGCGCAGTGATTTGTGTCACTCTCTGATTTAGTAGTGCAGTGATTTGTGTCACTCTCCTATTAGTAGCGCAGTGATTTGTGTCACTCTCCTATTAGTAGCTCAGTGATTTGAGTCACTCTCCTATTAGTAGCGCAGTGATTTGTGTCACTCTCCTATTAGTAGCTCAGTGATTTGTGTCACTCTCCTAATAGTAGTGCAGTGATTTGTGTCACTCTCCTATTAGTAGTGCAGTGATTTGTGTCACTCACCTATTTAGTACCGCAGTGATTTGTGTCTCTCTCCTATTAGTAGCTCAGTGATTTGTGTCACTCTCCTATTAGTAGTGCAGTGATTTGTGTAACTCTCCTATTAGTAGCTCAGTGATTTGTGTCACTCTCCTAATAGTAGTGCAGTGATTTGTGTCACTCTCCTATTAGTAGTGCATTGATTTGTGTCACTCTCATATTTAGTAGCGCAGTGCTTTGTGTCGCTCTCTTATTTAGTAGCGCAGTGATTTGTGTCACTCTCCTATTTAGTAGCACAGTGATTTGTGTCACTCTCCTATTAGTAGCGCAGTGATTTCTGTCACTCTCCTATTAGTAGCGCAGTGATTTGTGTCACTCTCCTATTAGTAGCGCAGTGATTTGTGTCACTCTCCTATTAGTAGCGCAGTGATTTGTGTCGCTCTCCTATTTAGTAGCGCAGTGATTTGTGTCTCTCTCCTATCAATAGCGCAGTGATTTGTGTCACTCTCCTATTAGTAGCGCAGTGATTTGTGTCGCTCTCCTATTTAGTAGCGCAGTGATTTGTTGTCACTCTACTATTAGTAGTGCAGTAATTTGTGTCACTCTCCAATTTAGTAGGGCAGTTATTTGTGTCTCTCTCCTATTTATTAGCGCAGTGATTTGTGTCGCTCTCCTATTAGTAGCACAGTGATTTGTGTCGCTCTCCTATTAGTAGCACAGTGATTTGTGTCACTCTCCTATTAGTAGCGCAGTGATTTGTGTCACTCTCCTATTAGTAGTGCAGTAATTTGTGTCACTCTCCAATTTAGTAGCGCAGTAATTTGTGTCACTCTCCTAATAGGAGCGCAGTGATTTGTGTCACTCTCCTATTAGCAGCGCAGTGATTTGTGTCACTCTCCTATTAGTAGTGCAGTGATTTGTGTCACTCTCCTATTTAGTAGCGCAGTAAATTGTGTCACTCTCCTATTTAGTAGCGCAGTGATTTGTGTCGCTCTCCTATTAGTAGCGCAGTGATTTGTGTCACTCTCCTATTAGTAGTGCAGTGATTTGTGTCACTCTCCTATTTTGTAGAGCATTGATTTGTGTCACTCTCCTATTTTGTAGCGCAGTGATTTGTGTCGCTCTCCTATTAGTAG
This sequence comes from Taudactylus pleione, assembly GCA_031769625.1. Classification (NCBI taxonomy): domain Eukaryota; kingdom Metazoa; phylum Chordata; class Amphibia; order Anura; family Myobatrachidae; genus Taudactylus; species Taudactylus pleione. The sequence goes on from JAUIMM010000591.1 coordinate 1,020,716, forward strand.
CGCAGTGATTTGTGTCGCTCTCCTTTTAGTAGCGCAGTGATTTGTGTCGCTCTACTATTAGTAGTGCAGTGATTTGTGTCACTCTCCTATTTAGTAGCGCAGTGATTTGTGTCGCTCTCCTATTAGTAGCGCAGTGATTTGTGTCACTCTCCTATTAGTAGCGCAGTGATTTGTGTCACTCTCCTATTAGTAGTGCAGTGATATGTGTCACTCTCCTATTTAGTAGCGCAGAGATTTGTGTCACTCTCCTATTAGTAGCTCAGTGATTTCTGTCACTCTCCTATTAGTAGTGCAGTGATTTGTGTCACTCTCCTATTTAGTAGCGCAGTGATTTGTGTCACTCTCCAATTTAGTATTGCAGTGATTTGTGTCACTCTCCTACTAGTAGTGCAGTGATTTGTGTCACTCTCCTACTAGTAGTGCAGTGATTTGTGTCGCTCTCTTATTTAGTAGCGCAGTGATTTGTGTCACTCTCCGATTTAGTAGTGCAGTGATTTGTGTCACTCTCCTATTAGTAGCGCATTGATTTGTGTCACTCTCCTATTAGTAGCTCAGTGATTTGTGTCACTCTCCTATTAGTAGCGCAGTGATTTGTGTCACTCTCCTATTAGTAGCTCAGTGATTTGTGTCACTCTCCTAATAGTAGTGCAGTGATTTGTGTCACTCTCCTATTAGTAGTGCAGTGATTTGTGTCACTCACCTATTTAGTACAGCAGTGATTTGTGTCTCTCTCCTATTAGTAGTGCAGTGATTTGTGTCGCTCTCCTATTTACTAGCGCATTGATTTGTGTCTCTCTCCTATTTAGTAGCGCAGTAATTTGTGTCACTCTCCTATTTACTAGCGCTGTGATTTGTGTCGCTCTCCTATTAGTAGTGCAGTGATTTGTGTCACTCTCCTATTAGTAGCGCAGTAATTTGTGTCACTCTCCTATTTAGTAGCAGCACAGTAATTTATGTCGCTCACCTATTTAGTAGCGCAGTGATTTGTGTCACTCTCCTATTTAGTAGCGCAGTGATTTGTGTCACTCTCCTATTAGTAGCACAGTGATTTGTGTCACTCTCCTAATAGTAGTGCAGTGATTTGTGTCACTCTCCTATTAGTAGTGCAGTGATTTGAGTCACTCTCCTATTTAGTAGCGCAGTGATTTGTGTCGCTCTCTTATTTAGTAGCTCAGTGATTTCTGTCACTCTCCTATTAGTAGCGCAGTGATTTGTGTCACTCTCCTATTTAGTAGCGCAGTGATTTGTGTCGCTCTCTTATTTAGTAGCTCAGTGATTTCTGTCACTCTCCTATTAGTAGCGCAGTGATTTGTGTCACTCTCCTATTTAGTAGCGCAGTGATTTGTGACACTCTCCAATTTAGTAGTGCAGTGATTTGTGTCACTCTCCTATTAGTAATGCAGTGATTTGTGTCGCTCTCCTATTTAGTAGCGCAGTGATTTGAGTCACTCTCCGATTTAGTAGTGCAGTGATTTGTGTCACTCTCCTATTAGTAGCGCAGTGATTTGTGTCACTCTCCTATTAGTAGCTCAGTGATTTGTGTCACTCTCCTATTAGTAGCGCAGTGATTTGTGTCACTCTCCTATTAGTAGCTCAGTGATTTGTGTCACTCTCCTAATATTAGTGCAGTGATTTGTGTCACTCTCCTATTAGTAGTGCAGTGATTTGTGTCACTCTCCAATTTAGTAGCGCAGTGATTTGTGTCGCTCTCTTATTTAGTAGCGCAGTGATTTGTGTCACTCTCCTATTTATTAGCACAGTGATTTGTGTCACTCTCCTATTAGTAGCGCAGTGATTTCTGTCACTCTCCTATTAGTAGCGCAGTGGTTTGTGTCACTCTCCTATTAGTAGCGCAGTGATTTGTGTCACTCTCCTATTAGTAGCGCAGTGATTTGTGTTGCTCTCCTATTTAGTAGCGCAGTGATTTGTGTCACTCTCCTATCAATAGCGCAGTGATTTGTGTCACTCTCCTATTAGTAGTGCAGTGATTTGTGTCACTCTCCAATTTAGTAGCGCAGTGATTTGTGTCGCTCTCTTATTTAGTAGCGCAGTGATTTGTGTCACTCTCCTATTTAGTAGCACAGTGATTTGTGTCACTCTCCTATTAGTAGCGCAGTGATTTCTGTCACTCTCCTATTAGTAGCGCAGTGATTTGTGTCACTCTCCTATTAGTAGCGCAGTGATTTGTGTCACTCTCCTATTAGTAGCGAAGTGATATGTGTTGCTCTCCTATTTAGTAGCGCAGTGATTTGTGTCTCTCTCCTATCAATAGCGCAGTGATTTGTGTCACTCTCCTATTAGTAGCGCAGTGATTTGTGTCGCTCTCCTATTTAGTAGCGCAGTGATTTGTTGTCACTCTACTATTAGTAGTGCAGTAATTTGTGTCACTCTCCAATTTAGTAGCGCAGTAATTTGTGTCTCTCTCCTATTTATTAGCGCAGTGATTTGTGTCGCTCTCCTATTAGTAGCACAGTGATTTGTGTCGCTCTCCTATTAGTAGCACAGTGATTTGTGTCACTCTCCTATTAGTAGCGCAGTGATTTGTGTCACTCTCCTATTAGTAGTGCAGTAATTTGTGTCACTCTCCAATTTAGTAGCGCAGTAATTTGTGTCACTCTCCTAATAGGAGCGCAGTGATTTGTGTCACTCTCCTATTAGCAGCGCAGTGATTTGTGTCACTCTCCTATTAGTAGTGCAGTGATTTGTGTCACTCTCCTATTTAGTAGCGCAGTAAATTGTGTCACTCTCCTATTTAGTAGCGCAGTGATTTGTGTCGCTCTCCTATTAGTAGCGCAGTGATTTGTGTCACTCTCCTATTAGTAGTGCAGTGATTTGTGTCACTCTCCTATTTTGTAGCGCATTGATTTGTGTCACTCTCCTATTTTGTAGCGCAGTGATTTGTGTCGCTCTCCTATTAGTAGCGCAGTGATTGTGTCGCTCTCCTTTTAGTAGCGCAGTGATTTGTGTCGCTCTACTATTAGTAGTGCAGTGATTTGTGTCACTCTCCTATTTAGTAGCGCAGTGATTTGTGTCGCTCTCCTATTTGTAGCGCAGTGATTTGTGTCACTCTCCTATTAGTGGCACAGTGATTTGTGTCACTCTCCTATTAGTAGTGCAGTGATATGTGTCACTCTCATATTTAGTAGCGCAGAGATTTGTGTCACTCTCCTATTAGTAGCTCAGTGATTTCTGTCACTCTCCTATTAGTAGTGCAGTGATTTGTGTCACTCTCCTATTTAGTAGCGCAGTGATTTGTGTCACTCTCCAATTTAGTAGTGCAGTGCTTTGTGTCACTCTCCTACTAGTAGTGCAGTGATTTGTGTCACTCTCCTACTAGTATTGCAGTGATTTGTGTCGCTCTCTTATTTAGTAGCGCAGTGATTTGTGTCACTCTCCGATTTAGTAGTGCAGTGATTTGTGTCACTCTCCTATTAGTAGCGCAGTGATTAGTGTCACTCTCCTATTAGTAGCTCAGTAATTTGTGTCACTCTCCTATTAGTAGCGCAGTGATTTGTGTCACTCTCCTATTAGTAGCTCAGTGATTTGTGTCACTCTCCTAATAGTAGTGCAGTGATTTGTGTCACTCTCCTATTAGTAGTGCAGTGATTGGTGTCACTCACCTATTTAGTACCGCAGTGATTTGTGTCACTCTCCTATTAGTAGCTCAGTGATTTGTGTCACTCTCCTAATAGTAGTGCAGTGATTTGTGTCACTCTCCTATTAGTAGTGCAGTGATTTGTGTCACTCTCATATTTAGTAGCGCAGTGATTTGTATCGCTCTCTTATTTAGTAGCGCACTGATTTGTGTCACTCTCCTATTTAGTAGCACAGTGATTTGTGTCACTCTCCTATTAGTAGCGCAGTGATTTCTGTCACTCTCCTATTAGTAGCGCAGTGATTTGTGTCACTCTCCTATTAGTAGCGCAGTGATTTGTGTCACTCTCTTATTAGTAGCGCAGTGATTTGTGTCGCTCTCCTATTTAGTAGCGCAGTGATTTGTGTCTCTCTCCTATCAATAGCGCAGTGATTTGTGTCACTCTCCTATTAGTTTCGCAGTGATTTGTGTCGCTCTCCTATTTAGTAGCGCAGTGATTTGTTGTCACTCTACTATTAGTAGTGCAGTAATTTGTGTCACTCTCCAATTTAGTAGCGCAGTAATTTGTGTCTCTCTCCTATTTATTAGTGCTGTGATTTGTGTCGCTCTCCTATTAGTAGCACAGTGATTTGTGTCGCTCTCCTATTAGTAGCACAGTGATTTGTGTCACTCTCCTATTAGTAGCGCAGTGATTTGTGTCGCTCTCCTATTAGTAGTGCAGTAATTTGTGTCACTCTCCAATTTAGTAGCGCAGTAATTTGTGTCACTCTCCTAATAGGAGCGCAGTGATTTGTGTCACTCTCCTATTAGCAGCGCAGTGATTTGTGTCACTCTCCTATTAGTAGTGCAGTGATTTGTGTCACTCTCCTATTTAGTAGCGCAGTAAATTGTGTCACTCTCCTATTTAGCAGCGCAGTGATTTGTGTCGCTCTCCTATTAGTAGCGCAGTGATTTGTGTCACTCTCCTATTAGTAGTGCAGTGATTTGTGTCACTCTCCTATTTTGTAGCGCAGTGATTTGTGTCACTCTCCTATTAGTAGCTCAGTGATTTCTGTCACTCTCCTATTAGTAGCACAGTGATTTGTGTCACTCTCCAATTTAGTAGTGCAGTGATTTGTGTCACTCTCCTATTAGAAGTGCAGTGATTTGTGTCGCTCTCTTATTTAGTAGCGCAGTGATATGTGTCGCTCTCCGATTTAGTAGTGCAGTGATTTGTGTCACTCTCTGATTTAGTAGTGCAGTGATTTGTGTCACTCTCCTATTAGTAGCGCAGTGATTTGTGTCACTCCTATTAGTAGCTCAGTGATTTGTGTCACTCTCCTATTAGTAGCGCAGTGATTTCTGTCACTCTCCTATTAGTAGCACAGTGATTTGTGTCACTCTCCAATTTAGTAGTGCAGTGATTTGTGTCACTCTCCTATTAGAAGTGCAGTGATTTGTGTCGCTCTCTTATTTAGTAGCGCAGTGATTTGTGTCGCTCTCCGATTTAGTAGTGCAGTGATTTGTGTCACTCTCCGATTTAGTAGTGCAGTGATTTGTGTCACTCTCCTATTAGTAGCGCAGTGATTTGTGTCACTTTCCTATTAGTAGCTCATTGATTTGTGTCACTCTCCTATTAGTAGCGCAGTGATTTGTGTCAATCTCCTATTAGTAGCTCAGTGATTTGTGTCACTCTCCTAATAGTAGTGCAGTGATTTGTGTCACTCTCCTATTAGTAGTGCAGTGATTTGTGTCACTCTCCTATTTAGTAGCGCAGTGATTTGTGTCACTCTCCAATTTAGTAGTGCAGTGATTTGTGTCACTCTCCTATTAGTATTGCAGTGATTTGTGTCGCTCTCCTATTTAGTAGCGCAGTGATTTGTGTCACTCTCCTATTAGTAGCGCAGTGATTTGTGTCACTCTCCTATTAGTAGCTCAGTGATTTGTGTCACTCTACTATTAGTAGCGCAGTGATTTGTGTCACTCTCCTATTAGTAGCTCAGTGATTTGTGTCACTCTCCTAATAGTAGTGCAGTGATTTGTGTCACTCTCCTATTAGTAGTGCAGTGATTTGTGTCACTCTCCAATTTAGTAGCGCAGTGATTTGTGTCGCTCTCTTATTTAGTAGCGCAGTGATTTGTGTCACTCTCCTATTTAGTAGCACAGTGATTTGTGTCACTCTCCTATTAGTAGCGCAGTGATTTCTGTCACTCTCCTATTAGTAGCGCAGTGATTTGTGTCACTCTCCTATTAGTAGCGCAGTGATTTGTGTCACTCTCCTATTAGTAGCGCAGTGATTTGTGTTGCCCTCCTATTTAGTAGCGCATTGATTTGTGTCACTCGGCTATCAATAGCGCAGTGATTTGTGTCACTCTCCTATTAGTAGCGCAGTGATTTGTGTCACTCTCCTATTTAGTAGCAGCACAGTAATTTGTGTCGCTCTCCTATTTAGTAGTGCAGTGATTTGTGTCACTCTCCTATTTAGTAGCGCAGTGATTTGTGTCGCTCTCCTTTTAGTAGCACAGTGATATGTGTCGCTCTCCTATTAGTAGCGCAGTGATTTGTGTCACTCTCCTATTTAGTAGCACAGTAATTTGTGTGACTCTCCTATTTAGTAGCGCAGTGATTTGTGTCACTCTCCTATTAGCAGCGTAGTAATTTGTGTCACTCTCCTATTTAGTAGCGCAGTAATTTGTGTCACTCTCCTATTTAGTAGCGCAGTGATTTGTGTCACTCTCCTATTTTGTAGCGCAGTGATTTGTGTCGCTCTCCTATTAGTAGCGCAGTGATTTGTGTTGCTCTCCTATTAGTAGCGCAGTGATTTGTGTCGCTCTCCTATTAGTAGCGCAGTGATTTGTGTCGCTCTACTATTAGTAGTGCAGTGATTTGTGTCACTCTCCTATTTAGAAGCGCAGTGATTTGTGTCGCTCTCCTATTAGTAGCGCAGTGATTTTTGTCACTCTCCTTTTAGTAGCGCAGTGATTTGTGTCACTCTCCTATTAGTAGTGCAGTGATATGTGTCACTCTCCTATTTAGTAGCGCAGTGATTTGTGTCACTCTCCTATTAGTAGCTCAGTGATTTCTGTCACTCTCCTATTAGTAGCACAGTGATTTGTGTCACTCTCCAATTTAGTAGTGCAGTGATTTGTATCACTCTCCTATTTAGAAGCGCAGTGATTTGTGTCGCTCTCCTATTAGTAGCGCAGTGATTTTTGTCACTCTCCTTTTAGTAGCGCAGTGATTTGTGTCATTCTCCTATTAGTAGTGCAGTGATATGTGTCACTCTCCTATTTAGTAGCGCAGTGATTTGTGTCACTCTCCTATTAGTAGCTCAGTGATTTCTGTCACTCTCCTATTAGTAGCACAGTGATTTGTGTCACTCTCCAATTTAGTAGTGCAGTGATTTGTGTCACTCTCCTATTAGAAGTGCAGTGATTTGTGTCGCTCTCTTATTTAGTAGCGCAGTGATTTGTGTCGCTCTCCGATTTAGTAGTGCAGTTATTTGTGTCACTCTCCGATTTAGTAGTGCAGTGATTTGTGTCACTCTCCTATTAGTAGCGCAGTGATTTGTGTCACTCTCCTATTAGTAGCTCAGTGATTTGTGTCACTCTCCTATTAGTAGCGCAGTGATTTGTGTCAATCTCCTATTAGTAGCTCAGTGATTTGTGTCACTCTCCTAATAGTAGTGCAGTGATTTGTGTCACTCTCCTATTAGTAGCTCAGTGATTTGTGTCACTCTCCTATTAGTAGCGCAGTGATTTGTGTCAATCTCCTATTAGTAGCTCAGTGATTTGTGTCACTCTCCTAATAGTAGTGCAGTGATTTGTGTCACTCTCCTATTAGTAGCGCAGTGATTTGTGTCACTCTCCTATTAGTAGTGCAGTAATTTGTGTCACTCTCCAATTTAGTAGCGCAGTAATTTGTGTCACTCTCCTAATAGGAGCGCAGTGATTTGTGTCACTCTCCTATTAGCAGCGCAGTGATTTGTGTCACTCTCCTATTAGTAGTGCAGTGATTTGTGTCACTCTCCTATTTAGTAGCGCAGTAAATTGTGTCACTCTCCTATTTAGTAGTGCAGTGATTTGTGTCGCTCTCCTATTAGTAGCGCAGTGATTTGTGTCACTCTCCTATTAGTAGTGCAGTGATTTGTGTCACTCTCCTATTTTGTAGCGCATTGATTTGTGTCACTCTCCTATTTTGTAGCGCAGTGATTTGTGTCGCTCTCCTATTAGTAGCGCAGTGATTTGTGTCGCTCTCCTTTTAGTAGCGCAGTGATTTGTGTCGCTCTACTATTAGTAGTGCAGTGATTTGTGTCACTCTCCTATTTAGTAGCGCAGTGATTTGTGTCGCTCTCCTATTAGTAGCGCAGTGATTTGTGTCACTCTCCTATTAGTAGCGCAGTGATTTGTGTCACTCTCCTATTAGTAGTGCAGTGATATGTGTCACTCTCCTATTTAGTAGCGCAGAGATTTGTGTCACTCTCCTATTAGTAGCTCAGTGATTTCTGTCACTCTCCTATTAGTAGTGCAGTGATTTGTGTCACTCTCCTATTTAGTAGCGCAGTGATTTGTGTCACTCTCCAATTTAGTAGTGCAGTGATTTGTGTCACTCTCCTACTAGTAGTGCAGTGATTTGTGTCACTCTCCTACTAGTAGTGCAGTGATTTGTGTCGCTCTCTTATTTAGTAGCGCAGTGATTTGTGTCACTCTCCGATTTAGTAGTGCAGTGATTTGTGTCACTCTCCTATTAGTAGCGCAGTGATTTGTGTCACTCTCCTATTAGTAGCTCAGTGATTTGTGTCACTCTCCTATTAGTAGCGCAGTGATTTGTGTCACTCTCCTATTAGTAGCTCAGTGATTTGTGTCACTCTCCTAATAGTAGTGCAGTGATTTGTGTCACTCTCCTATTAGTAGTGCAGTGATTTGTGTCACTCACCTATTTAGTACCGCAGTGATTTGTGTCTCTCTCCTATTAGTAGTGCAGTGATTTGTGTCGCTCTCCTATTTACTAGCGCATTGATTTGTGTCTCTCTCCTATTTAGTAGCGCAGTAATTTGTGTCACTCTCCTATTTACTAGTGCTGTGATTTGTGTCGCTCTCCTATTAGTAGTGCAGTGATTTGTGTCACTCTCCTATTAGTAGCGCAGTAATTTGTGTCACTCTCCTATTTATTAGCAGCACAGTAATTTGTGTCACTCTCTTATTTAGTAGCGCAGTGATTTGTGTCACTCTCCTATTTAGTAGCGCAGTGATTTGTGTCGCTCTCCTATTAGTAGCACAGTGATATGTGTCGTTCTCCTATTAGTAGCGCAGTGATTTGTGTCACTCTCCTATTTAGTAGCACAGTAATTTGTGTGACTCTACTATTTAGTAGCGCAGTGATTTGTGTCACTCTCCTATTAGCAGCGTAGTAATTTGTGTCACTCTCCTATTTAGTAGCGCAGTAATTTGTGTCGCTCTCCTATTTAGTAGCGCAGTAATTTGCGTCTCTCTCCTATTTATTAGCCCAGTGATTTGTGTCACTCTCCTATTAGTAGCACAGTGATTTGTGTCGCTCTCCTATTAGTAGCACAGTGATTTGTGTCACTCTCCTATTAGTAGCGCAGTGATTTGTGTCGCTCTCCTATTAGTAGTGCAGTAATTTGTGTCACTCTCCAATTTAGTAGCGCAGTAATTTGTGTCACTCTCCTAATAGGAGCGCAGTGATTTGTGTCACTCTCCTATTAGCAGCGCAGTGATTTGTGTCACTCTCCTATTAGTAGTGCAGTGATTTGTGTCACTCTCCTATTTAGTAGCGCAGTAAATTGTGTCACTCTCCTATTAGTAGCGCAGTGATTTGTGTCATTCTCCTATTAGTAGTGCAGTGATTTGTGTCACTCTCCTATTTTGTAGCGCATTGATTTGTGTCACTCTCCTATTTTGTAGCGCAGTGATTTGTGTCGCTCTCCTATTAGTAGTGCAGTGATTTGTGTCGCTCTCCTTTTAGTAGCGCAGTGATTTGTGTCACTCTACTTTTAGTAGTGCAGTGATTTGTGTCACTCTCCTATTTAGTAGCGCAGTGATTTGTGTCGCTCTCCTATTAGTAGCGCAGTGATTTGTGTCACTCTCCTATTAGTAGTGCAGTGATATGTGTCACTCTCCTATTTAGTAGCGCAGAGATTTGTGTCACTCTCCTATTAGTAGCTCAGTGATTTCTGTCACTCTCCTATTAGTAGTGCAGTGATTTGTGTCACTCTCCTATTTAGTAGCGCAGTGATTTGTGTCACTCTCCAATTTAGTATTGCAGTGATTTGTGTCACTCTCCTACTAGTAGTGCAGTGATTTGTGTCACTCTCCTACTAGTAGTGCAGTGATTTGTGTCGCTCTCTTATTTAGTAGCGCAGTGATTTGTGTCACTCTCCGATTTAGTAGTGCAGTGATTTGTGTCACTCTCCTATTAGTAGCGCAGTGATTTGTGTCACTCTCCTATTAGTAGCTCAGTGATTTGTGTCACTCTCCTATTAGTAGCGCAGTGATTTGTGTCACTCTCCTATTAGTAGCTCAGTGATTTGTGTCACTCTCCTATTAGTAGTGCAGTGATTTGTGTCACTCACCTATTTAGTACCGCAGTGATTTGTGTCTCTCTCCTATTAGTAGTGCAGTGATTTGTGTCGCTCTCCTATTTACTAGCGCATTGATTTGTGTCTCTCTCCTATTTAGTAGCGCAGTAATTTGTGTCACTCTCCTATTTACTAGCGCTGTGATTTGTGTCACTCTCCTATTAGTAGTGCAGTGATTTGTGTCACTCTCCTATTAGTAGCGCAGTAATTTGTGTCACTCTCCTATTTAGTAGCAGCACAGTAATTTGTGTCGCTCTCCTATTTAGTAGCGCAGTGATTTGTGTCACTCTCCTATTTAGTAGCGCAGTGATTTGTGTCGCTCTCCTATTAGTAGCACAGTGATATGTGTCGCTCTCCTATTAGTAGTGCAGTGATTTGTGTCACTCTCCTATTTAGTAGCACAGTAATTTGTGTGACTCTCCTATTTAGTAGCGCAGTGATTTGTGTCTCTCTCCTATTAGCAGCGTAGTAATTTGTGTCACTCTCCTATTTAGTAGCGCAGTAATTTGTGTCGCTCTCCTATTTAGTAGCGCAGTGATTTGTGTCACTCTCCTATTTTGTAGCGCAGTGATTTGTGTCGCTCTCCTATTAGTAGCGCAGTGATTTGTGTCGCTCTCCTATTAGTAGCGCAGTGATTTGTGTCGCTCTCCTATTAGTAGCGCAGTGATTTGTGTCGCTCTACTATTAGTAGTGCAGTGATTTGTGTCACTCTCCTATTTAGTAGCGCAGTGATTTGTGTCGCTCTCCTATTAGTAGCGCAGTGATTTTTGTCACTCTCCTTTTAGTAGCGCAGTGATTTGTGTCATTCTCCTATTAGTAGTGCAGTGATATGTGTCACTTTCCTATTTAGTAGCGCAGTGATTTGTGTCACTCTCCTATTAGTAGCTCAGTGATTTCTGTCACTCTCCTATTAGTAGCACAGTGATTTGTGTCACTCTCCAATTTAGTAGTGCAGTGATTTGTGTCACTCTCCTATTTAGTAGCGCAGTGATTTGTGTCACTCTCCAATTTAGTATTGCAGTGATTTGTGTCACTCTCCTACTAGTAGTGCAGTGATTTTTGTCACTCTCCTACTAGTAGTGCAGTGATTTGTGTCGCTCTCTTATTTAGTAGCGCAGTGATTTGTGTCACTCTCCGATTTAGTAGTGCAGTGATTTGTATCACTCTCCTATTAGTAGCGCAGTGATTTGTGTCACTCTCCTATTAGTAGCTCAGTGATTTGTGTCACTCTCCTATTAGTAGCGCAGTGATTTGTGTCACTCTCCTATTAGTAGCTCAGTGATTTGTGTCACTCTCCTATTAGTAGTGCAGTGATTTGTGTCACTCACCTATTTAGTACCGCAGTGATTTGTGTCTCTCTCCTATTAGTAGTGCAGTGATTTGTGTCGCTCTCCTATTTACTAGCGCATTGATTTGTGTCTCTCTCCTATTTAGTAGCGCAGTAATTTGTGTCACTCTCCTATTTACTAGCGCTGTGATTTGTGTCACTCTCCTATTAGTAGTGCAGTGATTTGTGTCACTCTCCTATTAGTAGCGCAGTAATTTGTGTCACTCTCCTATTTAGTAGCAGCACAGTAATTTGTGTCGCTCTCCTCTTTAGTAGCGCAGTGATTTGTGTCACTCTCCTATTTAGTAGCGCAGTGATTTGTGTCGCTCTCCTATTAGTAGCACAGTGATATGTGTCGCTCTCCTATTAGTAGTGCAGTGATTTGTGTCACTCTCCTATTTAGTAGCACAGTAATTTCTGTGACTCTCCTATTTAGTAGCGCAGTGATTTGTGTCTCTCTCCTATTAGCAGCGTAGTAATTTGTGTCACTCTCCTATTTAGTAGCGCAGTAATTTGTGTCGCTCTCCTATTTAGTAGCGCAGTGATTTGTGTCACTCTCCTATTTTGTAGCGCAGTGATTTGTGTCGCTCTCCTATTAGTAGCACAGTGATTTGTGTCGCTCTCCTATTAGTAGCGCAGTGATTTGTGTCGCTCTCCTATTAGTAGCGCAGTGATTTGTGTCGCTCTACTATTAGTAGTGCAGTGATTTGTGTCACTCTCCTATTTAGTAGCGCAGTGATTTGTGTCGCTCTCCTATTAGTAGCGCAGTGATTTTTGTCACTCTCCTTTTAGTAGCGCAGTGATTTGTGTCATTCTCCTATTAGTAGTGCAGTGATATGTGTCACTTTCCTATTTAGTAGCGCAGTGATTTGTGTCACTCTCCTATTAGTAGCTCAGTGATTTCTGTCACTCTCCTATTAGTAGCACAGTGATTTGTGTCACTCTCCAATTTAGTAGTGCAGTGATTTGTGTCACTCTCCTATTAGAAGTGCAGTGATTTGTGTCGCTCTCTTATTTAGTAGCGCAGTGATTTGTGTCGCTCTCCGATTTAGTAGTGCAGTGATTTGTGTCACTCTCCGATTTAGTAGTGCAGTGATTTGTGTCACTCTCCTATTAGTAGCGCAGTGATTTGTGTCACTCCTATTAGTAGCTCAGTGATTTGTGTCACTCTCCTATTAGTAGCGCAGTGATTTCTGTCACTCTCCTATTAGTAGCACAGTGATTTGTGTCACTCTCCAATTTAGTAGTGCAGTGACTTGTGTCACTCTCCTATTAGAAGTGCAGTGATTTGTGTCGCTCTCTTATTTAGTAGCGCAGTGATTTGTGTCGCTCTCCGATTTAGTAGTGCAGTGATTTGTGTCACTCTCCGATTTAGTAGTGCAGTGATTTGTGTCACTCTCCTATTAGTAGCGCAGTGATTTGTGTCACTTTCCTATTAGTAGCTCATTGATTTGTGTCACTCTCCTATTAGTAGTGCAGTGATTTGTGTCAATCTCCTATTAGTAGCTCAGTGATTTGTGTCACTCTCCTAATAGTAGTGCAGTGATTTGTGTCACTCTCCTATTAGTAGTGCAGTGATTTGTGTCACTCTCCTATTTAGTAGCGCAGTGATTTGTGTCACTCTCCAATTTAGTAGTGCAGTGATTTGTGTCACTCTCCTATTAGTATTGCAGTGATTTGTGTCGCTCTCCTATTTAGTAGCGCAGTGATTTGTGTCACTCTCCGATTTAGTAGTGCAGTGATTTGTGTCACTCTCCTATTAGTAGCGCAGTGATTTGTGTCACTCTCCTATTAGTAGCTCAGTGATTTGTGTCACTCTCCTATTAGTAGCGCAGTGATTTGTGTCACTCTCCTATTAGTAGCTCAGTGATTTGTGTCACTCTCCTAATAGTAGTGCAGTGATTTGTGTCACTCTCCTATTAGTAGTGCAGTGATTTGTGTCACTCTCCAATTTAGTAGCGCAGTGATTTGTGTCGCTCTCTTATTTAGTAGCGCAGTGATTTGTGTCACTCTCCTATTTAGTAGCACAGTGATTTGTGTCACTCTCCTATTAGTAGCGCAGTGATTTCTGTCACTCTCCTATTAGTAGCGCAGTGATTTCTGTCACTCTCCTATTAGTAGCGCAGTGATTTGTGTCACTCTCCTATTAGTAGCGCAGTGATTTGTGTTGCCCTCCTATTTAGTAGCGCATTGATTTGTGTCACTCTCCTATCAATAGCGCAGTGATTTGTGTCACTCTCCTATTAGTAGCGCAGTGATTTGTGTCACTCTCCTATTAGTAGCGCAGTGATTTGTGTCACTCTCCTATTAGTAGCGCAGTGATTTGTGTCGCTCTCCTATTTAGTAGCGCAGTGATTTGTGTCTCTCTCCTATCAATAGCGCAGTGATTTGTGTCACTCTCCTATTAGTAGCGCAGTGATTTGTGTCGCTCTCCTATTTAGTAGCGCAGTGATTTGTTGTCACTCTACTATTAGTAGTGCAGTAATTTGTGTCACTCTCCAATTTAGTAGCGCAGTAATTTGTGTCTCTCTCCTATTTATTAGCGCAGTGATTTGTGTCGCTCTCCTATTAGTAGCACAGTGATTTGTGTCGCTCTCCTATTAGTAGCACAGTGATTTGTGTCACTCTCCTATTAGTAGCGCAGTGATTTGTGTCACTCTCCTATTAGTAGTGCAGTAATTTGTGTCACTCTCCAATTTAGTAGCGCAGTAATTTGTGTCACTCTCCTAATAGGAGCGCAGTGATTTGTGTCACTCTCCTATTAGCAGCGCAGTGATTTGTGTCACTCTCCTATTAGTAGTGCAGTGATTTGTGTCACTCTCCTATTTAGTAGCGCAGTAAATTGTGTCACTCTCCTATTTAGTAGCGCAGTGATTTGTGTCGCTCTCCTATTAGTAGCGCAGTGATTTGTGTCACTCTCCTATTAGTAGTGCAGTGATTTGTGTCACTCTCCTATTTTGTAGCGCATTGATTTGTGTCACTCTCCTATTTTGTAGCGCAGTGATTTGTGTCGCTCTCCTATTAGTAGCGCAGTGATTTGTGTCGCTCTCCTTTTAGTAGCGCAGTGATTTGTGTCGCTCTACTATTAGTAGTGCAGTAATTTGTGTCACTCTCCTATTTAGTAGCGCAGTGATTTGTGTCGCTCTCCTATTAGTAGCGCAGTGATTTGTGTCACTCTCCTATTAGTAGCGCAGTGATTTGTGTCACTCTCCTATTAGTAGTGCAGTGATATGTGTCACTCTCCTATTTAGTAGTGCAGAGATTTGTGTCACTCTCCTATTAGTAGCTCAGTGATTTCTGTCACTCTCCTATTAGTAGTGCAGTGATTTGTGTCACTCTCCTATTTAGTAGCGCAGTGATTTGTGTCACTCTCCAATTTAGTAGTGCAGTGATTTGTGTCACTCTCCTACTAGTAGTGCAGTGATTTGTGTCACTCTCCTACTAGTAGTGCAGTGATTTGTGTCGCTCTCTTATTTAGTAGCGCAGTGATTTGTGTCACTCTCCGATTTAGTAGTGCAGTGATTTGTGTCACTCTCCTATTAGTAGCTCAGTGATTTGTGTCATTCTCCTATTAGTAGCTCAGTGATTTGTGTCACTCTCCTATTAGTAGCGCAGTGATTTGTGTCACTCTCCTATTAGTAGCTCAGTGATTTGTGTCACTCTCCTAATAGTAGTGCAGTGATTTGTGTCACTCTCCTATTAGTAGTGCAGTGATTTGTATCACTCACCTATTTAGTACCGCAGTGATTTGTGTCTCTCTCCTATTAGTAGTACAGTGATTTGTGTCACTCTCCTATTTACTAGCGCATTGATTTGTGTCTCTCTCCTATTTAGTAGCGCAGTAATTTGTGTCACTCTCCTATTTACTAGCGCTGTGATTTGTGTCGCTCTCCTATTAGTAGTGCAGTGATTTGTGTCACTCTCCTATTAGTAGCGCAGTAATTTGTGTCACTCTCCTATTTAGTAGCAGCACAGTAATTTGTGTCGCTCTCCTATTTAGTAGCGCAGTGATTTGTGTCACTCTCCTATTTAGTAGCGCAGTGATTTGTGTCGCTCTCCTATTAGTAGCACAGTGAAATGTGTCGCTCTCCTATTAGTAGCGCAGTGATTTGTGTCACTCTCCTATTTAGTAGCACAGTAATTTGTGTGACTCTCCTATTTAGTAGCGCAGTGATTTGTGTCACTCTCCTATTAGCAGCGTAGTAATTTGTGTCACTCTCCTATTTAGTAGCGCAGTAATTTGTGTCGCTCTCCTATTTAGTAGCGCAGTGATTTGTGTCACTCTCCTATTAGTAGCTCAGTGATTTCTGTCACTCTCCTATTAGTAGCACAGTGATTTGTGTCACTCTCCAATTTAGTAGTGCAGTGATTTGTGTCACTCTCCTATTTAGAAGCGCAGTGATTTGTGTCGCTCTCCTATTAGTAGCGCAGTGATTTTTGTCACTCTCCTTTTAGTAGTGCAGTGATTTGTGTCACTCTCCTATTAGTAGCGCAGTGATTTGTGTCACTCTCCTATTAGTAGTGCAGTGATATGTGTCACTCTCCTATTTAGTAGCGCAGAGATTTGTGTCACTCTCCTATTAGTAGCTCAGTGATTTCTGTCACTCTCCTATTAGTAGTGCAGTGATTTGTGTCACTCTCCTATTTAGTAGCGCAGTGATTTGTGTCACTCTCCAATTTAGTAGTGCAGTGATTTGTGTCACTCTCCTACTAGTAGTGCAGTGATTTGTGTCACTCTCCTACTAGTAGTGCAGTGATTTGTGTCGCTCTCTTATTTAGTAGCGCAGTGATTTGTGTCACTCTCCGATTTAGTAGTGCAGTGATTTGTGTCACTCTCCTATTAGTAGCTCAGTGATTTGTGTCATTCTCCTATTAGTAGCTCAGTGATTTGTGTCACTCTCCTATTAGTAGCGCAGTGATTTGTGTCACTCTCCTATTAGTAGCTCAGTGATTTGTGTCACTCTCCTAATAGTAGTGCAGTGATTTGTGTCACTCTCCTATTAGTAGTGCAGTGATTTGTGTCACTCACCTATTTAGTACCGCAGTGATTTGTGTCTCTCTCCTATTAGTAGTACAGTGATTTGTGTCACTCTCCTATTTACTAGCGCATTGATTTGTGTCTCTCTCCTATTTAGTAGCGCAGTAATTTGTGTCACTCTCCTATTTACTAGCGCTGTGATTTGTGTCGCTCTCCTATTAGTAGTGCAGTGATTTGTGTCACTCTCCTATTAGTAGCGCAGTAATTTGTGTCACTCTCCTATTTAGTAGCAGCACAGTAATTTGTGTCGCTCTCCTATTTAGTAGCGCAGTGATTTGTGTCACTCTCCTATTTAGTAGCGCAGTGATTTGTGTCGCTCTCCTATTAGTAGCACAGTGAAATGTGTCGCTCTCCTATTAGTAGCGCAGTGATTTGTGTCACTCTCCTATTTAGTAGCACAGTAATTTGTGTGACTCTCCTATTTAGTAGCGCAGTGATTTGTGTCACTCTCCTATTAGCAGCGTAGTAATTTGTGTCACTCTCCTATTTAGTAGCGCAGTAATTTGTGTCGCTCTCCTATTTAGTAGCGCAGTGATTTGTGTCACTCTCCTATTAGTAGCTCAGTGATTTCTGTCACTCTCCTATTAGTAGCACAGTGATTTGTGTCACTCTCCAATTTAGTAGTGCAGTGATTTGTGTCACTCTCCTATTTAGAAGCGCAGTGATTTGTGTCGCTCTCCTATTAGTAGCGCAGTGATTTTTGTCACTCTCCTTTTAGTAGTGCAGTGATTTGTGTCACTCTCCTATTAGTAGTGCAGTGATATGTGTCACTCTCCTATTTAGTAGCGCAGTGATTTGTGTCACTCTCCTATTAGTAGCTCAGTGATTTCTGTCACTCTCCTTTTAGTAGCACAGTGATTTGTGTCACTCTCCAATTTAGTAGTGCAGTGATTTGTGTCACTCTCCTATTAGAAGTGCAGTGATTTGTGTCGCTCTCTTATTTAGTAGCGCAGTGATTTGTGTCGCTCTCCGATTTAGTAGTGCAGTGATTTGTGTCACTCTCCGATTTAGTAGTGCAGTGATTTGTGTCACTCTCCTATTAGTAGCACAGTGATTTGTGTCACTCTCCTATTAGTAGCTCAGTGATTTGTGTCACTCTCCTATTAGTAGCGCAGTGATTTGTGTCAATCTCCTATTAGTAGCTCAGTGATTTGTGTCACTCTCCTAATAGTAGTGCAGTGATTTGTGTCACTCTCCTATTAGTAGCTCAGTGATTTGTGTCACTCTCCTATTAGTAGCGCAGTGATTTGTGTCAATCTCCTATTAGTAGCTCAGTGATTTGTGTCACTCTCCTAATAGTAGTGCAGTGATTTGTGTCACTCTCCTATTAGTAGCGCAGTGATTTGTGTCACTCTCCTATTAGTAGTGCAGTAATTTGTGTCACTCTCCAATTTAGTAGCGCAGTAATTTGTGTTACTCTCCTAATAGGAGCGCAGTGATTTGTGTCACTCTCCTATTAGCAGCGCAGTGATTTGTGTCACTCTCCTATTAGTAGTGCAGTGATTTGTGTCACTCTCCTATTTAGTAGCGCAGTAAATTGTGTCACTCTCCTATTTAGTAGCGCAGTGATTTGTGTCGCTCTCCTATTAGTAGCGCAGTGATTTGTGTCACTCTCCTATTAGTAGTGCAGTGATTTGTGTCACTCTCCTATTTTGTAGCGCATTGATTTGTGTCACTCTCCTATTTTGTAGCGCAGTGATTTGTGTCGCTCTCCTATTAGTAGCGCAGTGATTTGTGTCGCTCTCCTTTTAGTAGCGCAGTGATTTGTGTCGCTCTACTATTAGTAGTGCAGTGATTTGTGTCACTCTCCTATTTAGTAGCGCAGTGATTTGTGTCGCTCTCCTATTAGTAGCGCAGTGATTTGTGTCACTCTCCTATTAGTAGCGCAGTGATTTGTGTCACTCTCCTATTAGTAGTGCAGTGATATGTGTCACTCTCCTATTTAGTAGCGCAGTGATTTGTGTCACTCTCCAATTTAGTAGTGCAGTGATTTGTGTCACTCTCCTACTAGTAGTGCAGTGATTTGTGTCACTCTCCTACTAGTAGTGCAGTGATTTGTGTCGCTCTCTTATTTAGTAGCGCAGTGATTTGTGTCACTCTCCGATTTAGTAGTGCAGTGATTTGTGTCACTCTCCTATTAGTAGCGCAGTGATTTGTGTCACTCTCCTATTAGTAGCTCAGTGATTTGTGTCACTCTCCTATTAGTAGCGCAGTGATTTGTGTCACTCTCCTATTAGTAGCTCAGTGATTTGTGTCACTCTCCTAATAGTAGTGCAGTGATTTGTGTCACTCTCCTATTAGTATGGCAGTGATTTGTGTCACTCACCTATTTAGTACCGCAGTGATTTGTGTCTCTCTCCTATTAGTAGTGCAGTGATTTGTGTCGCTCTCCTATTTACTAGCGCATTGATTTGTGTCTCTCTCCTATTTAGTAGCGCAGTAATTTGTGTCACTCTCCTATTTATTAGCGCTGTGATTTGTGTCGCTCTCCTATTAGTAGTGCAGTGATTTGTGTCACTCTCCTATTAGTAGCGCAGTAATTTGTGTCACTCTCCTATTTAGTAGCAGCACAGTAATTTGTGTCACTCTCCTATTTAGTAGCGCAGTGATTTGTGTCACTCTCCTATTTAGTAGCGCAGTGATTTGTGTCGCTCTCCTATTAGTAGCACAGTGATATGTGTCGCTCTCCTATTAGTAGCGCAGTGATTTGTGTCACTCTCCTATTTAGTAGCACAGTAATTTGTGTGACTCTATTATTTAGTAGCGCAGTGATTTGTGTCACTCTCCTATTAGCAGCGTAGTAATTTGTGTCACTCTCCTATTTAGTAGCGCAGTAATTTGTGTCGCTCTCCTATTTAGTAGCGCAGTGATTTGTGTCACTCTCCTATTTTGTAGCGCAGTGAGTTGTGTCGCTCTCCTATTAGTAGCGCAGTGATTTGTGTCGCTCTCCTATTAGTAGCGCAGTGATTTGTGTCGCTCTCCTATTAGTAGCGCAGTGATTTGTGTCGCTCTACTATTAGTAGTGCAGTGATTTGTGTCACTCTCCTATTTAGTAGCGCAGAGATTTGTGTCACTCTCCTATTAGTAGCTCAGTGATTTCTGTCACTCTCCTATTAGTAGTGCAGTGATTTGTGTCACTCTCCTATTTAGTAGCGCAGTGATTTGTGTCACTCTCCAATTTAGTAGTGCAGTGATTTGTGTCACTCTCCTACTAGTAGTGCAGTGATTTGTGTCACTCTCCTACTAGTAGTGCAGTGATTTGTGTCGCTCTCTTATTTAGTAGCGCAGTGATTTGTGTCACTCTCTGATTTAGTAGTGCAGTGATTTGTGTCACTCTCCTATTAGTAGCTCAGTGATTTGTGTCATTCTCCTATTAGTAGCTCAGTGATTTGTGTCACTCTCCTATTAGTAGCGCAGTGATTTGTGTCACTCTCCTATTAGTAGCTCAGTGATTTGTGCCACTCTCCTAATAGTAGTGCAGTGATTTGTGTCACTCTCCTATTAGTAGTGCAGTGATTTGTGTCACTCACCTATTTAGTACCGCAGTGATTTGTGTCTCTCTCCTATTAGTAGTACAGTGATTTGTGTCACTCTCCTATTTACTAGCGCATTGATTTGTGTCTCTCTCCTATTTAGTAGCGCAGTAATTTGTGTCACTCTCCTATTTACTAGCGCTGTGATTTGTGTCGCTCTCCTATTAGTAGTGCAGTGATTTGTGTCACTCTCCTATTAGTAGCGCAGTAATTTGTGTCACTCTCCTATTTAGTAGCAGCACAGTAATTTGTGTCGCTCTCCTATTTAGTAGCGCAGTGATTTGTGTCACTCTCCTATTTAGTAGCGCAGTGATTTGTGTCGCTCTCCTATTAGTAGCACAGTGAAATGTGTCGCTCTCCTATTAGTAGCGCAGTGATTTGTGTCACTCTCCTATTTAGTAGCACAGTAATTTGTGTGACTCTCCTATTTAGTAGCGCAGTGATTTGTGTCACTCTCCTATTAGCAGCGTAGTAATTTGTGTCACTCTCCTATTTAGTAGCGCAGTAATTTGTGTCGCTCTCCTATTTAGTAGCGCAGTGATTTGTGTCACTCTCCTATTAGTAGCACAGTGATTTGTGTCACTCTCCAATTTAGTAGTGCAGTGATTTGTGTCACTCTCCTATTTAGAAGCGCAGTGATTTGTGTCGCTCTCCTATTAGTAGCGCAGTGATTTTTGTCACTCTCCTTTTAGTAGTGCAGTGATTTGTGTCACTCTCCTATTAGTAGTGCAGTGATATGTGTCACTCTCCTATTTAGTAGCGCAGTGATTTGTGTCACTCTCCTATTAGTAGCTCAGTGATTTCTGTCACTCTCCTTTTAGTAGCACAGTGATTTGTGTCACTCTCCAATTTAGTAGTGCAGTGATTTGTGTCACTCTCCTATTAGAAGTGCAGTGATTTGTGTCGCTCTCTTATTTAGTAGCGCAGTGATTTGTGTCGCTCTCCGATTTAGTAGTGCAGTGATTTGTGTCACTCTCCGATTTAGTAGTGCAGTGATTTGTGTCACTCTCCTATTAGTAGCACAGTGATTTGTGTCACTCTCCTATTAGTAGCTCAGTGATTTGTGTCACTCTCCTATTAGTAGCGCAGTGATTTGTGTCAATCTCCTATTAGTAGCTCAGTGATTTGTGTCACGCTCCTAATAGTAGTGCAGTGATTTGTGTCACTCTCCTATTAGTAGCTCAGTGATTTGTGTCACTCTCCTATTAGTAGCGCAGTGATTTGTGTCAATCTCCTATTAGTAGCTCAGTGATTTGTGTCACTCTCCTAATAGTAGTGCAGTGATTTGTGTCACTCTCCTATTAGTAGCGCAGTGATTTGTGTCACTCTCCTATTAGTAGTGCAGTAATTTGTGTCACTCTCCAATTTAGTAGCGCAGTAATTTGTGTTACTCTCCTAATAGGAGCGCAGTGATTTGTGTCACTCTCCTATTAGCAGCGCAGTGATTTGTGTCACTCTCCTAATAGTAGTGCAGTGATTTGTGTCACTCTCCTATTTAGTAGCGCAGTAAATTGTGTCACTCTCCTATTTAGTAGCGCAGTGATTTGTGTCGCTCTCCTATTAGTAGCGCAGTGATTTGTGTCACTCTCCTATTAGTAGTGCAGTGATTTGTGTCACTCTCCTATTTTGTAGCGCATTGATTTGTGTCACTCTCCTATTTTGTAGCGCAGTGATTTGTGTCGCTCTCCTATTAGTAGCGCAGTGATTTGTGTCGCTCTCCTTTTAGTAGCGCAGTGATTTGTGTCGCTCTACTATTAGTAGTGCAGTGATTTGTGTCACTCTCCTATTTAGTAGCGCAGTGATTTGTGTCGCTCTCCTATTAGTAGCGCAGTGATTTGTGTCACTCTCCTATTAGTAGCGCAGTGATTTGTGTCACTCTCCTATTAGTAGTGCAGTGATATGTGTCACTCTCCTATTTAGTAGCGCAGTGATTTGTGTCACTCTCCAATTTAGTAGTGCAGTGATTTGTGTCACTCTCCTACTAGTAGTGCAGTGATTTGTGTCACTCTCCTACTAGTAGTGCAGTGATTTGTGTCGCTCTCTTATTTAGTAGCGCAGTGATTTGTGTCACTCTCCGATTTAGTAGTGCAGTGATTTGTGTCACTCTCCTATTAGTAGCGCAGTGATTTGTGTCACTCTCCTATTAGTAGCTCAGTGATTTGTGTCACTCTCCTATTAGTAGCGCAGTGATTTGTGTCACTCTCCTATTAGTAGCTCAGTGATTTGTGTCACTCTCCTAATAGTAGTGCAGTGATTTGTGTCACTCTCCTATTAGTATGGCAGTGATTTGTGTCACTCACCTATTTAGTACCGCAGTGATTTGTGTCTCTCTCCTATTAGTAGTGCAGTGATTTGTGTCGCTCTCCTATTTACTAGCGCATTGATTTGTGTCTCTCTCCTATTTAGTAGCGCAGTAATTTGTGTCACTCTCCTATTTACTAGCGCTGTGATTTGTGTCGCTCTCCTATTAGTAGTGCAGTGATTTGTGTCACTCTCCTATTAGTAGCGCAGTAATTTGTGTCACTCTCCTATTTAGTAGCAGCACAGTAATTTGTGTCACTCTCCTATTTAGTAGCGCAGTGATTTGTGTCACTCTCCTATTTAGTAGCGCAGTGATTTGTGTCGCTCTCCTATTAGTAGCACAGTGATATGTGTCGCTCTCCTATTAGTAGCGCAGTGATTTGTGTCACTCTCCTATTTAGTAGCACAGTAATTTGTGTGACTCTATTATTTAGTAGCGCAGTGATTTGTGTCACTCTCCTATTAGCAGCGTAGTAATTTGTGTCACTCTCCTATTTAGTAGCGCAGTAATTTGTGTCGCTCTCCTATTTAGTAGCGCAGTGATTTGTGTCACTCTCCTATTTTGTAGCGCAGTGAGTTGTGTCGCTCTCCTATTAGTAGCGCAGTGATTTGTGTCGCTCTCCTATTAGTAGCGCAGTGATTTGTGTCGCTCTCCTATTAGTAGCGCAGTGATTTGTGTCGCTCTACTATTAGTAGTGCAGTGATTTGTGTCACTCTCCTATTTAGAAGCGCAGTGATTTGTGTCGCTCTCCTATTAGTAGCGCAGTGATTTTTGTCACTCTCCTTTTAGTAGCGCAGTGATTTGTGTCACTCTCCTATTAGTAGTGCAGTGATATGTGTCACTCTCCTATTTAGTAGCGCAGTGATTTGTGTCACTCTCCTATTAGTAGCTCAGTGATTTCTGTCACTCTCCTATTAGTAGCACAGTGATTTGTGTCACTCTCCAATTTAGTAGTGCAGTGATTTGTGTCACTCTCCTATTAGAAGTGCAGTGATTTGTGTCACTCTCTTATTTAGTAGCGCAGTGATTTGTGTCGCTCTCCGATTTAGTAGTGCAGTGATTTGTGTCACTCTCCGATTTAGTAGTGCAGTGATTTGTGTCACTCTCCTATTAGTAGCGCAGTGATTTGTGTCACTCTCCTATTAGTAGCTCAGTGATTTGTGTCACTCTCCTATTAGTAGCGCAGTGATTTGTGTCAATCTCCTATTAGTAGCTCAGTGATTTGTGTCACTCTCCTAATAGTAGTGCAGTGATTTGTGTCACTCTCCTATTAGTAGTGCAGTGATTTGTGTCACTCTCCTATTTAGTAGCGCAGTGATTTGTGTCGCTCTCTTATTTAGTAGCGCAGTGATTTGTGTCACTCTCCTATTTAGTAGCGCAGTGATTTGTGTCACTCTCCTATTAGTAGCGCAATGATTTGTGTCACTCTCCTATTAGTAGCGCAGTGATTTGTGTCACTCTCCTATTAGTAGCGCAGTGATTTGTGTCGCTCTCCTATTTAGTAGCGCAGTGATTTGTGTCTCTCTCCTATCAATAGCGCAGTGATTTGTGTCACTCTCCTATTAGTAGCGCAGTGATATGTGTCACTCTTCTATTTAGTTGCACAGTGATTTGTGTCACTCTCCTATTAGTAGCTCAGTGATTTGTGTCACTCTCCTATTAGTAGCACAGTGATTTGTGTCACTCTCCTATTAGTAGCGCAGTGATTTGTGTCTCTATCCTATTAGTAGTGCAGTGATTTGTGTCACTCTCCTATTTACTAGCGCATTGATTTGTGTCTCTCTCCTATTTAGTAGCGCAGTAATTTGTGTCACTCTCCTATTTACTAGCGCTGTGATTTGTGTCACTCTCCTATTAGTAGTGCAGTGATTTGTGTCACTCTCCTATTAGTAGCGCAGTAATTTGTGTCACTCTCCTATTTAGTAGCAGCACAGTAATTTGTGTCGCTCTCCTATTTAGTAGCGCAGTGATTTGTGTCACTCTCCTATTTAGTAGCGCAGTGATTTGTGTCGCTCTCCTATTAGTAGCACAGTGATATGTGTCGCTCTCCTATTAGTAGTGCAGTGATTTGTGTCACTCTCCTATTTAGTAGCACAGTAATTTATGTGACTCTCCTATTTAGTAGCGCAGTGATTTGTGTCTCTCTCCTATTAGCAGCGTAGTAATTTGTGTCACTCTCCTATTTAGTATCGCAGTAATTTGTGTCGCTCTCCTATTTAGTAGCGCAGTGATTTGTGTCACTCTCCTATTTTGTAGCGCAGTGATTTTTGTCGCTCTCCTATTAGTAGCGCAGTGATTTGTGTCGCTCTCCTATTAGTAGCGCAGTGATTTGTGTCGCTCTCCTATTAGTAGCGCAGTGATTTGTGTCGCTCTACTATTAGTAGTGCAGTGATTTGTGTCACTCTCCTATTTAGTAGCGCAGTGATTTGTGTCGCTCTCCTATTAGTAGCGCAGTGATTTTTGTCACTCTCCTTTTAGTAGCGCAGTGATTTGTGTCATTCTCCTATTAGTAGTGCAGTGATATGTGTCACTTTCCTATTTAGTAGCGCAGTGATTTGTGTCACTCTCCTATTAGTAGCTCAGTGATTTCTGTCACTCTCCTATTAGTAGCACAGTGATTTGTGTCACTCTCCAATTTAGTAGTGCAGTGATTTGTGTCACTCTCCTATTAGAAGTGCAGTGATTTGTGTCGCTCTCTTATTTAGTAGCGCAGTGATTTGTGTCGCTCTCCGATTTAGTAGTGCAGTGATTTGTGTCACTCTCCGATTTAGTAGTGCAGTGATTTGTGTCACTCTCCTATTAGTAGCGCAGTGATTTGTGTCACTCCTATTAGTAGCTCAGTGATTTGTGTCACTCTCCTATTAGTAGCGCAGTGATTTCTGTCACTCTCCTATTAGTAGCACAGTGATTTGTGTCACTCTCCAATTTAGTAGTGCAGTGACTTGTGTCACTCTCCTATTAGAAGTGCAGTGATTTGTGTCGCTCTCTTATTTAGTAGCGCAGTGATTTGTGTCGCTCTCCGATTTAGTAGTGCAGTGATTTGTGTCACTCTCCGATTTAGTAGTGCAGTGATTTGTGTCACTCTCCTATTAGTAGCGCAGTGATTTGTGTCACTTTCCTATTAGTAGCTCATTGATTTGTGTCACTCTCCTATTAGTAGCGCAGTGATTTGTGTCAATCTCCTATTAGTAGCTCAGTGATTTGTGTCACTCTCCTAATAGTAGTGCAGTGATTTGTGTCACTCTCCTATTAGTAGTGCAGTGATTTGTGTCACTCTCCTATTTAGTAGCGCAGTAATTTGTGTCACTCTCCAATTTAGTAGTGCAGTGATTTGTGTCACTCTCCTATTAGTATTGCAGTGATTTGTGTCGCTCTCCTATTTAGTAGCGCAGTGATTTGTGTCACTCTCCGATTTAGTAGTGCAGTGATTTGTGTCACTCTCCTATTAGTAGCGCAGTGATTTGTGTCACTCTCCTATTAGTAGCTCAGTGATTTGTTTCACTCTCCTATTAGTAGTGCAGTGATTTGTGTCACTCTCCTATTAGTAGCTCAGTGATTTGTGTCACTCTCCTAATAGTAGTGCAGTGATTTGTGTCACTCTCCTATTAGTAGTGCAGTGATTTGTGTCACTCTCCAATTTAGTAGCGCAGTGATTTGTGTCGCTCTCTTATTTAGTAGCGCAGTGATTTGTGTCACTCTCCTATTTAGTAGCACAGTGATTTGTGTCACTCTCCTATTAGTAGCGCAGTGATTTCTCTCACTCTCCTATTAGTAGCGCAGTGATTTGTGTCACTCTCCTATTAGTAGCACAGTGATTTGTGTCACTCTCCTATTAGTAGCGCAGTGATTTGTGTTGCCCTCCTATTTAGTAGCGCATTGATTTGTGTCACTCTCCTATCAATAGCGCAGTGATTTGTGTCACTCTCCTATTAGTAGCGCAGTGATTTGTGTCACTCTCCTATTAGTAGCGCAGTGATTTGTGTCACTCTCCTATTAGTAGCGCAGTGATTTGTGTCGCTCTCCTATTTAGTAGCGCAGTGATTTGTGTCTCTCTCCTATCAATAGCGCAGTGATTTGTGTCACTCTCCTATTAGTAGCGCAGTGATTTGTGTCGCTCTCCTATTTAGTAGCGCAGTGATTTGTTGTCACTCTACTATTAGTAGTGCAGTAATTTGTGTCACTCTCCAATTTAGTAGCGCAGTAATTTGTGTCTCTCTCCTATTTATTAGCGCAGTGATTTGTGTCGCTCTCCTATTAGTAGCACAGTGATTTGTGTCGCTCTCCTATTAGTAGCACAGTGATTTGTGTCACTCTCCTATTAGTAGCGCAGTGATTTGTGTCACTCTCCTATTAGTAGTGCAGTAATTTGTGTCACTCTCCAATTTAGTAGCGCAGTAATTTGTGTCACTCTCCTAATAGGAGCGCAGTGATTTGTGCCACTCTCCTATTAGCAGCGCAGTGATTTGTGTCACTCTCCTATTAGTAGTGCAGTGATTTGTGTCACTCTCCTATTTAGTAGCGCAGTAAATTGTGTCACTCTCCTATTTAGTAGCGCAGTGATTTGTGTCGCTCTCCTATTAGTAGCGCAGTGATTTGTGTCACTCTCCTATTAGTAGTGCAGTGATTTGTGTCACTCTCCTATTTTGTAGCGCATTGATTTGTGTCACTCTCCTATTTTGTAGCGCAGTGATTTGTGTCGCTCTCCTATTAGTAGCGCAGTGATTTGTGTCGCTCTCCTTTTAGTAGCGCAGTGATTTGTGTCGCTCTACTATTAGTAGTGCAGTAATTTGTGTCACTCTCCTATTTAGTAGCGCAGTGATTTGTGTCGCTCTCCTATTAGTAGCGCAGTGATTTGTGTCACTCTCCTATTAGTAGCGCAGTGATTTGTGTCACTCTCCTATTAGTAGTGCAGTGATATGTGTCACTCTCCTATTTAGTAGCGCAGAGATTTGTGTCACTCTCCTATTAGTAGCTCAGTGATTTCTGTCACTCTCCTATTAGTAGTGCAGTGATTTGTGTCACTCTCCTATTTAGTAGCGCAGTGATTTGTGTCACTCTCCAATTTAGTAGTGCAGTGATTTGTGTCACTCTCCTACTAGTAGTGCAGTGATTTGTGTCACTCTCCTACTAGTAGTGCAGTGATTTGTGTCGCTCTCTTATTTAGTAGCGCAGTGATTTGTGTCACTCTCCGATTTAGTAGTGCAGTGATTTGTGTCACTCTCCTATTAGTAGCGCAGTGATTTGTGTCACTCTCCTATTAGTAGCTCAGTGATTTGTGTCACTCTCCTATTAGTAGCGCAGTGATTTGTGTCACTCTCCTATTAGTAGCTCAGTGATTTGTGTCACTCTCCTAATAGTAGTGCAGTGATTTGTGTCACTCTCCTATTAGTATGGCAGTGATTTGTGTCACTCACCTATTTAGTACCGCAGTGATTTGTGTCTCTCTCCTATTAGTAGTGCAGTGATTTGTGTCGCTCTCCTATTTACTAGCGCATTGATTTGTGTCTCTCTCCTATTTAGTAGCGCAGTAATTTGTGTCACTCTCCTATTTACTAGCGCTGTGATTTGTGTCGCTCTCCTATTAGTAGTGCAGTGATTTGTGTCACTCTCCTATTAGTAGCGCAGTAATTTGTGTCACTCTCCTATTTAGTAGCAGCACAGTAATTTGTGTCACTCTCCTATTTAGTAGCGCAGTGATTTGTGTCACTCTCCTATTTAGTAGCGCAGTGATTTGTGTCGCTCTCCTATTAGTAGCACAGTGATATGTGTCGCTCTCCTATTAGTAGCGCAGTGATTTGTGTCACTCTCCTATTTAGTAGCACAGTAATTTGTGTGACTCTATTATTTAGTAGCGCAGTGATTTGTGTCACTCTCCTATTAGCAGCGTAGTAATTTGTGTCACTCTCCTATTTAGTAGCGCAGTAATTTGTGTCGCTCTCCTATTTAGTAGCGCAGTGATTTGTGTCACTCTCCTATTTTGTAGCGCAGTGAGTTGTGTCGCTCTCCTATTAGTAGCGCAGTGATTTGTGTCGCTCTCCTATTAGTAGCGCAGTGATTTGTGTCGCTCTCCTATTAGTAGCGCAGTGATTTGTGTCGCTCTACTATTAGTAGTGCAGTGATTTGTGTCACTCTCCTATTTAGAAGCGCAGTGATTTGTGTCGCTCTCCTATTAGTAGCGCAGTGATTTTTGTCACTCTCCTTTTAGTA
The DNA here is from genome assembly GCA_031769625.1 of Taudactylus pleione. Lineage (NCBI taxonomy): Eukaryota > Metazoa > Chordata > Amphibia > Anura > Myobatrachidae > Taudactylus > Taudactylus pleione. The sequence continues at coordinate 1,049,295 of JAUIMM010000591.1, forward strand.
GCACAGTGATTTGTGTCACTCTCCTATTAGTAGTGCAGTGATATGTGTCACTCTCCTATTTAGTAGCGCAGTGATTTGTGTCACTCTCCTATTAGTAGCTCAGTGATTTCTGTCACTCTCCTATTAGTAGCACAGTGATTTGTGTCACTCTCCAATTTAGTAGTGCAGTGATTTGTGTCACTCTCATATTAGAAATGCAGTGATTTGTGTCACTCTCTTATTTAGTAGCGCAGTGATTTGTGTCGCTCTCCGATTTAGTAGTGCAGTGATTTGTGTCACTCTCCGATTTAGTAGTGCAGTGATTTGTGTCACTCTCCTATTAGTAGCGCAGTGATTTGTGTCACTCTCCTATTAGTAGCTCAGTGATTTGTGTCACTCTCCTATTAGTAGCGCAGTGATTTGTGTCAATCTCCTATTAGTAGCTCAGTGATTTGTGTCACTCTCCTAATAGTAGTGCAGTGATTTGTGTCACTCTCCTATTAGTAGTGCAGTGATTTGTGTCACTCTCCTATTTAGTAGCGCAGTGATTTGTGTCGCTCTCTTATTTAGTAGCGCAGTGATTTGTGTCACTCTCCTATTTAGTAGCGCAGTGATTTGTGTCACTCTCCTATTAGTAGCGCAATGATTTGTGTCACTCTCCTATTAGTAGCGCAGTGATTTGTGTCACTCTCCTATTAGTAGCGCAGTGATTTGTGTCGCTCTCCTATTTAGTAGCTCAGTGATTTGTGTCTCTCTCCTATCAATAGCGCAGTGATTTGTGTCACTCTCCTATTAGTAGCGCAGTGATATGTGTCACTCTTCTATTTAGTTGCACAGTGATTTGTGTCACTCTCCTATTAGTAGCTCAGTGATTTGTGTCACTCTCCTATTAGTAGCACAGTGATTTGTGTCACTCTCCTATTAGTAGCGCAGTGATTTGTGTCTCTATCCTATTAGTAGTGCAGTGATTTGTGTCACTCTCCTATTTACTAGCGCATTGATTTGTGTCTCTCTCCTATTTAGTAGCGCAGTAATTTGTGTCACTCTCCTATTTACTAGCGCTGTGATTTGTGTCACTCTCCTATTAGTAGTGCAGTGATTTGTGTCACTCTCCTATTAGTAGCGCAGTAATTTGTGTCACTCTCCTATTTAGTAGCAGCACAGTAATTTGTGTCGCTCTCCTATTTAGTAGCGCAGTGATTTGTGTCACTCTCCTATTTAGTAGCGCAGTGATTTGTGTCGCTCTCCTATTAGTAGCACAGTGATATGTGTCGCTCTCCTATTAGTAGTGCAGTGATTTGTGTCACTCTCCTATTTAGTAGCACAGTAATTTATGTGACTCTCCTATTTAGTAGCGCAGTGATTTGTGTCTCTCTCCTATTAGCAGCGTAGTAATTTGTGTCACTCTCCTATTTAGTATCGCAGTAATTTGTGTCGCTCTCCTATTTAGTAGCGCAGTGATTTGTGTCACTCTCCTATTTTGTAGCGCAGTGATTTTTGTCGCTCTCCTATTAGTAGCGCAGTGATTTGTGTCGCTCTCCTATTAGTAGCGCAGTGATTTGTGTCGCTCTCCTATTAGTAGCGCAGTGATTTGTGTCGCTCTACTATTAGTAGTGCAGTGATTTGTGTCACTCTCCTATTTAGTAGCGCAGTGAATTGTGTCGCTCTCCTATTAGTAGCGCAGTGATTTTTGTCACTCTCCTTTTAGTAGCGCAGTGATTTGTGTCATTCTCCTATTAGTAGTGCAGTGATATGTGTCACTTTCCTATTTAGTAGCGCAGTGATTTGTGTCACTCTCCTATTAGTAGCTCAGTGATTTCTGTCACTCTCCTATTAGTAGCACAGTGATTTGTGTCACTCTCCAATTTAGTAGTGCAGTGATTTGTGTCACTCTCCTATTAGAAGTGCAGTGATTTGTGTCGCTCTCTTATTTAGTAGCGCAGTGATTTGTGTCGCTCTCCGATTTAGTAGTGCAGTGATTTGTGTCACTCTCCGATTTAGTAGTGCAGTGATTTGTGTCACTCTCCTATTAGTAGCGCAGTGATTTGTGTCACTCCTATTAGTAGCTCAGTGATTTGTGTCACTCTCCTATTAGTAGCGCAGTGATTTCTGTCACTCTCCTATTAGTAGCACAGTGATTTGTGTCACTCTCCAATTTAGTAGTGCAGTGACTTGTGTCACTCTCCTATTAGAAGTGCAGTGATTTGTGTCGCTCTCTTATTTAGTAGCGCAGTGATTTGTGTCGCTCTCCGATTTAGTAGTGCAGTGATTTGTGTCACTCTCCGATTTAGTAGTGCAGTGATTTGTGTCACTCTCCTATTAGTAGCGCAGTGATTTGTGTCACTTTCCTATTAGTAGCTCATTGATTTGTGTCACTCTCCTATTAGTAGCGCAGTGATTTGTGTCAATCTCCTATTAGTAGCTCAGTGATTTGTGTCACTCTCCTAATAGTAGTGCAGTGATTTGTGTCACTCTCCTATTAGTAGTGCAGTGATTTGTGTCACTCTCCTATTTAGTAGCGCAGTGATTTGTGTCACTCTCCAATTTAGTAGTGCAGTGATTTGTGTCACTCTCCTATTAGTATTGCAGTGATTTGTGTCGCTCTCCTATTTAGTAGCGCAGTGATTTGTGTCACTCTCCGATTTAGTAGTGCAGTGATTTGTGTCACTCTCCTATTAGTAGCGCAGTGATTTGTGTCACTCTCCTATTAGTAGCTCAGTGATTTGTGTCACTCTCCTATTAGTAGTGCAGTGATTTGTGTCACTCTCCTATTAGTAGCTCAGTGATTTGTGTCACTCTCCTAATAGTAGTGCAGTGATTTGTGTCACTCTCCTATTAGTAGTGCAGTGATTTGTGTCACTCTCCAATTTAGTAGCGCAGTGATTTGTGTCGCTCTCTTATTTAGTAGCGCAGTGATTTGTGTCACTCTCCTATTTAGTAGCACAGTGATTTGTGTCACTCTCCTATTAGTAGCGCAGTGATTTCTGTCACTCTCCTATTAGTAGCGCAGTGATTTGTGTCACTCTCCTATTAGTAGCGCAGTGATTTGTGTCACTCTCCTATTAGTAGCGCAGTGATTTGTGTTGCCCTCCTATTTAGTAGCGCATTGATTTGTGTCACTCTCCTATCAATAGCGCAGTGATTTGTGTCACTCTCCTATTAGTAGCGCAGTGATTTGTGTCACTCTCCTATTAGTAGCGCAGTGATTTGTGTCACTCTCCTATTAGTAGCGCAGTGATTTGTGTCGCTCTCCTATTTAGTAGCGCAGTGATTTGTGTCTCTCTCCTATCAATAGCGCAGTGATTTGTGTCACTCTCCTATTAGTAGCGCAGTGATTTGTGTCGCTCTCCTATTTAGTAGCGCAGTGATTTGTTGTCACTCTACTATTAGTAGTGCAGTAATTTGTGTCACTCTCCAATTTAGTAGCGCAGTAATTTGTGTCTCTCTCCTATTTATTAGCGCAGTGATTTGTGTCGCTCTCCTATTAGTAGCACAGTGATTTGTGTCGCTCTCCTATTAGTAGCACAGTGATTTGTGTCACTCTCCTATTAGTAGCGCAGTGATTTGTGTCACTCTCCTATTAGTAGTGCAGTAATTTGTGTCACTCTCCAATTTAGTAGCGCAGTAATTTGTGTCACTCTCCTAATAGGAGCGCAGTGATTTGTGTCACTCTCCTATTAGCAGCGCAGTGATTTGTGTCACTCTCCTATTAGTAGTGCAGTGATTTGTGTCACTCTCCTATTTAGTAGCGCAGTAAATTGTGTCACTCTCCTATTTAGTAGCGCAGTGATTTGTGTCGCTCTCCTATTAGTAGCGCAGTGATTTGTGTCACTCTCCTATTAGTAGTGCAGTGATTTGTGTCACTCTCCTATTTTGTAGCGCATTGATTTGTGTCACTCTCCTATTTTGTAGCGCAGTGATTTGTGTCGCTCTCCTATTAGTAGCGCAGTGATTTGTGTCGCTCTCCTTTTAGTAGCGCAGTGATTTGTGTCGCTCTACTATTAGTAGTGCAGTAATTTGTGTCACTCTCCTATTTAGTAGCGCAGTGATTTGTGTCGCTCTCCTATTAGTAGCGCAGTGATTTGTGTCACTCTCCTATTAGTAGCGCAGTGATTTGTGTCACTCTCCTATTAGTAGTGCAGTGATATGTGTCACTCTCCTATTTAGTAGCGCAGAGATTTGTGTCACTCTCCTATTAGTAGCTCAGTGATTTCTGTCACTCTCCTATTAGTAGTGCAGTGATTTGTGTCACTCTCCTATTTAGTAGCGCAGTGATTTGTGTCACTCTCCAATTTAGTAGTGCAGTGATTTGTGTCACTCTCCTACTAGTAGTGCAGTGATTTGTGTCACTCTCCTACTAGTAGTGCAGTGATTTGTGTCGCTCTCTTATTTAGTAGCGCAGTGATTTGTGTCACTCTCCGATTTAGTAGTGCAGTGATTTGTGTCACTCTCCTATTAGTAGCGCAGTGATTTCTGTCACTCTCCTATTAGTAGCTCAGTGATTTGTGTCACTCTCCTATTAGTAGCGCAGTGATTTGTGTCACTCTCCTATTAGTAGCTCAGTGATTTGTGTCACTCTCCTAATAGTAGTGCAGTGATTTGTGTCACTCTCCTATTAGTAGTGCAGTGATTTGTGTCACTCACCTATTTAGTACCGCAGTGATTTGTGTCTCTCTCCTATTAGTAGTGCAGTGATTTGTGTCACTCTCCTATTTACTAGCGCATTGATTTGTGTCTCTCTCCTATTTAGTAGCGCAGTAATTTGTGTCACTCTCCTATTTACTAGCGCTGTGATTTGTGTCGCTCTCCTATTAGTAGTGCAGTGATTTGTGTCACTCTCCTATTAGTAGCGCAGTAATTTGTGTCACTCTCCTATTTAGTAGCAGCACAGTAATTTGTGTCGCTCTCCTATTTAGTAGCGCAGTGATTTGTTTCACTCTCCTATTTAGTAGCGCTGTGATTTGTGTCGCTCTCCTATTAGTAGCACAGTGAAATGTGTCGCTCTCCTATTAGTAGCGCAGTGATTTGTGTCACTCTCCTATTTAGTAGCACAGTAATTTGTGTGACTCTCCTATTTAGTAGCGCAGTGATTTGTGTCACTCTCCTATTAGCAGCGTAGTAATTTGTGTCACTCTCCTATTTAGTAGCGCAGTAATTTGTGTCGCTCTCCTATTTAGTAGCGCAGTGATTTGTGTCACTCTCCTATTAGTAGCTCAGTGATTTCTGTCACTCTCCTATTAGTAGCACAGTGATTTGTGTCACTCTCCAATTTAGTAGTGCAGTGATTTGTGTCACTCTCCTATTTAGAAGCGCAGTGATTTGTGTCGCTCTCCTATTAGTAGCGCAGTGATTTTTGTCACTCTCCTTTTAGTAGCGCAGTGATTTGTGTCACTCTCCTATTAGTAGTGCAGTGATATGTGTCACTCTCCTATTTAGTAGCGCAGTGATTTGTGTCACTCTCCTATTAGTAGCTCAGTGATTTCTGTCACTCTCCTATTAGTAGCACAGTGATTTGTGTCACTCTCCAATTTAGTAGTGCAGTGATTTGTGTCACTCTCCTATTAGAAGTGTAGTGATTTGTGTCGCTCTCTTATTTAGTAGCGCAGTGATTTGTGTCGCTCTCCGATTTAGTAGTGCAGTGATTTGTGTCACTCTCCGATTTAGTAGTGCAGTGATTTGTGTCACTCTCCTATTAGTAGCGCAGTGATTTGTGTCACTCTCCTATTAGTAGCTCAGTGATTTGTGTCACTCTCCTATTAGTAGCGCAGTGATTTGTGTCAATCTCCTATTAGTAGCTCAGTGATTTGTGTCACTCTCCTAATAGTAGTGCAGTGATTTGTGTCACTCTCCTATTAGTAGCTCAGTGATTTGTGTCACTCTCCTATTAGTAGCGCAGTGATTTGTGTCAATCTCCTATTAGTAGCTCAGTGATTTGTGTCACTCTCCTAATAGTAGTGCTGTGATTTGTGTCACTCTCCTATTAGTAGCGCAGTGATTTGTGTCACTCTCCTATTAGTAGTGCAGTAATTTGTGTCACTCTCCAATTTAGTAGCGCAGTAATTTGTGTTACTCTCCTAATAGGAGCGCAGTGATTTGTGTCACTCTCCTATTAGCAGCGCAGTGATTTGTGTCACTCTCCTATTAGTAGTGCAGTGATTTGTGTCACTCTCCTATTTAGTAGCGCAGTAAATTGTGTCACTCTCCTATTTAGTAGCGCAGTGATTTGTGTCGCTCTCCTATTAGTAGCGCAGTGATTTGTGTCACTCTCCTATTAGTAGTGCAGTGATTTGTGTCACTCTCCTATTTTGTAGCGCATTGATTTGTGTCACTCTCCTATTTTGTAGCGCAGTGATTTGTGTCGCTCTCCTATTAGTAGCGCAGTGATTTGTGTCGCTCTCCTTTTAGTAGCGCAGTGATTTGTGTCGCTCTACTATTAGTAGTGCAGTGATTTGTGTCACTCTCCTATTTAGAAGCGCAGTGATTTGTGTCGCTCTCCTATTAGTAGCGCAGTGATTTGTGTCACTCTCCTATTAGTAGCTCAGTGATTTGTGTCACTCTCCTATTAGTAGTGCAGTGATATGTGTCACTCTCCTATTTAGTAGCGCAGAGATTTGTGTCACTCTCCTATTAGTAGCTCAGTGATTTCTGCCACTCTCCTATTAGTAGTGCAGTGATTTGTGTCACTCTCCTATTTAGTAGCGCAGTGATTTGTGTCACTCTCCAATTTAGTAGTGCAGTGATTTGTGTCACTCTCCTACTAGTAGTGCAGTGATTTGTGTCACTCTCCTACTAGTAGTGCAGTGATTTGTGTCGCTCTCTTATTTAGTAGCGCAGTGATTTGTGTCACTCTCCGATTTAGTAGTGCAGTGATTTGTGTCACTCTCCTATTAGTAGCGCAGTGATTTGTGTCACTCTCCAATTTAGTAGCTCAGTGATTTGTGTCACTCTCCTATTAGTAGCGCAGTGATTTGTGTCACTCTCCTATTAGTAGCTCAGTGATTTGTGTCACTCTCCTAATAGTAGTGCAGTGATTTGTGTCACTCTCCTATTAGTATGGCAGTGATTTGTGTCACTCACCTATTTAGTACCGCAGTGATTTGTGTCTCTCTCCCATTAGTAGTGCAGTGATTTGTGTCGCTCTCCTATTTACTAGCGCATTGATTTGTGTCTCTCTCCTATTTAGTAGCGCAGTAATTTGTGTCACTCTCCTATTTACTAGCGCTGTGATTTGTGTCGCTCTCCTATTAGTAGTGCAGTGATTTGTGTCACTCTCCTATTAGTAGCGCAGTAATTTGTGTCACTCTCCTATTTAGTAGCAGCACAGTAATTTGTGTCACTCTTCTATTTAGTAGCGCAGTGATTTGTGTCACTCTCCTATTTAGTAGCGCAGTGATTTGTGTCGCTCTCCTATTAGTAGCACAGTGATATGTGTCGCTCTCCTATTAGTAGCGCAGTGATTTGTGTCACTCTCCTATTTAGTAGCACAGTAATTTGTGTGACTCTATTATTTAGTAGCGCAGTGATTTGTGTCACTCTCCTATTAGCAGCGTAGTAATTTGTGTCACTCTCCTATTTAGTAGCGCAGTAATTTGTGTCGCCCTCCTATTTAGTAGCGCAGTGATTTGTGTCACTCTCCTATTTTGTAGCGCAGTGAGTTGTGTCGCTCTCCTATTAGTAGCGCAGTGATTTGTGTCGCTCTCCTATTAGTAGCGCAGTGATTTGTGTCGCTCTGCTATTAGTAGCGCAGTGATTTGTGTCGCTCTACTATTAGTAGTGCAGTGATTTGTGTCACTCTCCTATTTAGAAGCGCAGTGATTTGTGTCGCTCTCCTATTAGTAGCGCAGTGATTTTTGTCACTCTCCTTTTAGTAGCGCAGTGATTTGTGTCACTCTCCTATTAGTAGTGCAGTGATATGTGTCACTCTCCTATTTAGTAGCGCAGTGATTTGTGTCACTCTCCTATTAGTAGCTCAGTGATTTCTGTCACTCTCCTATTAGTAGCACAGTGATTTGTGTCACTCTCCAATTTAGTAGTGCAGTGATTTGTGTCACTCTCCTATTAGAAGTGCAGTGATTTGTGTCACTCTCTTATTTAGTAGCGCAGTGATTTGTGTCGCTCTCCGATTTAGTAGTGCAGTGATTTGTGTCACTCTCCGATTTAGTAGTGCAGTGATTTGTGTCACTCTCCTATTAGTAGTGCAGTGATTTGTGTCACTCTCCTATTAGTAGCTCAGTGATTTGTGTCACTCTCCTATTAGTAGCGCAGTGATTTGTGTCAATCTCCTATTAGTAGCTCAGTGATTTGTGTCACTCTCCTAATAGTAGTGCAGTGATTTGTGTCACTCTCCTATTAGTAGTGCAGTGATTTGTGTCACTCTCCTATTTAGTAGCGCAGTGATTTGTGTCGCTCTCTTATTTAGTAGCACAGTGATTTGTGTCACTCTCCTATTTAGTAGCGCAGTGATTTGTGTCACTCTTCTATTAGTAGCGCAATGATTTGTGTCACTCTCCTATTAGTAGCGCAGTGATTTGTGTCACTCTCCTATTAGTAGCGCAGTGATTTGTGTCACTCTCCTATTAGTAGCGCAGTGATTTGTGTCGCTCTCCTATTTAGTAGCGCAGTGATTTGTGTCTCTCTCCTATCAATAGCGCAGTGATTTGTGTCACTCTCCTATTAGTAGCGCAGTGATATGTGTCACTCTTCTATTTAGTTGCACAGTGATTTGTGTCACTCTCCTATTAGTAGCTCAGTGATTTGTGTCACTCTCCTATTAGTAGCACAGTGATTTGTGTCACTCTCCTATTAGTAGCGCAGTGATTTGTGTCTCTATCCTATTAGTAGTGCAGTGATTTGTGTCACTCTCCTATTTACTAGCGCATTGATTTGTGTCTCTCTCCTATTTAGTAGCGCAGTAATTTGTGTCACTCTCCTATTTAGTAGCGCAGTGATTTGTGTCGCTCTCCTATTAGTAGCGCAGTGATATGTGTCGCTCTCCTATTAGTAGCGCAGTGATTTGTGTCACTCTCCTATTAGTAGCGCAGTGATTTGTGTCACTCTCCTATTAGTAGTGCAGTGATATGTGTCACTCTCCTATTTAGTAGCGCAGTGATTTGTGTCACTCTCCTATTAGTAGCTCAGTGATTTCTGTCACTCTCCTATTAGTAGCGCAGTGATTTGTGTCACTCTCCAATTTAGTAGTGCAGTGATTTGTGTCACTCTCCTATTAGTATTGCAGTGATTTGTGTCGCTCTCTTATTTAGTAGCGCAGTGATTTGTGTCACTCTACTATTAGTAGTGCAGTGATTTGTGTCACTCTCCTATTTAGTAGCGCAGTGATTTGTGTCGCTCTCCTATTAGTAGCGCAGTGATTTGTGTCACTCTCCTATTAGTAGCGCAGTGATTTGTGTCACTCTCCTATTAGTAGTGCAGTGATATGTGTCACTCTCCTATTTAGTAGCGCAGAGATTTGTGTCACTCTCCTATTAGTAGCTCAGTGATTTCTGTCACTCTCCTATTAGTAGCGCAGTGATTTGTGTCACTCTCCTATTTAGTAGCCCAGTGATTTGTGTCACTCTCCAATTTAGTAGTGCAGTGATTTGTGTCACTCTCCTACTAGTAGTGCAGTGATTTGTGTCACTCTCCTACTAGTAGTGCAGTGATTTGTGTCGCTCTCTTATTTAGTAGCACAGTGATTTGTGTCACTCTCCGATTTAGTAGTGCAGTGATTTATGTCACTCTCCTATTAGTAGCGCAGTGATTTGTGTCACTCTCCTATTAGAAGCTCAGTGATTTGTGTCACTCTCCTATTAGTAGCGCAGTGATTTGTGTCACTCTCCTATTAGTAGCTCAGTGATTTGTGTCACTCTCCTAATAGTAGTGCAGTGATTTGTGTCACTCTCCTATTAGTAGTGCAGTGATTTGTGTCACTCACCTATTTAGTAGCGCAGTGATTTGTGTCGCTCTCTTATTTAGTAGCGCAGTGATTTGTGTCACTCTCCTATTTAGTAGCGCAGTGATTTGTGTCACTCTCCTATTAGTAGCGCAGTGATTTGTGTCACTCTCCTATTAGTAGCGCAGTGATTTGTGTCACTCTCCTATTAGTAGCTCAGTGATTTGTGTCACTCTCCTATTAGTAGCGCAGTGATTTGTGTCGCTCTCCTATTTAGTAGCGCAGTGATTTGTGTCTCTCTCCTATCAATAGCGCAGTGATTTGTGTCACTCTCCTATTAGTAGCGCAGTGATTTGTGTCACTCTCCTATTAGTAGTGCAGTGATTTGTGTCACTCTCCTATTTTGTAGCGCATTGATTTGTGTCACTCTCCTATTTTGTAGCGCAGTGATTTGTGTCGCTCTCCTATTAGTAGCGCAGTGATTTGTGTCGCTCTCCTTTTAGTAGCGCAGTGATTTGTGTCGCTCTACTATTAGTAGTGCAGTGATTTGTGTCACTCTCCTATTTAGTAGCGCAGTGATTTGTGTCGCTCTCCTATTAGTAGCGCAGTGATTTGTGTCACTCTCCTATTAGTAGCGCAGTGATTTGTGTCACTCTCCTATTAGTAGTGCAGTGATATGTGTCACTCTCCTATTTAGTAGCGCAGAGATTTGTGTCACTCTCCTATTAGTAGCTCAGTGATTTCTGCCACTCTCCTATTAGTAGTGCAGTGATTTGTGTCACTCTCCTATTTAGTAGCGCAGTGATTTGTGTCACTCTCCAATTTAGTAGTGCAGTGATTTGTGTCACTCTCCTACTAGTACTGCAGTGATTTGTGTCACTCTCCTACTAGTAGTGCAGTGATTTGTGTCGCTCTCTTATTTAGTAGCGCAGTGATTTGTGTCACTCTCCGATTTAGTAGTGCAGTGATTTGTGTCACTCTCCTATTAGTAGCGCAGTGATTTGTGTCACTCTCCTATTAGTAGCTCAGTGATTTGTGTCACTCTCCTATTAGTAGCGCAGTGATTTGTGTCACTCTCCTATTAGTAGCTCAGTGATTTGTGTCACTCTCCTAATAGTAGTGCAGTGATTTGTGTCACTCTCCTATTAGTATGGCAGTGATTTGTGTCACTCACCTATTTAGTACCGCAGTGATTTGTGTCTCTCTCCTATTAGTAGTGCAGTGATTTGTGTCGCTCTCCTATTTACTAGCGCATTGATTTGTGTCTCTCTCCTATTTAGTAGCGCAGTAATTTGTGTCACTCTCCTATTTACTAGCGCTGTGATTTGTGTCGCTCTCCTATTAGTAGTGCAGTGATTTGTGTCACTCTCCTATTAGTAGCGCAGTAATTTGTGTCACTCTCCTATTTAGTAGCAGCACAGTAATTTGTGTCACTCTCCTATTTAGTAGCGCAGTGATTTGTGTCACTCTCCTATTTAGTAGCGCAGTGATTTGTGTCGCTCTCCTATTAGTAGCACAGTGATATGTGTCGCTCTCCTATTAGTAGCGCAGTGATTTGTGTCACTCTCCTATTTAGTAGCACAGTAATTTGTGTGACTCTATTATTTAGTAGTGCAGTGATTTGTGTCACTCTCCTATTTAGAAGCGCAGTGATTTGTGTCGCTCTCCTATTAGTAGCGCAGTGATTTTTGTCACTCTCCTTTTAGTAGCGCAGTGATTTGTGTCACTCTCCTATTAGTAGTGCAGTGATATGTGTCACTCTCCTATTTAGTAGCGCAGTGATTTGTGTCACTCTCCTATTAGTAGCTCAGTGATTTCTGTCACTCTCCTATTAGTAGCACAGTGATTTGTGTCACTCTCCAATTTAGTAGTGCAGTGATTTGTGTCACTCTCCTATTAGAAGTGCAGTGATTTGTGTCACTCTCTTATTTAGTAGCGCAGTGATTTGTGTCGCTCTCCGATTTAGTAGTGCAGTGATTTGTGTCACTCTCCGATTTAGTAGTGCAGTGATTTGTGTCACTCTCCTATTAGTAGCGCAGTGATTTGTGTCACTCTCCTATTAGTAGCTCAGTGATTTGTGTCACTCTCCTATTAGTAGCGCAGTGATTTGTGTCAATCTCCTATTAGTAGCTCAGTGATTTGTGTCACTCTCCTAATAGTAGTGCAGTGATTTGTGTCACTATCCTATTAGTAGTGCAGTGATTTGTGTCACTCTCCTATTTAGTAGCGCAGTGATTTGTGTCGCTCTCTTTTTTAGTAGCGCAGTGATTTGTGTCACTCTCCTATTTAGTAGCGCAGTGATTTGTGTCACTCTCCTATTAGTAGCGCAATGATTTGTGTCACTCTCCTATTAGTAGCGCAGTGATTTGTGTCACTCTCCTATTAGTAGCGCAATGATTTGTGTCACTCTCCTATTAGTAGCGCAGTGATTTGTGTCACTCTCCTATTTAGTAGCGCAGTGATTTGTGTCTCTCTCCTATCAATAGCGCAGTGATTTGTGTCACTCTCCTATTAGTAGCGCAGTGATATGTGTCACTCTTCTATTTAGTTGCACAGTGATTTGTGTCACTCTCCTATTAGTAGCTCAGTGATTTGTGTCACTCTCCTATTAGTAGCACAGTGATTTGTGTCACTCTCCTATTAGTAGCGCAGTGATTTGTGTCTCTCTCCTATTAGTAGTGCAGTGATTTGTGTCACTCTCCTATTTACTAGCGCATTGATTTGTGTCTCTCTCCTATTTAGTAGCGCAGTAATTTGTGTCACTCTCCTATTTAATAGTGCAGTGATTTGTGTCGCTCTCCTATTAGTAGTGCAGTGATTTGTGTCACTCTCCTATTAGTAGCGCAGTAATTTTTGTCACTCTCCTATTTAGTAGCAGCACAGTAATTTGTGTCGCTCTCCTATTTAGTAGCGCAGTGATTTGTGTCACTCTCCTATTTAGTAGCGCAGTGATTTGTGTCGCTCTCCTATTAGTAGCGCAGTGATATGTGTCGCTCTCCTATTAGTAGCGCAGTGATTTGTGTCACTCTCCAATTTAGTAGTGCAGTGATTTGTGTCACTCTCCTATTAGTATTGCAGTGATTTGTGTCGCTCTCTTATTTAGTAGCGCAGTGATTTGTGTCACTCTACTATTAGTAGTGCAGTGATTTGTGTCACTCTCCTATTTAGTAGCGCAGTGATTTGTGTCGCTCTCCTATTAGTAGCGCAGTGATTTGTGTCACTCTCCTATTAGTAGCGCAGTGATTTGTGTCACTCTCCTATTAGTAGTGCAGTGATATGTGTCACTCTCCTATTTAGTAGCGCAGAGATTTGTGTCACTCTCCTATTAGTAGCTCAGTGATTTCTGTCACTCTCCTATTAGTAGTGCAGTGATTTGTGTCACTCTCCTATTTAGTAGCCCAGTGATTTGTGTCACTCTCCAATTTAGTAGTGCAGTGATTTGTGTCACTCTCCTACTAGTAGTGCAGTGATTTGTGTCACTCTCCTACTAGTAGTGCAGTGATTTGTGTCGCTCTCTTATTTAGTAGCACAGTGATTTGTGTCACTCTCCGATTTAGTAGTGCAGTGATTTATGTCACTCTCCTATTAGTAGCGCAGTGATTTGTGTCACTCTCCTATTAGTAGCTCAGTGATTTGTGTCACTCTCCTATTAGTAGCGCAGTGATTTGTGTCACTCTCCTATTAGTAGCTCAGTGATTTGTGTCACTCTCCTAATAGTAGTGCAGTGATTTGTGTCACTCTCCTATTTGTAGTGCAGTGATTTGTGTCACTCACCTATTTAGTAGCGCAGTGATTTGTGTCGCTCTCTTATTTAGTAGCGCAGTGATTTGTGTCACTCTACTATTAGTAGTGCAGTGATTTGTGTCACTCTCCTATTTAGTAGCGCATTGATTTGTGTCACTCTCCTATTTTGTAGCGCAGTGATTTGTGTCGCTCTCCTATTAGTAGCGCAGTGATTTGTGTCGCTCTCCTTTTAGTAGCGCAGTGATTTGTGTCGCTCTACTATTAGTAGTGCAGTGATTTGTGTCACTCTCCTATTTAGTAGCGCAGTGATTTGTGTCGCTCTCCTATTAGTAGCGCAGTGATTTGTGTCACTCTCCTATTAGTAGCGCAGTGATTTGTGTCACTCTCCTATTAGTAGTGCAGTGATATGTGTCACTCTCCTATTTAGTAGCGCAGAGATTTGTGTCACTCTCCTATTAGTAGCTCAGTGATTTCTGCCACTCTCCTATTAGTAGTGCAGTGATTTGTGTCACTCTCCTATTTAGTAGCGCAGTGATTTGTGTCACTCTCCAATTTAGTAGTGCAGTGATTTGTGTCACTCTCCTACTAGTAGTGCAGTGATTTGTGTCACTCTCCTACTAGTAGTGCAGTGATTTGTGTCGCTCTCTTATTTAGTAGCGCAGTGATTTGTGTCACTCTCCGATTTAGTAGTGCAGTGATTTGTGTCACTCTCCTATTAGTAGCGCAGTGATTTGTGTCACTCTCCTATTAGTAGCTCAGTGATTTGTGTCACTCTCCTATTAGTAGCGCAGTGATTTGTGTCACTCTCCTATTAGTAGCGCAGTGATATGTGTCACTCTTCTATTTAGTTGCACAGTGATTTGTGTCACTCTCCTATTAGTAGCTCAGTGATTTGTGTCACTCTCCTATTAGTAGCACAGTGATTTGTGTCACTCTCCTATTAGTAGCGCAGTGATTTGTGTCTCTCTCCTATTAGTAGTGCAGTGATTTGTGTCACTCTCCTATTTACTAGCGCATTGATTTGTGTCTCTCTCCTATTTAGTAGCGCAGTAATTTGTGTCACTCTCCTATTTAATAGTGCAGTGATTTGTGTCGCTCTCCTATTAGTAGTGCAGTGATTTGTGTCACTCTCCTATTAGTAGCGCAGTAATTTTTGTCACTCTCCTATTTAGTAGCAGCACAGTAATTTGTGTCGCTCTCCTATTTAGTAGCGCAGTGATTTGTGTCACTCTCCTATTTAGTAGCGCAGTGATTTGTGTCGCTCTCCTATTAGTAGCGCAGTGATATGTGTCGCTCTCCTATTAGTAGCGCAGTGATTTGTGTCACTCTCCAATTTAGTAGTGCAGTGATTTGTGTCACTCTCCTATTAGTATTGCAGTGATTTGTGTCGCTCTCTTATTTAGTAGCGCAGTGATTTGTGTCACTCTACTATTAGTAGTGCAGTGATTTGTGTCACTCTCCTATTTAGTAGCGCAGTGATTTGTGTCGCTCTCCTATTAGTAGCGCAGTGATTTGTGTCACTCTCCTATTAGTAGCGCAGTGATTTGTGTCACTCTCCTATTAGTAGTGCAGTGATATGTGTCACTCTCCTATTTAGTAGCGCAGAGATTTGTGTCACTCTCCTATTAGTAGCTCAGTGATTTCTGTCACTCTCCTATTAGTAGTGCAGTGATTTGTGTCACTCTCCTATTTAGTAGCCCAGTGATTTGTGTCACTCTCCAATTTAGTAGTGCAGTGATTTGTGTCACTCTCCTACTAGTAGTGCAGTGATTTGTGTCACTCTCCTACTAGTAGTGCAGTGATTTGTGTCGCTCTCTTATTTAGTAGCACAGTGATTTGTGTCACTCTCCGATTTAGTAGTGCAGTGATTTATGTCACTCTCCTATTAGTAGCGCAGTGATTTGTGTCACTCTCCTATTAGTAGCTCAGTGATTTGTGTCACTCTCCTATTAGTAGCGCAGTGATTTGTGTCACTCTCCTATTAGTAGCTCAGTGATTTGTGTCACTCTCCTAATAGTAGTGCAGTGATTTGTGTCACTCTCCTATTAGTAGTGCAGTGATTTGTGTCACTCACCTATTTAGTAGCGCAGTGATTTGTGTCGCTCTCTTATTTAGTAGCGCAGTGATTTGTGTCACTCTCCTATTTAGTAGCGCAGTGATTTGTGTCACTCTCCTATTAGTAGCGCAGTGATTTGTGTCACTCTCCTATTAGTAGCGCAGTGATTTGTGTCACTCTCCTATTAGTAGCTCAGTGATTTGTGTCACTCTCCTATTAGTAGCGCAGTGATTTGTGTCGCTCTCCTATTTAGTAGCGCAGTGATTTGTGTCTCTCTCCTATCAATAGCGCAGTGATATGTGTCACTCTCCTATTAGTAGCGCAGTGACTTGTGTCACTCTCCTATTTAGTTGCGCAGTGATTTGTGTCACTCTCCTATTAGTAGCTCAGTGATTTGTGTCACTCTCCTATTAGTAGTGCAGTAATTTGTGTCACTCTCCAATTTAGTAGCGCAGTAATTTGTGTTACTCTCCTAATAGGAGCGCAGTGATTTGTGTCACTCTCCTATTAGCAGCGCAGTGATTTGTGTCACTCTCCTATTAGTAGTGCAGTGATTTGTGTTACTCTCCTATTTAGTAGCGCAGTAAATTGTGTCACTCTCCTATTTAGTAGCGCAGTGATTTGTGTCGCTCTCCTATTAGTAGCGCAGTGATTTGTGTCACTCTCCTATTAGTGCAGTGATTTGTGTCACTCTCCTATTTTGTAGCGCATTGATTTGTGTCACTCTCCTATTTTGTAGCGCAGTGATTTGTGTCGCTCTCCTATTAGTAGCGTAGTGATTTGTGTCGCTCTCCTTTTAGTAGCGCAGTGATTTGTGTCGCTCTACTATTAGTAGTGCAGTGATTTGTGTCACTCTCCTATTTAGTAGCGCAGTGATTTGTGTCGCTCTCCTATTAGTAGCGCAGTGATTTGTGTCACTCTCCTATTAGTAGCGCAGTGATTTGTGTCACTCTCCTATTAGTAGTGCAGTGATATGTGTCACTCTCCTATTTAGTAGCGCAGAGATTTGTGTCACTCTCCTATTAGTAGCTCAGTGATTTCTGCCACTCTCCTATTAGTAGTGCAGTGATTTGTGTCACTCTCCTATTTAGTAGCGCAGTGATTTGTGTCACTCTCCAATTTAGTAGTGCAGTGATTTGTGTCACTCTCCTACTAGTAGTGCAGTGATTTGTGTCACTCTCCTACTAGTAGTGCAGTGATTTGTGTCGCTCTCTTATTTAGTAGCGCAGTGATTTGTGTCACTCTCCGATTTAGTAGTGCAGTGATTTGTGTCACTCTCCTATTAGTAGCGCAGTGATTTGTGTCACTCTCCTATTAGTAGCTCAGTGATTTGTGTCACTCTCCTATTAGTAGCGCAGTGATTTGTGTCACTCTCCTATTAGTAGCTCAGTGATTTGTGTCACTCTCCTAATAGTAGTGCAGTGATTTGTGTCACTCTCCTATTAGTATGGCAGTGATTTGTGTCACTCACCTATTTAGTACCGCAGTGATTTGTGTCTCTCTCCTATTAGTAGTGCAGTGATTTGTGTCGCTCTCCTATTTACTAGCGCATTGATTTGTGTCTCTCTCCTATTTAGTAGCGCAGTAATTTGTGTCACTCTCCTATTTACTAGCGCTGTGATTTGTGTCGCTCTCCTATTAGTAGTGCAGTGATTTGTGTCACTCTCCTATTAGTAGCGCAGTAATTTGTGTCACTCTCCTATTTAGTAGCAGCACAGTAATTTGTGTCACTCTCCTATTTAGTAGCGCAGTGATTTGTGTCACTCTCCTATTTAGTAGCGCAGTGATTTGTGTCGCTCTCCTATTAGTAGCACAGTGATATGTGTCGCTCTCCTATTAGTAGCGCAGTGATTTGTGTCACTCTCCTATTTAGTAGCACAGTAATTTGTGTGACTCTATTATTTAGTAGCGCAGTGATTTGTGTCACTCTCCTATTAGCAGCGTAGTAATTTGTGTCACTCTCCTATTTAGTAGCGCAGTAATTTGTGTCGCTCTCCTATTTAGTAGCGCAGTGATTTGTGTCACTCTCCTATTTTGTAGCGCAGTGAGTTGTGTCGCTCTCCTATTAGTAGCGCAGTGATTTGTGTCGCTCTCCTATTAGTAGCGCAGTGATTTGTGTCGCTCTCCTATTAGTAGCGCAGTGATTTGTGTCGCTCTACTATTAGTAGTGCAGTGATTTGTGTCACTCTCCTATTTAGAAGCGCAGTGATTTGTGTCGCTCTCCTATTAGTAGCGCAGTGATTTTTGTCACTCTCCTTTTAGTAGCGCAGTGATTTGTGTCACTCTCCTATTAGTAGTGCAGTGATATGTGTCACTCTCCTATTTAGTAGCGCAGTGATTTGTGTCACTCTCCTATTAGTAGCTCAGTGATTTCTGTCACTCTCCTATTAGTAGCACAGTGATTTGTGTCACTCTCCAATTTAGTAGTGCAGTGATTTGTGTCACTCTCCTATTAGAAGTGCAGTGATTTGTGTCACTCTCTTATTTAGTAGCGCAGTGATTTGTGTCGCTCTCCGATTTAGTAGTGCAGTGATTTGTGTCACTCTCCGATTTAGTAGTGCAGTGATTTGTGTCACTCTCCTATTAGTAGCGCAGTGATTTGTGTCACTCTCCTATTAGTAGCTCAGTGATTTGTGTCACTCTCCTATTAGTAGCGCAGTGATTTGTATCAATCTCCTATTAGTAGCTCAGTGATTTGTGTCACTCTCCTAATAGTAGTGCAGTGATTTGTGTCACTATCCTATTAGTAGTGCAGTGATTTGTGTCACTCTCCTATTTAGTAGCGCAGTGATTTGTGTCGCTCTCTTATTTAGTAGCGCAGTGATTTGTGTCACTCTCCTATTTAGTAGCGCAGTGATTTGTGTCACTCTCCTATTAGTAGCGCAATGATTTGTGTCACTCTCCTATTAGTAGCGCAGTGATTTGTGTCACTCTCCTATTAGTAGCTCAGTGATTTGTGTCACTCTCCTATTAGTAGCGCAGTGATTTGTGTCGCTCTCCTATTTAGTAGCGCAGTGATTTGTGTCTCTCTCCTATCAATAGCGCAGTGATTTGTGTCACTCTCCTATTAGTAGCGCAGTGATATGTGTCACTCTTCTATTTAGTTGCACAGTGATTTGTGTCACTCTCCTATTAGTAGCTCAGTGATTTGTGTCACTCTCCTATTAGTAGCACAGTGATTTGTGTCACTCTCCTATTAGTAGCGCAGTGATTTGTGTCTCTCTCCTATTAGTAGTGCAGTGATTTGTGTCACTCTCCTATTTACTAGCGCATTGATTTGTGTCTCTCTCCTATTTAGTAGCGCAGTAATTTGTGTCACTCTCCTATTTAATAGCGCAGTGATTTGTGTCGCTCTCCTATTAGTAGTGCAGTGATTTGTGTCACTCTCCTATTAGTAGCGCAGTAATTTTTGTCACTCTCCTATTTAGTAGCAGCACAGTAATTTGTGTCGCTCTCCTATTTAGTAGCGCAGTGATTTGTGTCACTCTCCTATTTAGTAGCGCAGTGATTTGTGTCGCTCTCCTATTAGTAGCGCAGTGATATGTGTCGCTCTCCAATTAGTAGCGCAGTGATTTGTGTCACTCTCCTATTAGTAGCGCAGTGATTTGTGTCACTCTCCTATTAGTAGTGCAGTGATATGTGTCATTCTCCTATTTAGTAGCGCAGTGATTTGTGTCACTCTCCTATTAGTAGCTCAGTGATTTCTGTCACTCTCCTATTAGTAGCGCAGTGATTTGTGTCACTCTCCAATTTAGTAGTGCAGTGATTTGTGTCACTCTCCTATTAGTATTGCAGTGATTTGTGTCGCTCTCTTATTTAGTAGCGCAGTGATTTGTGTCACTCTACTATTAGTAGTGCAGTGATTTGTGTCACTCTCCTATTTAGTAGCGCAGTGATTTGTGTCGCTCTCCTATTAGTAGCGCAGTGATTTGTGTCACTCTCCTATTAGTAGCGCAGTGATTTGTGTCACTCTCCTATTAGTAGTGCAGTGATATGTGTCACTCTCCTATTTAGTAGCGCAGAGATTTGTGTCACTCTCCTATTAGTAGCTCAGTGATTTCTGTCACTCTCCTATTAGTAGCGCAGTGATTTGTGTCACTCTCCTATTTAGTAGCCCAGTGATTTGTGTCACTCTCCAATTTAGTAGTGCAGTGATTTGTGTCACTCTCCTACTAGTAGTGCAGTGATTTGTGTCACTCTCCTACTAGTAGTGCAGTGATTTGTGTCGCTCTCTTATTTAGTAGCACAGTGATTTGTGTCACTCTCCTATTTAGTAGCGCAGTGATTTGTGTCACTCTCCTATTAGTAGCGCAGTGATTTGTGTCACTCTCCTATTAGTAGCTCAGTGATTTGTGTCAATCTCCTAATAGTAGTGCAGTGATTTGTGTCACTCTCCTATTAGTAGTGCAGTGATTTGTGTCACTCACCTATTTAGTAGCGCAGTGATTTGTGTCGCTCTCTTATTTAGTAGCGCAGTGATTTGTGTCACTCTCCTATTTAGTAGCGCAGTGATTTGTGTCACTCTCCTATTAGTAGCGCAGTGATTTGTGTCACTCTCCTATTAGTAGCGCAGTGATTTGTGTCACTCTCCTATTAGTAGCTCAGTGATTTGTGTCACTCTCCTATTAGTAGCGCAGTGATTTGTGTCACTCTCCTATTTAGTAGCCCAGTGATTTGTGTCACTCTCCAATTTAGTAGTGCAGTGATTTGTGTCACTCTCCTACTAGTAGTGCAGTGATTTGTGTCACTCTCCTACTAGTAGTGCAGTGATTTGTGTCGCTCTCTTATTTAGTAGCACAGTGATTTGTGTCACTCTCCGATTTAGTAGTGCAGTGATTTATGTCACTCTCCTATTAGTAGCGCAGTGATTTGTGTCACTCTCCTATTTAGTAGCCCAGTGATTTGTGTCACTCTCCAATTTAGTAGTGCAGTGATTTGTGTCACTCTCCTACTAGTAGTGCAGTGATTTGTGTCACTCTCCTACTAGTAGTGCAGTGATTTGTGTCGCTCTCTTATTTAGTAGCACAGTGATTTGTGTCACTCTCCGATTTAGTAGTGCAGTGATTTATGTCACTCTCCTATTAGTAGCGCAGTGATTTGTGTCACTCTCCTATTAGTAGCTCAGTGATTTGTGTCACTCTCCTATTAGTAGCGCAGTGATTTGTGTCACTCTCCTATTAGTAGCTCAGTGATTTGTGTCACTCTCCTAATAGTAGTGCAGTGATTTGTGTCACTCTCCTATTAGTAGTGCAGTGATTTGTGTCACTCACCTATTTAGTAGCGCAGTGATTTGTGTCGCTCTCTTATTTAGTAGCGCAGTGATTTGTGTCACTCTCCTATTTAGTAGCGCAGTGATTTGTGTCACTCTCCTATTAGTAGCGCAGTGATTTGTGTCACTCTCCTATTAGTAGCGCAGTGATTTGTGTCACTCTCCTATTAGTAGCTCAGTGATTTGTGTCACTCTCCTATTAGTAGCGCAGTGATTTGTGTCACTCTCCTATTTAGTAGCGCAGTGATTTGTGTCTCTCTCCTATCAATAGCGCAGTGATATGTGTCACTCTCCTATTAGTAGCGCAGTGACTTGTGTCACTCTCCTATTTAGTTGCGCAGTGATTTGTGTCACTCTCCTATTAGTAGCTCAGTGATTTGTGTCACTCTCCTATTAGTAGTGCAGTAATTTGTGTCACTCTCCAATTTAGTAGCGCAGTAATTTGTGTTACTCTCCTAATAGGAGCGCAGTGATTTGTGTCACTCTCCTATTAGCAGCGCAGTGATTTGTGTCACTCTCCTATTAGTAGTGCAGTGATTTGTGTCACTCTCCTATTTAGTAGCGCAGTAAATTGTGTCACTCTCCTATTTAGTAGCGCAGTGATTTGTGTCGCTCTCCTATTAGTAGCGCAGTGATTTGTGTCACTCTCCTATTAGTGCAGTGATTTGTGTCACTCTCCTATTTTGTAGCGCATTGATTTGTGTCACTCTCCTATTTTGTAGCGCAGTGATTTGTGTCGCTCTCCTATTAGTAGCGCAGTGATTTGTGTCGCTCTCCTTTTAGTAGCGCAGTGATTTGTGTCGCTCTACTATTAGTAGTGCAGTGATTTGTGTCACTCTCCTATTTAGTAGCGCAGTGATTTGTGTCGCTCTCCTATTAGTAGCGCAGTGATTTGTGTCACTCTCCTATTAGTAGCGCAGTGATTTGTGTCACTCTCCTATTAGTAGTGCAGTGATATGTGTCACTCTCCTATTTAGTAGCGCAGAGATTTGTGTCACTCTCCTATTAGTAGCTCAGTGATTTCTGCCACTCTCCTATTAGTAGTGCAGTGATTTGTGTCACTCTCCTATTTAGTAGCGCAGTGATTTGTGTCACTCTCCAATTTAGTAGTGCAGTGATTTGTGTCACTCTCCTACTAGTAGTGCAGTGATTTGTGTCACTCTCCTACTAGTAGTGCAGTGATTTGTGTCGCTCTCTTATTTAGTAGCGCAGTGATTTGTGTCACTCTCCGATTTAGTAGTGCAGTGATTTGTGTCACTCTCCTATTAGTAGCGCAGTGATTTGTGTCACTCTCCTATTAGTAGCTCAGTGATTTGTGTCACTCTCCTATTAGTAGCTCAGTGATTTGTGTCACTCTCCTATTAGTAGCGCAGTGATTTGTGTCACTCTCCTATTAGTAGCTCAGTGATTTGTGTCACTCTCCTAATAGTAGTGCAGTGATTTGTGTCACTCTCCTATTAGTATGGCAGTGATTTGTGTCACTCACCTATTTAGTACCGCAGTGATTTGTGTCTCTCTCCTATTAGTAGTGCAGTGATTTGTGTCGCTCTCCTATTTACTAGCGCATTGATTTGTGTCTCTCTCCTATTTAGTAGCGCAGTAATTTGTGTCACTCTCCTATTTACTAGCGCTGTGATTTGTGTCGCTCTCCTATTAGTAGTGCAGTGATTTGTGTCACTCTCCTATTAGTAGCGCAGTAATTTGTGTCACTCTCCTATTTAGTAGCAGCACAGTAATTTGTGTCACTCTCCTATTTAGTAGCGCAGTGATTTGTGTCACTCTCCTATTTAGTAGCGCAGTGATTTGTGTCGCTCTCCTATTAGTAGCACAGTGATATGTGTCGCTCTCCTATTAGTAGCGCAGTGATTTGTGTCACTCTCCTATTTAGTAGCACAGTAATTTGTGTGACTCTATTATTTAGTAGCGCAGTGATTTGTGTCACTCTCCTATTAGCAGCGTAGTAATTTGTGTCACTCTCCTATTTAGTAGCGCAGTAATTTGTGTCGCTCTCCTATTTAGTAGCGCAGTGATTTGTGTCACTCTCCTATTTTGTAGCGCAGTGAGTTGTGTCGCTCTCCTATTAGTAGCGCAGTGATTTGTGTCGCTCTCCTATTAGTAGCGCAGTGATTTGTGTCGCTCTCCTATTAGTAGCGCAGTGATTTGTGTCGCTCTACTATTAGTAGTGCAGTGATTTGTGTCACTCTCCTATTTAGAAGCGCAGTGATTTGTGTCGCTCTCCTATTAGTAGCGCAGTGATTTTTGTCACTCTCCTTTTAGTAGCGCAGTGATTTGTGTCACTCTCCTATTAGTAGTGCAGTGATATGTGTCACTCTCCTATTTAGTAGCGCAGTGATTTGTGTCACTCTCCTATTAGTAGCTCAGTGATTTCTGTCACTCTCCTATTAGTAGCACAGTGATTTGTGTCACTCTCCAATTTAGTAGTGCAGTGATTTGTGTCACTCTCCTATTAGAAGTGCAGTGATTTGTGTCACTCTCTTATTTAGTAGCGCAGTGATTTGTGTCGCTCTCCGATTTAGTAGTGCAGTGATTTGTGTCACTCTCCGATTTAGTAGTGCAGTGATTTGTGTCACTCTCCTATTAGTAGCGCAGTGATTTGTGTCACTCTCCTATTAGTAGCTCAGTGATTTGTGTCACTCTCCTATTAGTAGCGCAGTGATTTGTATCAATCTCCTATTAGTAGCTCAGTGATTTGTGTCACTCTCCTAATAGTAGTGCAGTGATTTGTGTCACTATCCTATTAGTAGTGCAGTGATTTGTGTCACTCTCCTATTTAGTAGCGCAGTGATTTGTGTCGCTCTCTTATTTAGTAGCGCAGTGATTTGTGTCACTCTCCTATTTAGTAGCGCAGTGATTTGTGTCACTCTCCTATTAGTAGCGCAATGATTTGTGTCACTCTCCTATTAGTAGCGCAGTGATTTGTGTCACTCTCCTATTAGTAGCTCAGTGATTTGTGTCACTCTCCTATTAGTAGCGCAGTGATTTGTGTCGCTCTCCTATTTAGTAGCGCAGTGATTTGTGTCTCTCTCCTATCAATAGCGCAGTGATTTGTGTCACTCTCCTATTAGTAGCGCAGTGATATGTGTCACTCTTCTATTTAGTTGCACAGTGATTTGTGTCACTCTCCTATTAGTAGCTCAGTGATTTGTGTCACTCTCCTATTAGTAGCACAGTGATTTGTGTCACTCTCCTATTAGTAGCGCAGTGATTTGTGTCTCTCTCCTATTAGTAGTGCAGTGATTTGTGTCACTCTCCTATTTACTAGCGCATTGATTTGTGTCTCTCTCCTATTTAGTAGCGCAGTAATTTGTGTCACTCTCCTATTTAATAGCGCAGTGATTTGTGTCGCTCTCCTATTAGTAGTGCAGTGATTTGTGTCACTCTCCTATTAGTAGCGCAGTAATTTTTGTCACTCTCCTATTTAGTAGCAGCACAGTAATTTGTGTCGCTCTCCTATTTAGTAGCGCAGTGATTTGTGTCACTCTCCTATTTAGTAGCGCAGTGATTTGTGTCGCTCTCCTATTAGTAGCGCAGTGATATGTGTCGCTCTCCAATTAGTAGCGCAGTGATTTGTGTCACTCTCCTATTAGTAGCGCAGTGATTTGTGTCACTCTCCTATTAGTAGTGCAGTGATATGTGTCATTCTCCTATTTAGTAGCGCAGTGATTTGTGTCACTCTCCTATTAGTAGCTCAGTGATTTCTGTCACTCTCCTATTAGTAGCGCAGTGATTTGTGTCACTCTCCAATTTAGTAGTGCAGTGATTTGTGTCACTCTCCTATTAGTATTGCAGTGATTTGTGTCGCTCTCTTATTTAGTAGCGCAGTGATTTGTGTCACTCTACTATTAGTAGTGCAGTGATTTGTGTCACTCTCCTATTTAGTAGCGCAGTGATTTGTGTCGCTCTCCTATTAGTAGCGCAGTGATTTGTGTCACTCTCCTATTAGTAGCGCAGTGATTTGTGTCACTCTCCTATTAGTAGTGCAGTGATATGTGTCACTCTCCTATTTAGTAGCGCAGAGATTTGTGTCACTCTCCTATTAGTAGCTCAGTGATTTCTGTCACTCTCCTATTAGTAGCGCAGTGATTTGTGTCACTCTCCTATTTAGTAGCCCAGTGATTTGTGTCACTCTCCAATTTAGTAGTGCAGTGATTTGTGTCACTCTCCTACTAGTAGTGCAGTGATTTGTGTCACTCTCCTACTAGTAGTGCAGTGATTTGTGTCGCTCTCTTATTTAGTAGCACAGTGATTTGTGTCACTCTCCGATTTAGTAGTGCAGTGATTTATGTCACTCTCCTATTAGTAGCGCAGTGATTTGTGTCACTCTCCTATTAGTAGCTCAGTGATTTGTGTCACTCTCCTATTAGTAGCGCAGTGATTTGTGTCTCTCTCCTATTAGTAGCTCAGTGATTTTTGTCACTCTCCTAATAGTAGTGCAGTGATTTGTGTCACTCTCCTATTAGTAGTGCAGTGATTTGTGTCACTCACCTATTTAGTAGCGCAGTGATTTGTGTCGCTCTCTTATTTAGTAGCGCAGTGATTTGTGTCACTCTCCTATTTAGTAGCGCAGTGATTTGTGTCACTCTCCTATTAGTAGCGCAGTGATTTGTGTCACTCTCCTATTAGTAGCGCAGTGATTTGTGTCACTCTCCTATTAGTAGCTCAGTGATTTGTGTCACTCTCCTATTAGTAGCGCAGTGATTTGTGTCACTCTCCTATTTAGTAGCCCAGTGATTTGTGTCTCTCTCCTATCAATAGCGCAGTGATATGTGTCACTCTCCTATTAGTAGCGCAGTGACTTGTGTCACTCTCCTATTTAGTTGCGCAGTGATTTGTGTCACTCTCCTATTAGTAGCTCAGTGATTTGTGTCACTCTCCTATTAGTAGTGCAGTAATTTGTGTCACTCTCCAATTTAGTAGCGCAGTAATTTGTGTTACTCTCCTAATAGGAGCGCAGTGATTTGTGTCACTCTCCTATTAGCAGCGCAGTGATTTGTGTCACTCTCCTATTAGTAGTGCAGTGATTTGTGTCACTCTCCTATTTAGTAGCGCAGTAAATTGTGTCACTCTCCTATTTAGTAGCGCAGTGATTTGTGTCGCTCTCCTATTAGTAGCGCAGTGATTTGTGTCACTCTCCTATTAGTGCAGTGATTTGTGTCACTCTCCTATTTTGTAGCGCATTGATTTGTGTCACTCTCCTATTTTGTAGCGCAGTGATTTGTGTCGCTCTCCTATTAGTAGCGCAGTGATTTGTGTCGCTCTCCTTTTAGTAGCGCAGTGATTTGTGTCGCTCTACTATTAGTAGTGCAGTGATTTGTGTCACTCTCCTATTTAGTAGCGCAGTGATTTGTGTCGCTCTCCTATTAGTAGCGCAGTGATTTGTGTCACTCTCCTATTAGTAGCGCAGTGAGTTGTGTCACTCTCCTATTAGTAGTGCAGTGATATGTGTCACTCTCCTATTTAGTAGCGCAGAGATTTGTGTCACTCTCCTATTAGTAGCTCAGTGATTTCTGCCACTCTCCTATTAGTAGTGCAGTGATTTGTGTCACTCTCCTATTTAGTAGCGCAGTGATTTGTGTCACTCTCCAATTTAGTAGTGCAGTGATTTGTGTCACTCTCCTACTAGTAGTGCAGTGATTTGTGTCACTCTCCTACTAGTAGTGCAGTGATTTGTGTCGCTCTCTTATTTAGTAGCGCAGTGATTTGTGTCACTCTCCGATTTAGTAGTGCAGTGATTTGTGTCACTCTCCTATTAGTAGCGCAGTGATTTGTGTCACTCTCCTATTAGTAGCTCAGTGATTTGTGTCACTCTCCTATTAGTAGCGCAGTGATTTGTGTCACTCTCCTATTAGTAGCTCAGTGATTTGTGTCACTCTCCTAATAGTAGTGCAGTGATTTGTGTCACTCTCCTATTAGTATGGCAGTGATTTGTGTCACTCACCTATTTAGTACCGCAGTGATTTGTGTCTCTCTCCTATTAGTAGTGCAGTGATTTGTGTCGCTCTCCTATTTACTAGCGCATTGATTTGTGTCTCTCTCCTATTTAGTAGCGCAGTAATTTGTGTCACTCTCCTATTTACTAGCGCTGTGATTTGTGTCGCTCTCCTATTAGTAGTGCAGTGATTTGTGTCACTCTCCTATTAGTAGCGCAGTAATTTGTGTCACTCTCCTATTTAGTAGCAGCACAGTAATTTGTGTCACTCTCCTATTTAGTAGCGCAGTGATTTGTGTCACTCTCCTATTTAGTAGCGCAGTGATTTGTGTCGCTCTCCTATTAGTAGCACAGTGATATGTGTCGCTCTCCTATTAGTAGCGCAGTGATTTGTGTCACTCTCCTATTTAGTAGCACAGTAATTTGTGTGACTCTATTATTTAGTAGCGCAGTGATTTGTGTCACTCTCCTATTAGCAGCGTAGTAATTTGTGTCACTCTCCTATTTAGTAGCGCAGTAATTTGTGTCGCTCTCCTATTTAGTAGCGCAGTGATTTGTGTCACTCTCCTATTTTGTAGCGCAGTGAGTTGTGTCGCTCTCCTATTAGTAGCGCAGTGATTTGTGTCGCTCTCCTATTAGTAGCGCAGTGATTTGTGTCGCTCTCCTATTAGTAGCGCAGTGATTTGTGTCGCTCTACTATTAGTAGTGCAGTGATTTGTGTCACTCTCCTATTTAGAAGCGCAGTGATTTGTGTCGCTCTCCTATTAGTAGCGCAGTGATTTTTGTCACTCTCCTTTTAGTAGCGCAGTGATTTGTGTCACTCTCCTATTAGTAGTGCAGTGATATGTGTCACTCTCCTATTTAGTAGCGCAGTGATTTGTGTCACTCTCCTATTAGTAGCTCAGTGATTTCTGTCACTCTCCTATTAGTAGCACAGTGATTTGTGTCACTCTCCAATTTAGTAGTGCAGTGATTTGTGTCACTCTCCTATTAGAAGTGCAGTGATTTGTGTCACTCTCTTATTTAGTAGCGCAGTGATTTGTGTCGCTCTCCGATTTAGTAGTGCAGTGATTTGTGTCACTCTCCGATTTAGTAGTGCAGTGATTTGTGTCACTCTCCTATTAGTAGCGCAGTGATTTGTGTCACTCTCCTATTAGTAGCTCAGTGATTTGTGTCACTCTCCTATTAGTAGCGCAGTGATTTGTATCAATCTCCTATTAGTAGCTCAGTGATTTGTGTCACTCTCCTAATAGTAGTGCAGTGATTTGTGTCACTATCCTATTAGTAGTGCAGTGATTTGTGTCACTCTCCTATTTAGTAGCGCAGTGATTTGTGTCGCTCTCTTATTTAGTAGCGCAGTGATTTGTGTCACTCTCCTATTAGTAGCGCAGTGATTTGTGTCACTCTCCTATTAGTAGCTCAGTGATTTGTGTCACTCTCCTATTAGTAGCGCAGTGATTTGTATCAATCTCCTATTAGTAGCTCAGTGATTTGTGTCACTCTCCTAATAGTAGTGCAGTGATTTGTGTCACTCTCCTATTAGTAGCTCAGTGATTTGTGTCACTCTCCTATTAGTAGCGCAGTGATTTGTGTCGCTCTCCTATTTAGTAGCGCAGTGATTTGTGTCTCTCTCCTATCAATAGCGCAGTGATTTGTGTCACTCTCCTATTAGTAGCGCAGTGATATGTGTCACTCTTCTATTTAGTTGCACAGTGATTTGTGTCACTCTCCTATTAGTAGCTCAGTGATTTGTGTCACTCTCCTATTAGTAGCACAGTGATTTGTGTCACTCTCCTATTAGTAGCGCAGTGATTTGTGTCTCTCTCCTATTAGTAGTGCAGTGATTTGTGTCACTCTCCTATTTACTAGCGCATTGATTTGTGTCTCTCTCCTATTTAGTAGCGCAGTAATTTGTGTCACTCTCCTATTTAATAGCGCAGTGATTTGTGTCGCTCTCCTATTAGTAGTGCAGTGATTTGTGTCACTCTCCTATTAGTAGCGCAGTAATTTTTGTCACTCTCCTATTTAGTAGCAGCACAGTAATTTGTGTCGCTCTCCTATTTAGTAGCGCAGTGATTTGTGTCACTCTCCTATTTAGTAGCGCAGTGATTTGTGTCGCTCTCCTATTAGTAGCGCAGTGATATGTGTCGCTCTCCAATTAGTAGCGCAGTGATTTGTGTCACTCTCCTATTAGTAGCGCAGTGATTTGTGTCACTCTCCTATTAGTAGTGCAGTGATATGTGTCATTCTCCTATTTAGTAGCGCAGTGATTTGTGTCACTCTCCTATTAGTAGCTCAGTGATTTCTGTCACTCTCCTATTAGTAGCGCAGTGATTTGTGTCACTCTCCAATTTAGTAGTGCAGTGATTTGTGTCACTCTCCTATTAGTATTGCAGTGATTTGTGTCGCTCTCTTATTTAGTAGCGCAGTGATTTGTGTCACTCTACTATTAGTAGTGCAGTGATTTGTGTCACTCTCCTATTTAGTAGCGCAGTGATTTGTGTCGCTCTCCTATTAGTAGCGCAGTGATTTGTGTCACTCTCCTATTAGTAGCGCAGTGATTTGTGTCACTCTCCTATTAGTAGTGCAGTGATATGTGTCACTCTCCTATTTAGTAGCGCAGAGATTTGTGTCACTCTCCTATTAGTAGCTCAGTGATTTCTGTCACTCTCCTATTAGTAGCGCAGTGATTTGTGTCACTCTCCTATTTAGTAGCCCAGTGATTTGTGTCACTCTCCAATTTAGTAGTGCAGTGATTTGTGTCACTCTCCTACTAGTAGTGCAGTGATTTGTGTCACTCTCCTACTAGTAGTGCAGTGATTTGTGTCGCTCTCTTATTTAGTAGCACAGTGATTTGTGTCACTCTCCGATTTAGTAGTGCAGTGATTTATGTCACTCTCCTATTAGTAGCGCAGTGATTTGTGTCACTCTCCTATTAGTAGCTCAGTGATTTGTGTCACTCTCCTATTAGTAGCGCAGTGATTTGTGTCTCTCTCCTATTAGTAGCTCAGTGATTTTTGTCACTCTCCTAATAGTAGTGCAGTGATTTGTGTCACTCTCCTATTAGTAGTGCAGTGATTTGTGTCACTCACCTATTTAGTAGCGCAGTGATTTGTGTCGCTCTCTTATTTAGTAGCGCAGTGATTTGTGTCACTCTCCTATTTAGTAGCGCAGTGATTTGTGTCACTCTCCTATTAGTAGCGCAGTGATTTGTGTCACTCTCCTATTAGTAGCGCAGTGATTTGTGTCACTCTCCTATTAGTAGCTCAGTGATTTGTGTCACTCTCCTATTAGTAGCGCAGTGATTTGTGTCACTCTCCTATTTAGTAGCCCAGTGATTTGTGTCACTCTCCAATTTAGTAGTGCAGTGATTTGTGTCACTCTCCTACTAGTAGTGCAGTGATTTGTGTCACTCTCCTACTAGTAGTGCAGTGATTTGTGTCGCTCTCTTATTTAGTAGCACAGTGATTTGTGTCACTCTCCGATTTAGTAGTGCAGTGATTTATGTCACTCTCCTATTAGTAGCGCAGTGATTTGTGTCACTCTCCTATTAGTAGCTCAGTGATTTGTGTCACTCTCCTATTAGTAGCGCAGTGATTTGTGTCACTCTCCTATTAGTAGCTCAGTGATTTGTGTCACTCTCCTAATAGTAGTGCAGTGATTTGTGTCACTCTCCTATTAGTAGTGCAGTGATTTGTGTCACTCACCTATTTAGTAGCGCAGTGATTTGTGTCGCTCTCTTATTTAGTAGCGCAGTGATTTGTGTCACTCTCCTATTAGTAGCGCAGTGATTTGTGTCACTCTCCTATTAGTAGCGCAGTGATTTGTGTCACTCTCCTATTAGTAGCTCAGTGATTTGTGTCACTCTCCTATTAGTAGCGCAGTGATTTGTGTCGCTCTCCTATTTAGTAGCGCAGTGATTTGTGTCTCTCTCCTATCAATAGCGCAGTGATTTGTGTCACTCTCCTATTAGTAGCGCAGTGATTTGTGTCACTCTCCTATTTAGTTGCGCAGTGATTTGTGTCACTCTCCTATTAGTAGCTCAGTGATTTGTGTCACTCTAATAATAGTAGTGCAGTGATTTGTGTCACTCTCCTATTAGTAGCGCAGTGATTTGTGTCACTCTCCTATTAGTAGTGCAGTAATTTGTGTCACTCTCCAATTTAGTAGCGCAGTAATTTGTGTTACTCTCCTAATAGGAGCGCAGTGATTTGTGTCACTCTCCTATTAGCAGCGCAGTGATTTGTGTCACTCTCCTATTAGTAGTGCAGTGATTTGTGTCACTCTCCTATTTAGTAGCGCAGTAAATTGTGTCACTCTCCTATTTAGTAGCGCAGTGATTTGTGTCGCTCTCCTATTAGTAGCGCAGTGATTTGTGTCACTCTCCTATTAGTAGTGCAGTGATTTGTGTCACTCTCCTATTTTGTAGCGCATTGATTTGTGTCACTCTCCTATTTTGTAGCGCAGTGATTTGTGTCGCTCTCCTATTAGTAGCGCAGTGATTTGTGTCGCTCTCCTTTTAGTAGCGCAGTGATTTGTGTCGCTCTACTATTAGTAGTGCAGTGATTTGTGTCACTCTCCTATTTAGTAGCGCAGTGATTTGTGTCGCTCTCCTATTAGTAGCGCAGTGATTTGTGTCACTCTCCTATTAGTAGCGCAGTGATTTGTGTCACTCTCCTATTAGTAGTGCAGTGATATGTGTCACTCTCCTATTTAGTAGCGCAGAGATTTGTGTCACTCTCCTATTAGTAGCTCAGTGATTTCTGCCACTCTCCTATTAGTAGTGCAGTGATTT
Source organism: Taudactylus pleione (assembly GCA_031769625.1). Taxonomy (NCBI): domain Eukaryota; kingdom Metazoa; phylum Chordata; class Amphibia; order Anura; family Myobatrachidae; genus Taudactylus; species Taudactylus pleione. The sequence continues at coordinate 1,080,977 of JAUIMM010000591.1, forward strand.
GTGACACTCTCCTATTTAGTAGCGCAGTGATTTGTGTCACTCTCCAATTTAGTAGTGCAGTGATTTGTGTCACTCTCCTACTAGTAGTGCAGTGATTTGTGTCACTCTCCTACTAGTAGTGCAGTGATTTGTGTCGCTCTCTTATTTAGTAGCGCAGTGATTTGTGTCACTCTCCGATTTAGTAGTGCAGTGATTTGTGTCACTCTCCTATTAGTAGCGCAGTGATTTGTGTCACTCTCCTATTAGTAGCTCAGTGATTTGTGTCACTCTCCTATTAGTAGCGCAGTGATTTGTGTCACTCTCCTATTAGTAGCTCAGTGATTTGTGTCACTCTCCTAATAGTAGTGCAGTGATTTGTGTCACTCTCCTATTAGTATGGCAGTGATTTGTGTCACTCACCTATTTAGTACCGCAGTGATTTGTGTCTCTCTCCTATTAGTAGTGCAGTGATTTGTGTCGCTCTCCTATTTACTAGCGCATTGATTTGTGTCTCTCTCCTATTTAGTAGCGCAGTAATTTGTGTCACTCTCCTATTTACTAGCGCTGTGATTTGTGTCGCTCTCCTATTAGTAGTGCAGTGATTTGTGTCACTCTCCTATTAGTAGCGCAGTAATTTGTGTCACTCTCCTATTTAGTAGCAGCACAGTAATTTGTGTCACTCTCCTATTTAGTAGCGCAGTGATTTGTGTCACTCTCCTATTTAGTAACGCAGTGATTTGTGTCACTCTCCTATTAGTAGCACAGTGATATGTGTCGCTCTCCTATTAGTAGCGCAGTGATTTGTGTCACTCTCCTATTTAGTAGCACAGTAATTTGTGTGACTCTATTATTTAGTAGCGCAGTGATTTGTGTCACTCTCCTATTAGCAGCGTAGTAATTTGTGTCACTCTCCTATTTAGTAGCGCAGTAATTTGTGTCGCTCTCCTATTTAGTAGCGCAGTGATTTGTGTCACTCTCCTATTTTGTAGCGCAGTGAGTTGTGTCGCTCTCCTATTAGTAGCGCAGTGATTTGTGTCGCTCTCCTATTAGTAGCGCAGTGATTTGTGTCGCTCTCCTATTAGTAGCGCAGTGATTTGTGTCGCTCTACTATTAGTAGTGCAGTGATTTGTGTCACTCTCCTATTTAGAAGCGCAGTGATTTGTGTCGCTCTCCTATTAGTAGCGCAGTGATTTTTGTCACTCTCCTTTTAGTAGCGCAGTGATTTGTGTCACTCTCCTATTAGTAGTGCAGTGATATGTGTCACTCTCCTATTTAGTAGCGCAGTGATTTGTGTCACTCTCCTATTAGTAGCTCAGTGATTTCTGTCACTCTCCTATTAGTAGCACAGTGATTTGTGTCACTCTCCAATTTAGTAGTGCAGTGATTTGTGTCACTCTCCTATTAGAAGTGCAGTGATTTGTGTCACTCTCTTATTTAGTAGCGCAGTGATTTGTGTCGCTCTCCGATTTAGTAGTGCAGTGATTTGTGTCACTCTCCGATTTAGTAGTGCAGTGATTTGTGTCACTCTCCTATTAGTAGCGCAGTGATTTGTGTCACTCTCCTATTAGTAGCTCTGTGATTTGTGTCACTCTCCTATTAGTAGCGCAGTGATTTGTGTCAATCTCCTATTAGTAGCTCAGTGATTTGTGTCACTCTCCTAATAGTAGTGCAGTGATTTGTGTCACTATCCTATTAGTAGTGCAGTGATTTGTGTCACTCTCCTATTTAGTAGCGCAGTGATTTGTGTCGCTCTCTTATTTAGTAGCGCAGTGATTTGTGTCACTCTCCTATTAGTAGCTCAGTGATTTGTGTCACTCTCCTATTAGTAGCGCAGTGATTTGTGTCACTCTCCTATTAGTAGCTCAGTGATTTGTGTCACTCTCCTAATAGTAGTGCAGTGATTTGTGTCACTCTCCTATTAGTAGTGCAGTGATTTGTGTCACTCACCTATTTAGTAGCGCAGTGATTTGTGTCGCTCTCTTATTTAGTAGCGCAGTGATTTGTGTCACTCTCCTATTTAGTAGCGCAGTGATTTGTGTCACTCTCCTATTAGTAGCGCAGTGATTTGTGTCACTCTCCTATTAGAAGCGCAGTGATTTGTGTCACTCTCCTATTAGTAGCTCAGTGATTTGTGTCACTCTCCTATTAGTAGCGCAGTGATTTGTGTCGCTCTCCTATTTAGTAGCGCAGTGATTTGTGTCTCTCTCCTATCAATAGCGCAGTGATTTGTGTCACTCTCCTATTAGTAGCGCAGTGATTTGTGTCACTCTCCTATTTAGTTGCGCAGTGATTTGTGTCACTCTCCTATTAGTAGCTCAGTGATTTGTGTCACTCTCCTAAAAGTAGTGCAGTGATTTGTGTCACTCTCCTATTAGTAGCGCAGTGATTTGTGTCACTCTCCTATTAGTAGTGCAGTAATTTGTGTCACTCTCCAATTTAGTAGCGCAGTAATTTGTGTTACTCTCCTAATAGGAGCGCAGTGATTTGTGTCACTCTCCTATTAGCAGCGCAGTGATTTGTGTCACTCTCCTATTAGTAGTGCAGTGATTTGTGTCACTCTCCTATTTAGTAGCGCAGTAAATTGTGTCACTCTCCTATTTAGTAGCGCAGTGATTTGTGTCGCTCTCCTATTAGTAGCGCAGAGATTTGTGTCACTCTCCTATTAGTAGTGCAGTGATTTGTGTCACTCTCCTATTTTGTAGCGCATTGATTTGTGTCACTCTCCTATTTTGTAGCGCAGTGATTTGTGTCGCTCTCCTATTAGTAGCGCAGTGATTTGTGTCGCTCTCCTTTTAGTAGCGCAGTGATTTGTGTCGCTCTACTATTAGTAGTGCAGTGATTTGTGTCACTCTCCTATTTAGTAGCGCAGTGATTTGTGTCGCTCTCCTATTAGTAGCGCAGTGATTTGTGTCACTCTCCTATTAGTAGCGCAGTGATTTGTGTCACTCTCCTATTAGTAGTGCAGTGATATGTGTCACTCTCCTATTTAGAAGCGCAGAGATTTGTGTCACTCTCCTATTAGTAGCTCAGTGATTTCTGCCACTCTCCTATTAGTAGTGCAGTGATTTGTGTCACTCTCCTATTTAGTAGCGCAGTGATTTGTGTCACTCTCCAATTTAGTAGTGCAGTGATTTGTGTCACTCTCCTACTAGTAGTGCAGTGATTTGTGTCACTCTCCTACTAGTAGTGCAGTGATTTGTGTCGCTCTCTTATTTAGTAGCGCAGTGATTTGTGTCACTCTCCGATTTAGTAGTGCAGTGATTTGTGTCACTCTCCTATTAGTAGCGCAGTGATTTGTGTCACTCTCCTATTAGTAGCTCAGTGATTTGTGTCACTCTCCTATTAGTAGCGCAGTGATTTGTGTCACTCTCCTATTAGTAGCTCAGTGATTTGTGTCACTCTCCTAATAGTAGTGCAGTGATTTGTGTCACTCTCCTATTAGTATGGCAGTGATTTGTGTCACTCACCTATTTAGTACCGCAGTGATTTGTGTCTCTCTCCTATTAGTAGTGCAGTGATTTGTGTCGCTCTCCTATTTACTAGCGCATTGATTTGTGTCTCTCTCCTATTTAGTAGCGCAGTAATTTGTGTCACTCTCCTATTTACTAGCGCTGTGATTTGTGTCGCTCTCCTATTAGTAGTGCAGTGATTTGTGTCACTCTCCTATTAGTAGCGCAGTAATTTGTGTCACTCTCCTATTTAGTAGCAGCACAGTAATTTGTGTCACTCTCCTATTTAGTAGCGCAGTGATTTGTGTCACTCTCCTATTTAGTAGCGCAGTGATTTGTGTCGCTCTCCTATTAGTAGCACAGTGATATGTGTCGCTCTCCTATTAGTAGCGCAGTGATTTGTGTCACTCTCCTATTTAGTAGCACAGTAATTTGTGTGACTCTATTATTTAGTAGCGCAGTGATTTGTGTCACTCTCCTATTAGCAGCGTAGTAATTTGTGTCACTCTCCTATTTAGTAGCGCAGTAATTTGTGTCGCTCTCCTATTTAGTAGCGCAGTGATTTGTGTCACTCTCCTATTTTGTAGCGCAGTGAGTTGTGTCGCTCTCCTATTAGTAGCGCAGTGATTTGTGTCGCTCTCCTATTAGTAGCGCAGTAATTTGTGTCGCTCTCCTATTAGTAGCGCAGTGATTTGTGTCGCTCTACTATTAGTAGTGCAGTGATTTGTGTCACTCTCCTATTTAGAAGCGCAGTGATTTGTGTCGCTCTCCTATTAGTAGCGCAGTGATTTTTGTCACTCTCCTTTTAGTAGCGCAGTGATTTGTGTCACTCTCCTATTAGTAGTGCAGTGATATGTGTCACTCTCCTATTTAGTAGCGCAGTGATTTGTGTCACTCTCCTATTAGTAGCTCAGTGATTTCTGTCACTCTCCTATTAGTAGCACAGTGATTTGTGTCACTCTCCAATTTAGTAGTGCAGTGATTTGTGTCACTCTCCTATTAGAAGTGCAGTGATTTGTGTCACTCTCTTATTTAGTAGCGCAGTGATTTGTGTCGCTCTCCGATTTAGTAGTGCAGTGATTTGTGTCACTCTCCGATTTAGTAGTGCAGTGATTTGTGTCACTCTCCTATTAGTAGCGCAGTGATTTGTGTCACTCTACTATTAGTAGCTCAGTGATTTGTGTCACTCTCCTATTAGTAGCGCAGTGATTTGTGTCAATCTCCTATTAGTAGCTCAGTGATTTGTGTCACTCTCCTAATAGTAGTGCAGTGATTTGTGTCACTATCCTATTAGTAGTGCAGTGATTTGTGTCACTCTCCTATTTAGTAGCGCAGTGATTTGTGTCGCTCTCTTATTTAGTAGCGCAGTGATTTGTGTCACTCTCCTATTTAGTAGCGCAGTGATTTGTGTCACTCTCCTATTAGTAGCGCAATGATTTGTGTCACTCTCCTATTAGTAGCGCAGTGATTTGTGTCACTCTCCTATTAGTAGCGCAGTGATTTGTGTCACTCTCCTATTAGTAGCGCAGTGATTTGTGTCGCTCTCCTATTTAGTAGCGCAGTGATTTGTGTCTCTCTCCTATCAATAGCGCAGTGATTTGTGTCACTCTCCTATTAGTAGCGCAGTGATATGTGTCACTCTTCTATTTAGTTGCACAGTGATTTGTGTCACTCTCCTATTAGTAGCTCAGTGATTTGTGTCACTCTCCTATTAGTAGCACAGTGATTTGTGTCACTCTCCTATTAGTAGCGCAGTGATTTGTGTCTCTCTCCTATTAGTAGTGCAGTGATTTGTGTCACTCTCCTATTTACTAGCGCATTGATTTGTGTCTCTCTCCTATTTAGTAGCGCAGTAATTTGTGTCACTCTCCTATTTAATAGCGCAGTTATTTGTGTCGCTCTCCTATTAGTAGTGCAGTGATTTGTGTCACTCTCCTATTAGTAGCGCAGTAATTTTTATCTCTCTCCTATTTAGTAGCAGCACAGTAATTTGTGTCGCTCTCCTATTTAGTAGCGCAGTGATTTGTGTCACTCTCCTATTTAGTAGCGCAGTGATTTGTGTCGCTCTCCTATTAGTAGCGCAGTGATATGTGTCGCTCTCCTATTAGTAGCGCAGTGATTTGTGTCACTCTCCTATTAGTAGCACAGTGATTTGTGTCACTCTCCTATTAGTAGTGCAGTGATATGTGTCACTCTCCTATTTAGTAGCGCAGAGATTTGTGTCACTCTCCTATTAGTAGCTCAGTGATTTCTGTCACTCTCCTATTAGTAGCGCAGTGATTTGTGTCACTCTCCTATTTAGTAGCCCAGTGATTTGTGTCACTCTCCAATTTAGTAGTGCAGTGATTTGTGTCACTCTCCTACTAGTAGTGCAGTGATTTGTGTCACTCTCCTACTAGTAGTGCAGTGATTTGTGTCGCTCTCTTATTTAGTAGCACAGTGATTTGTGTCACTCTCCGATTTAGTAGTGCAGTGATTTATGTCACTCTCCTATTAGTAGCGCAGTGATTTGTGTCACTCTCCTATTAGTAGCTCAGTGATTTGTGTCACTCTCCTATTAGTAGCGCAGTGATTTGTGTCACTCTCCTATTAGTAGCTCAGTGATTTGTGTCACTCTCCTAATAGTAGTGCAGTGATTTGTGTCACTCTCCTATTAGTAGTGCAGTGATTTGTGTCACTCACCTATTTAGTAGCGCAGTGATTTGTGTCGCTCTCTTATTTAGTAGCGCAGTGATTTGTGTCACTCTCCTATTTAGTAGCGCAGTGATTTGTGTCACTCTCCTATTAGTAGCGCAGTGATTTGTGTCACTCTCCTATTAGTAGCGCAGTGATTTGTGTCACTCTCCTATTAGTAGCTCAGTGATTTGTGTCACTCTCCTATTAGTAGCGCAGTGATTTGTGTCGCTCTCCTATTTAGTAGCGCAGTGATTTGTGTCTCTCTCCTATCAATAGCGCAGTGATTTGTGTCACTCTCCTATTAGTAGCGCAGTGATTTGTGTCACTCTCCTATTTAGTTGCGCAGTGATTTGTGTCACTCTCCTATTAGTAGCTCAGTGATTTGTGTCACTCTCCTAATAGTAGTGCAGTGATTTGTGTCACTCTCCTATTAGTAGCGCAGTGATTTGTGTCACTCTCCTATTAGTAGTGCAGTAATTTGTGTCACTCTCCAATTTAGTAGCGCAGTAATTTGTGTTACTCTCCTAATAGGAGCGCAGTGATTTGTGTCACTCTCCTATTAGCAGCGCAGTGATTTGTGTCACTCTCCTATTAGTAGTGCAGTGATTTGTGTCACTCTCCTATTTAGTAGCGCAGTAAATTGTGTCACTCTCCTATTTAGTAGCGCAGTGATTTGTGTCGCTCTCCTATTAGTAGCGCAGTGATTTGTGTCACTCTCCTATTAGTAGTGCAGTGATTTGTGTCACTCTCCTATTTTGTAGCGCATTGATTTGTGTCACTCTCCTATTTTGTAGCGCAGTGATTTGTGTCGCTCTCCTATTAGTAGCGCAGTGATTTGTGTCGCTCTCCTTTTAGTAGCGCAGTGATTTGTGTCGCTCTACTATTAGTAGTGCAGTGATTTGTGTCACTCTCCTATTTAGTAGCGCAGTGATTTGTGTCGCTCTCCTATTAGTAGCGCAGTGATTTGTGTCACTCTCCTATTAGTAGCGCAGTGATTTGTGTCACTCTCCTATTAGTAGTGCAGTGATATGTGTCACTCTCCTATTTAGAAGCGCAGAGATTTGTGTCACTCTCCTATTAGTAGCTCAGTGATTTCTGCCACTCTCCTATTAGTAGTGCAGTGATTTGTGTCACTCTCCTATTTAGTAGCGCAGTGATTTGTGTCACTCTCCAATTTAGTAGTGCAGTGATTTGTGTCACTCTCCTACTAGTAGTGCAGTGATTTGTGTCACTCTCCTACTAGTAGTGCAGTGATTTGTGTCGCTCTCTTATTTAGTAGCGCAGTGATTTGTGTCACTCTCCGATTTAGTAGTGCAGTGATTTGTGTCACTCTCCTATTAGTAGCGCAGTGATTTGTGTCACTCTCCTATTAGTAGCTCAGTGATTTGTGTCACTCTCCTATTAGTAGCGCAGTGATTTGTGTCACTCTCCTATTAGTAGCTCAGTGATTTGTGTCACTCTCCTAATAGTAGTGCAGTGATTTGTGTCACTCTCCTATTAGTATGGCAGTGATTTGTGTCACTCACCTATTTAGTACCGCAGTGATTTGTGTCTCTCTCCTATTAGTAGTGCAGTGATTTGTGTCGCTCTCCTATTTACTAGCGCATTGATTTGTGTCTCTCTCCTATTTAGTAGCGCAGTAATTTGTGTCACTCTCCTATTTACTAGCGCTGTGATTTGTGTCGCTCTCCTATTAGTAGTGCAGTGATTTGTGTCACTCTCCTATTAGTAGCGCAGTAATTTGTGTCACTCTCCTATTTAGTAGCAGCACAGTAATTTGTGTCACTCTCCTATTTAGTAGCGCAGTGATTTGTGTCACTCTCCTATTTAGTAGCGCAGTGATTTGTGTCGCTCTCCTATTAGTAGCACAGTGATATGTGTCGCTCTCCTATTAGTAGCGCAGTGATTTGTGTCACTCTCCTATTTAGTAGCACAGTAATTTGTGTGACTCTATTATTTAGTAGCGCAGTGATTTGTGTCACTCTCCTATTAGCAGCGTAGTAATTTGTGTCACTCTCCTATTTAGTAGCGCAGTAATTTGTGTCGCTCTCCTATTTAGTAGCGCAGTGATTTGTGTCACTCTCCTATTTTGTAGCGCAGTGAGTTGTGTCGCTCTCCTATTAGTAGCGCAGTGATTTGTGTCGCTCTCCTATTAGTAGCGCAGTAATTTGTGTCGCTCTCCTATTAGTAGCGCAGTGATTTGTGTCGCTCTACTATTAGTAGTGCAGTGATTTGTGTCACTCTCCTATTTAGAAGCGCAGTGATTTGTGTCGCTCTCCTATTAGTAGCGCAGTGATTTTTGTCACTCTCCTTTTAGTAGCGCAGTGATTTGTGTCACTCTCCTATTAGTAGTGCAGTGATATGTGTCACTCTCCTATTTAGTAGCGCAGTGATTTGTGTCACTCTCCTATTAGTAGCTCAGTGATTTCTGTCACTCTCCTATTAGTAGCACAGTGATTTGTGTCACTCTCCAATTTAGTAGTGCAGTGATTTGTGTCACTCTCCTATTAGAAGTGCAGTGATTTGTGTCACTCTCTTATTTAGTAGCGCAGTGATTTGTGTCGCTCTCCGATTTAGTAGTGCAGTGATTTGTGTCACTCTCCGATTTAGTAGTGCAGTGATTTGTGTCACTCTCCTATTAGTAGCGCAGTGATTTGTGTCACTCTACTATTAGTAGCTCAGTGATTTGTGTCACTCTCCTATTAGTAGCGCAGTGATTTGTGTCAATCTCCTATTAGTAGCTCAGTGATTTGTGTCACTCTCCTAATAGTAGTGCAGTGATTTGTGTCACTATCCTATTAGTAGTGCAGTGATTTGTGTCACTCTCCTATTTAGTAGCGCAGTGATTTGTGTCGCTCTCTTATTTAGTAGCGCAGTGATTTGTGTCACTCTCCTATTTAGTAGCGCAGTGATTTGTGTCACTCTCCTATTAGTAGCGCAATGATTTGTGTCACTCTCCTATTAGTAGCGCAGTGATTTGTGTCACTCTCCTATTAGTAGCGCAGTGATTTGTGTCACTCTCCTATTAGTAGCGCAGTGATTTGTGTCGCTCTCCTATTTAGTAGCGCAGTGATTTGTGTCTCTCTCCTATCAATAGCCCAGTGATTTGTGTCACTCTCCTATTAGTAGCGCAGTGATATGTGTCACTCTTCTATTTAGTTGCACAGTGATTTGTGTCACTCTCCTATTAGTAGCTCAGTGATTTGTGTCACTCTCCTATTAGTAGCACAGTGATTTGTGTCACTCTCCTATTAGTAGCGCAGTGATTTGTGTCTCTCTCCTATTAGTAGTGCAGTGATTTGTGTCACTCTCCTATTTACTAGCGCATTGATTTGTGTCTCTCTCCTATTTAGTAGCGCAGTAATTTGTGTCACTCTCCTATTTAATAGCGCAGTGATTTGTGTCGCTCTCCTATTAGTAGTGCAGTGATTTGTGTCACTCTCCTATTAGTAGCGCAGTAATTTTTGTCACTCTCCTATTTAGTAGCAGCACAGTAATTTGTGTCGCTCTCCTATTTAGTAGCGCAGTGATTTGTGTCACTCTCCTATTTAGTAGCGCAGTGATTTGTGTCGCTCTCCTATTAGTAGCGCAGTGATATGTGTCGCTCTCCTATTAGTAGCGCAGTGATTTGTGTCACTCTCCTATTAGTAGCGCAGTGATTTGTGTCACTCTCCTATTAGTAGTGCAGTGATATGTGTCACTCTCCTATTTAGTAGCGCAGAGATTTGTGTCACTCTCCTATTAGTAGCTCAGTGATTTCTGTCACTCTCCTATTAGTAGCGCAGTGATTTGTGTCACTCTCCTATTTAGTAGCCCAGTGATTTGTGTCACTCTCCAATTTAGTAGTGCAGTGATTTGTGTCACTCTCCTACTAGTAGTGCAGTGATTTGTGTCACTCTCCTATTAGTAGCTCAGTGATTTGTGTCACTCTCCTATTAGTAGCGCAGTGATTTGTGTCACTCTCCTATTAGTAGCTCAGTGATTTGTGTCACTCTCCTAATAGTAGTGCAGTGATTTGTGTCACTCTCCTATTAGTATGGCAGTGATTTGTGTCACTCACCTATTTAGTACCGCAGTGATTTGTGTCTCTCTCCTATTAGTAGTGCAGTGATTTGTGTCGCTCTCCTATTTACTAGCGCATTGATTTGTGTCTCTCTCCTATTTAGTAGCGCAGTAATTTGTGTCACTCTCCTATTTACTAGCGCTGTGATTTGTGTCGCTCTCCTATTAGTAGTGCAGTGATTTGTGTCACTCTCCTATTAGTAGCGCAGTAATTTGTGTCACTCTCCTATTTAGTAGCAGCACAGTAATTTGTGTCACTCTCCTATTTAGTAGCGCAGTGATTTGTGTCACTCTCCTATTTAGTAACGCAGTGATTTGTGTCACTCTCCTATTAGTAGCACAGTGATATGTGTCGCTCTCCTATTAGTAGCGCAGTGATTTGTGTCACTCTCCTATTTAGTAGCACAGTAATTTGTGTGACTCTATTATTTAGTAGCGCAGTGATTTGTGTCACTCTCCTATTAGCAGCGTAGTAATTTGTGTCACTCTCCTATTTAGTAGCGCAGTAATTTGTGTCGCTCTCCTATTTAGTAGCGCAGTGATTTGTGTCACTCTCCTATTTTGTAGCGCAGTGAGTTGTGTCGCTCTCCTATTAGTAGCGCAGTGATTTGTGTCGCTCTCCTATTAGTAGCGCAGTGATTTGTGTCGCTCTCCTATTAGTAGCGCAGTGATTTGTGTCGCTCTACTATTAGTAGTGCAGTGATTTGTGTCACTCTCCTATTTAGAAGCGCAGTGATTTGTGTCGCTCTCCTATTAGTAGCGCAGTGATTTTTGTCACTCTCCTTTTAGTAGCGCAGTGATTTGTGTCACTCTCCTATTAGTAGTGCAGTGATATGTGTCACTCTCCTATTTAGTAGCGCAGTGATTTGTGTCACTCTCCTATTAGTAGCTCAGTGATTTCTGTCACTCTCCTATTAGTAGCACAGTGATTTGTGTCACTCTCCAATTTAGTAGTGCAGTGATTTGTGTCACTCTCCTATTAGAAGTGCAGTGATTTGTGTCACTCTCTTATTTAGTAGCGCAGTGATTTGTGTCGCTCTCCGATTTAGTAGTGCAGTGATTTGTGTCACTCTCCGATTTAGTAGTGCAGTGATTTGTGTCACTCTCCTATTAGTAGCGCAGTGATTTGTGTCACTCTCCTATTAGTAGCTCTGTGATTTGTGTCACTCTCCTATTAGTAGCGCAGTGATTTGTGTCAATCTCCTATTAGTAGCTCAGTGATTTGTGTCACTCTCCTAATAGTAGTGCAGTGATTTGTGTCACTATCCTATTAGTAGTGCAGTGATTTGTGTCACTCTCCTATTTAGTAGCGCAGTGATTTGTGTCGCTCTCTTATTTAGTAGCGCAGTGATTTGTGTCACTCTCCTATTAGTAGCTCAGTGATTTGTGTCACTCTCCTATTAGTAGCGCAGTGATTTGTGTCACTCTCCTATTAGTAGCTCAGTGATTTGTGTCACTCTCCTAATAGTAGTGCAGTGATTTGTGTCACTCTCCTATTAGTAGTGCAGTGATTTGTGTCACTCACCTATTTAGTAGCGCAGTGATTTGTGTCGCTCTCTTATTTAGTAGCGCAGTGATTTGTGTCACTCTCCTATTTAGTAGCGCAGTGATTTGTGTCACTCTCCTATTAGTAGCGCAGTGATTTGTGTCACTCTCCTATTAGTAGCGCAGTGATTTGTGTCACTCTCCTATTAGTAGCTCAGTGATTTGTGTCACTCTCCTATTAGTAGCGCAGTGATTTGTGTCGCTCTCCTATTTAGTAGCGCAGTGATTTGTGTCTCTCTCCTATCAATAGCGCAGTGATTTGTGTCACTCTCCTATTAGTAGCGCAGTGATTTGTGTCACTCTCCTATTTAGTTGCGCAGTGATTTGTGTCACTCTCCTATTAGTAGCTCAGTGATTTGTGTCACTCTCCTAAAAGTAGTGCAGTGATTTGTGTCACTCTCCTATTAGTAGCGCAGTGATTTGTGTCACTCTCCTATTAGTAGTGCAGTAATTTGTGTCACTCTCCAATTTAGTAGCGCAGTAATTTGTGTTACTCTCCTAATAGGAGCGCAGTGATTTGTGTCACTCTCCTATTAGCAGCGCAGTGATTTGTGTCACTCTCCTATTAGTAGTGCAGTGATTTGTGTCACTCTCCTATTTAGTAGCGCAGTAAATTGTGTCACTCTCCTATTTAGTAGCGCAGTGATTTGTGTCGCTCTCCTATTAGTAGCGCAGTGATTTGTGTCACTCTCCTATTAGTAGTGCAGTGATTTGTGTCACTCTCCTATTTTGTAGCGCATTGATTTGTGTCACTCTCCTATTTTGTAGCGCAGTGATTTGTGTCGCTCTCCTATTAGTAGCGCAGTGATTTGTGTCGCTCTCCTTTTAGTAGCGCAGTGATTTGTGTCGCTCTACTATTAGTAGTGCAGTGATTTGTGTCACTCTCCTATTTAGTAGCGCAGTGATTTGTGTCGCTCTCCTATTAGTAGCGCAGTGATTTGTGTCACTCTCCTATTAGTAGCGCAGTGATTTGTGTCACTCTCCTATTAGTAGTGCAGTGATATGTGTCACTCTCCTATTTAGAAGCGCAGAGATTTGTGTCACTCTCCTATTAGTAGCTCAGTGATTTCTGCCACTCTCCTATTAGTAGTGCAGTGATTTGTGTCACTCTCCTATTTAGTAGCGCAGTGATTTGTGTCACTCTCCAATTTAGTAGTGCAGTGATTTGTGTCACTCTCCTACTAGTAGTGCAGTGATTTGTGTCACTCTCCTACTAGTAGTGCAGTGATTTGTGTCGCTCTCTTATTTAGTAGCGCAGTGATTTGTGTCACTCTCCGATTTAGTAGTGCAGTGATTTGTGTCACTCTCCTATTAGTAGCGCAGTGATTTGTGTCACTCTCCTATTAGTAGCTCAGTGATTTGTGTCACTCTCCTATTAGTAGCGCAGTGATTTGTGTCACTCTCCTATTAGTAGCTCAGTGATTTGTGTCACTCTCCTAATAGTAGTGCAGTGATTTGTGTCACTCTCCTATTAGTATGGCAGTGATTTGTGTCACTCACCTATTTAGTACCGCAGTGATTTGTGTCTCTCTCCTATTAGTAGTGCAGTGATTTGTGTCGCTCTCCTATTTACTAGCGCATTGATTTGTGTCTCTCTCCTATTTAGTAGCGCAGTAATTTGTGTCACTCTCCTATTTACTAGCGCTGTGATTTGTGTCGCTCTCCTATTAGTAGTGCAGTGATTTGTGTCACTCTCCTATTAGTAGCGCAGTAATTTGTGTCACTCTCCTATTTAGTAGCAGCACAGTAATTTGTGTCACTCTCCTATTTAGTAGCGCAGTGATTTGTGTCACTCTCCTATTTAGTAGCGCAGTGATTTGTGTCGCTCTCCTATTAGTAGCACAGTGATATGTGTCGCTCTCCTATTAGTAGCGCAGTGATTTGTGTCACTCTCCTATTTAGTAGCACAGTAATTTGTGTGACTCTATTATTTAGTAGCGCAGTGATTTGTGTCACTCTCCTATTAGCAGCGTAGTAATTTGTGTCACTCTCCTATTTAGTAGCGCAGTAATTTGTGTCGCTCTCCTATTTAGTAGCGCAGTGATTTGTGTCACTCTCCTATTTTGTAGCGCAGTGAGTTGTGTCGCTCTCCTATTAGTAGCGCAGTGATTTGTGTCGCTCTCCTATTAGTAGCGCAGTAATTTGTGTCGCTCTCCTATTAGTAGCGCAGTGATTTGTGTCGCTCTACTATTAGTAGTGCAGTGATTTGTGTCACTCTCCTATTTAGAAGCGCAGTGATTTGTGTCGCTCTCCTATTAGTAGCGCAGTGATTTTTGTCACTCTCCTTTTAGTAGCGCAGTGATTTGTGTCACTCTCCTATTAGTAGTGCAGTGATATGTGTCACTCTCCTATTTAGTAGCGCAGTGATTTGTGTCACTCTCCTATTAGTAGCTCAGTGATTTCTGTCACTCTCCTATTAGTAGCACAGTGATTTGTGTCACTCTCCAATTTAGTAGTGCAGTGATTTGTGTCACTCTCCTATTAGAAGTGCAGTGATTTGTGTCACTCTCTTATTTAGTAGCGCAGTGATTTGTGTCGCTCTCCGATTTAGTAGTGCAGTGATTTGTGTCACTCTCCGATTTAGTAGTGCAGTGATTTGTGTCACTCTCCTATTAGTAGCGCAGTGATTTGTGTCACTCTACTATTAGTAGCTCAGTGATTTGTGTCACTCTCCTATTAGTAGCGCAGTGATTTGTGTCAATCTCCTATTAGTAGCTCAGTGATTTGTGTCACTCTCCTAATAGTAGTGCAGTGATTTGTGTCACTATCCTATTAGTAGTGCAGTGATTTGTGTCACTCTCCTATTTAGTAGCGCAGTGATTTGTGTCGCTCTCTTATTTAGTAGCGCAGTGATTTGTGTCACTCTCCTATTTAGTAGCGCAGTGATTTGTGTCACTCTCCTATTAGTAGCGCAATGATTTGTGTCACTCTCCTATTAGTAGCGCAGTGATTTGTGTCACTCTCCTATTAGTAGCGCAGTGATTTGTGTCACTCTCCTATTAGTAGCGCAGTGATTTGTGTCGCTCTCCTATTTAGTAGCGCAGTGATTTGTGTCTCTCTCCTATCAATAGCGCAGTGATTTGTGTCACTCTCCTATTAGTAGCGCAGTGATATGTGTCACTCTTCTATTTAGTTGCACAGTGATTTGTGTCACTCTCCTATTAGTAGCTCAGTGATTTGTGTCACTCTCCTATTAGTAGCACAGTGATTTGTGTCACTCTCCTATTAGTAGCGCAGTGATTTGTGTCTCTCTCCTATTAGTAGTGCAGTGATTTGTGTCACTCTCCTATTTACTAGCGCATTGATTTGTGTCTCTCTCCTATTTAGTAGCGCAGTAATTTGTGTCACTCTCCTATTTAATAGCGCAGTGATTTGTGTCGCTCTCCTATTAGTAGTGCAGTGATTTGTGTCACTCTCCTATTAGTAGCGCAGTAATTTTTGTCACTCTCCTATTTAGTAGCAGCACAGTAATTTGTGTCGCTCTCCTATTTAGTAGCGCAGTGATTTGTGTCACTCTCCTATTTAGTAGCGCAGTGATTTGTGTCGCTCTCCTATTAGTAGCGCAGTGATATGTGTCGCTCTCCTATTAGTAGCGCAGTGATTTGTGTCACTCTCCTATTAGTAGCGCAGTGATTTGTGTCACTCTCCTATTAGTAGTGCAGTGATATGTGTCACTCTCCTATTTAGTAGCGCAGAGATTTGTGTCACTCTCCTATTAGTAGCTCAGTGATTTCTGTCACTCTCCTATTAGTAGCGCAGTGATTTGTGTCACTCTCCTATTTAGTAGCCCAGTGATTTGTGTCACTCTCCAATTTAGTAGTGCAGTGATTTGTGTCACTCTCCTACTAGTAGTGCAGTGATTTGTGTCACTCTCCTACTAGTAGTGCAGTGATTTGTGTCGCTCTCTTATTTAGTAGCACAGTGATTTGTGTCACTCTCCGATTTAGTAGTGCAGTGATTTATGTCACTCTCCTATTAGTAGCGCAGTGATTTGTGTCACTCTCCTATTAGTAGCTCAGTGATTTGTGTCACTCTCCTATTAGTAGCGCAGTGATTTGTGTCACTCTCCTATTAGTAGCTCAGTGATTTGTGTCACTCTCCTAATAGTAGTGCAGTGATTTGTGTCACTCTCCTATTAGTAGTGCAGTGATTTGTGTCACTCACCTATTTAGTAGCGCAGTGATTTGTGTCGCTCTCTTATTTAGTAGCGCAGTGATTTGTGTCACTCTCCTATTTAGTAGCGCAGTGATTTGTGTCACTCTCCTATTAGTAGCGCAGTGATTTGTGTCACTCTCCTATTAGTAGCGCAGTGATTTGTGTCACTCTCCTATTAGTAGCTCAGTGATTTGTGTCACTCTCCTATTAGTAGCGCAGTGATTTGTGTCGCTCTCCTATTTAGTAGCGCAGTGATTTGTGTCTCTCTCCTATCAATAGCGCAGTGATTTGTGTCACTCTCCTATTAGTAGCGCAGTGATTTGTGTCACTCTCCTATTTAGTTGCGCAGTGATTTGTGTCACTCTCCTATTAGTAGCTCAGTGATTTGTGTCACTCTCCTAATAGTAGTGCAGTGATTTGTGTCACTCTCCTATTAGTAGCGCAGTGATTTGTGTCACTCTCCTATTAGTAGTGCAGTAATTTGTGTCACTCTCCAATTTAGTAGCGCAGTAATTTGTGTTACTCTCCTAATAGGAGCGCAGTGATTTGTGTCACTCTCCTATTAGCAGCGCAGTGATTTGTGTCACTCTCCTATTAGTAGTGCAGTGATTTGTGTCACTCTCCTATTTAGTAGCGCAGTAAATTGTGTCACTCTCCTATTTAGTAGCGCAGTGATTTGTGTCGCTCTCCTATTAGTAGCGCAGTGATTTGTGTCACTCTCCTATTAGTAGTGCAGTGATTTGTGTCACTCTCCTATTTTGTAGCGCATTGATTTGTGTCACTCTCCTATTTTGTAGCGCAGTGATTTGTGTCGCTCTCCTATTAGTAGCGCAGTGATTTGTGTCGCTCTCCTTTTAGTAGCGCAGTGATTTGTGTCGCTCTACTATTAGTAGTGCAGTGATTTGTGTCACTCTCCTATTTAGTAGCGCAGTGATTTGTGTCGCTCTCCTATTAGTAGCGCAGTGATTTGTGTCACTCTCCTATTAGTAGCGCAGTGATTTGTGTCACTCTCCTATTAGTAGTGCAGTGATATGTGTCACTCTCCTATTTAGAAGCGCAGAGATTTGTGTCACTCTCCTATTAGTAGCTCAGTGATTTCTGCCACTCTCCTATTAGTAGTGCAGTGATTTGTGTCACTCTCCTATTTAGTAGCGCAGTGATTTGTGTCACTCTCCAATTTAGTAGTGCAGTGATTTGTGTCACTCTCCTACTAGTAGTGCAGTGATTTGTGTCACTCTCCTACTAGTAGTGCAGTGATTTGTGTCACTCTCCTATTAGTAGCGCAGTGATTTGTGTCTCTCTCCTATCAATAGCGCAGTGATTTGTGTCACTCTCCTATTAGTAGCGCAGTGATTTGTGTCACTCTCCTATTTAGTTGCACAGTGATTTGTGTCACTCTCCTATTAGTAGCTCAGTGATTTGTGTCACTCTCCTAATAGTAGTGCAGTGATTTGTGTCACTCTCCTATTAGTAGCGCAGTGATTTGTGTCACTCTCCTATTAGTAGTGCAGTAATTTGTGTCACTCTCCAATTTAGTAGCGCAGTAATTTGTGTTACTCTCCTAATAGGAGCGCAGTGATTTGTGTCACTCTCCTATTAGCAGCGCAGTGATTTGTGTCACTCTCCTATTAGTAGTGCAGTGATTTGTGTCACTCTCCTATTTAGTAGCGCAGTAAATTGTGTCACTCTCCTATTTAGTAGCGCAGTGATTTGTGTCGCTCTCCTATTAGTAGCGCAGTGATTTGTGTCACTCTCCTATTAGTAGTGCAGTGATTTGTGTCACTCTCCTATTTTGTAGCGCATTGATTTGTGTCACTCTCCTATTTTGTAGCGCAGTGATTTGTGTCGCTCTCCTATTAGTAGCGCAGTGATTTGTGTCGCTCTCCTTTTAGTAGCGCAGTGATTTGTGTCGCTCTACTATTAGTAGTGCAGTGATTTGTGTCACTCTCCTATTTAGTAGCGCAGTGATTTGTGTCGCTCTCCTATTAGTAGCTCAGTGATTTGTGTCACTCTCCTAATAGTAGTGCAGTGATTTGTGTCACTATCCTATTAGTAGTGCAGTGATTTGTGTCACTCTCCTATTTAGTAGCGCAGTGATTTGTGTCGCTCTCTTATTTAGTAGCGCAGTGATTTGTGTCACTCTCCTATTTAGTAGCGCAGTGATTTGTGTCACTCTCCTATTAGTAGCTCAGTGATTTCTGCCACTCTCCTATTAGTAGTGCAGTGATTTGTGTCACTCTCCTATTTAGTAGCGCAGTGATTTGTGTCACTCTCCAATTTAGTAGTGCAGTGATTTGTGTCACTCTCCTACTAGTAGTGCAGTGATTTGTGTCGCTCTCTTATTTAGTAGCGCAGTGATTTGTGTCACTCTCCGATTTAGTAGTGCAGTGATTTGTGTCACTCTCCTATTAGTAGCGCAGTGATTTGTGTCACTCTCCTATTAGTAGCTCAGTGACTTGTGTCACTCTCCTATTAGTAGCGCAGTGATTTGTGTCACTCTCCTATTAGTAGCTCAGTGATTTGTGTCACTCTCCTAATAGTAGTGCAGTGATTTGTGTCACTCTCCTATTAGTATGGCAGTGATTTGTGTCACTCACCTATTTAGTACCGCAGTGATTTGTGCCTCTCTCCTATTAGTAGTGCAGTGATTTGTGTCGCTCTCCTATTTACTAGCGCATTGATTTGTGTCTCTCTCCTATTTAGTAGCGCAGTAATTTGTGTCACTCTCCTATTTACTAGCGCTGTGATTTGTGTCGCTCTCCTATTAGTAGTGCAGTGATTTGTGTCACTCTCCTATTAGTAGCGCAGTAATTTGTGTCACTCTCCTATTTAGTAGCAGCACAGTAATTTGTGTCACTCTCCTATTTAGTAGCGCAGTGATTTGTGTCACTCTCCTATTAGTAGCGCAGTGATTTGTGTCACTCTCCTATTAGTAGCTCAGTGATTTGTGTCACTCTCCTATTAGTAGCGCAGTGATTTGTGTCACTCTCCTATTAGTAGCTCAGTGATTTGTGTCACTCTCCTAATAGTAGTGCAGTGATTTGTGTCACTCTCCTATTAGTATGGCAGTGATTTGTGTCACTCACCTATTTAGTACCGCAGTGATTTGTGTCTCTCTCCTATTAGTAGTGCAGTGATTTGTGTCGCTCTCCTATTTACTAGCGCATTGATTTGTGTCTCTCTCCTATTTAGTAGCGCAGTAATTTGTGTCACTCTCCTATTTACTAGCGCTGTGATTTGTGTCGCTCTCCTATTAGTAGTGCAGTGATTTGTGTCACTCTCCTATTAGTAGCGCAGTAATTTGTGTCACTCTCCTATTTAGTAGCAGCACAGTAATTTGTGTCACTCTCCTATTTAGTAGCGCAGTGATTTGTGTCACTCTCCTATTTAGTAGCGCAGTGATTTGTGTCGCTCTCCTATTAGTAGCACAGTGATATGTGTCGCTCTCCTATTAGTAGCGCAGTGATTTGTGTCACTCTCCTATTAGTAGCGCAGTGATTTGTGTCACTCTCCTATTAGTAGCTCAGTGATTTGTGTCACTCTCCTAATAGTAGTGCAGTGATTTGTGTCACTCTCCTATTAGTAGTGCAGTGATTTGTGTCACTCACCTATTTAGTAGCGCAGTGATTTGTGTCGCTCTCTTATTTAGTAGCGCAGTGATTTGTGTCACTCTCCTATTTAGTAGCGCAGTGATTTGTGTCACTCTCCTATTAGTAGCGCAGTGATTTGTGTCACTCTCCTATTAGTAGCGCAGTGATTTGTGTCACTCTCCTATTAGTAGCTCAGTGATTTGTGTCACTCTCCTATTAGTAGCGCAGTGATTTGTGTCGCTCTCCTATTTAGTAGCGCAGTGATTTGTGTCTCTCTCCTATCAATAGCGCAGTGATTTGTGTCACTCTCCTATTAGTAGCGCAGTGATTTGTGTCACTCTCCTATTTAGTTGCACAGTGATTTGTGTCACTCTCCTATTAGTAGCTCAGTGATTTGTGTCACTCTCCTAATAGTAGTGCAGTGATTTGTGTCACTCTCCTATTAGTAGCGCAGTGATTTGTGTCACTCTCCTATTAGTAGTGCAGTAATTTGTGTCACTCTCCAATTTAGTAGCGCAGTAATTTGTGTTACTCTCCTAATAGGAGCGCAGTGATTTGTGTCACTCTCCTATTAGCAGCGCAGTGATTTGTGTCACTCTCCTATTAGTAGTGCAGTGATTTGTGTCACTCTCCTATTTAGTAGCGCAGTAAATTGTGTCACTCTCCTATTTAGTAGCGCAGTGATTTGTGTCGCTCTCCTATTAGTAGCGCAGTGATTTGTGTCACTCTCCTATTAGTAGTGCAGTGATTTGTGTCACTCTCCTATTTTGTAGCGCATTGATTTGTGTCACTCTCCTATTTTGTAGCGCAGTGATTTGTGTCGCTCTCCTATTAGTAGCGCAGTGATTTGTGTCGCTCTCCTTTTAGTAGCGCAGTGATTTGTGTCGCTCTACTATTAGTAGTGCAGTGATTTGTGTCACTCTCCTATTTAGTAGCGCAGTGATTTGTGTCGCTCTCCTATTAGTAGCTCAGTGATTTGTGTCACTCTCCTAATAGTAGTGCAGTGATTTGTGTCACTATCCTATTAGTAGTGCAGTGATTTGTGTCACTCTCCTATTTAGTAGCGCAGTGATTTGTGTCGCTCTCTTATTTAGTAGCGCAGTGATTTGTGTCACTCTCCTATTTAGTAGCGCAGTGATTTGTGTCACTCTCCTATTAGTAGCTCAGTGATTTCTGCCACTCTCCTATTAGTAGTGCAGTGATTTGTGTCACTCTCCTATTTAGTAGCGCAGTGATTTGTGTCACTCTCCAATTTAGTAGTGCAGTGATTTGTGTCACTCTCCTACTAGTAGTGCAGTGATTTGTGTCGCTCTCTTATTTAGTAGCGCAGTGATTTGTGTCACTCTCCGATTTAGTAGTGCAGTGATTTGTGTCACTCTCCTATTAGTAGCGCAGTGATTTGTGTCACTCTCCTATTAGTAGCTCAGTGACTTGTGTCACTCTCCTATTAGTAGCGCAGTGATTTGTGTCACTCTCCTATTAGTAGCTCAGTGATTTGTGTCACTCTCCTAATAGTAGTGCAGTGATTTGTGTCACTCTCCTATTAGTATGGCAGTGATTTGTGTCACTCACCTATTTAGTACCGCAGTGATTTGTGCCTCTCTCCTATTAGTAGTGCAGTGATTTGTGTCGCTCTCCTATTTACTAGCGCATTGATTTGTGTCTCTCTCCTATTTAGTAGCGCAGTAATTTGTGTCACTCTCCTATTTACTAGCGCTGTGATTTGTGTCGCTCTCCTATTAGTAGTGCAGTGATTTGTGTCACTCTCCTATTAGTAGCGCAGTAATTTGTGTCACTCTCCTATTTAGTAGCAGCACAGTAATTTGTGTCACTCTCCTATTTAGTAGCGCAGTGATTTGTGTCACTCTCCTATTTAGTAGCGCAGTGATTTGTGTCACTCTCCTATTTAGTAGCACAGTAATTTGTGTGACTCTATTATTTAGTAGCGCAGTGATTTGTGTCACTCTCCTATTAGCAGCGTAGTAATTTGTGTCACTCTCCTATTTAGTAGCGCAGTAATTTGTGTCGCTCTCCTATTTAGTAGCGCAGTGATTTGTGTCACTCTCCTATTTTGTAGCGCAGTGAGTTGTGTCGCTCTCCTATTAGTAGCGCAGTGATTTGTGTCGCTCTCCTATTAGTAGCGCAGTGATTTGTGTCGCTCTCCTATTAGTAGCGCAGTGATTTGTGTCGCTCTACTATTAGTAGTGCAGTGATTTGTGTCACTCTCCTATTTAGAAGCGCAGTGATTTGTGTCGCTCTCCTATTAGTAGCGCAGTGATTTTTGTCACTCTCCTTTTAGTAGCGCAGTGATTTGTGTCACTCTCCTATTAGTAGTGCAGTGATATGTGTCACTCTCCTATTTAGTAGCGCAGTGATTTGTGTCACTCTCCTATTAGTAGCTCAGTGATTTCTGTCACTCTCCTATTAGTAGCACAGTGATTTGTGTCACTCTCCAATTTAGTAGTGCAGTGATTTGTGTCACTCTCCTATTAGAAGTGCAGTGATTTGTGTCACTCTCTTATTTAGTAGCGCAGTGATTTGTGTCGCTCTCCGATTTAGTAGTGCAGTGATTTGTGTCACTCTCCGATTTAGTAGTGCAGTGATTTGTGTCACTCTCCTATTAGTAGCGCAGTGATTTGTGTCACTCTCCTATTAGTAGCTCAGTGATTTGTGTCACTCTCCTATTAGTAGCGCAGTGATTTGTGTCAATCTCCTATTAGTAGCTCAGTGATTTGTGTCACTCTCCTAATAGTAGTGCAGTGATTTGTGTCACTCTCCTATTAGTAGTGCAGTGATTTGTGTCACTCTCCTATTTAGTAGCGCAGTGATTTGTGTCGCTCTCTTATTTAGTAGCGCAGTGATTTGTGTCACTCTCCTATTTAGTAGCGCAGTGATTTGTGTCACTCTCCTATTAGTAGCGCAATGATTTGTGTCACTCTCCTATTAGTAGCGCAGTGATTTGTGTCACTCTCCTATTAGTAGCGCAGTGATTTGTGTCTCTCTCCTATCAATAGCGCAGTGATTTGTGTCACTCTCCTATTAGTAGCGCAGTGATATGTGTCACTCTTCTATTTAGTTGCACAGTGATTTGTGTCACTCTCCTATTAGTAGCTCAGTGATTTGTGTCACTCTCCTATTAGTAGCACAGTGATTTGTGTCACTCTCCTATTAGTAGCGCAGTGATTTGTGTCTCTCTCCTATTAGTAGTGCAGTGATTTGTGTCACTCTCCTATTTACTAGCGCATTGATTTGTGTCTCTCTCCTATTTAGTAGCGCAGTAATTTGTGTCACTCTCCTATTTAATAGCGCAGTGATTTGTGTCGCTCTCCTATTAGTAGTGCAGTGATTTGTGTCACTCTCCTATTAGTAGCGCAGTAATTTTTGTCACTCTCCTATTTAGTAGCAGCACAGTAATTTGTGTCGCTCTCCTATTTAGTAGCGCAGTGATTTGTGTCACTCTCCTATTTAGTAGCGCAGTGATTTGTGTCGCTTTCCTAATAGTAGCGCAGTGATATGTGTCGCTCTCCTATTAGTAGCGCAGTGATTTGTGTCACTCTCCTATTAGTAGCGCAGTGATTTGTGTCACTCTCCTATTAGTAGTGCAGTGATATGTGTCACTCTCCTATTTAGTAGCGCAGTGATTTGTGTCACTCTCCTATTAGTAGCTCAGTGATTTCTGTCACTCTCCTATTAGTAGCGCAGTGATTTGTGTCACTCTCCAATTTAGTAGTGCAGTGATTTGTGTCACTCTCCTATTAGTATTGCAGTGATTTGTGTCGCTCTCTTATTTAGTAGCGCAGTGATTTGTGTCACTCTACTATTAGTAGAGCAGTGATTTGTGTCACTCTCCTATTTAGTAGCGCAGTGATTTGTGTCTCTCTCCTATCAATAGCGCAGTGATTTGTGTCACTCTCCTATTAGTAGCGCAGTGATTTGTGTCACTCTCCTATTTAGTTGCGCAGTGATTTGTGTCACTCTCCTATTAGTAGCTCAGTGATTTGTGTCACTCTCCTATTAGTAGCGCAGTGATTTGTGTCACTCTCCTATTAGTAGCGCAGTGATTTGTGTCTCTCTCCTATTAGTAGTGCGGTGATTTTTTGTCGCTCTCCTATTTACTAGCGCATTGATTTGTGTCTCTCTCCTATTTAGTAGCGCAGTAATTTGTGTCACTCTCCTATTTACTAGCGCTGTGATTTGTGTCGCTCTCCTATTAGTAGTGCAGTGATTTGTGTCACTCTCCTATTAGTAGCGCAGTAATTTGTGTCACTCTCCTATTTAGTAGCAGCACAGTAATTTGTGTCGCTCTCCTATTTAGTAGCGCAGTGATTTGTGTCACTCTCCTATTTAGTAGCGCAGTGATTTGTGTCGCTCTCCTATTAGTAGCACAGTGATATGTGTCGCTCTCCTATTAGTAGCGCAGTGATTTGTGTCACTCTCCTATTTAGTAGCACAGTAATTTGTGTGACTCTCCTATTTAGTAGCGCAGTGATTTGTGTCAGTCTCCTATTAGCAGCGTAGTAATTTGTGTCACTCTCCTATTTAGTAGCGCAGTAATTTGTGTCGCTCTCCTATTTAGTAGCGCAGTGATTTGTGTCACTCTCCTATTTTGTAGCGCAGTGATTTGTGTCGCTCTTCTATTAGTAGCGCAGTGATTTGTGTCGCTCTCCTATTAGTAGCGCAGTGATTTGTGTCGCTCTCCTATTAGTAGCGCAGTGATTTGTGTCGCTCTACTATTAGTAGTGCAGTGATTTGTGTCACTCTCCTATTTAGTAGCGCAGTGATATGTGTCGCTCTCCTATTAGTAGCGCAGTGATTTTTGTCACTCTCCTTTTAGTAGCGCAGTGATTTGTGTCACTCTCCTATTAGTAGTGCAGTGATATGTGTCACTCTCCTATTTAGTAGCGCAGTGATTTGTGTCACTCTCCTATTAGTAGCTCAGTGATTTCTGTCACTCTCCTATTAGTAGCACAGTGATTTGTGTCACTCTGCTATTTAGTAGCGCAGTGATTTGTGCCACTCTCCAATTTAGTAGTGCAGTGATTTGTGTCACTCTCCTATTAGAAGTGCAGTAATTTGTGTCGGTCTCCTATTTAGTAGCGCAGTGATTTGTGTCACTCAGTGATTTATGTCACTCTCCTATTAGTAGCGCAGTGATATGTGTCGCTCTCCTATTAGTAGTGCAGTAATTTGTGTCACTCTCCTATTAGTAGTGCAGTGATATGTGTCACTCTCCTATTTAGTAGCGCAGTGATTTGTGTCACTCTCCTATTAGAAGTGCAGTGATTTGTGTCGCTCTCTTATTTAGTAGCGCAGTGATTTGTGTCGCTCTCCGATTTAGTAGTGCAGTGATTTGTGTCACTCTCCTATTAGAAGTGCAGTGATTTGTGTCGCTCTCTTATTTAGTAGCGCAGTGATTTGTGTCACTCTCCTATTAGTAGCGCAGTAATTTGTGTCACTCTCCTATTTAGTAGCAGCACAGTAATTTGTGTCGCTCTCCTATTTAGTAGCGCAGTGATTTGTGTCACTCTCCTATTTAGTAGCGCAGTGATTTGTGTCGCTCTCCTATTAGTAGCACAGTGATATGTGTCGCTCTCCTATTAGTAGCGCAGTGATTTTTGTCACTCTCCTTTTAGTAGCGCAGTGATTTGTGTCACTCTCCTATTAGTAGTGCAGTGATATGTGTCACTCTCCTATTAGTAGTGCAGTGATATGTGTCACTCTCCTATTTAGTAGCGCAGTGATTTGTGTCACTCTCCTATTAGTAGCTCAGTGATTTCTGTCACTCTTCTATTAGTAGCGCAGTGATTTCTGTCACTCTCCTATTAGTAGCACAGTGATTTGTGTCACTCTGCTATTTAGTAGCGCAGTGATTTGTGCCACTCTCCAATTTAGTAGTGCAGTGATTTGTGTCACTCTCCTATTAGAAGTGCAGTAATTTGTGTCGGTCTCCTATTTAGTAGCGCAGTGATTTGTGTCACTCAGTGATTTATGTCGCTCTCCTATTAGTAGCGCAGTGATATGTGTCACTCTCCTATTAGTAGCGCAGTGATTTTTGTCGCTCTCCGATTTAGTAGTGCAGTGATTTGTGTCACTCTCCTATTAGAAGTGCAGTGATTTGTGTTGCTCTCTTATTTAGTAGCGCAGTGATTTGTGTCGCTCTCCGATTTAGTAGTGCAGTGATTTGTGTCACTCTCCGATTTAGTAGCGCAGTGATTTGTGTCACTCTCCTATTAGTAGCTCAGTGATTTGTGTCACTCTCCTATTAGTAGCGCAGTGATTTGTGTCAATCTCCTATTAGTAGCTCAGTGATTTGTGTCACTCTCCTAATAGTAGTGCAGTGATTTGTGTCACTCTCCTATTAGTAGCTCAGTGATTTGTGTCACTCTCCTATTAGTAGCGCAGTGATTTGTGTCAATCTCCTATTAGTAGCTCAGTGATTTGTGTCACTCTCCTAATAGTAGTGCAGTGATTTGTGTCACTCTCCTATTAGTAGCGCAGTGATTTGTGTCACTCTCCTATTAGTAGTGCAGTAATTTGTGTCACTCTCCAATTTAGTAGCGCAGTAATTTGTGTTACTCTCCTAATAGGAGCGCAGTGATTTGTGTCACTCTCCTATTAGCAGCGCAGTGATTTGTGTCACTCTCCTATTAGTAGTGCAGTGATTTGTGTCACTCTCCTATTTAGTAGCGCAGTAAATTGTGTCACTCTCCTATTTAGTAGCGCAGTGATTTGTGTCGCTCTCCTATTAGTAGCGCAGTGATTTGTGTCACTCTCCTATTAGTAGTGCAGTGATTTGTGTCACTCTCCTATTTTGTAGCGCATTGATTTGTGTCGCTCTCCTATTAGTAGCGCAGTGATTTGTGTCACTCTCCTATTAGTAGTGCAGTGATTTGTGTCACTCTCCTATTTTGTAGCGCAGTGATTTGTGTCGCTCTCCTATTAGTAGCGCAGTGATTTGTGTCGCTCTCCTTTTAGTAGCGCAGTGATTTGTGTCGCTCTACTATTAGTAGTGCAGTGATTTGTGTCACTCTCCTATTTAGTAGCGCAGTGATTTGTGTCGCTCTCCTATTAGTAGCGCAGTGATTTGTGTCACTCTCCTATTAGTAGCGCAGTGATTTGTGTCACTCTCCTATTAGTAGTGCAGTGATATGTGTCACTCTCCTATTTAGTAGCACAGAGATTTGTGTCACTCTCCTATTAGTAGCTCAGTGATTTCTGTCACTCTCCTATTAGTAGTGCAGTGATTTGTGTCACTCTCCTATTTAGTAGCGCAGTGATTTGTGTCACTCTCCAATTTAGTAGTGCAGTGATTTGTGTCACTCTCCTACTAGTAGTGCAGTGATTTGTGTCACTCTCCTACTAGTAGTGCAGTGATTTGTGTCGCTCTCTTATTTAGTAGCGCAGTGATTTGTGTCAATCTTCGATTTAGTATTGCAGTGATTTGTGTCACTCTCCTATTAGTAGCGCAGTGATTTGTGTCACTCTCCTATTAGTAGCTCAGTGATTTGTGTCACTCTCCTATTAGTAGCGCAGTGATTTGTGTCACTCTCCTATTAGTAGCGCAGTGATTTGTGTCAATCTCCTATTAGTAGCTCAGTGATTTGTGTCACTCTCCTAATAGTAGTGCAGTGATTTGTGTCACTCTCCTATTAGTAGCGCAGTGATTTGTGTCACTCTCCTATTAGTAGTGCAGTAATTTGTGTCACTCTCCAATTTAGTAGCGCAGTAATTTGTGTTACTCTCCTAATAGGAGCGCAGTGATTTGTGTCACTCTCCTATTAGCAGCGCAGTGATTTGTGTCACTCTCCTATTAGTAGTGCAGTGATTTGTGTCACTCTCCTATTAGTAGTGCAGTGATTTGTGTCACTCTCCTATTTTGTAGCGCAGTGATTTGTGTCGCTCTCCTATTAGTAGCGCAGTGATTTGTGTCGCTCTCCTTTTAGTAGCGCAGTGATTTGTGTCGCTCTACTATTAGTAGTGCAGTGATTTGTGTCACTCTCCTATTTAGTAGCGCAGTGATTTGTGTCACTCTCCTATTAGTAGCGCAGTGATTTGTGTCACTCTCCTATTAGTAGTGCAGTGATATGTGTCACTCTCCTATTTAGTAGCGCAGAGATTTGTGTCACTCTCCTATTAGTAGCTCAGTGATTTCTGTCACTCTCCTATTAGTAGTGCAGTGATTTGTGTCACTCTCCTATTTAGTAGCGCAGTGATTTGTGTCACTCTCCAATTTAGTAGTGCAGTGATTTGTGTCACTCTCCTACTAGTAGTGCAGTGATTTGTGTCACTCTCCTACTAGTAGTGCAGTGATTTGTGTCGCTCTCTTATTTAGTAGCGCAGTGATTTGTGTCACTCTCCGATTTAGTAGTGCAGTGATTTGTGTCACTCTCCTATTAGTAGCGCAGTGATTTGTGTCACTCTCCTATTAGTAGCTCAGTGATTTGTGTCACTCTCCTATTAGTAGCGCAGTGATTTGTGTCACTCTCCTATTAGTAGCTCAGTGATTTGTGTCACTCTCCTAATAGTATTGCTGTGATTTGTGTCACTCTCCTATTAGTAGTGCAGTGATTTGTGTCACTCACCTATTTAGTACCGCAGTGATTTGTGTCTCTCTCCTATTAGTAGTGCAGTGATTTGTGTCGCTCTCCTATTTACTAGCGCATTGATTTGTGTCTCTCTCCTATTTAGTAGCGCAGTAATTTGTGTCACTCTCCTATTTACTAGCGCTGTGATTTGTGTCGCTCTCCTATTAGTAGTGCAGTGATTTGTGTCACTCTCCTATTAGTAGCGCAGTAATTTGTGTCACTCTCCTATTTAGTAGCAGCACAGTAATTTGTGTCACTCTCCTATTTAGTAGCGCAGTGATTTGTGTCACTCTCCTATTTAGTAGCGCAGTGATTTGTGTCGCTCTCCTATTAGTAGCACAGTGATATGTGTCGCTCTCCTATTAGTAGCGCAGTGATTTGTGTCACTCTCCTATTTAGTAGCACAGTAATTTGTGTGACTCTACTATTTAGTAGCGCAGTGATTTGTGTCACTCTCCTATTAGCAGCGTAGTAATTTGTGTCACTCTCCTATTTAGTAGCGCAGTAATTTGTGTCGCTCTCCTATTTAGTAGCGCAGTGATTTGTGTCACTCTCCTATTTTGTAGAGCAGTGAGTTGTGTCGCTCTCCTATTAGTAGCGCAGTGTTTTGTGTCGCTCTCCTATTAGTAGCGCAGTGATTTGTGTCGCTCTCCTATTAGTAGCGCAGTGATTTGTGTTGCTCTACTATTAGTAGTGCAGTGATTTGTGTCACTCTCCAATTTAGTAGTGCAGTGATTTGTGTCACTCTCCTATTAGAAGTGCAGTGATTTGTGTCACTCTCTTATTTAGTAGCGCAGTGATTTGTGTCGCTCTCCGATTTAGTAGTGCAGTGATTTGTGTCACTCTCCGATTTAGTAGTGCAGTGATTTGTGTCACTCTCCTATTAGTAGCGCAGTGATTTGTGTCACTCTCCTATTAGTAGCTCAGTGATTTGTGTCACTCTCCTATTAGTAGCGCAGTGATTTGTGTCAATCTCCTATTAGTAGCTCAGTGATTTGTGTCACTCTCCTAATAGTAGTGCATTGATTTGTGTCACTCTCCTATTAGTAGTGCAGTGATTTGTGTCACTCTCCTATTTAGTAGCGCAGTGATTTGTGTCGCTCTCTTATTTATTAGCGCAGTGATTTGTGTCACTCTCCTATTTAGTAGCGCAGTGATTTGTGTCACTCTCCTATTAGTAGCGCAATGATTTGTGTCACTCTCCTATTAGTAGCGCAGTGATTTGTGTCACTCTCCTATTAGTAGCGCAGTGATTTGTGTCACTCTCCTATTAGTAGCGCAGTGATTTGTGTCGCTCTCCTATTTAGTAGCGCAGTGATTTGTGTCTCTCTCCTATCAATAGCGCAGTGATTTGTGTCACTCTCCTATTAGTAGCGCAGTGATATGTGTCACTCTTCTATTTAGTTGCACAGTGATTTGTGTCACTCTCCTATTAGTAGCTCAGTGATTTGTGTCACTCTCCTATTAGTAGCACAGTGATTTGTGTCACTCTCCTATTAGTAGCGCAGTGATTTGTGTCTCTCTCCTATTAGTAGTGCAGTGATTTGTGTCACTCTCCTATTTACTAGCGCATTGATTTGTGTCTCTCTCCTATTTAGTAGCGCAGTAATTTGTGTCACTCTCCTATTTAATAGCGCAGTGATTTGTGTCGCTCTCCTATTAGTAGTGCAGTGATTTTTGTCACTCTCCTATTAGTAGCGCAGTAATTTTTGTCACTCTCCTATTTAGTAGCAGCACAGTAATTTGTGTCGCTCTCCTATTTAGTAGCGCAGTGATTTGTGTCACTCTCCTATTTAGTAGCGCAGTGATTTGTGTCGCTCTCCTATTAGTAGCGCAGTGATATGTGTTGCTCTGCTATTAGTAGCGCAGTGATTTGTGTCACTCTCCTATTAGTAGCGCAGTGATTTGTGTCACTCTCCTTCTAGTAGTGCAGTGATATGTGTCACTCTCCTATTTAGTAGCGCAGTGATTTGTGTCACTCTCCTATTAGTAGCGCAGTGATTTGTGTCACTCTCCTATTTAGTAGCCCAGTGATTTGTGTCACTCTCCAATTTAGTAGTGCAGTGATTTGTGTCACTCTCCTACTAGTAGTGCAGTGATTTGTGTCACTCTCCTACTAGTAGTGCAGTGATTTGTGTCGCTCTCTTATTTAGTAGCACAGTGATTTGTGTCACTCTCCGATTTAGTAGTGCAGTGATTTATGTCACTCTCCTATTAGTAGCGCAGTGATTTGTGTCACTCTCCTATTAGTAGCTCAGTGATTTGTGTCACTCTCCTATTAGTAGCGCAGTGATTTGTGTCACTCTCCTATTAGTAGCTCAGTGATTTGTGTCACTCTCCTAATAGTAGTGCAGTGATTTGTGTCACTCTCCTATTAGTAGTGCAGTGATTTGTGTCACTCACCTATTTAGTAGCGCAGTGATTTGTGTCGCTCTCTTATTTAGTAGCGCAGTGATTTGTGTCACTCTCCTATTTAGTAGCGCAGTGATTTGTGTCACTCTCCTATTAGTAGCGCAGTGATTTGTGTCACTCTCCTATTAGTAGCGCAGTGATATGTGTCACTCTCCTATTAGTAGCTCAGTGATTTGTGTCACTCTCCTATTAGTAGCGCAGTGATTTGTGTCGCTCTATAATTTAGTAGCGCAGTGATTTGTGTCTCTCTCCTATCAATAGCGCAGTGATTTGTGTCACTCTCCTATTAGTAGCGCAGTGATTTGTGTCACTCTCCTATTTAGTTGCACAGTGATTTGTGTCACTCTCCTATTAGTAGCTCAGTGATTTGTGTCACTCTCCTATTAGTAGCGCAGTGATTTGTGTCACTCTCCTATTAGTAGCGCAGTGATTTGTGTCTCTCTCCTATTAGTAGTGCAGTGATTTTTTGTCGCTCTCCTATTTACTAGCGCATTGATTTGTGTCTCTCTCCTATTTAGTAGCGCAGTAATTTGTGTCACTCTCCTATTTACTAGCGCTGTGATTTGTGTCGCTCTCCTATTAGTAGTGCAGTGATTTGTGTCACTCTCCTATTAGTAGCGCAGTAATTTGTGTCACTCTCCTATTTAGTAGCAGCACAGTAATTTGTGTCGCTCTCCTATTTAGTAGCGCAGTGATTTGTGTCACTCTCCTATTTAGTAGCGCAGTGATTTGTGTCACTCTCCTATTAGTAGCACAGTGATATGTGTCGCTCTCCTATTAGTAGCGCAGTGATTTGTGTCACTCTCCTATTTAGTAGCACAGTAATTTGTGTGACTCTCCTATTTAGTAGCGCAGTGATTTGTGTCAGTCTCCTATTAGCAGCGTAGTAATTTGTGTCACTCTCCTATTTAGTAGCGCAGTAATTTGTGTCGCTCTCCTATTTAGTAGCGCAGTGATTTGTGTCACTCTCCTATTTTGTAGCGCAGTGATTTGTGCCGCTCTTCTATTAGTAGCGCAGTGATTTGTGTCGCTCTCCTATTAGTAGCGCAGTGATTTGTGTCGCTCTCCTATTAGTAGCGCAGTGATTTGTGTCGCTCTACTATTAGTAGTGCAGTGATTTGTGTCACTCTCCTATTTAGTAGCGCAGTGATTTGTGTCGCTCTCCTATTAGTAGCGCAGTGATTTTTGTCACTCTCCTTTTAGTAGCGCAGTGATTTGTGTCACTCTCCTATTAGTAGTGCAGTGATATGTGTCACTCTCCTATTTAGTAGCGCAGTGATTTGTGTCACTCTCCTATTAGTAGATCATTGATTTCTGTCACTCTCCTATTAGTAGCACAGTGATTTGTGTCACTCTCCTATTTAGTAGCGCAGTGATTTGTGCCACTCTCCAATTTAGTAGTGCAGTGATTTGTGTCACTCTCCTATTAGAAGTGCAGTAATTTGTGTCGGTCTCCTATTTAGTAGCGCAGTGATTTGTGTCACTCAGTGATTTATGTCGCTCTCCTATTAGTAGCGCAGTGATATGTGTCACTCTCCTATTAGTAGTGCAGTGATTTGTGTCACTCTCCTATTAGTAGTGCAGTGATATGTGTCACTCTCCTATTTAGTAGCGCAGTGATTTGTGTCACTCTCCTATTAGTAGCTCAGTGATTTGTGTCACTCTCCTATTAGTAGCGCAGTGATTTGTGTCACTCTCCTATTAGTAGCTCAGTGATTTGTGTCACTCTCCTAATAGTAGTGCAGTGATTTGTGTCACTCTCCTATTAGTAGTGCAGTGATTTGTGTCACTCACCTATTTAGTAGCGCAGTGATTTGTGTCGCTCTCTTATTTAGTAGCGCAGTGATTTGTGTCACTCTCCTATTTAGTAGCGCAGTGATTTGTGTCACTCTCCTATTAGTAGCGCAGTGATTTGTGTCACTCTCCTATTAGTAGCGCAGTGATTTGTGTCACTCTCCTATTAGTAGCGCAGTGATTTGTGTCACTCTCCTATTTAGTTGCGCAGTGATTTGTGTCACTCTCCTATTAGTAGCTCAGTGATTTGTGTCACTCTCCTATTAGTAGCGCAGTGATTTGTGTCACTCTCCTATTAGTAGCGCAGTGATTTGTGTCTCTCTCCTATTAGTAGTGCAGTGATTTTTTGTCGCTCTCCTATTTACTAGCGCATTGATTTGTGTCTCTCTCCTATTTAGTAGCGCAGTAATTTGTGTCACTCTCCTATTTACTAGCGCTGTGATTTGTGTCGCTCTCCTATTAGTAGTGCAGTGATTTGTGTCACTCTCCTATTAGTAGCGCAGTAATTTGTGTCACTCTCCTATTTAGTAGCAGCACAGTAATTTGTGTCGCTCTCCTATTTAGTAGTGCAGTGATTTGTGTCACTCTCCTATTTAGTAGCGCAGTGATTTGTGTCGCTCTCCTATTAGTAGCACAGTGATATGTGTCGCTCTCCTATTAGTAGCGCAGTGATTTGTGTCACTCTCCTATTTAGTAGCACAGTAATTTGTGTGACTCTCCTATTTAGTAGCGTAGTGATTTGTGTCAGTCTCCTATTAGCAGCGTAGTAATTTGTGTCACTCTCCTATTTAGTAGCGCAGTAATTTGTGTCGCTCTCCTATTTAGTAGCGCAGTGATTTGTGTCACTCTCCTATTTTGTAGCGCAGTGATTTGTGTCGCTCTTCTATTAGTAGCGCAGTGATTTGTGTCGCTCTCCTATTAGTAGCGCAGTGATTTGTGTCGCTCTCCTATTAGTAGCGCAGTGATTTGTGTCGCTCTACTATTAGTAGTGCAGTGATTTGTGTCACTCTCCTATTTAGTAGCGCAGTGATTTGTGTCGCTCTCCTATTAGTAGCGCAGTGATTTTTGTCACTCTCCTTTTAGTAGTGCAGTGATTTGTGTCACTCTCCTATTAGTAGTGCAGTGATATGTGTCACTCTCCTATTTAGTAGCGCAGTGATTTGTGTCACTCTCCTATTAGTAGCTCAGTGATTTCTGTCACTCTCCTATTAGTAGCACAGTGATTTGTGTCACTCTCCTATTTAGTAGCGCAGTGATTTGTGCCACTCTCCAATTTAGTAGTGCAGTGATTTGTGTCACTCTCCTATTAGAAGTGCAGTAATTTGTGTCGGTCTCCTATTTAGTAGCGCAGTGATATGTGTCGCTCTCCTATTAGTAGTGCAGTGATTTGTGTCACTCTCCTATTAGTAGTGCAGTGATATGTGTCACTCTCCTATTTAGTAGCGCAGTGATTTGTGTCACTCTCCTATTAGTAGCTCAGTGATTTCTGTCACTCTCCTATTAGTAGCGCAGTGATTTGTGTCACTCTCCTATTTAGTAGCGCAGTGATTTGTGTCACTCTCCAATTTAGTAGTGCAGTGATTTGTGTCACTCTCCTATTAGTATTGCAGTGATTTGTGTCGCTCTCTTATTTAGTAGCGCAGTGATTTGTGTCACTCTCCGATTTAGTAGTGCAGTGATTTGTGTCACTCTCCTATTAGTAGCGCAGTGATTTGTGTCACTCTCCTATTTGTAGCTCAGTGATTTGTGTCACTCTCCTAATAGTAGTGCAGTGATTTGTGTCACTCTCCTATTAGTAGTGCAGTGATTTGTGTCACTCTCCTATTTAGTAGTGCAGTGATTTGTGTCGCTCTCTTATTTAGCAGCGCAGTGATTTGTGTCACTCTCCTATTTAGTAGCACAGTGATTTGTGTCACTCTCCTATTAGTAGCGCAGTGATTTGTGTCACTCTCCTATTAGTAGCGCAGTGATTTGTGTCACTCTCCTATTAGTAGCGCAGTGATTTGTGTCACTCTCCTATTAGTAGCGCAGTGATTTGTGTTGCTCTCCTATTTAGTAGCGCAGTGATTTGTGTCACTCTCCTATCAATAGCGCAATGATTTGTGTCACTCTCCTATTAGTAGCGCAGTGATTTGTGTCGCTCTCCTATTAGTAGCGCAGTGATTTGTGTCACTCTCCTATTAGTAGCGCAGTGATTTGTATCGCTCTCCTATTTAGTAGCACAGTGATTTGTGTCTCTCTCCTATCAATAGCGCAGTGATTTGTGTCACTCTCCTATTAGTAGCGCAGTGATTTGTGTCACTCTCCTATTTAGTAGCGCAGTGATTTGTGTCACTCTCCAATTTAGTAGTGCAGTGATTTGTGTCACTCTCCTATTAGTATTGCAGTGATTTGTGTCGCTCTCTTATTTAGTAGCGCAGTGATTTGTGTCACTCTCCGATTTAGCAGTGCAGTGATTTGTGTCACTCTCCTTTTAGTAGCGCAGTGATTTGTGTCACTCTCCTATTAGTAGCTCAGTGATTTGTGTCACTCTCCTATTAGTAGCGCAGTGATTTGTGTCACTCTCCTATTAGAAGCTCAGTGATTTGTGTCACTCTCCTAATAGTAGTGCAGTGATTTGTGTCACTCTCCTATTAGTAGTGCAGTGATTTGTGACACTCTCCTATTTAGTAGCGCAGTGATTTGTGTCGCTCTCTTATTTAGTAGCGCAGTGATTTGTGTCACTCTCCTATTTAGTAGCACAGTGATTTGTGTCACTCTCCTATTAGTAGCGCAGTGATTTGAGTCACTCTCCTATTAGTAGCGCAGTGATTTGTGTCACTCTCCTATTAGTAGCGCAGTGATTTGTGTCACTCTCCTATTAGTAGCGCAGTGATTTGTGTTGCTCTCCTATTTAGTAGCGCAGTGATTTGTGTCTCTCTCCTATCAATAGCGCAGTGATTTGTGTCACTCTCCTATTAGTAGCGCAGTGATTTGTGTCGCTCTCCTATTTAGTAGCGCAGTGATTTGTTGTCACTCTACTATTAGTAGTGCAGTAATTTGTGTCACTCTCCAATTTAGTAGCGCAGTAATTTGTGTCTCTCTCCTATTTATTAGCGCAGTGATTTGTGTCGCTCTCCTATTAGTAGCACAGTGATTTGTGTCGCTCTCCTATTAGTAGCACAGTGATTTGTGTCACTCTCCTATTAGTAGCGCAGTGATTTGTGTCACTCTCCTATTTGTAGTGCAGTAATTTGTGTCACTCTCCAATTTAGTAGCGCAGTGATTTGTGTCACTCTCCTATTTTGTAGCGCAGTGATTTGTGTCGCTCTCCTATTAGTAGCGCAGTGATTTGTGTCGCTCTCCTTTTAGTAGCGCAGTGATTTGTGTCGCTCTACTATTAGTAGTGCAGTGATTTGTGTCACTCTCCTATTTAGTAGCGCAGTGATTTGTGTCGCTCTCCTATTAGTAGCGCAGTGATTTCTGTCACTCTCCTATTAGTAGCGCAGTGATTTGTGTCACTCTCCTATTAGTAGTGCAGTGATATGTGTCACTCTCCTATTTAGTAGCGCAGAGATTTGTGTCACTCTCCTATTAGTAGCTCAGTGATTTCTGTCACTCTCCTATTAGTAGCGCAGTGATTTGTGTCACTCTCCTATTTAGTAGCGCAGTGATTTGTGTCACTCTCCAATTTAGTAGTGCAGTGATTTGTGTCACTCTCCTACTAGTAGTGCAGTGATTTGTGTCACTCTCCTACTAGTAGTGCAGTGATTTGTGTCGCTCTCTTATTTAGTAGCACAGTGATTTGTGTCACTCTCCGATTTAGTAGTGCAGTGATTTGTGTCTCTCTCCTATTCAGGTGCGCAGTAATTTGTGTCACTCTCCTATTTACTAGCGCTGTGATTTGTGTCGCTCTCCTATTAGTAGTGCAGTGATTTGTGTCACTCTCCTATTAGTAGCGCAGTAATTTGTGTCACTCTCCTATTTAGTAGCAGCACAGTAATTTGTGTCGCTCTCCTATTTAGTAGCGCAGTGATTTGTGTCACTCTCCTATTTAGTAGCGCAGTGATTTGTGTCGCTCTCCTATTAGTAGCACAGTGATATGTGTCGCTCTCCTATTAGTAGCGCAGTGATTTGTGTCACTCTCCTATTTAGTAGCACAGTAATTTGTGTGACTCTCCTATTTAGTAGCGCAGTGATTTGTGTCAGTCTCCTATTAGCAGCGTAGTAATTTGTGTCACTCTCCTATTTTGTAGCGCAGAAATTTGTGTCGCTCTCCAATTTAGTAGCGCAGTGATTTGTGTCACTCTCCTATTTTGTAGCGCAGTGATTTGTGTCGCTCTTCTATTAGTAGCGCAGTGATTTGTGTCGCTCTCCTATTAGTAGCGCAGTGATTTGTGTCGCTCTCCTATTAGTAGCGCAGTGATTTGTGTCGCTCTACTATTAGTAGTGCAGTGATTTGTGTCACTCTCCTATTTAGTAGCGCAGTGATTTGTGTCGCTCTCCTATTAGTAGCGCAGTGATTTTTGTCACTCTCCTTTTAGTAGCGCAGTGATTTGTGTCACTCTCCTATTAGTAGTGCAGTGATTTGTGTCACTCTCCAATTAGAAGTGCAGTAATTTGTGTCGGTCTCCTATTTAGTAGCGCAGTGATTTGTGTCACTCAGTGATTTGTGTCGCTCTCCTATTAGTAGCGCAGTGATATGTGTCGCTCTCCTATTAGTAGTGCAGTGATTTGTGTCACTCTCCAATTAGTAGTGCAGTGATATGTGTCACTCTCCTATTTAGTAGCGCAGTGATTTGTGTCACTCTCCTATTAGTAGCTCAGTGATTTCTGTCACTCTCCTATTAGTAGCGCAGTGATTTGTGTCACTCTCCTATTTAGTAGCGCAGTGATTTGTGTCACTCTCCAATTAGTAGTGCAGTGATTTGTGTCACTCTCCTATTAGTATTGCAGTGATTTGTGTCACTCTCTTATTTAGTAGCGCAGTGATTTGTGTCACTCCGATTTAGTAGTGCAGTGATTTGTGTCACTCTCCTATTAGTAGCGCAGTGATTTGTGTCACTCTCCTATTTGTAGCTCAGTGATTTGTGTCACTCTCCTAATAGTAGTGCAGTGATTTGTGTCACTCTCCTATTAGTAGTGCAGTGATTTGTGTCACTCTCCTATTTAGTAGCGCAGTGATTTGTGTCGCTCTCTTATTTAGCAGCGCAGTGATTTGTGTCACTCTCCTATTTAGTAGCACAGTGATTTGTGTCACTCTCCTATTAGTAGCGCAGTGATTTGTGTCACTCTCCTATTAGTAGCGCAGTGATTTGTGTCACTCTCCTATTAGTAGCGCAGTGATTTGTGTCACTCTCCTATTAGTAGCGCAGTGATTTGTGTTGCTCTCCTATTTAGTAGCGCAGTGATTTGTGTCACTCTCCTATCAATAGCGCAATGATTTGTGTCACTCTCCTATTAGTAGCGCAGTGATTTGTGTCGCTCTCCTATTAGTAGTGCAGTGATTTGTGTCACTCTCCTATTAGTAGCGCAGTGATTTGTATCGCTCTCCTATTTAGTAGCACAGTGATTTGTGTCTCTCTCCTATCAATAGCGCAGTGATTTGTGTCACTCTCCTATTTAGTAGCGTAGTGATTTGTGTCACTCTCCTATTTAGTAGCGCAGTGATTTGTGTCACTCTCCTATTAGTATTGCAGTGATTTGTGTCACTCTCTTATTTAGTAGCGCAGTGATTTGTGTCACTCCGATTTAGTAGTGCAGTGATTTGTGTCACTCTCCTATTAGTAGCGCAGTGATTTGTGTCACTCTCCTATTAGAAGCTCAGTGATTTGTGTCACTCTCCTAATAGTAGTGCAGTGATTTGTGTCACTCTCCTATTAGTAGTGCAGTGATTTGTGACACTCTCCTATTTAGTAGCGCAGTGATTTGTGTCGCTCTCTTATTTAGTAGCGCAGTGATTTGTGTCACTCTCCTATTTAGTAGCACAGTGATTTGTGTCACTCTCCTATTAGTAGCGCAGTGATTTGAGTCACTCTCCTATTAGTAGCGCAGTGATTTGTGTCACTCTCCTATTAGTAGCGCAGTGATTTGTGTCACTCTCCTATTAGTAGCGCAGTGATTTGTGTTGCTCTCCTATTTAGTAGCGCAGTGATTTGTGTCACTCTCCTATTAGTAGCGCAGTGATTTGTTATCACTCTACTATTAGTAGTGCAGTAATTTGTGTCACTCTCCAATTTAGTAGCGCAGTAATTTGTGTCTCTCTCCTATTTATTAGCGCAGTGATTTGTGTCGCTCTCCTATTAGTAGCACAGTGATTTGTGTCGCTCTCCTATTAGTAGCACAGTGATTTGTGTCACTCTCCTATTAGTAGCGCAGTGATTTGTGTCACTCTCCTATTTGTAGTGCAGTAATTTGTGTCACTCTCCAATTTAGTAGCGCAGTAATTTGTGTCACTCTCCTAATAGGAGCGCAGTGATTTGTGTCACTCTCCTATTAGCAGCGCAGTGATTTGTGTCACTCTCCTATTAGTAGTGCAGTAAATTGTGTTACTCTCCTATTTAGTAGCGCAGTGATTTGTGTCACTCTCCTATTTGTAGTGCAGTAATTTGTGTCACTCTCCAATTTAGTAGCGCAGTAATTTGTGTCACTCTCCTAATAGGAGCGCAGTGATTTGTGTCACTCTCCTATTAGCAGCGCAGTGATTTGTGTCACTCTCCTATTTAGTAGCGCAGTAAATTGTGTTACTCTCCTATTTAGTAGCGCAGTGATTTGTGTCGCTCTCCTATTAGTAGCGCAGTGATTTGTGTCACTCTCCTATTAGTAGTGCAGTGATTTGTGTCACTCTCCTATTTTGTAGCGCAGTGATTTGTGTCACTCTCCTATTTTGTAGCGCAGTGATTTGTGTCGCTCTCCTATTAGTTGCGCAGTGATTTGTGTCGCTCTCCTTTTAGTAGCGCAGTGATTTGTGTCGCTCTAATATTAGTAGTGCAGTGATTTGTGTCACTCTCCTATTTAGTAGCGCAGTGATTTGTGTCGCTCTCCTATTAGTAGCGCAGTGATTTGTGTCACTCTCCTATTAGTAGCGCAGTGATTTGTGTCACTCTCCTATTAGTAGTGCAGTGATATGTGTCACTCTCCTATTTAGTAGCGCAGTGATTTGTGTCACTCTCCTATTAGTAGCTCAGTGATTTCTGTCACTCTCCTATTAGTAGCGCAGTGATTTGTGTCACTCTCCAATTTAGTAGCGCAGTGATTTGTGTCACTCTCCAATTTAGTAGTGCAGTGATTTGTGTCACTCTCCTACTAGTAGTGCAGTGATTTGTGTCACTCTCCTACTAGTAGTGCAGTGATTTGTGTCGCTCTCTTATTTAGTAGCGCAGTGATTTGTGTCACTCTCCGATTTAGTAGTGCAGTGATTTGTGTCACTTTCCTATTAGTAGCGCAGTGATTTGTGTCACTCTCCTATTAGTAGCTCAGTGATTTGTGTCACTCTCCTATTAGTAGCTCAGTGATTTGTGTCACTCTCCTAATAGTAGTGCAGTGATTTGTGTCACTCTCCTATTAGTAGTGCAGTGATTTGTGTCACTCACCTATTTAGTAGCGCAGTGATTTGTGTCGCTCTAATATTAGTAGTGCAGTGATTTGTGTCACTCTCCTATTTAGTAGCGCAGTGATTTGTGTCGCTCTCCTATTAGTAGCGCAGTGATTTGTGTCACTCTCCTATTAGTAGCGCAGTGATTTGTGTCACTCTCCTATTAGTAGTGCAGTGATATGTGTCACTCTCCTATTTAGTAGCGCAGTGATTTGTGTCACTCTCCTATTAGTAGCTCAGTGATTTCTGTCACTCTCCTATTAGTAGCGCAGTGATTTGTGTCACTCTCCAATTTAGTAGCGCAGTGATTTGTGTCACTCTCCAATTTAGTAGTGCAGTGATTTGTGTCACTCTCCTACTAGTAGTGCAGTGATTTGTGTCACTCTCCTACTAGTAGTGCAGTGATTTGTGTCGCTCTCTTATTTAGTAGCGCAGTGATTTGTGTCACTCTCCGATTTAGTAGTGCAGTGATTTGTGTCACTTTCCTATTAGTAGCGCAGTGATTTGTGTCACTCTCCTATTAGTAGCTCAGTGATTTGTGTCACTCTCCTATTAGTAGCTCAGTGATTTGTGTCACTCTCCTAATAGTAGTGCAGTGATTTGTGTCACTCTCCTATTAGTAGTGCAGTGATTTGTGTCACTCACCTATTTAGTAGCGCAGTGATTTGTGTCGCTCTCTTATTTAGTAGCGCAGTGATTTGTGTCACTCTCCTATTTAGTAGCGCAGTGATTTGTGTCACTCTCCTATTAGTAGCGCAGTGATTTGTGTCACTCTCCTATTAGTAGCTCAGTGATTTGTGTCACTCTCCTATTAGTAGCTCAGTGATTTGTGTCACTCTCCTAATAGTAGTGCAGTGATTTGTGTCACTCTCCTATTAGTAGTGCAGTGATTTGTGTCACTCACCTATTTAGTAGCGCAGTGATTTGTGTCGCTCTCTTATTTAGTAGCGCAGTGATTTGTGTCACTCTCCTATTTAGTAGTGCAGTGATTTGTGTCACTCTCCTACTAGTAGTGCAGTGATTTGTGTCACTCTCCTACTAGTAGTGCAGTGATTTGTGTCGCTCTCTTATTTAGTAGCGCAGTGATTTGTGTCGCTCTCTTATTTAGTAGCGCAGTGATTTGTGTCACTCTCCAATTTAGTAGTGCAGTGATTTGTGTCACTCTCCTACTAGTAGTGCAGTGATTTGTGTCACTCTCCTACTAGTAGTGCAGTGATTTGTGTCGCTCTCTTATTTAGTAGCGCAGTGATTTGTGTCACTCTCCGATTTAGTAGTGCAGTGATTTGTGTCACTTTCCTATTAGTAGCGCAGTGATTTGTGTCACTCTCCTATTAGTAGCTCAGTGATTTGTGTCACTCTCCTATTAGTAGCTCAGTGATTTGTGTCACTCTCCTAATAGTAGTGCAGTGATTTGTGTCACTCTCCTATTAGTAGTGCAGTGATTTGTGTCACTCACCTATTTAGTAGCGCAGTGATTTGTGTCGCTCTAATATTAGTAGTG
Organism: Taudactylus pleione; assembly: GCA_031769625.1. Taxonomy (NCBI): domain Eukaryota; kingdom Metazoa; phylum Chordata; class Amphibia; order Anura; family Myobatrachidae; genus Taudactylus; species Taudactylus pleione. The sequence goes on from JAUIMM010000591.1 coordinate 1,122,298, forward strand.
CAGTGATTTGTGTCACTCTCCTATTTAGTAGCGCAGTGATTTGTGTCGCTCTCCTATTAGTAGCGCAGTGATTTGTGTCACTCTCCTATTAGTAGCGCAGTGATTTGTGTCACTCTCCTATTAGTAGTGCAGTGATATGTGTCACTCTCCTATTTAGTAGCGCAGTGATTTGTGTCACTCTCCTATTAGTAGCTCAGTGATTTCTGTCACTCTCCTATTAGTAGCGCAGTGATTTGTGTCACTCTCCAATTTAGTAGCGCAGTGATTTGTGTCACTCTCCAATTTAGTAGTGCAGTGATTTGTGTCACTCTCCTACTAGTAGTGCAGTGATTTGTGTCACTCTCCTACTAGTAGTGCAGTGATTTGTGTCGCTCTCTTATTTAGTAGCGCAGTGATTTGTGTCACTCTCCGATTTAGTAGTGCAGTGATTTGTGTCACTTTCCTATTAGTAGCGCAGTGATTTGTGTCACTCTCCTATTAGTAGCTCAGTGATTTGTGTCACTCTCCTATTAGTAGCTCAGTGATTTGTGTCACTCTCCTAATAGTAGTGCAGTGATTTGTGTCACTCTCCTATTAGTAGTGCAGTGATTTGTGTCACTCACCTATTTAGTAGCGCAGTGATTTGTGTCGCTCTCTTATTTAGTAGCGCAGTGATTTGTGTCACTCTCCTATTTAGTAGCGCAGTGATTTGTGTCACTCTCCTATTAGTAGCGCAGTGATTTGTGTCACTCTCCTATTAGTAGCGCAGTGATTTGTGTCACTCTCCTATTAGTAGCTCAGTGATTTGTGTCACTCTCCTATTAGTAGCGCAGTGATTTGTGTCGCTCTCCTATTTAGTAGCGCAGTGATTTGTGTCTCTCTGCTATCAATAGCGCAGTGATTTGTGTCACTCTCCTATTAGTAGCGCAGTGATTTGTGTCACTCTCCTATTTAGTTGCGCAGTGATTTGTGTCACTCTCCTATTAGTAGCTCAGTGATTTGTGTCACTCTCCTATTAGTAGCGCAGTGATATGTGTCACTCTCCTATTAGTAGCGCAGTGATTTGTGTCTTTCTCCTATTAGTAGTGCAGTGATTTGTGTCGCTCTCCTATTTACTAGCGCATTGATTTGTGTCTCTCTCCTATTTAGTAGCGCAGTAATTTGTGTCACTCTCCTATTTACTAGCGCAGTGATTTGTGTCGCTCTCCTATTAGTAGTGCAGTGATTTGTGTCACTCTCCTATTAGTAGCGCAGTAATTTGTGTCACTCTCCTATTTAGTAGCAGCACAGTAATTTGTGTCACTCTCCTATTTAGTAGCACAGTAATTTGTGTGACTCTCCTATTTAGTAGCGCAGTGATTTGTGTCACTCTCCTACTAGTAGTGCAGTGATTTGTGTCACTCTCCTACTAGTAGTGCAGTGATTTGTGTCGCTCTCTTATTTAGTAGCGCAGTGATTTGTGTCACTCTCCGATTTAGTAGTGCAGTAATTTGTGTCACTCTCCTATTAGTAGCGCAGTGATTTGTGTCACTCTCCTATTAGTAGCTCAGTGATTTGTGTCACTCTCCTATTAGTAGCGCAGTGATTTGTGTCACTCTCCTATTAGTAGCTCAGTGATTTGTGTCACTCTCCTAATAGTAGTGCAGTGATTTGTGTCACTCTCCTATTTAGTAGTGCAGTGATTTGTGTCGCTCTCTTATTTAGCAGCGCAGTGATTTGTGTCACTCTCCTATTTAGTAGCACAGTGATTTGTGTCACTCTCCTATTAGTAGCGCAGTGATTTGTGTCACTCTCCTATTAGTAGCGCAGTGATTTGTGTCACTCTCCTATTAGTAGCGCAGTGAATTGTGTCACTCTCCTATTAGTAGCGCAGTGATTTGTGTTGCTCTCCTATTTAGTAGCGCAGTGATTTGTGTCACTCTCCTATCAATAGCGCAGTGATTTGTGTCACTCTCCTATTAGTAGCGCAGTGATTTGTGTCGCTCTCCTATTAGTAGCGCAGTGATTTGTGTCACTCTCCTATTAGTAGCGCAGTGATTTGTATCGCTCTCCTATTTAGTAGCACAGTGATTTGTGTCTCTCTCCTATCAATAGCGCAGTGATTTGTGTCACTCTCCTATTAGTAGCACAGTGATTTGTGTCACTCTCCTATTTAGTAGCGCAGTGATTTGTGTCACTCTCCAATTTAGTAGTGCAGTGATTTGTGTCACTCTCCTATTAGTATTGCAGTGATTTGTGTCGCTCTCTTATTTAGTAGCGCAGTGATTTGTGTCACTCTCCGATTTAGCAGTGCAGTGATTTGTGTCACTCTCCTATTAGTAGCGCAGTGATTTGTGTCACTCTCCTATTAGTAGCTCAGTGATTTGTGTCACTCTCCTATTAGTAGCGCAGTGATTTGTGTCACTCTCCTATTAGAAGCTCAGTGATTTGTGTTGCTCTCCTATTTAGTAGCGCAGTGATTTGTGTCACTCTCCTATCAATAGCGCAGTGATTTGTGTCACTGTCCTATTAGTAGCGCAGTGATTTGTGTCGCTCTCCTATTAGTAGCGCAGTGATTTGTGTCACTCTCCTATTAGTAGCGCCTTGATTTGTGTCCTCTCCTATTTAGTAGCGCAGTGATTTGTGTCTCTCTCCTATCAATAGCGCAGTGATTTGTGTCACTCTCCTTTTAGTAGCGCAATAATTTGTGTCACTCTCCTAATAGGAGCGCAGTGATTTGTGTCACTCTCCTATTAGCAGCGCAGTGATTTGTGTCACTCTCCTATTAGTAGTGCAGTGATTTGTGTCACTCTCCTATTTAGTAGCGCAGTAAATTGTGTCACTCTCCTATTTAGTAGCGCAGTGAGTTGTGTCGCTCTCCTATTAGTAGCGCAGTGATTTGTGTCGCTCTCCTATTAGTAGCGCAGTGATTTGTGTCACTCTCCTATTTAGAAGCGCAGTGATTTGTGTCGCTCTCCTATTAGTAGCGCAGTGATTTTTGTCACTCTCCTTTTAGTAGCGCAGTGATTTGTGTCACTCTCCTATTAGTAGTGCAGTGATATGTGTCACTCTCCTATTTAGTAGCGCAGTGATTTGTGTCACTCTCCTATTAGTAGCTCAGTGATTTCTGTCACTCTCCTATTAGTAGCACAGTGATTTGTGTCACTCTCCAATTTAGTAGTGCAGTGATTTGTGTCACTCTCCTTCTAGAAGTGCAGTGATTTGTGTCGCTCTCTTATTTAGTAGCGCAGTGATTTGTGTCGCTCTCCGATTTAGTAGTGCAGTGATTTGTGTCACTCTCCGATTTAGTAGTGCAGTGATTTGAGTCACTCTCCTATTAGTAGCGCAGTGATTTGTGTCACTCTCCTATTAGTAGCTCAGTGATTTGTGTCACTCTCCTATTAGTAGCGCAGTGATTTGTGTCAATCTCCTATTAGTAGCTCAGTGATTTGTGTCACTCTCCTAATAGTAGTGCAGTGATTTGTGTCACTTTCCTATTAGTAGTGCAGTGATTTGTGTCACTCTCCTATTTAGTAGCGCAGTGATTTGTGTCGCTCTCTTATTTAGTAGCGCAGTGATTTGTGTCACTCTCCTATTTAGTAGCGCAGTGATTTGTGTCACTCTCCTATTAGTAGCGCAATGATTTGTGTCACTCTCCTATTAGTAGCGCAGTGATTTGTGTCACTCTCCTATTAGTAGCGCAGTGATTTGTGTCACTCTCCTATTAGTAGCGCAGTGATTTGTGTCGCTCTCCTATTTAGTAGCGCAGTGATTTGTGTCTCTCTCCTATCAATAGCGCAGTGATTTGTGTCACTCTCCTATTAGTAGCGCAGTGATATGTGTCACTCTTCTATTTAGTTGCACAGTGATTTGTGTCACTCTCCTATTAGTAGCTCAGTGATTTGTGTCACTCTCCTATTAGTAGCACAGTGATTTGTGTCACTCTCCTATTAGTAGCGCAGTGATTTGTGTCTCTCTCCTATTAGTAGTGCAGTGATTTGTGTCACTCTCCTATTTACTAGCGCATTGATTTGTGTCTCTCTCCTATTTAGTAGCGCAGTAATTTGTGTCACTCTCCTATTTAATAGCGCAGTGATTTGTGTCGCTCTCCTATTAGTAGTGCAGTGATTTGTGTCACTCTCCTATTAGTAGCGCAGTAATTTTTGTCACTCTCCTATTTAGTAGCAGCACAGTAATTTGTGTCGCTCTCCTATTTAGTAGCGCAGTGATTTGTGTCACTCTCCTATTTAGTAGCGCAGTGATTTGTGTCGCTCTCCTATTAGTAGCGCAGTGATATGTGTCGCTCTCCTATTAGTAGCGCAGTGATTTGTGTCACTCTCCTATTAGTAGCGCAGTGATTTGTGTCACTCTCCTACTAGTAGTGCAGTGATATGTGTCACTCTCCTATTTAGTAGCGCAGTGATTTGTGTCACTCTCCTATTAGTAGCTCAGTGATTTCTGTCACTCTCCTATTAGTAGCGCAGTGATTTGTGTCACTATCCAATTTAGTAGTGCAGTGATTTGTGTCACTCTCCTATTAGTATTGCAGTGATTTGTGTCGCTCTCTTATTTAGTAGCGCAGTGATTTGTGTCACTCTACTATTAGTAGTGCAGTGATTTGTGTCACTCTCCTATTTAGTAGCGCAGTGATTTGTGTTGCTCTCCTATTAGTAGCGCAGTGATTTGTGTCAGTCTCCTATTAGTAGCGCAGTGATTTGTGTCACTCTCCTATTAGTAGTGCAGTGATATGTGTCACTCTCCTATTTATTAGCGCAGAGATTTGTGTCACTCTCCTATTAGTAGCTCAGTGATTTCTGTCACTCTCCTATTAGTAGCGCAGTGATTTGTGTCACTCTCCTATTTAGTAGCCCAGTGATTTGTGTCACTCTCCAATTTAGTAGTGCAGTGATTTGTGTCACTCTCCTACTAGTAGTGCAGTGATTTGTGTCACTCTCCTACTAGTAGTGCAGGGATTTGTGTCGCTCTCTTATTTAGTAGCACAGTGATTTGTGTCACTCTCCGATTTAGTAGTGCAGTGATTTATGTCACTCTCCTATTAGTAGCGCAGTGATTTGTGTCACTCTCCTATTAGTAGCTCAGTGATTTGTGTCACTCTCCTATTAGTAGCGCAGTGATTTGTGTCACTCTCCTATTAGTAGCTCAGTGATTTGTGTCACTCTCCTAATAGTAGCGCAGTGATTTGTGTCTCTCTCCTATTAGTAGTGCAGTGATTTTTTGTCGCTCTCCTATTTACTAGCGCATTGATTTGTGTCTCTCTCCTATTTAGTAGTGCAGTAATTTGTGTCACTCTCCTATTTACTAGCGCTGTGATTTGTGTCGCTCTCCTATTAGTAGTGCAGTGATTTGTGTCACTCTCCTATTAGTAGCGCAGTAATTTGTGTCACTCTCCTATTTAGTAGCAGCACAGTAATTTGTGTCGCTCTCCTATTTAGTAGCGCAGTGATTTGTGTCACTCTCCTATTTAGTAGCGCAGTGATTTGTGTCGCTCTCCTATTAGTAGCACAGTGATATGTGTCGCTCTCCTATTAGTAGCGCAGTGATTTGTGTGACTCTCCTATTTAGTAGCACAGTAATTTGTGTGACTCTCCTATTTGTAGCGCAGTGATTTGTTGTCACTCTACTATTAGTAGTGCAGTGATTTGTGTCACTCTCCAATTTAGTAGCGCAGTAATTTGTGTCTCTCTCCTATTTATTAGCGCAGTGATTTGTGTCGCTCTCCTATTAGTAGCACAGTGATTTGTGTCGCTCTCCTATTAGTAGCACAGTGATTTGTGTCACTCTCCTATTAGTAGCGCAGTGATTTGTGTCACTCTCCTATTTGTAGTGCAGTAATTTGTGTCACTCTCCAATTTAGTAGCGCAGTAATTTGTGTCACTCTCCTAATAGGAGCGCAGTGATTTGTGTCACTCTCCTATTAGCAGCGCAGTGATTTGTGTCACTCTCCTATTAGTAGTGCAGTGATTTGTGTCACTCTCCTATTTAGTAGCGCAGTGATTTGTGTCGCTCTTCTATTAGTAGCGCAGTGATTTGTGTCGCTCTCCTATTAGTAGCGCAGTGATTTGTGTGACTCTCCTATTTAGTAGCACAGTAATTTGTGTGACTCTCCTATTTAGTAGCGCAGTGATTTGTGTCAGTCTCCTATTAGCAGCGCAGTGATTTGTGTCACTCTCCTATTTTGTAGCGCAGTGATTTGTGTCGCTCTTCTATTAGTAGCGCAGTGATTTGTGTCGCTCTCCTATTAGTAGCGCAGTGATTTGTGTCGCTCTCCTATTAGTAGCGCAGTGATTTGTGTCGCTCTACTATTAGTAGTGCAGTGATTTGTGTCACTCTCCTATTTAGTAGTGCAGTGATTTGTGTCGCTCTCCTATTAGTAGCGCAGTGATTTTTGTCACTCTCCTTTTAGTAGGCAGTGATTTGTGTCACTCTCCTATTAGTAGTGCAGTGATTTGTGTCACTCTCCTATTTAGTAGCGCAGTAAATTGTGTCACTCTCCTATTTAGTAGCGCAGTGATTTGTGTCACTCTCCTATTAGTAGCGCAGTGATTTGTGTCGCTCTCCTATTTAGTAGCGCAGTGATTTGTTGTCACTCTACTATTAGTAGTGCAGTGATTTGTGTCACTCTCCAATTTAGTAGCGCAGTAATTTGTGTATCTCTCCTATTTTTTAGCGCAGTGATTTGTGTCACTCTCCTATTAGTAGCACAGTGATTTGTGTCGCTCTCCTATTAGTAGCACAGTGATTTGTGTCACTCTCCTATTAGTAGCGCAGTGATTTGTGTCACTCTCCTATTTGTAGTGCAGTAATTTGTGTCACTCTCCAATTTAGTAGCGCAGTAATTTGTGTCACTCTCCTAATAGGAGCGCAGTGATTTGTGTCACTCTCCTATTAGCAGCGCAGTGATTTGTGTCACTCTCCTATTTAGTAGCGCAGTGATTTGTGTCACTCTCCAATTTAGTAGTGCAGTGATTTGTGTCACTCTCCTATTAGAAGTGCAGTAATTTGTGTCGGTCTCCTATTTAGTAGCACAGTGATTTGTGTCACTCAGTGATTTATGTCGCTCTCCTATTAGTAGCGCAGTGATATGTGTCGCTCTCCTATTAGTAGTGCAGTGATTTGTGTCACTCTCCTATTAGTAGTGCAGTGATATGTGTCACTCTCCTATTAGTAGTGCAGTGATATGTGTCACTCTCCTATTTAGTAGCGCAGTGATTTGTGTCACTCTCCTATTAGTAGCTCAGTGATTTCTGTCACTCTCCTATTAGTAGTGCAGTGATTTGTGTCACTCTCCTATTTAGTAGCGCAGTGATTTGTGTCACTCTCCAATTTAGTAGTGCAGTGATTTGTGTCACTCTCCTATTAGTATTGCAGTGATTTGTGTCGCTCTCTTATTTAGTAGCGCAGTGATTTGTGTCACTCTCCGATTTAGTAGTGCAGTGATTTGTGTCACTCTCCTATTAGTAGCGCAGTGATTTGTGTCACTCTCCTATTTGTAGCTCAGTGATTTGTGTCACTCTCCTAATAGTAGTGCAGTGATTTGTGTCACTCTCCTATTAGTAGTGCAGTGATTTGTGTCACTCTCCTATTTAGTAGCGCAGTGATTTGTGTCGCTCTCTTATTTAGCAGCGCAGTGATTTGTGTCACTCTCCTATTTAGTAGCACAGTGATTTGTGTCACTCTCCTATTAGTAGCGCAGTGATTTGTGTCACTCTCCTATTAGTAGTGCAGTGATTTGTGTCACTCTCCTATTAGTAGCGCAGTGATTTGTGTCACTCTCCTATTAGTAGCGCAGTGATTTGTGTCACTCTCCTATTAGTAGCGCAGTGATTTGTGTTGCTCTCCTATTTAGTAGTGCAGTGATTTGTGTCACTCTCCTATCAATAGCGCAATGATTTGTGTCACTCTCCTATTAGTAGCGCAGTGATTTGTGTCGCTCTCCTATTAGTAGCGCAGTGATTTGTGTCACTCTCCTATTAGTAGCGCAGTGATTTGTATCGCTCTCCTATTTAGTAGCACAGTGATTTGTGTCTCTCTCCTATCAATAGCGCAGTGATTTGTGTCACTCTCCTATTAGTAGCGCAGTGATTTGTGTCACTCTCCTATTTAGTAGCGCAGTGATTTGTGTCACTCTACAATTTAGTAGTGCAGTGATTTGTGTCACTCTCCTATTAGTATTGCAGTGATTTGTGTCGCTCTCTTATTTAGTAGTGCAGTGATTTGTGTCACTCTCCGATTTAGCAGTGCAGTGATTTGTGTCACTCTCCTATTAGTAGCGCAGTGATTTGTGTCACTCTCCTATTAGTAGCTCAGTGATTTGTGTCACTCTCCTATTAGTAGCGCAGTGATTTGTGTCACTCTCCTATTAGAAGCTCAGTGATTTGTGTCACTCTCCTAATAGTAGTGCAGTGATTTGTGTCACTCTCCTATTAGTAGTGCAGTGATTTGTGACACTCTCCTATTTAGTAGCGCAGTGATTTGTGTCGCTCTCTTATTTAGTAGTGCAGTGATTTGTGTCACTCTCCTATTTAGTAGCACAGTGATTTGTGTCACTCTCCTATTAGTAGCGCAGTGATTTGAGTCACTCTCCTATTAGTAGCGCAGTGATTTGTGTCACTCTCCTATTAGTAGCGCAGTGATTTGTGTCACTCTCCTATTAGTAGCGCAGTGATTTGTGTTGCTCTCCTATTTAGTAGCGCAGTGATTTGTGTCTTTCTCCTATCAATAGCGCAGTGATTTGTGTCACTCTCCTATTAGTAGCGCAGTGATTTGTGTCGCTCTCCTATTTAGTAGCACAGTGATTTGTTGTCACTCTACTATTAGTAGTGCAGTAATTTGTGTCACTCTCCAATTTAGTAGCGCAGTAATTTGTGTCTCTCTCCTATTTATTAGCGCAGTGATTTGTGTCGCTCTCCTATTAGTAGCACAGTGATTTGTGTCGCTCTCCTATTAGTAGCACAGTGATTTGTGTCACTCTCCTATTAGTAGCGCAGTGATTTGTGTCACTCTCCTATTTGTAGTGCAGTAATTTGTGTCACTCTCCAATTTAGTAGCGCAGTAATTTGTGTCACTCTCCTAATAGGAGCGCAGTGATTTGTGTCAATCTCCTATTAGCAGTGCAGTGATTTGTGTCACTCTCCTATTAGTAGTGCAGTGATTTGTGTCACTCTCCTATTTAGTAGTGCAGTAAATTGTGTCACTCTCCTATTTAGTAACGCAGTGATTTGTGTCGCTCTCCTATTAGTAGCGCAGTGATTTGTGTCACTCTCCTATTAGTAGTGCAGTGATTTGTGTCACTCTCCTATTTTGTAGCGCAGTGATTTGTGTCACTCTCCTATTTTGTAGCGCAGTGATTTGTGTCGCTCTCCTATTAGTAGCGCAGTGATTTGTGTTGCTCTCCTTTTAGTAGCGCAGTGATTTGTGTCGCTCTACTATTAGTAGTGCAGTGATTTGTGTCACTCTCCTATTTAGTAGCGCAGTGATTTGTGTCGCTCTCCTATTAGTAGCGCAGTGAGTTCTGTCACTCTCCTATTAGTAGAGCAGTGATTTGTGTCACTCTCCTATTTAGTAGCGCAGTGATTTGTGTCACTCTCCAATTTAGTAGTGCAGTGATTTGTGTCACTCTCCTATTAGTATTGCAGTGATTTGTGTCGCTCTCTTATTTAGTAGCGCAGTGATTTGTGTCACTCTACTATTAGTAGTGCAGTGATTTGTGTCACTCTCCTATTTAGTAGCGCAGTGATTTGTGTCGCTCTCCTATTAGTAGCACAGTGATTTGTGTCACTCTCCTATTAGTAGCGCAGTGATTTGTGTCACTCTCCTATTAGTAGCTCAGTGATTTGTGTCACTCTCCTATTAGTAGCGCAGTGATTTGTGTCACTCTCCTATTAGAAGCTCAGTGATTTGTGTCACTCTCCTAATAGTAGTGCAGTGATTTGTGTCACTCTCCTATTAGTAGTGCAGTGATTTGTGACACTCTCCTATTTAGTAGCGCAGTGATTTGTGTCGCTCTCTTATTTAGTAGCGCAGTGATTTGTGTCACTCTCCTATTTAGTAGCACAGTGATTTGTGTCACTCTCCTATTAGTAGCGCAGTGATTTGAGTCACTCTCCTATTAGTAGCGCAGTGATTTGTGTCACTCTCCTATTAGTAGCGCAGTGATTTGTGTCACTCTCCTATTAGTAGCGCAGTGATTTGTGTTGCTCTCCTATTTAGTAGTGCAGTGATTTGTGTCTTTCTCCTATCAATAGCGCAGTGATTTGTGTCACTCTCCTATTAGTAGCGCAGTGATTTGTGTCGCTCTCCTATTTAGTAGCGCAGTGATTTGTTGTCACTCTACTATTAGTAGTGCAGTAATTTGTGTCACTCTCCAATTTAGTAGCGCAGTAATTTGTGTCTCTCTCCTATTTATTAGCGCAGTGATTTGTGTCACTCTCCTATTAGTAGCACAGTGATTTGTGTCGCTCTCCTATTAGTAGCACAGTGATTTGTGTCACTCTCCTATTAGTAGCGCAGTGATTTGTGTCACTCTCCTATTTGTAGTGCAGTAATTTGTGTCACTCTCCAATTTAGTAGCGCAGTAATTTGTGTCACTCTCCTAATAGGAGCGCAGTGATTTGTGTCACTCTCTTTTATTAGCAGCGCAGTGATTTGTGTCACTCTCCTATTAGTAGTGCAGTGATTTGTGTCACTCTCCTATTTAGTAGCGCAGTAAATTGTGTCACTCTCCTATTTAGTAGCGCAGTGATTTGTGTCGCTCTCCTATTAGTAGCGCAGTGATTTGTGTCACTCTCCTATTAGTAGTGCAGTGATTTGTGTCACTCTCCTATTTTGTAGCGCAGTGATTTGTGTCACTCTCCTATTTTGTAGCGCAGTGATTTGTGTCGCTCTCCTATTAGTAGCGCAGTGATTTGTGTCGCTCTCCTTTTAGTAGAGCAGTGATTTGTGTCTCTCTACTATTAGTAGTGCAGTGATTTGTGTCACTCTAATATTTAGTAGCGCAGTGATTTGTGTCGCTCTCCTATTAGTAGCGCAGTGATTTCTGTCACTCTCCTATTAGTAGCGCAGTGATTTGTGTCACTCTCCTATTTAGTAGCGCAGTGATTTGTGTCACTCTCCAATTTAGTAGTGCAGTGATTTGTGTCACTCTCCTATTAGTATTGCAGTGATTTGTGTCGCTCTCTTATTTAGTAGCGCAGTGATTTGTGTCACTCTACTATTAGTAGTGCAGTGATTTGTGTCACTCTCCTATTTAGTAGCGCAGTGATTTGTGTCGCTCTCCTATTAGTAGCACAGTGATTTGTGTCACTCTCCTATTAGTAGCGCAGTGATTTGTGTCACTCTCCTATTAGTAGTGCAGTGATATGTGTCACTCTCCTATTTAGTAGCGCAGAGATTTGTGTCACTCTCCTATTAGTAGCTCAGTGATTTCTGTCACTCTCCTATTAGTAGCGCAGTGATTTGTGTCACTCTCCTATTTAGTAGCGCAGTGATTTGTGTCACTCTCCAATTTAGTAGTGCAGTGATTTGTGTCACTCTCCTACTAGTAGTGCAGTGATTTGTGTCACTCTCCTACTAGTAGTGCAGTGATTTGTGTCGCTCTCTTATTTAGTAGCACAGTGATTTGTGTCACTCTCCGATTTAGTAGTGCAGTGTTTTGTGTCTCTCTCCTATTTAGGTGCGCAGTAATTTGTGTCACTCTCCTATTTACTAGCGCTGTGATTTGTGTCGCTCTCCTATTAGTAGTGCAGTGATTTGTGTCACTCTCCTATTAGTAGCGCAGTAATTTGTGTCACTCTCCTATTTAGTAGCAGCACAGTAATTTGTGTCGCTCTCCTATTTAGTAGCGCAGTGATTTGTGTCACTTTCCTATTTAGTAGCGCAGTGATTTGTGTCGCTCTCCTATTAGTAGCACAGTGATATGTGTCGCTCTCCTATTAGTAGCGCAGTGATTTGTGTCACTCTCCTATTTAGTAGCACAGTAATTTGTGTGACTCTCCTATTTAGTAGCGCAGTGATTTGTGTCAGTCTCCTATTAGCAGCGTAGTAATTTGTGTCACTCTCCTATTTAGTAGCGCAGTAATTTGTGTCGCTCTCCAATTTAGTAGCGCAGTGATTTGTGTCACTCTCCTATTTTGTAGCGCAGTGATTTGTGTCGCTCTTCTATTAGTAGCGCAGTGATTTGTGTCGCTCTCCTATTAGTAGCACAGTGATTTGTGTCGCTCTCCTATTAGTAGCGCAGTGATTTGTGTCGCTCTACTATTAGTAGTGCAGTGATTTGTGTCACTCTCCTATTTAGTAGCGCAGTGATTTGTGTCGCTCTCCTATTAGTAGCGCAGTGATTTTTGTCACTCTTCTATTAGTAGTGCAGTGATTTGTGTCACTCTCCAATTAGAAGTGCAGTAATTTGTGTCGGTCTCCTATTTAGTAGCGCAGTGATTTTTGTCACTCAGTGATTTGTGTCGCTCTCCTATTAGTAGCGCAGTGATATGTGTCGCTCTTCTATTAGTAGTGCAGTGATTTGTGTCACTCTCCAATTAGTAGTGCAGTGATATGTGTCACTCTCCTATTTAGTAGCGCAGTGATTTGTGTCACTCTCCTATTAGTAGCTCAGTGATTTCTGTCACTCTCCTATTAGTAGCGCAGTGATTTGTGTCACTCTCCTATTTAGTAGCGCAGTGATTTGTGTCACTCTCCAATTTAGTAGTGCAGTGATTTGTATCACTCTCCTATTAGTATTGCAGTGATTTGTGTCGCTCTCTTATTTAGTAGCGCAGTGATTTGTGTCACTCCGATTTAGTAGTGCAGTGATTTGTGTCACTCTCCTATTAGTAGCGCAGTGATTTGTGTCACTCTCCTATTTGTAGCTCAGTGATTTGTGTCACTCTCCTAATAGTAGTGCAGTGATTTGTGTCACTCTCCTATTAGTAGTGCAGTGATTTGTGTCACTCTCCTATTTAGTAGCGCAGTGATTTGTGTCGCTCTCTTATTTAGCAGCGCAGTGATTTGTGTCACTCTCCTATTTAGTAGCACAGTGATTTGTGTCACTCTCCTATTAGTAGCGCAGTGATTTGTGTCACTCTCCTATTAGTAGCGCAGTGATTTGTGTCACTCTCCTATTAGTAGCGCAGTGATTTGTGTCACTCTCCTATTAGTAGCGCAGTGATTTGTGTTGCTCTCCTATTTAGTAGCGCAGTGATTTGTGTCACTCTCCTATCAATAGCGCAATGATTTGTGTCACTCTCCTATTAGTAGCGCAGTGATTTGTGTCGCTCTCTTATTAGTAGCGCAGTGATTTGTGTTACTCTCCTATTAGTAGTGCAGTGATTTGTGTCACTCTCCTATTTAGTAGCGCAGTGATTTGTGTCACTGACCTATTTAGTAGCGCAGTGATTTGTGTCACTCTCCAATTTAGTAGTGCAGTGATTTGTGTCACTCTCCTATTAGTATTGCAGTGATTTGTGTCACTCTCTTATTTAGTAGCGCAGTGATTTGTGTCACTCCGATTTAGTAGTGCAGTGATTTGTGTCACTCTCCTATTAGTAGCGCAGTGATTTGTGTCACTCTCCTATTTGTAGCTCAGTGATTTGTGTCACTCTCCTAATAGTAGTGCAGTGATTTGTGTCACTCTCCTATTAGTAGTGCAGTGATTTGTGTCACTCTCCTATTTAGTAGCGCAGTGATTTGTGTCGCTCTCTTATTTAGCAGCGCAGTGATTTGTGTCACTCTCCTATTTAGTAGCACAGTGATTTGTGTCACTCTCCTATTTAGTAGCGCAGTGATTTGTGTCACTCTCCTATCAATAGCGCAATGATTTGTGTCACTCTCCTATTAGTAGCGCAGTGATTTGTGTCGCTCTCTTATTAGTAGCGCAGTGATTTGTGTTACTCTCCTATTAGTAGTGCAGTGATTTGTGTCACTCTCCTTTTTAGTAGCGCAGTGATTTGTGTCACTCTCCTATTTAGTAGCGCAGTGATTTGTGTCACTCTCCAATTTAGTAGTGCAGTGATTTGTGTCACTCTCCTATTAGTATTGCAGTGATTTGTGTCACTCTCTTATTTAGTAGCGCAGTGATTTGTGTCACTCCGATTTAGTAGTGCAGTGATTTGTGTCACTCTCCTATTAGTAGCGCAGTGATTTGTGTCACTCTCCTATTTGTAGCTCAGTGATTTGTGTCACTCTCCTAATAGTAGTGCAGTGATTTGTGTCACTCTCCTATTTAGTAGCGCAGTGATTTGTGTCGCTCTCTTATTTAGCAGCGCAGTGATTTGTGTCACTCTCCTATTTAGTAGCACAGTGATTTGTGTCACTCTCCTATTAGTAGCGCAGTGATTTGTGTCACTCTCCTATTAGTAGCGCAGTGATTTGTGTCACTCTCCTATTAGTAGCGCAGTGATTTGTGTCACTCTCCTATTAGTAGCGCAGTGATTTGTGTTGCTCTCCTATTTAGTAGCGCAGTGATTTGTGTCACTCTCCTATCAATAGCGCAATGATTTGTGTCACTCTCCTATTAGTAGCGCAGTGATTTGTGTCGCTCTCCTATTAGTAGTGCAGTGATTTGTGTCACTCTCCTATTAGTAGCGCAGTGATTTGTATCGCTCTCCTATTTAGTAGCACAGTGATTTGTGTCTCTCTCCTATCAATAGCGCAGTGATTTGTGTCACTCTCCTATTAGTAGCGCAGTGATTTGTGTCACTCTCCTATTTAGTAGCGCAGTGATTTGTGTCACTCTCCAATTTAGTAGTGCAGTGATTTGTGTCACTCTCCTATTAGTATTGCAGTGATTTGTGTCGCTCTCTTATTTAGTAGCGCAGTGATTTGTGTCACTCTCCGATTTAGCAGTGCAGTGATTTGTGTCACTCTCCTATTAGTAGCGCAGTGATTTGTGTCACTCTCCTATTAGTAGCTCAGTGATTTGTGTCACTCTCCTATTAGTAGCGCAGTGATTTGTGTCACTCTCCTATTAGAAGCTCAGTGATTTGTGTCACTCTCCTATTTAGTAGCGCAGTGATTTGTGTCACTCTCCTATTTAGTAGCGCAGTGATTTGTGTCACTCTCCAATTTAGTAGTGCAGTGATTTGTGTCACTCTCCTATTAGTATTGCAGTGATTTGTGTCGCTCTCTTATTTAGTAGCGCAGTGATTTGTGTCACTCCGATTTAGTAGTGCAGTGATTTGTGTCACTCTCCTATTAGTAGCGCAGTGATTTGTGTCACTCTCCTATTTGTAGCTCAGTGATTTGTGTCACTCTCCTAATAGTAGTGCAGTGATTTGTGTCACTCTCCTATTAGTAGTGCAGTGATTTGTGTCACTCTCCTATTTAGTAGCGCAGTGATTTGTGTCGCTCTCTTATTTAGCAGCGCAGTGATTTGTGTCACTCTCCTATTTAGTAGCACAGTGATTTGTGTCACTCTCCTATTAGTAGCGCAGTGATTTGTGTCACTCTCCTATTAGTAGCGCAGTGATTTGTGTCACTCTCCTATTAGTAGCGCAGTGATTTGTGTCACTCTCCTATTAGTAGCGCAGTGATTTGTGTTGCTCTCCTATTTAGTAGCGCAGTGATTTGTGTCACTCTCCTATCAATAGCGCAATGATTTGTGTCACTCTCCTATTAGTAGCGCAGTGATTTGTGTCGCTCTCTTATTAGTAGCGCAGTGATTTGTGTTACTCTCCTATTAGTAGTGCAGTGATTTGTGTCACTCTCCTATTTAGTAGCGCAGTGATTTGTGTCACTGACCTATTTAGTAGCGCAGTGATTTGTGTCACTCTCCAATTTAGTAGTGCAGTGATTTGTGTCACTCTCCTATTAGTATTGCAGTGATTTGTGTCACTCTCTTATTTAGTAGCGCAGTGATTTGTGTCACTCCGATTTAGTAGTGCAGTGATTTGTGTCACTCTCCTATTAGTAGCGCAGTGATTTGTGTCACTCTCCTATTTGTAGCTCAGTGATTTGTGTCACTCTCCTAATAGTAGTGCAGTGATTTGTGTCACTCTCCTATTAGTAGTGCAGTGATTTGTGTCACTCTCCTATTTAGTAGCGCAGTGATTTGTGTCGCTCTCTTATTTAGCAGCGCAGTGATTTGTGTCACTCTCCTATTTAGTAGCACAGTGATTTGTGTCACTCTCCTATTTAGTAGCGCAGTGATTTGTGTCACTCTCCTATCAATAGCGCAATGATTTGTGTCACTCTCCTATTAGTAGCGCAGTGATTTGTGTCGCTCTCTTATTAGTAGCGCAGTGATTTGTGTTACTCTCCTATTAGTAGTGCAGTGATTTGTGTCACTCTCCTATTTAGTAGCGCAGTGATTTGTGTCACTCTCCTATTTAGTAGCGCAGTGATTTGTGTCACTCTCCAATTTAGTAGTGCAGTGATTTGTGTCACTCTCCTATTAGTATTGCAGTGATTTGTGTCACTCTCTTATTTAGTAGCGCAGTGATTTGTGTCACTCCGATTTAGTAGTGCAGTGATTTGTGTCACTCTCCTATTAGTAGCGCAGTGATTTGTGTCACTCTCCTATTTGTAGCTCAGTGATTTGTGTCACTCTCCTAATAGTAGTGCAGTGATTTGTGTCACTCTCCTATTAGTAGTGCAGTGATTTGTGTCACTCTCCTATTTAGTAGCGCAGTGATTTGTGTCGCTCTCTTATTTAGCAGCGCAGTGATTTGTGTCACTCTCCTATTTAGTAGCACAGTGATTTGTGTCACTCTCCTATTAGTAGCGCAGTGATTTGTGTCACTCTCCTATTAGTAGCGCAGTGATTTGTGTCACTCTCCTATTAGTAGCGCAGTGATTTGTGTCACTCTCCTATTAGTAGCGCAGTGATTTGTGTTGCTCTCCTATTTAGTAGCGCAGTGATTTGTGTCACTCTCCTATCAATAGCGCAATGATTTGTGTCACTCTCCTATTAGTAGCGCAGTGATTTGTGTCGCTCTCCTATTAGTAGTGCAGTGATTTGTGTCACTCTCCTATTAGTAGCGCTGTGATTTGTATCGCTCTCCTATTTAGTAGCACAGTGATTTGTGTCTCTCTCCTATCAATAGCGCAGTGATTTGTGTCACTCTCCTATTAGTAGCGCAGTGATTTGTGTCACTCTCCTATTTAGTAGCGCAGTGATTTGTGTCACTCTCCAATTTAGTAGTGCAGTGATTTGTGTCACTCTCCTATTAGTATTGCAGTGATTTGTGTCGCTCTCTTATTTAGTAGCGCAGTGATTTGTGTCACTCTCCGATTTAGCAGTGCAGTGATTTGTGTCACTCTCCTATTAGTAGCGCAGTGATTTGTGTCACTCTCCTATTAGTAGCTCAGTGATTTGTGTCACTCTCCTATTAGTAGCGCAGTGATTTGTGTCACTCTCCTATTTGAAGCTCAGTGATTTGTGTCACTCTCCTAATAGTAGTGCAGTGATTTGTGTCACTCTCCTATTAGTAGTGCAGTGATTTGTGACACTCTCCTATTTAGTAGCGCAGTGATTTGTGTCACTCTCCTATTAGTAGCGCAGTGATTTGTGTCACTCTCCTATTAGTAGCGCAGTGATTTGTGTTGCTCTCCTATTTAGTAGAGCAGTGATTTGTGTCTCTCTCCTATCAATAGCGCAGTGATTTGTGTCACTCTCCTATTAGGAGCGCAGTGATTTGTGTCGCTCTCCTATTTAGTAGCGCAGTGATTTGTTATCACTCTACTATTAGTAGTGCAGTAATTTGTGTCACTCTCCAATTTAGTAGCGCAGTAATTTGTGTCTCTCTCCTATTTATTAGCGCAGTGATTTGTGTCGCTCTCCTATTAGTAGCACAGTGATTTGTGTCGCTCTCCTATTAGTAGCACAGTGATTTGTGTCACTCTCCTATTAGTAGCGCAGTGATTTGTGTCACTCTCCTATTTGTAGTGCAGTAATTTGTGTCACTCTCCAATTTAGTAGCGCAGTAATTTGTGTCACTCTCCTAATAGGAGCGCAGTGATTTGTGTCACTCTCCTATTAGCAGCGCAGTGATTTGTGTCACTCTCCTATTAGTAGTGCAGTGATTTGTGTCACTCTCCTATTTAGTAGCGCAGTAAATTGTGTTACTCTCCTATTTAGTAGCGCAGTGATTTGTGTCGCTCTCCTATTAGTAGCGCAGTGATTTGTGTCACTCTCCTATTAGTAGTGCAGTGATTTGTGTCACTCTCCTATTTTGTAGCGCAGTGATTTGTGTCACTCTCCTATTTTGTAGCGCAGTGATTTGTGTCGCTCTCCTATTAGTTGCGCAGTGATTTGTGTCGCTCTCCTTTTAGTAGCGCAGTGATTTGTGTCGCTCTACTATTAGTAGTGCAGTGATTTGTGTCACTCTCCTATTTAGTAGCGCAGTGATTTGTGTCGCTCTCCTATTAGTAGCGCAGTGATTTGTGTCACTCTCCTATTAGTAGCGCAGTGATTTGTGTCACTCTCCTATTAGTAGTGCAGTGATATGTGTCACTCTCCTATTTAGTAGCGCAGTGATTTGTGTCACTCTCCTATTAGTAGCTCAGTGATTTCTGTCACTCTCCTATTAGTAGCGCAGTGATTTGTGTCACTCTCCAATTTAGTAGCGCAGTGATTTGTGTCACTCTCCAATTTAGTAGTGCAGTGATTTGTGTCACTCTCCTACTAGTAGTGCAGTGATTTGTGTCACTCTCCTACTAGTAGTGTAGTGATTTGTGTCGCTCTCTTATTTAGTAGCGCAGTGATTTGTGTCACTCTCCGATTTAGTAGTGCAGTGATTTGTGTCACTCTCCTATTAGTAGCGCAGTGATTTGTGTCACTCTCCTATTAGTAGCTCAGTGATTTGTGTCACTCTCCTATTAGTAGTGCAGTGATTTGTGTCACTCTCCTATTAGTAGCTCAGTGATTTGTGTCACTCTCCTAATAGTAGTGCAGTGATTTGTGTCACTCTCCTATTAGTAGTGCAGTGATTTGTGTCACTCACCTATTTAGTAGCGCAGTGAGTTGTGTCGCTATCTTATTTAGTAGCGCAGTGATTTGTTTCACTCTCCTATTTAGTAGCGCAGTGATTTGTGTCACTCTCCTATTAGTAGCGCAGTGATTTGTGTCACTCTCCTATTAGTATCGCAGTGATTTGTGTCACTCTCCTATTAGTAGCTCAGTGATTTGTGTCACTCTCCTATTAGTAGCGCAGTGATTTGTGTCGCTCTCCTATTTAGTAGCGCAGTGATTTGTGTCTCTCTGCTATCAATAGCGCAGTGATTTGTGTCACTCTCCTATTAGTAGCGCAGTGATTTGTTTCACTCTCCTATTTAGTAGTGCAGTGATTTGTGTCACTCTCCTATTAGTAGCGCAATGATTTGTGTCACTCTCCTATTAGTAGCGCAGTGATTTGTGTCACTCTCCTATTAGTAGCGCAGTGATTTGTGTCACTCTCCTATTAGTAGCGCAGTGATTTGTGTCGCTCTCCTATTTAGTAGCGCAGTGATTTGTGTCTCTCTCCTATCAATAGTGCAGTGATTTGTGTCACTCTCCTATTAGTAGCGCAGTGATATGTGTCACTCTTCTATTTAGTTGCACAGTGATTTGTGTCACTCTCCTATTAGTAGCTCAGTGATTTGTGTCACTCTCCTATTAGTAGCACAGTGATTTGTGTCACTCTCCTATTAGTAGCGCAGTGATTTGTGTCTCTCTCCTATTAGTAGTGCAGTGATTTGTGTCACTCTCCTATTTACTAGCGCATTGATTTGTGTCTCTCTCCTATTTAGTAGCGCAGTAATTTGTGTCACTCTCCTATTTAATAGCGCAGTGATTTGTGTCGCTCTCCTATTAGTAGTGCAGTGATTTGTGTCACTCTCCTATTAGTAGCGCAGTAATTTTTGTCACTCTCCTATTTAGTAGCAGCACAGTAATTTGTGTCGCTCTCCTATTTAGTAGTGCAGTGATTTGTATCGCTCTCCTATTTAGTAGCACAGTGATTTGTGTCTCTCTCCTATCAATAGCGCAGTGATTTGTGTCACTCTCCTATTAGTAGCGCAGTGATTTGTGTCACTCTCCTATTTAGTAGCGCAGTGATTTGTGTCACTCTCCAATTTAGTAGTGCAGTGATTTGTGTCACTCTCCTATTAGTATTGCAGTGATTTGTGTCGCTCTCTTATTTAGTAGCGCAGTGATTTGTGTCACTCTCCGATTTAGCAGTGCAGTGATTTGTGTCACTCTCCTATTAGTAGCGCAGTGATTTGTGTCACTCTCCTATTAGTAGCTCAGTGATTTGTGTCACTCTCCTATTAGTAGCGCAGTGATTTGTGTCACTCTCCTATTAGAAGCTCAGTGATTTGTGTCACTCTCCTAATAGTAGTGCAGTGATTTGTGTCACTCTCCTATTAGTAGTGCAGTGATTTGTGACACTCTCCTATTTAGTAGCGCAGTGATTTGTGTCGCTCTCTTATTTAGTAGCGCAGTGATTTGTGTCACTCTCCTATTTAGTAGCACAGTGATTTGTGTCACTCTCCTATTAGTAGCGCAGTGATTTGAGTCACTCTCCTATTAGTAGCGCAGTGATTTGTGTCACTCTCCTATTAGTAGCGCAGTGATTTGTGTCACTCTCCTATTAGTAGCGCAGTGATTTGTGTTGCTCTCCTATTTAGTAGCGCAGTGATTTGTGTCTCTCTCCTATCAATAGCGCAGTGATTTGTGTCACTCTCCTATTTAGTAGCGCAGTGATTTGTTATCACTCTACTATTAGTAGTGCAGTAATTTGTGTCACTCTCCAATTTAGTAGCGCAGTAATTTGTGTCTCTCTCCTATTTATTAGCGCAGTGATTTGTGTCGCTCTCCTATTAGTAGCACAGTGATTTGTGTCGCTCTCCTATTAGTAGCACAGTGATTTGTGTCACTCTCCTATTAGTAGCGCAGTGATTTGTGTCACTCTCCTATTTGTAGTGCAGTAATTTGTGTCACTCTCCAATTTAGTAGCGCAGTAATTTGTGTCACTCTCCTAATAGGAGCGCAGTGATTTGTGTCACTCTCCTATTAGCAGCGCAGTGATTTGTGTCACTCTCCTATTAGTAGTGCAGTGATTTGTGTCACTCTCCTATTTAGTAGCGCAGTAAATTGTGTTACTCTCCTATTTAGTAGCGCAGTGATTTGTGTCGCTCTCCTATTAGTAGCGCAGTGATTTGTGTCACTCTCCTATTAGTAGTGCAGTGATTTGTGTCACTCTCCTATTTTGTAGCGCAGTGATTTGTGTCACTCTCCTATTTTGTAGCGCAGTGATTTGTGTCGCTCTCCTATTAGTTGCGCAGTGATTTGTGTCGCTCTCCTTTTAGTAGCGCAGTGATTTGTGTCGCTCTACTATTAGTAGTGCAGTGATTTGTGTCACTCTCCTATTTAGTAGCGCAGTGATTTGTGTCGCTCTCCTATTAGTAGCGCAGTGATTTGTGTCACTCTCCTATTAGTAGCGCAGTGATTTGTGTCACTCTCCTATTAGTAGTGCAGTGATATGTGTCACTCTCCTATTTAGTAGCGCAGTGATTTGTGTCACTCTCCTATTAGTAGCTCAGTGATTTCTGTCACTCTCCTATTAGTAGCGCAGTGATTTGTGTCACTCTCCAATTTAGTAGCGCAGTGATTTGTGTCACTCTCCAATTTAGTAGTGCAGTGATTTGTGTCACTCTCCTACTAGTAGTGCAGTGATTTGTGTCACTCTCCTACTAGTAGTGCAGTGATTTGTGTCGCTCTCTTATTTAGTAGCGCAGTGATTTGTGTCACTCTCCGATTTAGTAGTGCAGTGATTTGTGTCACTCTCCTATTAGTAGCGCAGTGATTTGTGTCACTCTCCTATTAGTAGCTCAGTGATTTGTGTCACTCTCCTATTAGTAGTGCAGTGATTTGTGTCACTCTCCTATTAGTAGCTCAGTGATTTGTGTCACTCTCCTAATAGTAGTGCAGTGATTTGTGTCACTCTCCTATTAGTAGTGCAGTGATTTGTGTCACTCACCTATTTAGTAGCGCAGTGATTTGTGTCGCTATCTTATTTAGTAGCGCAGTGATTTGTTTCACTCTCCTATTTAGTAGCGCAGTGATTTGTGTCACTCTCCTATTAGTAGCGCAGTGATTTGTGTCACTCTCCTATTAGTAGCGCAGTGATTTGTGTCACTCTCCTATTAGTAGCTCAGTGATTTGTGTCACTCTCCTATTAGTAGCGCAGTGATTTGTGTCGCTCTCCTATTTAGTAGCGCAGTGATTTGTGTCTCTCTGCTATCAATAGCGCAGTGATTTGTGTCACTCTCCTATTAGTAGCGCAGTGATTTGTTTCACTCTCCTATTTAGTAGTGCAGTGATTTGTGTCACTCTCCTATTAGTAGCGCAATGATTTGTGTCACTCTCCTATTAGTAGCGCAGTGATTTGTGTCACTCTCCTATTAGTAGCGCAGTGATTTGTGTCACTCTCCTATTAGTAGCGCAGTGATTTGTGTCGCTCTCCTATTTAGTAGCGCAGTGATTTGTGTCTCTCTCCTATCAATAGCGCAGTGATTTGTGTCACTCTCCTATTAGTAGCGCAGTGATATGTGTCACTCTTCTATTTAGTTGCACAGTGATTTGTGTCACTCTCCTATTAGTAGCTCAGTGATTTGTGTCACTCTCCTATTAGTAGCACAGTGATTTGTGTCACTCTCCTATTAGTAGCGCAGTGATTTGTGTCTCTCTCCTATTAGTAGTGCAGTGATTTGTGTCACTCTCCTATTTACTAGCGCATTGATTTGTGTCTCTCTCCTATTTAGTAGCGCAGTAATTTGTGTCACTTTCCTATTTAATAGCGCAGTGATTTGTGTCGCTCTCCTATTAGTAGTGCAGTGATTTGTGTCACTCTCCTATTAGTAGCGCAGTAATTTTTGTCACTCTCCTATTTAGTAGCAGCACAGTAATTTGTGTCGCTCTCCTATTTAGTAGTGCAGTGATTTGTGTCACTCTCCTATTTAGTAGCTCAGTGATTTGTGTTGCTCTCCTATTAGTAGCGCAGTGATATGTGTCACTCTCCTATTAGTAGCGCAGTGATTTGTGTCACTCTCCTATTAGTAGCGCAGTGATTTGTGTCACTCTCCTATTAGTAGTGCAGTGATATGTGTCACTCTCCTATTTAGTAGCGCAGTGATTTGTGTCACTCTCCTATTAGTAGCTCAGTGTTTTCTTTCACTCTCCTATTAGTAGCGCAGTGATTTGTGTCACTCTCCAATTTAGTTGTGCAGTGATTTGTGTCACTCTCCTATTAGTATTGCAGTGATTTGTGTCGCTCTCTTATTTAGTAGCGCAGTGATTTGTGTCACTCTACTATTAGTAGTGCAGTGATTTGTGTCACTCTCCTATTTAGTAGCGCAGTGATTTGTGTCGCTCTCCTATTAGTAGCGCAGTGATTTGTGTCACTCTCCTATTAGTAGCGCAGTGATTTGTGTCACTCTCCTATTAGTAGCGCAGTGATTTGTGTTGCTCTCCTATTTAGTAGCGCAGTGATTTGTGTCTCTCTCCTATCAATAGCGCAGTGATTTGTGTCACTCTCCTATTAGGAGCGCAGTGATTTGTGTCGCTCTCCTATTTAGTAGCGCAGTGATTTATCACTCTACTATTAGTAGTGCAGTAATTTGTGTCACTCTCCAATTTAGTAGCGCAGTAATTTGTGTCTCTCTCCTATTTATTAGCGCAGTGATTTGTGTCGCTCTCCTATTAGTAGCACAGTGATTTGTGTCGCTCTCCTATTAGTAGCACAGTGATTTGTGTCACTCTCCTATTAGTAGCGCAGTGATTTGTGTCACTCTCCTATTTGTAGTGCAGTAATTTGTGTCACTCTCCAATTCAGTAGCGCAGTAATTTGTGTCACTCTCCTAATAGGAGCGCAGTGATTTGTGTCACTCTCCTATTAGCAGCGCAGTGATTTGTGTCACTCTCCTATTAGTAGTGCAGTGATTTGTGTCACTCTCCTATTTAGTAGCGCAGTAAATTGTGTTACTCTCCTATTTAGTAGCGCAGTGATTTGTGTCGCTCTCCTATTAGTAGCGCAGTGATTTGTGTCACTCTCCTATTAGTAGTGCAGTGATTTGTGTCACTCTCCTATTTTGTAGCGCAGTGATTTGTGTCACTCTCCTATTTTGTAGCGCAGTGATTTGTGTCGCTCTCCTATTAGTTGCGCAGTGATTTGTGTCGCTCTCCTTTTAGTAGCGCAGTGATTTGTGTCGCTCTACTATTAGTAGTGCAGTGATTTGTGTCACTCTCCTATTTAGTAGCGCAGTGATTTGTGTCGCTCTCCTATTAGTAGCGCAGTGATTTGTGTCACTCTCCTATTAGTAGCGCAGTGATTTGTGTCACTCTCCTATTAGTAGTGCAGTGATATGTGTCACTCTCCTATTTAGTAGCGCAGTGATTTGTGTCACTCTCCTATTAGTAGCTCAGTGATTTCTGTCACTCTCCTATTAGTAGCGCAGTGATTTGTGTCACTCTCCAATTTAGTAGCGCAGTGATTTGTGTCACTCTCCAATTTAGTAGTGCAGTGATTTGTGTCACTCTCCTATTAGTAGCGCAGTGATTTGTGTCACTCTCCTATTAGTAGCTCAGTGATTTGTGTCACTCTCCTATTAGTAGTGCAGTGATTTGTGTCACTCTCCTATTAGTAGCTCAGTGATTTGTGTCACTCTCCTAATAGTAGTGCAGTGATTTGTGTCACTCTCCTATTAGTAGTGCAGTGATTTGTGTCACTCACCTATTTAGTAGCGCAGTGATTTGTGTCGCTATCTTATTTAGTAGCGCAGTGATTTGTTTCACTCTCCTATTTAGTAGCGCAGTGATTTGTGTCACTCTCCTATTAGTAGCGCAGTGATTTGTGTCACTCTCCTATTAGTAGCGCAGTGATTTGTGTCACTCTCCTATTAGTAGCTCAGTGATTTGTGTCACTCTCCTATTAGTAGCGCAGTGATTTGTGTCGCTCTCCTATTTAGTAGCGCAGTGATTTGTGTCTCTCTGCTATCAATAGCGCAGTGATTTGTGTCACTCTCCTATTAGTAGCGCAGTGATTTGTTTCACTCTCCTATTTAGTAGTGCAGTGATTTGTGTCACTCTCCTATTAGTAGCGCAATGATTTGTGTCACTCTCCTATTAGTAGCGCAGTGATTTGTGTCACTCTCCTATTAGTAGCGCAGTGATTTGTGTCACTCTCCTATTAGTAGCGCAGTGATTTGTGTCGCTCTCCTATTTAGTAGCGCAGTGATTTGTGTCTCTCTCCTATCAAT